>CM056791.1:22464295-23695500 GCA_029852875.1 Mythimna loreyi
CTGCGACTGTTTTCGTATCGGTTTCATCCGCCTATTTTGCTTGTATTACTGTTAAGTAGAAGAAAGCTCTCATTTCATATCTTCGTACCGAGACCTGAACTAGGACTGCAGAGGTTTTCGTCACCAATCTGGGTTTAATAGTCTGCAATCGACAATAAACTGTCAGGTAATGGGACGGACAACCAAACCTACACAAAGACAGTACATCCAGCACAGCCTGGATCCCAAAATCTTCATTTCCCATAACTAAATTTAAACGACCAGAATTTAAAGACGAACAACTATAAAAGCTGTACAAGTACAGTTTATCTTCGGATTATCTTCTCCCAATTCTTCACTAGAGCATGTACGACTGCCATTAGGCCCCATCAAGTCATTTACCGCGGGCTTAAAACTTGGCACGCGTTGCTGAGGGGGTGGGTGCGTGCAAATATGACAAATTTATGTAAAACGGGCTCTCTCTTTGTACGGCAAGCAGCCGTCGAGAAATTAGTGCTCATTTTGTCTCATGTTTACGAGTACTGTGTGCCTCAAAAATATGGTAATGGCTGCACAGTGGTCGGGTTTCGTCTAGTGTATCGATTCGGAGATTCGTTCGAGTTGCAGAGGTTGTAAGGCGTGGTAGGGGCATGAAAGTATAACTGTGAAGTATTTTATAGCTAGTGCTGTATCAGTGAATAAAAATTCCACTTTTGTATATTCTTTTCTATCTATTTAACTAATTATGTCCCACGGCTAGGCGAAAGCCTCCATCTCCATTTCACATACGTTTATCTTCTGCTACAGCTGGCCAGTGTCACATCTCAAAAGGCGTCAATCCGGCAACGGTTTGCTTTTTTAAGGGTCCGAAGATGGATAATATGTGGGTGGTAACGAACTTTCTCTTGGTGTTATGCGAGATGTTCCTGTCGGCCCATAGGCGATTCAGCTGTGACACAGCCCTCTTTGCCATCCTAAAACGACTTCTTATGTCCAGCTCACACGACCTATTATTAGTTATGGTAGAGCCCAGGTAGACAAACTCGTTTACCGTGTCCAGGTTCAATGTGCCAAACAGAGTGAAAGACTCTAAGTATATGAAAATCTACTAAAGCCCTGTTTACCCCGTAAATACCGAAGCGTGAAGAAATGTCGTCAGTCTGCATCTATTTCGAGTGTGTCTAAGAGCGGGATCCGGAGGAATTGTCGCGATCCATCGGCCGTTAATCGTGACACATCGCTGTATTTTCATCTAAACTCGTTACGTTTTATGCGAAAGAGGAGCGAGATGTAGACGTGCGATTATTTGTCGCAGTTTCGGATATTAAGAAAGCTTTCAAGAGGCAAATGTTTTCGAATCAAAGACGATGGAAGATTGAAGAATTGTATATATCTAGGTTCCTATTATGCGATTTATAAAAATGTAATGACGATTTGTTGTTTTTTTCTTCTTCCGTGTTTAACCATGCTATTTGTCCTTATACATTATACCTGTGTAACTTTATACATATACCTATCCATACCTTATACATATTATAAAACTGAAGAGATTTATCACTGGACTGATCGCTCTAGTATCAGAAAATCGTGGTTTGAAAAATTCTTTCAGTGATTGATAGTCCATTTATCAAGAAAGCCCATAACCAAAATAACACAATGCTACAACTCAGAAGAGTAGACACAAACACGCGGGCAAAACCGCGAAAGACAGCTAGTTCCAAACAAACACCTTCCTCCTGCATCTATATCTATAATTCAAGAGCAGTGTCCTAAAAAGTCACCTAAAAAATGTACCGACATGCCACAAAACAGTCGACAAATATTTCGGTCGCAAGTCGCAGGTGTGCGGCGCTCAGCTGACAGAAGCAACTCAGATTTATGTGTTTACTGTATAAATCACGACACGTCAACGTTGCCTCTCATTTCTTTTTTCGTTTCGCGCTATACATCATAGTTTTGTCTTCCGTGGTCAAATTTTTTATCCCAGTCTAGAATACGAGAGTGCGCGCTTGGAGTTATTTTAAAGTTGTATTTATGTAACTGCTTATGGTTTTTTAGAATCATTCTTAGAAAGGGGTGGAAGTGTCATGTTGCCTAGTAACTGAGATGTGGGTGTGTGTGTGGTTTCGGTAAAATACAAATTTTTACATGGAGAGACTTACACCCAAGAGCCCGATCAACGTAAAAATCAATTACCTGCCTAGGTTTCAAATCTCTTGTCAAGTGTCAATTGATGTGCTTCTATCATGATCCACGACTTTGATTTGACGATCTTGTTAGTTGACAGTGTTGTTAAATCTTTTATAGAAATGGCATGTCAAATGCCATGCTATACATTAGTGATTTTTTTAGTAAGCCTCGTTTCAGCAACCCAAATTAATTTGACATCTGTTAATTTAACAGTGGTGTCAGTTAAATGACAATTTGATCGGGCTTCCAGAAACTCGATATGAGTATATAATATATCTAGTGTTACTAACAAAACAATTAGACTGGAAGCTCACCTTAAAATTATTGATAAAAGGTTTGGTGAACGGTGGTGTTTTTTCACATTAAAAGTAAGCAGAAAGGAAGAAAAGAGTATTTTTTTGGGTACAAGACTACAGACACTGCTGTTTCTATTAGTTCTTACAGATTTAGATTTTATATGGATAATGTTTTTGTTTAAAAAAGCTCGGTTTTAGAGTAGATGATAGAAGTGAATTTCTAATCTTATTTTGTTTTTATTAAGTAAACAATGATCTTTTCTATTTTATTCATTTTGTTTTTAAAATCTTTACTTTTACCAGCACTTTTCCCCGTTGCTAACCAGTTCTGTGACAGTTTCAAGAAAACCCATTATAAAATAACAGATCATAAAGATTATCAGATTTATATATCCAAACATCATCAACAGCGTCCAAGAAAAACACGAAAAACCCAACAATAAAATCAATTTTAGACGCGATAAATCCCCTAATCCAGTGCGAGATATAATTCTCGTGCGACACGTCGCTACTTCCAGATCAATCATCGTCTCCTTAACGATTGCTACAGCTGTTGTGTGCGCGATTGATGGAGCTATAAACTATATTTATAGCTTGAATAGCTCGAGAATAGTTCTGATGTGTGTCGCTCAAGAAACTGGATTATCTAGGATGGATGGCGAGGTGGATGCGGCACTTACATTGAAATATTGTCAAACAGAAATTCTTAGAACAAATAAAAATATACAATTGGTGGAGGCGTAGAGTGATGAGTTAGACGTCGTGCGTTTAAAGTGTGTCGAAAATGTTGAAGATAAATTGGATCAGCAACATGTGTAGAAAGTCGAATAAAAAAATCAACGTGGCAATAAAAATGGTGAGTTATCTGTTTCTGTCTGTCTTGATTCTAGGAACCTTTCAAAAATCAATTGTTGCCGCATACCTTGCTCCAATAAGAAAAGACTTAAATCACATAGATTGATATAGCATTAGACAGACCAATCTAATGCTGTAACTCCGAACCATCAAGTCAACATATATATTTTTGTCAGTGTTCTCGTCAGCATCTTGAGATCGCGACGGAGACGGGATCACGAAGACCACGAAAACGATGATGGGATGACTTAGATGGTTTTCTTAGGAACTGGCAAGATATGGCTTAGAACCAGCAAGAAAGTCTTTGCTCAGCAGTGGGGCACTGCAAGCTACATATAATAACCAAAAAATACATACTTTGGGGCTATATAAATTTTAACGAATAGCACAAATACAGTTAAAAATCCAATACATCTTTATAAATGCAATACGCCAAATAGTTTCTGTCAGCCAATTTGACTGCTCTTACATCAATATCTGCTCCTACTTCCTCATTCTTATGATGAGCGATAATATTGCAAACAGAGTCTTTCCCCGTAGGCGATACAACAACGACACATCAACGATATCTAGCAGCTGTTGCAGTAAAACACGCATAATTGTCATCAAGTTCATTACTCACGCGTCTACACTACACTAAGTTTCTTTTCTGTTCTATTAATTTCTAAACTTTATACTTTTTAGCCTGTCTTTTATAGATTTGTCTTTAAATTTGAAGCTTTGTAAAATGCTTTCACTTGGACTTGCTCTGTATATTATCTTTTATTTTATTATTATTAATAGACTCGCGTTTAACCTCTATCTCACCTGATGGTAAGCGATGATGTGGCTTGCCTGGAAGTACTCTATTCACTCTTGACTCAAAGAGTTCTAGGTTGTAGCTATCAGGAAATATAACTTCGGTAGGGAATTCCTTTTCTTGTTCCAAAAACGCTTCGCATGTTTACGTGGGATGATAAAAGACATCCACTGTTGGACATAGGCCTCCCCCATATCAGTCTGGAGACCTCTCAGTTTTGTGAAGTGTGGTCACTTGTTATGTGGGGTCTTGTTCTGTTATACATATTCAGGATGCTGATCATCCTGAATAAGTTCCCGGTTCGTGGTCCAGTGTATTTTGTTTTGCTTGGGACCTTGAATTTATTTTTTCTATACGTGCATGGATAGCGACTTAAGACTGGCACATTACGGGATTGTTTGAAAGAGTTACCGTGGCCCTGGATCGCAAAGGGCAATCAGAGGAACATAGATTGGTTATAGAAAATTACATTTTTTTGAAAGTGGAGAAAGTTTGAGTTATTTTTCACCAGCCACAAGTAAGGGAGTTACGAAACACAGTGCTGCAGTGACTCCACGTGTATCCCTCGTTATTAAATAGACATACGAAGAAGAAGAACGGGAATTCTCGCGCGACTCGTGGAAGTCGCTTAGCACCCAGCCTGATTCGATAAATGTAATAAATTGTGCTGAGTGCGAAAAAACGCATTTTCCTGCACTAGTGCGGAAAACAGTAAAATGCATAATTAAAAGTGGCAGAGATAAGATTAGTTTTACGAGGAAGCGTACTGAACAATAATTATTGACACATGTCACGTTAAAACTCTAACTTAAACCAAAATAAAACTTTATTTTATCATCGAAGCTATCTCAAATCTGCTTAACATATTAATGCATTCTCACCTGAAAATACGCGAGCGCACATGCACTAATTCCCCCTCCCCCCCTCCCCCCACATCTCTAAACTCCTGCTTATACCTGAATTCCCGGAGTACAGTTTAAAAACTTCTTCGCGTATCCCGTTGCCCGGTGCACTCCTTGACAATCGATTGACGGGTGTCCCCCTGACCCCCACCCCCTCCCATCTTGCACCCCGGGGGGGTCGCCTCAGCGCATTCGCCTGACCCACATAGACGCCATATTTATAATAATTGTACCCCGATTCTAGTGAGTAAATCAGATAGTTTTGGTATGGTAATAGTTTGAGTTTAAAATGGGCAATTTTTTTTAAAGTGTGTTTTTTTTTTAAGTTTTATGGGTACTGTACTCTTGGTAAAGGGTGACTGTGTTTATAGCAAATCGTAAATAATTTAAAATAAAATTCAAGGACTACTTTAACAATAAAACTGAGACTTCAGAACAGATTTCCCTCAAAGAGAAAAGCTATTTATGATGATATACGAGACTTTCAAAAAACGGCATAAAAAGCGTATAAATTTTTAAGTTCACTTATAAACGTAAAATAAATATTATTTAATAGAATGGATTAAAATTTATGGTACATAATGTACATAATGTAATAGTTTTTGTAACTATTTTAATGTACCGTACATTAAAATAGTTACAAAAACTATTATGAACTATTACTGCTTTTTTATTTAACGATCCTAAACTGATTGATTACATAATTCAAGGATTTGCACAAAACTATTTACTTACATAATTAAGAAATATAAAACGCTTCTCCTGGCAAAAATATTTTTTTTTGCCTTCAGACCTTTTGTATGAGAAATGTTGATACAGCTGACTATTTATTTTTTATTTATTAAACACTTTACGCACAAAAAAATACAGAGGTGGACTTAATGCCTTAGGCATTCATCAGTACAAAAAAAAACTCCTCATTGGACATCCAACCCTAAATTTACGCAGCCTAAGCAGACCTTCAAACTCGAAATTCTATTTTCCAGATGTCTCCAACTCAATCAACCCAAACTATTGATTAGAGCCACCTCCCATCCCCACATGGGCCATCAGAACAAAACAATACGTACATATGCGTCGCGAAAGTAAATAGTACCCCTCCCCCCGCCACCCACTCGTTATCACGCCCCGGACATAATTTAAGACGAGTCGGACGCGTCCGAGACTCGGATGTATCCGTCAATTCTGTTTGTTGGATTGATTTTTCGAGCCAAGTGGACGTGTAAAGGGTTTAGTTGTGAACATTATAAACACCTTACATCTATCTCGGTTCTATTAAATACGTTTAGTGCAGAACGAGGTCTAATAGACCTCGTATGTGTCTTCCTTGCGGTGCGGCTAAGAAAAACATATTTTCCTTGCCGTACAGAAACCGTAACTTCAATTTAATAAGGAGATGAATCAATGATGGATGATGATGATCTAAGATACCTTATTAAACTCTTTAGCCCTGTGCGAACGCTGGCATTCGCACACCTATTTTATTTCTATTATATCTCTAAATATGGTATTCAAAAGGTACGCAGAACGCAGTGCACAGTAGTGTGTCTCTGATTACTTTAGTACGGGGTCACTTCGACCTTGGACTGTACTTGAAAAGTTAAATTCTGTAATATTTTTAATTTAACCAAAACAACGCTTTTATTTTCTTAAACTTTACGCGGTCTGATACGTCAATCATAATGATAGTTTTCAAACGAGGTCTTTTAAGCCCCGTACCTCAGAAATGAAAATAATACTTTTTTAAATGTGTGCCGATGTCAACATGTTAGAATTAAGACGATACAGTCAAGTTTTGGTGCTGTCCAAGCAAATCAAACCAATCAGAAAAACATATGCGTTGCTAAATTCTCCCCGGACACCCTCCGTGCGCCCTCGTTATCACGTTTCGGACATAATTTAAGACGAATCGTATCCGGACCGGTCCGGTCCGCTCACGGTGTGTGCGTCAATACTGTTGGATTGATTTTTCGAAGTAAGCAGACGTTTGACAAGCTAAGAAGAAGTAGGGACGTGCAAGACTCGAACCGACTTTAGTTTATAGTTCCCTATATATTTTTATCCACGTTGTAGATGGAATTTTTTAATCATACTAACGATTTAAAGGCAAAAGTTTGTTTGTAGTTATATGCGTGTGTATGAGATATTATTGAATAGAGTGTCCATTGAGTTTCTGGCATATTCTTTTCCAGAGATCTACGCTTTGGAATGTGCAATTAACATAATTTTTCGGAGTTACTAACTTCTTGACAAATCAAAAATATCTGTACCTAACTAAATATTTTATTTGAATCACATAGACTGAGCAGAACATATTCTTAATAGACTTTTTATCCCCGTAGTATGTTTCCTGGGGATAAGTTCCACAATAAGAAGTGACTCATAGAATCTAGTTTACAAATTACAAGTTGTTACACAAGGTGTCTTCTAAGATCATCCCTTATGTTACTCAGGTTTGGCGGCTTGCACTACGCACGCTTCAAGATGTCAGCAAACTGTAGAAGCCCAGCAAGGTCGAAGCTCATTGGGACCACGGCGTAAGTGAAAATAAACCCTGGGCCTTGGGACTAAAGCAACAAAGGAACATTGGAGTAGGTTTTAGTAAGTAGAGCCTGACATGTCCTCTCGCTTTGCACTAGAGCCTGGTAAATTATCCAATGATCTGAATGCAGCGAGAGGTAGTATCAAATCTTTAATGTCTTAAACTTAATGCTCCTCCAGTTGTCCTTTGCGAGAGCCACGGTAACTATTGAAACAAACGGTAGTGCTGAGATTTTTTTTGGCGGGGAATAATCTAGAAAATCCACCCTGTTCCTTCTTAGCCTTCATACCAGGGTCCCATGGTTCAGAGACATCTGTGTCAATGTTAATTTTCTCATTTAATCTTGAAGAAAATAACTTGCAATTAAACTAGTGTGCTTCACCATCATCGATTGCATCACTGCGTATCATCAAGAGGGATCGCAGTCAAGCACTATTTTATATCACAAAAAAAGAAAGAGAAATCTATGGGAAAATTGCCATAGATTTTTTTTCACAATTTCAATAAGTTAAAAACACCCCAAATATTTTTTTCCCTACACTCCGTCACGTCAGTTCAACTCAAAAGAGAACTAAATAAATATAAAATTCAACTTTTTTTTTTTAAACAAAGCTTAACGCAAAACGTTTCCGTTTCCCGAGTCGGGACAAGATGTCAAGTGACGTCATCTAGATAGCGGCCAAAGGGTTGAGTTCCGTCGCTTAAAAAAGTATGAAAAAAATAAATTTCTTATCTCTGGACCGAACGAGCGATTGTCCCGGCCATATTGTATGCATGAAGTATAGGTAAATGAATCAAAATATCTTGTTTCTCTTGTAGCTAGTTAAAAAATGGTGGGTTCTTAAGAAATTTTGCCTTTTATCTGTCGTTTAGTTATCTAGCAGCTGCTTGACAGCCAATTGATAAGTCTGATTAGTAAATAAATATATAGATAAGTAATTCAAGGAGGTTAAATTGGTATCGGACAATTGATCTACGCAATTACTTTCTTTGAATAACAAGTGCACTTTGTGGTGACAAGACATCTGCTTATAACGGAATATTTAAATACAAGAAATAAGTTAGCATAGCATAGCATCAGCCGTAAAATGTTCCCACTGCTGGGACTCAGCCTCATTTCTAGGACAGGGATATGGGCCGTAATCCACCACGCGGGCCCAGTACGGGTTGGTGGATGTCACATGCCTTTGTTATGGTTCTAGGACATATCGGTTTCCACACGATGTTTTCCTTCACTGTTTTGAGAGCAGTGTTAATGAACTAATTTACACAAAGTAATGCGTCTAGCTGGGTTTTAACCCATGACCTAGAACTCGTAAGTCTGGACCATTAGCACTCGGCCACCACTGCTCTTAAAAAGAAATAAGTTGACAACAATTTACTGAAACGTATTGTGTGTGAAAATAATAGGCACTCTTATCTAGTTTGTACAAGCTAAATTCAATCGCATAGGAATTATTTTATTTACCATCACTCATATTTTTAAAAGTAGGAAATAAAATAGCTCATGTCAGATATAAAGTAACATTCTACTAGTTTATGGAAATTGATTTAAAAATTGGTCTAGTAGTTTTTGAGTTATATATTACACAACAAAATACTAATTTCTTCCCTTTACAATATTTATTCATTCTTATAGATGTATTTATTACAACTTTACTCTCCATTGTCGGCACATCATCACTCACCATCAGGTAAGATAGTTGTTAAACACAAGACTCGCCGTAAAAAAGGTGCGCGCACACTAACGCATGACATCCTTTCCTAACATGTTCCGTCTCAAGAGAGCATGATAATAAAGAAAATATTACTATTTCATAAATAAGTCTACAAAACTGTTTTTTTTTTTTTGTAGAGAAATCAAGATATTTCCAAACTAAAATTATATTGTGATCCATTAGCCGTTCCTTTTTTATAGAAAAAATAAATCATCGTCTATTACGAATATTCGTACATTTTTAGGCACAGTACAAACCCAAGTTCTCCCTGGACAGCATAACCCTACCTCATCTTCTCAAAACCGTTGACAATCAAAACTTAGTCCATACAACCCCCCACTGGGGACTAAACATGGCACATTTAAAACAAAACGCTAAAAGTTAACATTTACCAAAACTACTTAACGTTAGTAAGATGTCCCCAAACTTGTGAAGTAGTTTAATCCCTTCTATTTATTCGTCGCGGAGGGAAATCATGGTCTGTCAGATCTATTGAGAGTTAAAAGCGAAACAATTTGTCTTTGACATTGAAGGGTTAGATTTCGTTTAGTTTAAACTGTTCGGTTTTATATTTAGAATAAATTTTTGAATGAGTTACGAAGGGTTAATTTTTTTGGGAGAAATTGTGATAAACGTGAATTCGATGGTCAAGGCATAAATGCATAATAAACTGGTGCTATTCACCATCAACTATTGCATCTCTGCTTACCAGCAGGTGGGATCGCAGTCAACCACTAATATAAATCATTTATAAAAAAGTAAATTTATAATTATAAGTCACAATATTGTTTGTAGTCACTCAGTCGAAATTTTAAAGTCAAGAACAAAATAAAATGTTTGTGTCAGTATGCTTCACTAAAGCTGATTTGCATAAAATGTCAATGAGAAAAAAAAATCAAAACTCACACCAGACATTTCCCCCAAAGCTGCAAACACTATTCATCTCGCAACGAACACACACAAACAATCGTAACATATTCAATAACTCAAACGACAATTACAAGCATCAGGCAAGAAACTCAAAAAGAAAGAAAACAAAAGGTGCGCGCACACTAGCGCACACGGTCCGTTCGCAACATGTTCCGTCTCAAGCGATGCCGTCTCGTGTCCCTCCCGTCTCGCGATTAAAAGTGCAGGTGGGGACTGTCCAGCATTGATCTGGCGGTGACGCCGGACGATGGAGACGTCACCCACCATCACCCTCCTCACCGGAGGGAGGGGGACACCTCCTCGTAAGTAGACGTGTGGACATGCTTAGCGATGTGCTGATAACGTCGCAGTTTTCTTATTTATTTTGTTTTGTTGGCGTTTGTGGATTAATACGTTTGAGTGGCACGTAGCAGTGAAATGAGGGATCTAGGATTAGAATTTTCTGTTTGGCTGGTAGATTAATTGATGTTCGATTTTTGTGTGGTTTAAACTATGTGAATATGTGTTGTTCATTAGTAAGAAGACAAGGTTATTGCTTGAATGATATTTTTTGACGCCGATAATTACAACTCTTTGTCGCAAAAATATATCAAAATTATGTATCAATAAAGAAACTTTTGCCGTTATACTTAAAGACACCTATACAAACGAACAAATCTTAAAACTACAAAATGTCTAATTAAACATACAATTACAGAACTCATTAAGAAACGTCCGTAGTAGACAATGGGCAGTAACGAATGTCAGAAAACGACTATCAACTGCGAATCGGTCGAGCGAGAGAACTATTCACAAATTAGTCGGGACAGAACTCTCCACACTCAACGTCGCCACATCCGCGTAGGGTCACCAGCTTGCTGCGACGAGGTGGACACGGCATGCTACCACTAAGAACTTTCACTTTGCTTGCTGTGTTATACTTATAACACAGTGCAAGCTTTAGTTATTATTTTGATACTAGGATCGCAGGAGCCTTATGACTAACGCGTGTGTGGCGGTTCCCGTAGCAGAAACCGGATTTCTTGGTGAATTTGGGAAAAATCATCTAATGACGAATCCAGGCCTTTGGCTTACTGACTAAACGACCCCCATTCCTTCTTTTAGCTTTCATACCGGGGTCGGACCTTCCTTTCAGAAACCGGACGGAGCCCCAGTAGGCTTTGACCCTGCAGTTGGACCTCCACATTTGCTGACAACCCCTTGAAGCGCGCGGGGGCAGAGCGCGCTGTCGATGACTTGGGCTCGTTCTGGACTGTTAGCAGAAGACGGGACGGCGAGCTACCCATTGCTCGCCGTCCGAAAGCCCACACTTACGACGCGACACGCTTACAGACAAAGAAGAAAAAAATAATAAACAATTGTATAATTATAAAAATGCCGATAAATATCAATTTTTACCTTTAAAATAAAAAAACACATTTCCAAGCTCCCAACATATATGATTGTCTTTCACATCAAATTATCTCTAACAAAACTAAACTCCGGGTTAAAACTCTATCGTGCACGTGGTAACCCTACGCTCGCCGGACCTCGCCCGTCTTGCAACGTTTGACTGAGCGAAATCACTCAAAAGTTTTAATGTCGCTTCCGTGGGGACGCGGCCGTTCCGGTCCGGCGGGCGGTGTGCGCGCGACTTTATGTCTGCGTTGTTATTTAGATTATACGCTTTTGTGTCCTAGGGTTAAGAGTTTGGATTTAAGAGGAATGTTGGCTGTTGTACGAAGATTGTTGTTGCTAGTGCCTTGTGTTGGTTGTGTATAGACGAATTTTACTATACAAAAGAATATTAAGATTTATGAACTTGCAGATACTGTACAAAATGTCTTCATCGCATCTTGTAAGGCGAGAAATCATCCAATGTTTTCTGCCATTCTATGGTGGAGAGTGGCCTACTGACAAATAGCATACGTTTCCGTTTCACCTTTGCCTTGCGTTCTATGACACTGGGTTTCGCTTTCGGTAGCAAACGTATTGTCTCAGTGGGCTTCGGCTTCTAGAGGAGCACCACGCGAAGTCGACGACGCGCCGCTCAGGCCATCGCACGCCCTGACGGCGAGCTACATCGTCCACAAGCTCACGTCTACAGTGGCTAGAAATCTGGATCAACATCCCAGTGGCTGGAGTGTGAGTGGGAGTCAACGCCTCCTTTGCTAGCATTACTGCTTCGCAGAAGACGTCCGCCTACCATTTCTAGTCATTAGAGTAAATCGCCTTTAATTTATCAGCAAACTCAGTAAAAATCTCAGCTCAAATAATCAAAATTCACCTGAAAAACAATCACCAAATAATTCGTCAAAATAGTCCCAAAACCAGCCAATTAAACGTACCAAAAATGTCAGACAATAATTATCTTTGTCGACATGATATAAGCACGAAATTCCCTTGCATATCATTATGACAGACAGTTTAATTATCCTCGCGGCCGATATTGCAACAAGCGGGATTAAAAGGAAAAATTAATTGAATCCATTCAATTTTCTAACCGCGAGTGGCGCCGGGTGACGGATACTGTCTGTTAATACCCAATTATCGGCACCCCCTTCTCCCCTAGCGTCGTAACGGCTATAATATCGGCGGGAGAATTTTTACGAATATGATTCGGGAATACTCGTAGGTATATGTGGAATGAGGAATCGAAGGTTTTATTTTTGAATAAAAATATAGTATTTTCTAAAAGATGATATTAATGATTGATTGGTAAATTATATGAGGCTGTGGTTGATTGGCGCAGTGGTTGTGCAATTGACTACCGCGTTGCGTCTTGTGGGTTTGATTCCCACACGGAACTCTATCTGTATGTCCTACATACGTAATGGTAATTTTGAATTATGATAAAATGTAAATCAATAAAAAAAAAGTGAAGCTAAATTGCACGTTCCATAGCGTAGATTTTTATGGAGAAGAACGTGTAGAATGGACAATCTTTTAACCTTTCGAGTACTGAAATTAGACATATAATATAAAGACAATATGTGGACGCCGGCGTTCGCTTGGGGCTCAAGAGTCATCATCATCATCATCATCAGCCTTTCAATGTTCCCACTGCTGGGACACAGGCCTCCTCTCTAGGAGAGGGAATGAGCTATAATCCACCACGCGGGCCCCGCAGGCTGGAGTTCCCTTGCGGACACGTCCGGAGTGAAGACCAGTCTGCGGGACGGTGCACCCCGGGAGGCCGCCATCGACCCACCCTTGGGCAATCCCTGCCTAAGGGTGCTCGATGGCGGCTTGCGAATATTCTGTTGGGAGTATCGCCTCAACGCGTGTCCCTCTGATTTAGCAGAGGGCACAGCGACGAGGTAAGAGCGGGCTCGGTGTGCACTCACCCTGCCATCGGGCAGGCAGGAGGAAGAGTTCCTCCTCCTTCTGCCACCGCTAGACTCGTAGCCCCAAAGATTGTCCAAGGTCATGTTTCTGACTTTCGATGGGGGTCGAGGGCCTTGGCTTAACCGCCCGGGCCGCGAGGAAGACAACCTCTATAAAAAATCACCCCAAACCTCCAAGCGGCGGCGCACCGTGAGGGAGGTTGTTAGCTTGACTAATGGGTAGCTAAATTAGTCCCTAGTGCGGACCACTTAACTTGAGCCAGTACCTAAAGTTATATACTCGTGGGAACAAAATGGAACACAGCAAATTTTTCACCCAATTTTTTGAGAGTGACGAGCGGTCGGAGTCCGACGCTGCGTCCAGAAGGAGCTCAGGCTCGGAGTTGGAGGAGGAGTTGGTGGGCAACTCCGGAAGGGACTCGCGTTCCTTCCGGAAGCGCACCAAATCGGGGGACGGGCAGTCGTCCTCCGATGAAGGGAAGGGATCGGCCCCGAAAATCCCCACCGGCAGTCGCGGAGGGGGCCAAAGCCGGGGAAAAGGCAGGGGGCTCACTCCACAGGAGTCCACTCAGCGAGCTGCAAGGCTTGCCGCGGAAGGGCGCCACCCTGGTGCGGTCAGCGCTGGGGAGCGCCCGCCGCGTCAGTCCGGTGGCACGCCAGACGCTGGGGCGGACTCCGCCGAAGAGGCCCGCAGGACCTTCGGCGAGCTAATGGTCGCGGCGCTGCGCGACATGGGCCGCAAGAGGGTCGCAAAACGGTCTTCCAAAGAGAAGACCGTCTTGAAGCACGCCACCTCTTTGTCCGAGGCTTTCGACAAGGCCTTGGATAAGAGTGTGGCGAAACTGCGGGCCGAGCTTCAAGCGGAGCTTCGGGCCGGGCCCGCGGGCCCTGGAGCCGTTCGGCGGGAGGCCGTCGGAGGGGGTACCGGGCAGGGGCAGGGGCAAAGTCAGCCCCAGCCCCAGCCTGAGGCAGGGAGCCAGCTGCTGACGCTGGTTCAGTCGGAGCTGGCTGCCTTCCGGCAGCAGCTGCAGCAGCAGCAGCAACAGTTCCAGCTGCAGATCCAGCGGCAGCTGTCCCTGCTGGAGGGCATAGTCTTGCGCCCTCCACTGGCGACCTCCGGCCAGCGCCAAGCGGCAACTTATGCCGCTGCCGCTGCGGCCACGGCTGCTGCGCCCAGGGCGGGCCCGTTGGGGCAAGCCGGGCGCAGGGCCTCAGCGCCGGAGCCTGCGAGGCCGGCCCCGGTGGCTGGGCAGCGTCGGGCGCGGGCCGCTCCTCCCGCGAGGGGTGCCGTGGCGCCTGCTGCCAGACCAGCGGGAGCTCCTATTGCGGGGACGGCGACTCAGCCGCGCCTGCCGCCTCCCCCGCCTCAAGAGCCATCGTCTGGCGCCGACTGGACGGTCGTCGGCGCCAAGAAAAGCGCGGGCAAGGCGCGCAGGGCGGCCAAAAAGCGCGCAAAGCGCCAAGAGCGCCGAAAGCGGGCCATGGCGGCGAGACTTCGCGCCCCGAAATCCGAGGCTGTAGTGATCACACTACAGCCTGAAGCGGGAAAGAAGGGCGCGAACTATGACGCCGTCATGGAGAAGGCAAGGCGGGCGGTGTTGCCCCACCTTGAAGAGCTCGGAGTGCCTGGGGGCTTCTGCATTAGGCAGACCCTAACGGGGGCCCGAATTCTGGAGGTCCCCGGCTCGGCCAGTGTTGCTGACACCCTGGCCGAGAAGATTAGGGTGGCCCTCAGTGCGGAGGAGGCCCGAGTGTCCAGGCCCACCAAGTGCATCGACATGCGCATCATGGGCCTGGACGACTCAGTCAAGGTGGACGAGGTGGTGGCCGCCATCGTCAGGGTGGGCGGTTGCACGCCCGAACAGGTTCGGGCGGGCACCATCCGCGCTGACAGCACGGGCATGCGAGCCGTCACGGTCAGCTGCCCCGTGCCGGCGGCCAAGGCCATCACCAGTGGGGGCCGACGGCTTCTTGTGGGCTGGGTCTCCGCCCAGGTAAAATTGCTGGAGCCCAGACCTCTGCGGTGCTTCCGCTGCCACGTGGGGCACCACGTGGGGGCCTTCTGTGCCGCGGAGGTGGACCGCAGTGACCACTGCTACCAATGCGGTAAGCCCGGTCACAGGTCTGCTGAGTGCCGGAATGCGCCGCACTGTTACGCATGTGCGGCGGCAGGCAAGCAGGCCGACCACCGGGCTGGGAGCAGGTCCTGCGACCCCCCGGCCAAAGTAAAGGCCAAATTGAGTCGCCCCCCCAACACCACCGCCGCCGCCGCAGCCGCTTCTTCGGCCGCCGGCGCGGTTTCCGTCGCCGCCGCTACCGCCGTGGCGGTGCCCTCTCAGAGGGCTAGGGAGGAGACAATGGACTGCCAATAACGGCCCCATTACGTCTCCTCCAGGCGAATGTCAACCACTGCGCCCCAGCTCAGGATCTGTTGCTCCAGAGCATGGCGCAGTGGTCGATAAACGTCGCCGTGGTCTCCGAGCCGCACTTTGTCTTGCCCAGAGCTGACTGGGTTCAGGACCTGAGCGGCTCGGTGACCCTTATCTCGTCGGCCGCCGCTGGTACCCCGACCCTCGAGGCCGTCACGAAGGGTCGGGGTTGCGTGGCAGCACGGTTCGGGGACATTGCAGTGGTAGGCGTCTACCTGTCCCCGAACAGAACTCTCGCCGATCTTCACGACTCCCTCAGGGAGCTGAAGACCGTCGTCGCTGGGTATGGTACCCTCCCCGTGGTCGTTTGCGGGGACTTCAACGCCTGGAACATGGCTTGGGGTTCCCGGCTCACGAACCAGCGGGGTCGGTTGGTGGAGGACTGGGCTCTGGAAACAGGCCTGGTCGTCCTAAACCGGGGTTCTGTCCCCACGTGTGTGCGGGTGCAGGGTGAGTCCGTGGTGGACATTTCGTTCGCCAGCCCCACTCTGACACCGCGTGTAGTTGACTGGCGCGTCATGGAGGGGGTGGAGACATACTCGGACCACCGGTATATCCGGTTTGACGTCTCCGCCCAGACCTCGACCGCGCCGGTCCGACAGACCCCATGTGGTCCGCGTTGGGCGCTGAGGCAGCTGGAGAAGGAGCTCTTCCTGGAAGCCGCGGCGGTGCAGGCCTGGGTGCAAGCACCGGTCAGGCCTGCCGACATCGACGTCGAGGCGGAGTGGTTCCGGGAGGCCTTGTCGCAAATTTGCGACGCGGCAATGCCCCGTCTCCGCCCAGGACGCGCCCGACGCCAGGTGTACTGGTGGTCGCCAGAGCTTGCGACGCTGCGCGCCGCATGCAATGCTGCGCGACACCGGTATACCAGACACCGCAGGCGCCGCTTCCGCCCGCCGGATGCGGAGGCCGTAGAGGCGGAGCTGTACGAGGGATACAGGGTGGCAAGGCGCACCCTCCGATCGGAGATAAAGCGGGCCAAAGACGAGGCCTGCAAAGCGTGGCTGGGGACGCTCAACGCTGATCCGTGGGGACGCCCATACAAGTTGGTGCGGGAGAAACTCCGCCCATGGGCTCCCCCGTTGACGCAGAGTCTCCGGCCACAGATCGTGGAGGGTGTGGTGAGCGCTCTGTTCCCTGCGCGGGGGGACCACTCCCCCCCGCCCATGGCTCCGCCACCAGCGGTGTCTGACGCGGACCACGTCAGCGACGACGGTACCAATGCTCCGGAAGTGACCGAGGTAGAGATGAGAGTGGCGGTACGCAGGATGGGTGCGAAGAATACCGCCCCAGGACCCGACGGCTTGCCAGGAAAGGCTTGGGTCCTGGCCATGGAGGCTCTCGGGTCTCGATTGGGGGGGCTCTTTAGCGCATGCTTGGAGAGGGGCCAGTTCCCACTTCCCTGGAAGACGGGAAAACTGGTCCTCGTCGCGAAGCCGGGGCGCCCTGCGGACTCTCCGTCCGCGTATCGGCCCATTGTGCTGCTTGACGAGGTGGGCAAGCTCTTTGAAAGAGTCATTGCAGACCGCCTCGTCAAGCACCTAACACTGAAGGGGCCCGATCTCGCGGACGACCAGTTCGGGTTTCGCAGGAGGCGCTCCACGGTGGACGCCATCATGCGCGTGCGAGCCCTCACGACGGGGGATGCGGTGTCCCGGGGCAGGTGTGTCTTGGCGGTGTCGTTGGACATTGCCAACGCCTTTAATTCCCTGCCCTGGAGTTGCATTAGGACGGCACTCCGGTATCACCGGGTGCCCGACTACCTCTGTCGTACAATCGAGGCCTACCTGTCCGACAGGTACATAGTCTACCCCGGTCACCAAGGAGATTGGAAACGGCGAGAGATGTCGTGCGGTGTCCCACAGGGATCGGTACTAGGACCGCCCTTGTGGAACATCGGGTACGACTACGTGCTGCGCGCCGACCTCCCCGTAGGGGTCAGCGTGGTCTGCTACGCAGACGACACGCTGGTCCTAGCGCAGGGAAGGTCGTACCAGGCGGCGGTCGAACTAGCGACACGTGGGGTTGCGACAGTCGTTGAGAGGATCCAGCAGTTGGGACTCAAGGTGGCACTGCACAAGTCCGAGGCCATGTGCTTTCACGGCCCTCGGAACGCGCCACCAACGGGTTCCCAACTAACGGTAGAAGGAGTTCACATCGGCGTCGGGTCGACGATGAAGTACCTAGGACTTGTCCTCGACAGCCGATGGAATTTCGAGGAGCACTTCCGACGTCTGGCCCCCAAACTCAATCGGACGGGGGCTGCTCTCAAGCGGCTCCTGCCGAACCTTGGGGGTCCAGACGCCTTCTGCCGGAGGCTCTACGCCGGCATCGTCCGGTCCATGGCCCTTTATGGGGCACCAGTGTGGGCGCCGACGCTACGTAAACGCCCGGCGGCCCAGCTGAACGCCTGCCAGAGGGTCATGGCCATCCGGATGGTGCGGGGATACCGCACGGTGTCCCGCGAGGCGGCGAGCCTCCTTGCTGGCCTACCACCATGGGATTTGGAGGCAACAGTCCTTGCACACATGCACGACCAGCGCGTGGAGATGCAACGCCGGGGCGAAGATCCGCTGCCCGAACATGTCGAGGCGTGGCGGAAGGAGCTCCGGCGAGATCTCATGGTGAAGTGGAAACAGCGACTGTCGCAACCCAGCGCTGGGCACACCGTAATCTCAGCGGTAGTGCCCCTCTTTGAGGCGTGGCTGGATAGACCTCACGGCGTCCTCACTTTCCGCATGACGCAGGTTCTCACCGGACATGGGAAGTTCGGGAGATTCCTGCACCGGATTCGTGCGGAAGAGACGTCCGGGTGTCGCCACTGTGAGGCGAGCCCGGAGGACACGGTGGAGCACACGGTGGAGGTGTGCCCTGCTTGGGAAGAGCATCGCCGTGTCCTCGTGGGGGTGATCGGCGGCGGCGACCTCTCGCGCCGGGCCCTGGTCCAGGCCATGGTCCGCAGCGAAGAGGAATGGCAGGCGGTCGCCTCCTTCTGCGAAGCAGTAATGCTCGTAAAGGAGGAGGCCGACCGCATAAGGCAAAGGCAACGGCGTACTCGCCGTAGCCGTCGCCGCCGCGATCCTGCCGATATCCGGCCACCGTAGACACTGGCTCGCGGACGGTGAGCAATGGGTAGCTCGCCGTCCGATCGTCTGGTAAGACCGAGTCTAAGTCGTCAACGGCGCGCACCGTTCCCGCGCGCCTCAAGGAGTTGTCAGCAAACTGCAGGGGCCCTTCAGGGTCGAAGCCTCCTGGAGCCTAGAGGGTAAGTGAAAACTGTAACCTCGACTCCAGAAATAAGGCAAGGAAGGTACGGGGTAGGTTTTTTAGTCAGTAAGAGTCTGACACTGGTCTCCCGCTCCGCCCAAGAGCGGGTTTCGTCATTGGATGATTTTCACCTACCATAAAAAAAAAAAAAAAAAAAAAAAAACCACGCGGGCCCAGTGCGGATTGGTGGATGTCACATGTCTTCGAATTTTTTGGTTCTAGGACATGCCGGTTTCCTCACGATGTTTTCCTTCACCGTTTTGAGAGCAGTGGTGATGAAATAAATTACACAAAGTAATGCGCCTGGCTGGGTTCGAACCCGCGACCTACAACTCGTAAGTCGGGGCCGTTACCACTCGGCCACCACTGCTCAAGAGTCATTAAATCATATTGTGTTTTACATATTTCTTATTGCTTCTATTATGAGGGAGTTTCAGACTTTTACTGAATAATAATCTTCGACTACGTCATCATCTACACTAATATAATAAAGAGGTAAAGTTTGTTTTTTTGTTTGTAGGAGATAATCTCTGGAACTATTGGTCCGATTGGAAAAATTTTAGCAACAATAGAAAGCTGCTTTACTCCTGAGTGACATAGGCTATATTTTATGTACGCGGGCGAAGCCGCTGACAAAAGCTAGTATTTAATATTATCGTTAGTGAGATAGTAATCAAGCGCAAGCCTATCAAAAGCACAGCATAGCATCAGTCCTATAACATTCCTACTGCTGGGAGGCCATTCAGGCCTCCTCTCCCGAAAAGGTAATGACTCAGTGCGGGTTGGTGGATGTCACACGTTTTCAAATATTGGGTTCTAGGATATGCCGGTTTCCTCAAGATGTTTTCTTTCACCGTTTTGAGAGCAGTGGTGATGAAATAAATTACTCAAAGCAATGCGCCCGGTTGGGTTTGATCCCGCGACTTGAAAGTCGAGGCCATTATCACTCGCCTACCACTGCTTAAAAAAAACGAGAAACAATATTAAAATTAACTACCTATTTTAAATGAATAAAAACCATTATAATTCCCCACAACAGAACAGCTTTTTATCCCTGCATCAACACAGCCACATCATAGCCTTTTATTCCACATAATCCATTCTATCACAACGTATTTATTCCAGTAGCGTTATCAGAAGAGCTGTCAATCACGTCACGTCGGCACGGCGGCGGCGACACGAGTGACGAGTCTCCCGGCCGCCACCCCCACTCCGCGCCCGCGATGACGTCACACTAGTTAAGATGTTCAACTTAAATGCAGTTGGGAACTTGCAGTGTTGATTTATTTTATTTTGATAAATAAGTAAATGGAAATTGTGAAGTTGGGAGTTTTTCTGCCTTACTTTTTAAAGTATGGCTTGGAGTGTTCAATTAGTTGTGGTAAATTTTAATTCATATTCTTTTATTCATAAGAATTGTCACTGTTTGGAATGGTGCTCACCAAAATCTTCATGAAGGGACAACTGAATGCCAGTAGTAGTGAAAGTACGCCAAATAATGTGTCACATCCCGTTAATGTTAAAAAACCATTGCTTTGTTATAAAAAAAAAAACTTTTTTTTATTCCACAAATATCACACAACGCCATCTAGTTTCAAACTAAGCAGAGCTCGTATTATAAGTACTAGACAACTGATAAAAATACTTCTATGTATTTAAATACATACACCTTAAAGATAAATTACACCCAGACATAGAATGAGAATCGAGCCTACGACCAACAGCTTAGCAGTCAGAACACTAACCAAACATTTAGGAAGTTTAAGTATAGTAAGTATTCAAAAAATGCATTTGTTTTTTTCCACTATCTCATCCCCACGAGAAAATACTTACTTATTGAGAGGTGATCAATCAACCATATTTAAATTGAGTCACCACAAACAGATCACTGCTTCCAATAATAAATTTTAAATGTTTCAATTTCCATAAGTCTAGGGGAATATTCGCGAAATGCACTTATTACTGGGACGAGCCGGGATAACGCCGGGATCCCGGGGTGATTGGCAATCCCGGGCCGCGAGGTAATGCGACAATTTTAATAGGATCTTTACTAGTGTATCTACTTAAGTGTGGCTATAGAGTTTCGGTGAAATATGTTAAGGTAAACAGAAGTAATTTTTGTTTTTTAACTTTGTCCCACACTAGGAATTATTCCTCGATTGTAGGTGCGTTCACAAACAATATGTAAACTTACTTAAAGATGATAGGTATCCAGACCCAGAACACCTATCTATAGCTACCTAACATTTGTTCGGGGCGGGAACCGATCCTATATGAGAAGCAACGTAGCATACAATCGCTCCACCTCGGCTATATAAATGTCTTTGTTCAACTTTACCAAGTGTATTAAAAAAAAATTCTGGATTTTTTTTAGGAAAATTAAAATATGGAGATCAGTTAGATATTAAGTTACCTCTCAAATAATTTTTGATTGGCCTGTTGGTCTATTGCCCTAGTGACTGCTATACCGGAGGTCATGGGTTCATTTCCCACACAGGATAAATATTTGTGTGATGAACACGATCATGTGTGTAATTTTTCTAAAATATATGTTTGTATATAGAAATACATAAGTATGATTGTCAGTTATCTAGTACTCATAACGCAAGCTTTCCTTAGCTTGTGTCTATACGGCGTTGTTCACACACACAACACAACTGTCACTATTTGTGGAATATATTATTACTTACATCTTTTACAGCACCACTTTCAATCTCTCTTGCCATAATCATGTAATTATGTAACAGAACTTACCTGTAACAAAAATAAAAAGAAAATTAGAATTGATAGAATAAAATAGAAATTTCATTTATTCGAGACAGACACAGCACAACGATTACAAAACACATAGCAAAAAAATATCAAAAATAAACAGTACGCTGATAGGTAATCTTTGACCAATACATACTCTAGCATCTATCAAAACTTAACTTAAACGGGTTTGCGAAAACGTTACACCGGGGCGCTGGGAATAAGGCAAAGAAGGTATGGGGTAGGTTCTTTAGTCAGTAAGAGTCTGACACTGTTTCCCGCTCCGCCCAAGAGTGGGATTCGTCATTCGATGATTTTTACCTACCATAAAAAAATAAATAAAAAAAAACTTAAACGGGTTTTTTTTAAATATATCGTCCGGGACACAACATAGATTGTGTTTACTACACAATTCGCCAGTCAACCCCCTTGTTTCGCTGTTTCGATGGAACGAGCCAGAGTCCGGAGTCCATTGGAATTCCTTATACAATGAAGTGGATTTAATATCGGGAAGAATGCCGAGCTGAAAGATAGCGGCTGGAGCACACCGCCGATTTGTGTGTCCTGCGATTATTTGATTTATTAACTGACAATCGGGAAATGTTTGACGTATGTGCGCGATAAAGGTTGAACGGTACTGCTTGGACAAGCAGTCTTTTTTTTTGTTTTCTTCCAGTATTGTAATAAGGGGGGAAGCTTTACAAAACATGTAACTAAAGAGTTATAGGTCCCATAGAGATAGATAGAGAAGGAGAGGCAGGCCAAAGAAAATATGGATGTTTATTTTTTTTTATGAAATCTAGTGAGTTAATAAGTGATAGTGGGACAGTTGACAGGACAGAATGTAAGAAAAGACAAGTTGCGTCGACCATTATTTACGCGGTACAAGCACCGAAAGATGACAAGGTATTCAATGATTACGTATTGATAAGCAAGTTCCTTTATGAAAAAACATAGCTAAAGAACGGCTGCTATCCTCTAGTTTACAAAAAACAAACAAAAATACAATAAACAATTCGAATATTATCTTTTACCTAAATAACAATCAATTAGTGACATTCACTAAAAACACAAACCAATTTGTACCAAGAAAAAACTAAAAAGCATTGAAGTAACAAAAAAAAAATCGGGAAATTCTAGTACTCGAGCGCGTCTGCACAGCCCTGTCACCTTAACCCTGCAATGGCCACCTGAAATTTTATAACACGTCCCGTCGCCCAGACCTCTTCTGATCGAATTTTATTTTACGTACTCACAACTTTTTATTGAGCCCAGTTACTTGCGCGACCATCGTTTTGTATTTATGTATTATTTAACGTCCAATCCTGCGGATTTGCATGTATTTGATACCCATCCGATAGACGACACTGGATTTCGGGTAACCCTTTTCGGGGCACGTAATAATACTCAAATATCGTTTAAATTTTTATTACTGGTTATAAAAATGATTTCTACGAATTAGGTATGGACAAGGAACTGTTTTTATTAACCTTTTTATTCGTCCATGCGGAAGTGTAGGTCGGTAATAGAAATTATTTATGAGATTATTTGAATTTATTATTTTCTTGAGCAAACTTACTTTGAATACGTGCAGCCGTTGATACGGAGATTCTATTGTTTTCCATTTTATTGAATACTTCACATCTGTCCACGAATTGAACCACCTTTGTGCACTCACAATGTTTGCTATTACACCATTTTATTCAAAACAGCGACACAAAATAGTATTGAAAAAAAAAAAACAAATCGGCGCGATCCACATCAGCCGACGCTACCGAAGTCAAGACAGACGCTGTAAACACGAGCAATATTGTTGCCCAGCCGCAATCTCGTATCAACCGACCAAATAGCTTGGATACTTATGTAAATCGGACCACTATCCCGCTTATTGTATATCTAATTTGATTTCTTTTGCAATACAGTGATGGGATTCAACGAATATTGGTCCTACCTGCCCATCTAATATCGTCCCAGGCCCCGGGAATGTGTGCCGTGGCATTTTCGGGGTTAAAAGATCACTGATACGGACACACAGGGTTTGGGTTTTTTAAAATATTTATGAGGGAGCAGCGGTGAGAGTTCGCGTTTCAGCTGTAATCCAATTTCGGTTTATGTCTTTGGTAACTTACTTATTTTTGTTGGTTGCCAGAACTTTTGGAAGGGTCAAACTGTGTTTTTATAAGTGTTAATTAAGTGATGTTATATTCATGACGGCGGTGAACGCAGATGTTTTTGCTACTAGTTAGGAGAAAATTAGGGGCTTATTAAATGCGGGTTTAATATTAATAAGATTATGGTTTTGCGGAAGTCTAGTTGGTTAGTTTTGGCAAATGTTATGTGAGTTACAAGTATGCAAGTTTCTGTAATGACTTAAGCTTTAGAAAATTAGATTTTTTGCTCCAATTCAATATGTTAACAAGGAAATAAAAACCAATTCTGATCAAAGTTAAACACACATTTCACGCTAAAAATCCAACTAACAAATTTATAACCTATCAAACTTTCTAACTTACATCCCAAAAAAAATAACCCAAACGTCGAGTTAATGTAACTGCACTAATTTTTGAAATCCCGATAAAGGCATCCCCACTAATTTATCCACCGCACACTATTGAGCGAAAAAAGTGATATTCCTAACTGATTCGCTAAGTAGTCCACGTCGGATCTGTCATCCGCATCGGAAGGGTTAAAAAGTCGCGTCGTTAGTTCTTGCGACACCAAAAAAAAAAGACGTCGGTCTGTGCCGACTGTCGTTTTTAAGTGGCAGGCAAGACTGTTCCGGCTATTATCTGGACACTGAAACAGTATCGGTGTATCTTTTAATTTTAGGAGTAAGGACCGACTTTCATAATGACTTTTGACTGAGCATTAAAAAGTTGCTCACATCGTTTTTTTTCTGCTGGTACAGTCAGTGGGAGTGGACATTGATAATTCCAGTTTTTGTTTTCGATTTTTCTTTTCAGTTAATTTTACTGAAGTTCAATAAAATGTAGTGACTATCAATATTTTAGGTTAGAATTTAATTTAACTTATTGCTATTGCAAGTTTAATTTCGATTAGTCTAATTAAGTTTTCGTTAGTTTCTTAGATATCGAAAGAAAGGATAAATATTAGCTGAATAATTCCGTCATAAAATTAATATTTCACATTTTAGATTCGCTAATATCTAATAAAATATATAATAATTAAATAACTGTCGTATAGGTACTTACAGTTAAGTTCAGTTGAAAATCAGTGTCAGGCGACTACTGTTCTTCTTCTTTCTTTTTCTTATTAAGTACTAAATGTAAATAAAAACTGAACTAATTAAAACTAGATATAAAAATTAGAACTGGATCCTACACTCGAATGTAATCTCTCTATGTCACACAAAATTTTGCTGCCAGAAAACTCATAGTTGAATTTAGCACACCTTTGTACATCAATTGTCAAATAATTGTATTAATGTTAAGTTTTGTGTACAATTTAAAGTTAAGAATAAAACTATTACAATCGAGACGAAAATCTTTGCTCAATTGGAGAAGCATTTTTTCAGCAATGAAGTAGAACTATGTAAATACATTTCAAACCATTAATTCCCACAACTTCAGTAACAGAAAAATATTCCCAGAAACACCATCAAAACTTCCACTAGGAACCGTAATCAGAAACCGTCTCGTTCGACACAAATCACTGTAAACATGTTCAAATGTTCGTTTTTTTTGTTTGTAACTTGTTCTAACTCATTCGCTTTTGACTCCCAGCCAATGTTAATTTAGCTCAATGCTGGTAAGCACGCTACATCCATGACGGCAACTTCGTAAACTTATATTATGCAGTTCGGTGACGATGGTAATTAAGAATTTTAGTTGCAAAATGTTATTATGGTCTGTTATGCCTTGTTTGGCTGGAAGTTGAAAGGACATAATTAGTTTACTTTTGTAAGTGTCATTTTTGGTCTAAGACGTTCCTTAGTTACATAATTATCTTTAGTTCTTTATTGTACACAAAACTTAACATAAATACCTACAATGATTTCACAATTTATGTTAAGACAACGGCACGCATAACTCAACCACTGAGTTTTCTCCCAGCAAACCTTTAAGTGACAGGGAGACACAGAGAAAACTACTGAATGAATTTTCATGAAGTTTTCACCACGAGATACAATATTTTTTGAGTGTATACACCTCGTGTATAATTGAAGTTTATACGTGTGGAAGCCTAAGACCAGCCGTGAAATGTTAATGATAAAAATGTGATAATATGTACATATATTTGACTGTTCATCTCTGATATACCTATAAGTATATAGGTAGTTGGGATGTTACTCCATCACGATTTGAGCGCCTGACCGGATTTCCGGATTTTCCTGTAGTCGTGTCCTGAAAAAGGACATATCATACTTCTTATCCTAGAAATATGTTTTCTAAGAATATAACATACTAGCGACCCGCCCCAGCTTCGCAAGGGTGCAGTGCTTATATTAAATATATAATGCATGTATTATACATATAAACCTTCCTCTTGAATCACTCTATCTATTAAAAAAAGCCGCATCAATATCCGTTGCGGAGTTTTAAAGATTTAAGCATACATAGGGAAGAAGCGTCTTTGTTTTATACTACCTGTGTAATGATTAAGTTCACGTGTTTTTAACCTTTACTAAAGAAAATTCACCTACCCCTTTTCCTATTCAATGCATTTCCCGAGTGATCCCGATGTTTCCCGAGCGGTGCTGCCTCTAGCGCATTCGTTCACCAACAAATCAACAGCTTTGTAACTGTGACGTCAACTTAATTAAAACAGCGAAAAGTTGGCGATTTAAAACGCGGACTTGGTATGGTTTGAGGCATAAGACATAGCGATCAAAGTAGCGAGGAGATGAAGAAAGAAAATTTTAGAAGATGCTTTTGTGCTTTGGAAGCTGATGGTCGCGTATTATATCAGATAGGTAGTCGTTCATGTGGATATCCATAAGATATCCTGTGAAAATGAATCCCGTGGTTATAGAATCTAAGGAGTAACCGAAGGATACATAAAATGATTTCGTGATTTTAATCAGTAAAGCTTTGACCCGGCTTTTTGTTTTCTACTATACTGTAGAGGAAAAATTAGTGGAAAAAGGCCCAGAAATATTAATGGAAAGAGTTCTATTTTTCAAATCTATGTCCGCAATGCCATTCACATCGCTGAAGATAGAACAACATGACAAATATATTCCCACAAGAAAGTTACTTGTCGAGGTCGCAACCCTCAGCATTGAGGTTCAACGTCGCTAAGAGGAGGACTGAAGAAGATACCTTGATCACTCTTGACCTCGCTTCCAAACTTGCTTTAGAATGAACAAGCGTAGAAGATACACCTAATTGAACAGTATTATCATTACATAGTATAAAACAAAGTTGCTTACCTACCGGTCCCCATGTTGTCCCTATGTAGTCTTAGATCTTGAAAAGTACGCAACAGATTTTGATGCGGTTTTTTTAATAGATAGAGTGATTCAAGAGGAAGGTTTATGTGTATAATACGTGCATAATATATTCAATATCAGTATCCGTGCAAAGCTGGGGCGGGTCGCTAGTTTTTAAATAATAAAATATTATAATAACTTCACGTCATTCTCCTACGTATGATACTAAAAACATGTTTTATTATCAAGAATTTCGAGTGGAAAAGTAATTTATTATATCACTAGTGTTCTAAATCAGTCTTAGGCGCCATATTGCCCAGCATTAAACTATTCTTAGATAAGATTAAATATAAAAACATATTAAAAGTTTTATAAATAAAATATTTTAAAATAATATAACGTAAATTGCTAGAGTTATGATGGTCAATAAATGTGATGGGCCGTTAAACTTTGTGAGGACTTCCTGAGGATTTTATGATAAAGATATATTTTGCTCTTCATAATTTCACGTGGGAATATAATTTTAATTAAATATTTTATTTTAGAGTATTAATTACTTCCAAATTCATGTAACTGTTGTCTGTTTAAATGGTTTTTAAAATGTCTCTTAGAATAAGATTTTAGACATAAGAGAGTTTAAATGAGCTATGTCGGTTCAGGAACGCGAAATTTCTCTCGTCTAAGTTTTTTTTTTAATGACTGTTATCCCACCTGATGGTAAGTAGTGATAAAGAATTTGTTAATTTAAGAAAGGTGGTCAATGGTGTGGTGTGGTGGCCCCTCATCGTTCGAGGGGTTGAGAAACATTTTACTCTAGCCTTTTATTATCATCAGCCTTTTTAATGTTCCCACTGCTGGGACACAGGCCTTCTCTCTAGGAGAGGGAATGGCCCATAACCATTCACCACGCAGCCCAGTGCGCAACTCTAGCCTTGAAGACATCTAAATTATGATCGGACAGTACGACCGCGGCAGGCAAATTTGTTCCAGTTCTTCACAAAGTATTAAATAAAATATCATTAACGCCATATTTTAATTATTGTTACGCCATTATCCAATATAAAAACGCCCAGAAGTTATACTAAAACCTTTTAAATTCGAATATTAATGACAAAACTCATTAATTAGTAATTTGCATAAACTTAGTAGCAATGACACACAAAATTAATTAATTATTTGCTTAAATCTATAAATAATGTCACTTTTATATTAACGTTGATATGTTTATAACAAAATATTGATATTTTTGATCTAACTCGAGGTTAATGTTTATTTTATGAAAATGATTTGGAGAATCAAAACCATTAGTTATTACACAGTTAGAGATATTTATAGGCATTTCTCTTTACATATTTTGTGACGTTCTGTTAATTAATTAGATTTCAATGCTAATTAGGTAATTGGAGAAAATGTGGGTAGTACTCATGTCATCCTATGATTCAGAAAGCATAAAGTAAATGAGAAAATTTTTATTAGTAGGCGTTGAAATTCCAAGTCTTTTATAATTTTACATAAAGACCGTTAAATAAAACACGTCACTAATGGTTTTGCATTCCGATGAACAAGTTTTTATTTGCAATATTGACACAAATAAAATAATACGAGAAGATAATACAGTTTTTCTTCAAGCCCAGTCATTGTGACTTGTACATGACAGCATTGTAAAGTATAATATACTAGCTTCTGCCCGCGACTTCGTCCGCGGCATACAATTTCTCGAGTTAAAAAACAAACTTTACTTCTTTATTATATTATTCATAATCATAAAATATAGCCTATGGACACTCAGAAATGAAGCAGCTTTCAATCAGTGAAAAAATTTTTGCAATCGAACCAGTACTTCCAGAGATTACCTCCTACAAACAAAAAAATAAAAAAACAAACTTTACTTCTTTATTATATTAGTGTAGATGTAAACTAATAAAAAATCATAAACACTCTTTTAGGCGTCGATATATATATGTACTACGCATTAGTTTGCCGTAACGTACATTTACTTCACTTTTTTTAAGTGATCTGCATGCCATACATCTTTATGTTATGAGAGCCTTAATTTTTTTTAGACAACAATCAAGCGCTGTATCCGAATTTGTTTTATTTTTATTTATTTAACAATTTATGTACTTACACACTTACATTTTTAAAGAAAACACATTATAGAAGAAATAGTACAAAGGTACTGCTTATTTCGCAAAGAAATTTCTTCCAGCAGACCCGCGAAAGGAGAAGTTAGAAGGAATGTAGACATTAGTGTGTAGAAATAAGAAAGAGATAGGTAGTGAAAAGTAAATCATAAATACTTATATAACTTAAACTAATAATAAATACATATCATAAACATATATAAATATAATATATATATATATAAATTACACTGGACAGGAAAGATAGTACTCTTTTATTTTAGCCTTGAAAAGTGAGATAGTTTTTTAATTTTTCTGTATTTTGACAAATAGTTTCTATGAACTTGCTTGTCTATCGCTAGGGTACAAGTCAACGCTTTTAGGAATCTTTATTATGTATCAGTATGTGGTATGTTTAATGTGAAGAGCCTCTAGAAGAAATTAAATATAATATAAAGAAAAGGACCCTCTTTTTCTACCAAAAACCCATAGTCTTTTTACGTTATATACCTGCCTTTAAATGATTGTAAGAGTGAATCCGAAGCAAAAATCTAGAGGAAAATATTAAATAATTTTGTCATTTAACATATATTCAGTTTGAGCTTTATGTTGGGACAAGTCTACCTACCACATACAAATCGAGCGAAGGGCCCGTCAAAAAAAACTTGTGTTTTTGTGTTTGTTTTTCACGCTCGAACGGATTTGTATACAATTTTTCACACAGGTAGACAATGTCCTGGAACAGCACATAGAAGTTTTTATCCCTGTTTCTACTTCTACGCGGGCAAATCTTCAGACTGGTAGCATCTTATAAAATAATTATTATAAAATGATTTTATAACTGCTTAGTTTTTATAATTTACTAGCGTCCCACCCCACGCACCGCACGAGTGCAATGCAGATATTGAATATATTATGCATGTTGTATATTACACATATAAACCTTCCTCTTTAACCACTCTATCTATAAAAAAACCACATCAAAATTCGTTGCATACTTTTAAAGACCTAAGCATATATAGGGACTGACAGCGGAAAGCGACTTTGTGTTATACTATGTAGTGATTTGTACTTTCTTGTATGTTTTGTGTCGTGGAAAATAAGTTGAATAGTAAAAATATACGTACTCAAAAAGATTGTACAAAAGGCTTATTTATCTATGTAATACTAGCTTTTACCCGCCGCTTCGCTCCCGGCAACAGGAAAATGTGATAAATGAAGAACCGCTTGACCGATTTTGTGCAAACTTCACATAAACCATTTACTAAATAATCCGAACTAAATCTAAACATTTTTTTGGATAGGTGAATCCGTTATTTAGTTGTAAAACTACAACGTAAAGTGGCATTGATTCTCATATGTATACATTGGTAGTGTAGTCGCTAATTCCTGCCACTTGGACCACCACCACGCTGACTGCCGACGCCCAACTGTCGAACCTAAAGAAACTGTCGCAACACTAACAGCTTATTAATACTTCACACACAGTTCATGCACTTTTTAATGGAACTAATCATGTTGCAGAAGCTTGTAATTTCGTGTTTATAACTGAAAGTAAGTTACTTTCCAAGCTCACTGTAGTGTCCTCAGCCAATGCTCGGAAAATATACCTTTTAAATTTTTCGGTATATTTTTGTACCATGTTTCTTCTTCTTTCTCCTATATCTTTTTACCTATCAATGACTACGTCAAATTCATCATTTTCCTGCTTTTCTGCTTTAGGATTGTTGCAACACGTTTTTTTTCTTCTATTCTGTCCTGTCCTGTTTCTGTCCTAATCAAATTGAGAACTTTTTACATACACTGAACTAAGACTCACACAGAAACTTAGTCCAGCATAAGTATGTATCTTTACTCCACTCTCTATCACAACACCAGAAGGCACGAAAGCAAAGCAGAAAAACTTTATTTATGCATCGGGCATCTAAGTTTAGGACGTAAAAACAAGTGACTTAACATGATACGAGTAAGAAGATGGCAGGCTCCACTGATAGCGATGAGGCAGAAGGAAGAGAAAATCTTATGCAGTTGATCAGTTTGATCACAAATCATACTGATGAAGTAACTAGAGAATGCTTTTGATATTACCCTGACAATATTGCCAAATAATTTAGACATCAATGCAGGATATGTCCTTTTAGATGATGATGTTACCATCTGGTCAATATCGGCCATAGCGACTGCATTTGGCGACTCTTTCTGATGGCTTAGAGCTTAAGTCACTCTGTTATATGCCTCTATAAGCCTTGCATATCAATCTTGAACCATAAAGCTTCAAACACAGAGCTATAAATTAGTAGTCTTGTTTCGAGATCGTTGCGTTTATTATCTAATTCTAACCACCATTTCAAAGGCCTGCACGTGCTACCAATCATATCATTATGACAACTTTTTGTGAACCCATTGATTGTGCATATAGCTAAGGAGTACTTGTGGAATTCCCTGTAAAACTATAAATGGGACTGTGTTATAGCCCTGTAGTAACTGCCTTGATTTACCAATAGAAGATCTCAGGCTAAAACTCAATGACTTACTTTGTGTAATTTACCACCACCAAACGCTGAAGGAAAACATTGCGAGGAAACTGGCATATCCTTGTCCAAAAATTCGTAGACATGTTCATACAGCCAATTCCTTTTCTTACAGAGGAGCCCTGATCCTCAGTAGTTGGTATATTATAAGGCTGGTTATTTACGTTGTGAAAGTATGCTTTAGAATTGCCATCAGGTCACCAGTGAACCAGACTTGGCCGTCACACTAAATTAGCGACGCAGTCAACTTTACGAATTAAACTTAGTTTCATAGAAAGTACGTTTCAAACGCCGCAGTCAAAGCTAGGTGACTCAAATTAGTTTATATTTTGCTGACAAGTTTTCCTTTTTTCTATCTAATTATGATTTCATGCTCATTGGTTAAAGGAAAATACTTCTAATGTTTCCACTGCTGATACACGAAATAGGATACGATTCAGATTAGTAAGTCGAACCTGAAATATCAAATCTTTTTTTAATTGCCAATATCCTCACGTTTTTCTTCACCGTTTTAAGATCATCATCATCATCATCATTTCAGCCGAAAGACGTCCACTGCTGGACATAGGCCTCCCCCAAGCGCCGCCACAAAGACCGGTCCTGTGCGTCTTGCATCCATCGGCTTCCAGCAACCCTGACCAGGTCATCGGTCCACCTTGTGGGAGGCCTTCCAACGCTACGTCTTCCGGTACGCGGTCGCCACTCTAGAACCTTTCGGCCCCAGCGGCCATCCGTTCCGTTTTAAGATAACTGGTTACAAAATAAATTACACTAAGAAATACGCTTCTGTCTGCCTACGTTTAAACCCGCAACCTACAACTCATAAGTCGGGGCCGTTACCACAAAGTCATCATTTTTTATGGAAGGTAAAAATCATTCAGTGACGAATCCCGCCCTTGGTTTTCCTTTCAGAAGCGAACCCTTGGCTCCAGTTGGCTTCGACAACTCCTTGAGGCGCGCGGAAACAGCGCGCGCCGTTGATGACTGGGCTTAAATTAGGTCACCATTGAGGACTCTGAGGTAAGTTTTCAAGAAAAACAAAAATTCCTGATACAAAACTGTACTTTTTTAAGCAAGGTAATGAAAAGTAAGTATTAGAAGTAGGTACATAATATGTAAGTGGTACATATGTAAGTGAACATGAAGCACCTGCATGCTACATCGCAATGAGCACTAATCAATACGGCGGGAGGTGGCGAAAAATAACGAATGTTGTATTACTGACGATCGTGTGTTTCCGTGCACCCGCCGGTAGCGTCAGCACAAACATCTAAATATTTGTAAAAGTTGTAATTTTCTTTTTTTTTGTATGTTTGTAATAGATGTGGTGAAAACTTCTGGTAGGTAAAGTTTTTAAGATGATACAGAAAAAAATATATTTTGAACTAGTCATATTCAAACATTATTAATTTTTTTTTTCAATAATAGTGGTACGTTAACAATAAAACCGTACTTATAAAGTTGTTAATTTGCATTTTTTAAAATAAATTTATTAATATTTGTTTTACACCATATATGAACGATGACGTGGCAAACCTAGTCCACACATACATATTATCATTTTGTTAACCTTGTCCCGTATTAATAGGGGTTGCGCAACACATTTTTTCCTCCATTTTGTCTTATCACCCGTCACGTCGTCATCGACTACCTTTTCTTTCAATTACTTCTCAAACTAGCCATTCATCTGTTTTTTGGCTACTCTCTCCCTTTCCATTCACAAATATAACCAGAACTGTTTTAGTAAAATGCATTTCACCCTTCTCTTCACATAACTATACCAATATAATCGACTCCCTTTCAACTTTTCAGTCACTGGTGTTTTTGTTTCAAACTCCTTTTTTGCTTTATATATATACCTAATATTTTTATTACTTTGTATTATCAAAAAAAAAAAATATCAATCGATATAAAAATCCCAGAATCTTCAATCACTTTCTTGCTCTATGTGTAGCTTTCTAGCTACACAAAGTGGTTTGGTTTAGACTTTTTTGACTAAAGCCCACCGGTTCCTCTTCAGTTCATTTGCGATACCAAGGTTACTATAACTCCATCGAACAATCCCACAAATTCACAGCCATCTAAAATTTAGTACTATCAAAAATCCCCATTACATTTGCTAACCCTCCGGCGGCGTATGCAGCTACGTTCCGTAATCGACGGCCGGTCGGGGACGTATTGGGCCGTCGCTGAGACGCCGCTGGCTCTCTGTGTTTTTAAAGCTTTCTTCTCCCCCGTGGGGGGCGCCCCCCCACCCACTCGCCAACAATCGATGGACGGCGTCACGTTAGTGCAGCCCCGATCAAGTGCATACGTGAGGACTTTCTTTGATGCGTCTTTGTGCGGACTCAGTAGTAGGATGGAGTTAATTGTTTAGTTCTTTTTCGTAATGTTGGCAGTTTTGTGGGTCTGATGGTTGGTTGTTGTTGTTGGATTTTATGTAAGTATTATTAGTTGTTTTTACATGTTACTGAGCGTCAAGTTTTTTTTTTTAAGATTACTGACAAACTTACATCTTGTAAGTACTTCAAATGTGTAATAGAAATGTGAGTGTTTTTATTGAAAATAATTGTTACGGAATTTAATTTTAATACAGATTCTGATGCACAAAAAAGCTTTAGAATAACGTCCTACTTCAATAAACAAACACACTATACTGATAAATTGTTTTACTTAAGCAATTTTTGCGGTATCCCTAAAGACGTTATGGTACGCAAAAAATATGAATACAAAATTAATTGTTCTGATGATAATATTACATACTCGTAATGCAACAAAAAATTAACCAACTTTAACAAATCAATAATAACTCAACAAAACTACGAGTGCAGAAACTAATCAAAACCCAAATTAAAAGTCGAGTCGTTTGGACCCGCCCGCAGTACAGGGTTGGGTCTTTGTGAAAATTGTTTACAGTACCGGCTTGAATTTCTTGCGACTAACGTCTGTGGCGGTGATGTGACAACTTGCCAGTTACAGGCTGCAGCGCCGTCAACTGAAATGCAGCTTATAAATACAATGCCACTGCTACACACAGTTTTTGTGCTGAGAAATTAACGGGTGCTTGTTAATTTGTGGGGGGAATAAGTTGTGATTGTCTGATTTTATTCAAAGTAACCCCTGAAGAGGCTAATGCAGTCTCGACTATCAACCGTCCTTGACTACCATAGTGACCGCCTATTGTATTTTACCAAGGCATATCCTCAAGAATAGCCAATCTTGCAAATTTGTCATTGGATAGAGCACGTTACTCGCAAAACCGATGATCATTGGGGCTGAAAGATTTTAAACTGGCAAACTGCACCAGAAAACGCAGCGTTTGAAGGCCACTCACAAGGTGGACTGATGACCTGAGAAGTGGTAAACCAATGGATGCTAGACGCACCGCATCATTTGATGTGGTGACACTTGGGGGAGGCTTACATCAAACAGTGGCCGTCTTTTGGCTGATATGATGAAGAAGAAGATAAATGTGGGTTGAGGAAAACGTCTATATTTATAATCTTCAATATTACTTCAAGGAAAGATTGCATACAACTTAAAACTGCATGCATAAGCTGCAGATCGCAAACTGGACCAACCGGACTTTCAAGTTACGTCACACAAGATTCTAATAAACCTTAAATGACTACTAAAACATATATCACATTCGTCACCTAAACTAATATTGCACAATATTATACAATCGATGTTCAAAAATCTTTTTTGAGAAATATATGAATGGTTCAATAAATAATTCATAGAAAAGACAGACGTTATGTCAATAACCCGAATGAATAATATAGTCTCATCTAACTGACGGAATCCTCGTAAATATTCAATTTTTTCGAGCTATAAAGAGCAAACTTTGTCTGATGTTCGTATTTTATCATAATTATGAAAACGAACGATTGATAAAAACAGCTCACTCATTTGATGTGACAGTTCTATAATCAAGTTGCTTTCGATGCAGCATTCATTTGTATTGACTGTGATATGATTTTATCTGTGGAATAGACAGTCACATTCCGGAATTAATTCTTGAATGATAGAGGTGATAAAGAGAAGTCCTTAGAATGCATCGCAAATACTTGGTGAAGGCTGACTTAATGCTTAATTTCTTTTTCAGATTTTTTATTACTGGCTTCCCACACTTGTTATTTATTAATAATGTTACCTATATCCTTCGAAATAATTTAATTTTTATCTTATAAGTACAGACAACCCATTTCTTTTTTTTTATACCAAAGTATTGTTGGTCACATCACTCAGAACCACATGAATAGTTAGATGTATTCCTACCCTTAAAGTATTTTCTCAAATGCAACGTTCTTATTAAATCTGACCACTACATACGTATATCCTGTACGAAATTTAAAAGAAACTTTGACCCCTGAGTTTGTTTTTGGTGTTTCTTTTAAGGGAAGATAGATAGAAAATACAGGTATCGTTTAGGCTAAAATTACTTAAAAATTTTTATAAACGTAACGTTCTTGTATATCATTTGATTAGAAAATTAAAAAATTAAATTGATAATAACCTGTGACCACCTTTGTACTTTATTCTTAATGGAAGATACGACCCCTGTATTAAGGCGAAGAAGGAACGGGGTGGGTCGTTTAGTCAGTAAGAGTCTGACACTAATTTAAAATAGTTAATTGCAAAATATCTGTAAACGTTGACTTATTATAGCGTTTTGATAATAAGATTGTATATGTTAGAATTTCATGAAATCCGTTCAACGCTTACTTTAACCCTTTCATTCAACCCATTCTGTCTCAATCTGTGTTTGAGACTGGTTCTTCTTTATTTCTAGAAACATTAACATATTTACCTTTTTCCCAACAAAGTTAAATGTTAGTTCCCCATCAGCTGCGATCGCATCCAACGATCAATAACAGCACAACAAACTAAGACGGGGCTTGTCAGTAAGACAGCACTGAACAATTCAGTCGCGGCTGTCAGGGAGACAGTGCTGAGGCTGATGTGACAGACAGTGTGGACCGAGTAATAAGAGACAGGACTGACTTTTATACATATCAATCACTAGCTTTTAGCGATTTTGCCCGCGGAATGGGAAATAAATAACTTATGTTACTCAGTGATACAGTAGCTTTCTGTTGGTGAATGAATTTTTAAAATTAAAAATAAAACAAATAACCATTTTCATTTTTCCATTTTCTATGTACTTTTAAAATTCAATTAATTTTTTTTTGGAGGGAAAATCTTCCAATGCCATCTCCGCGCCCTTGGGCGGGCGGTAGATAGTGTTAGAATTTTACTACCTGAAAGCCCACTTCTGTTCCTTCTTTGGCTTTGATCCAAGGCCTTGGGTTTCAACAATAATAGTATGAATTATTGAAAAGAAGAAATGGAAAGATGGTAAGGTAGAATTTTCCTTGCAGAGGAACAACGCAGAAACTTAAACTTTTTAAATATAATTATACAAGTCTAGTAAGTAGGTACTTAATATACATAATATAGTAAAAAATCAGTGAGGGAATACGATCAAAGTTCTATATTTTGAACTTAGTTTTAATTGAACAAAAAACCTATTTGTGTTAAAACTTTAACGCAAATAGTATTTATACAACAAACAATTGCTGTTTGTCTTTTTATTTAAATGAATCATACAGTAAAAAGCATAAGAAACAGAACAAACAATCAATTTTACTAAGGCAAAATCTTCCACAATTTTGACAGACACGCAAAGAATTGAAAGAACATAACACAATTGCTATAACCCGATAAGTTCGGACAACCAAACTTCAGGCCACAAACAAATACACGGTTCTAAGAACTATCTAGAAACAGTCTTACAATCGTCAGCAGCGTGACAGTGGCACTGACGTTATAACAGCGTCCTTGTGGCGTGGCCTAAGAACTGAGAGACGAGACCGTCACAACTTGTGAAGGACTAATGCTTCAAACTAAAGGAACAGATAGTGCTGTAAGAAATGTCTTGGACCAGTTAAGACTTGTCCTTGTCGAGCGTGACAGTTTCGTTCTGACGTGACACTACTGACTAGATAGTGTGTGGCGCAAGTTACACAGAAATGAAATGAAAACAATTTTGAACTGATTTGGTTCTGACTGGAAAAACAGAGAAAAATATGTTAAATAGATTTTGAAAAATTGGATAAATATTTACAAAGATCCCCTTGACTGTTAGTGGCGCTCCAAAAGTATATGTATCCTAGAGCGCGATGACTCCAATGCACTATGTTACTTACCATTTGATGCAAAAGGTAAAGAAGTCAGAGTTGATTAAAAAGAAGTCATGGAACAGGAAAAACAAAAATTTTCAAGTTACAATTTCGGCAGCCTTGTTCTCCAAATCTCTGGCCCCCATTACTTGGGCCCCAAAAGCAAGTCTGGAGTGAAATTTCCAGCGGAGGCGAGTAAACTTGGGGACGTGGCTGCGACAGGGATGCTCGCGTCATCTCGATGCAAGTTGATAATGCAAGCGTGTGCCCGACGGTTGTTTTAACTTCAGGCGCTGAAACTATCAACTGTCGAGCCATGATTTCTTGAACAGGCTTTGATGGCACGTCTTTATTTTCTTGGCTGGTGGAGCTGACAGCAAGTTTTGAGTGCAGTCTATCTTGACACTTGTTTTACTTCATTGGAGTGGTTGAAATTGACGTGGACAAAGAGAGAAGTCAAGAAAAGATAGATGGATTGTACGAAACTAGATATGAAGGAGAACGAAGTCAGTGATAGCGTAATGTTTGATAGAATAGAATGGAAAAAGAAAAGTGGGTTGCACTGAACACAAGTTATATGAAACAAGCGCAGGAAATGATCTCAATGCACACATAATTTTTAACCATGACAAACATAACATAATGCCATACACGTGAAATCTAAAGAACATTATTTTCAATTTATTTTGTTCTAAAATCATGTTTCTCAGTCAAAAATTTCAGTTCAAATTTCGCCTTTCCACAGTTCTAGTATAAAACTTTTAACGACATTAAACTCCATAAATTCTGACCTACATCGCCGTTAAAACTGCACCATAAGAACATAACACGGCGCAATATCCCGAGGATGGCATTGTAAACCCGTCCATCCGCCGTTCTTCAGAGGACGGGCTAGAGTACACCCGTGACAGTCATTTAAGACAGTGACGTGACACCCCCACCACCTCGCTCCGCGCCCCCTACCCGCTTCTCCCGCCAGATGGATTGATATTGCTGCACCGAGCAGACGTAAGAAGCGATAGCATACGGGAAATAAAAAATATAAAGTACTGTTATAGTTTTGAATTAAATGGGGAATTATGTTTGTGCGCTTCGAAATGGGGCTGTATTTCTTTTTGGTTTCAACTCGTATTGTTTGTTTGCAACCGGGATTGTTGTTCTTCTGAATAATGCATTCCTTATTAAGTAATTAGTAATCATATTCAATGGCTGTCGCTAGAATCAAACCTTTGATTATTTCTTCGGTTTTGCATTGTAGTTTCTGAAAGCAGGACGTGCACAAAGATTGTTCTTTGTGCACGCAGACAAAGGAGAATGAAACATAAAATATTTAATACAGATGTTTTTTTTTTATATTCAGCTTTTCAGATAATTTAAATCCTGTGTCTCAAAGGATTGTACAACACTACCTGTTCATTAAAAACCGTATAAAGTTTTTATACCTTAAAGATTGATTTCACATCCCTTAACCCAATTACGTAGAACAACAACCAAAAGACCAGACAGTATTTTGTAATTAGTACAGTCACGAAGAAAATAATGGAACCGCATCAAAAACTGCAGAGCACGCCCCATTAGACAGCTAAAAACATTTCTATTTCGCTACACTTCAAGTTGAAAAGTACGGCGATGGACGCAAACGAGACGCCGGGCCCGGCGTGATGGCGATCCTGAGACAGTGACGTGACACGGAGAGCCACCCCACCACCCCCTCCCGCCACCACAGGGGGTGCATATTGACCCACCCCGGATAATAAGGGGGTTATGCACTGAGGAGCGCACAAGTCGAGGCATCTTTTGTACGAATGTATGTTTTTAGAAATATAACTACTATTAATTTTCTATTGGAGAGTTTTGCGACTTCTGTTATGAAGTGAAGTATTGAAGGAAGGTTTTTCAATTTTTCATTTCATTACGGACCTTTTTCGAGATTACGTACTTTGAACTTTGAGTTTTCTGCTTGATTGAAGGCGAGTGGAAAATTTTGAGAGAAAGATTTTTGATTATAGAGTTTGATTAAAAGATATTATAGTAGAAGTGTCTTGCTTGAACTTATTACATATTTTATCGTTGTCTTTTCAATCTCATTTACTTCAGTGTTTCTAATCAACTTTCATGACTGTGACTTTGAGAAGTAAAGAAGTATTCACATTTCAACCAAAAATCTCATTAGAACTCAAAATAGAATTGAGAAAAAAAAATGACAGTTGAATAATATAACCTAAAAACAATTCATTTTCATCACATCATTCGGAAAAACTAAAACCAAATAAAAGTGAGTGAGCGCCATGACACGACAGCACGGACGGGCTAGCCGTCATTTGCACAAAATTAAATACCCCTGAAAGACGGACGGGGGGGTCCGTGCACCCCACGGGGGTACAGACTACAGATGGATTGATATCGCCTCACGATGCAGGTGGGCACATCTCGGCACAACGATTTATAAACTAGTGTCTTACGTTGACTGTACTTTGTGTAGTGTTTTAAATTGTAGTTGCTAGTGGACCTTATTGTGGTGTGTTGTCTAGAATAGTGGATCACGTTTAAGAAGACTAAACACAAAACAAAGACTAAAAAAAGACTTCTTGCAAAATGTAAGGCATTTTAGCAATCCACTAAATATCTACAGATTTGATAGCATAATTAAAATACTATAGTGGTAAAACTTTGCTTGCGGCATAATCAGACAAATAAAGATGATTACATGTATATTAGTTTTGTTTTTAGTCGATAAAAGTAATTTTTAGAGGCATCTTTGTATTTTTTTTTACATTTTATAAAACATAGTATAGTGAAGCTAAGCAATAAAAATATAGGTATGCACGCTATTAACCTTTCAAATGCGGCAATTAGAGGCAAAATAGAAAGACTATAGGTGTGCTAACGCCAGCGTTCGCTTGGGGCTCGCTATTCGAAAGGTTTAATAGGTATCTTATACAATTCATTCAATAAAACCGAAACATAAAAATTAAATAAGGTGTCAAATAAACCAAAACACCGATCATCCCGTATTGCAAAAATCTAAGCAATCTAATTGAATATTGAATGCCCCATCGTCCCATGTCCCTTTATAACCTCTGATCACGCACATAATGAAATGAATCCGAATGAAAATTCTATTCCACACAATACACTCGACCCTCGATTTATACAAACAAAAAAAATACCAAAATTAATAGTCAAAAGTCGGAAAAAACAACATCCCTCTCTTACACGCCATAAAAACGCGACAAAGACACATGTCCCCCCTTATTATCTTCAATTAAGAAACTCCGATAATGTACTGTGACATACGGACGAATTGTCCAAACAACGTGGACCTGCCGTCACATAACACAACTTCACAATTAGGGCTCAAGTTGAATAAGTCTTTTGCATCTAAAAAATTGATGTTACACTTTATTTATTCTAATTTGAACTCTAGGGCTGTGTGATAAAAGTTGTAGTGGTGGTAATGGGAAAGTTGGCGTTGAGTCGGCCGTGAGTGATGACCGGTGGACGCTGAGTGATGGGTCCCTGTAACACGTGATTAGTGAGTACTGCTCGCTCCCGTAATCTGGGATAATGAGTCGCGATGGTAATCGTTCTGTGGTCATGGACTGAATGACAGATGTCATTATTTGTCTTTTTTCGCAGAAACAATATGGCGGCGGTAGTTATGTCAACAGTTATTCACGTGGGGAATATGGAACAAGATGAAGCAATGTCTTAGTTTGTCATGAACATTGTGTAGACGTCCATTGATTGATTGCTTAGTACTTTGTGAGGCGTCCGTTATACAAAAGGAGGGATGGATATGGAGGAGTGTGTGCTACAAAGGCCTCGTATACGGAAGCCTATCAAGAGAATACATCCAAGGAGCTGTAGAACCTTCCATTTTGATAAAAACTGCTTTTTATAGGAAGAAAATGTTTTCAGAAGGTTTGATTCTTGAAACAACACTTCAAGTTGTCACTTGTGATGTAAGGTTTTTCTTGAGGTGGGAAATCGTCCAATGATTTCTCCCACTATTGGGTGGAGTGAAAGGTATTAGACTTTTACTGACCAAAACCTATATGTGTCCTTCTATTGTTTTTTGTGTACTAATTGGGCGTAAGTATGTACGTTCCCTTTCGGTCGCGATTCATTACTGTTTTGCAGAAGGAGAAATCGCTACCGATTTATAATGTTCTCATTGCTGAGACTTCCTTTCTAGGAGAGGGAATGGGCGGTAATCCACTACGCAGACCTAGTGCGGGTTCGTGAATGTCACATGTCTTCGAATTTTTCTTCTCCTTTAGCATTTTGAGAGCAGCGGTGATGTTTGAACTCATGACCTCTAACTCATTAAGTGGGGGCTGTTTATTGCATTAAGTGAGTGATAACTATTGCTATATTCAAAATACGCCATTTTTTTTTAATTATAAACCATTCAAAAACTAAAACAAATGCAATTTCAAAACTGTAAACACGCGTCCCTTGCGAACAGCTAAAACTTCACTCGAACGCGTCAATAAATAGGATTTGATCACAAAGCTGTCAGTTGCAAATATTATAGACAATCCGTCGGAAGCGAGACTCGGCTGTCAGTGTCATGCGATTGTGTCACTTCCTGTCGCGAGAGGCGATTTGACGAGCGCGAACGTGGCGCGCGGTTTTTAAATCAGGAACATGTTATTGTGTTGGGTAGGGTTTAAAACTAACGGTTTTGGGTTTATATTGATACATATGTTATGTTTAAAATAGAAACATCCGAATTGATAACCTCCTCCTTAATTACAGTTAATTACACTATATATTTATTTTTGTAATTTTGTGCTTTAACTTTGCTTTTACGAGTATTATTTCTATTACATTGAATGTCTTTATTCTAATTTATAAATGAGGGCACGTTTAACCACTGCGTTGGTTGAGCGATTGGCTACTGCGCAGCATATCACGAGTTCGATTCCCAAACGTAATAAATATTTCTATGAACTGCAGTCAATTGTTCTTGATCTGAGAATCTTGTATACCTATGTGGGTTAACATTTTTGTGTAAGCAGACATGATACCAGAGTAATGTCCTAGTGTGGGCAAAAAAAAATACATTTAATGCTGTGAGATTATACATATCTTACATAGCATAACATCAGCCTTATAATGTTTCCACTGCTGGAACTCAGGCCTCCCTTCTTAGAGAAGAAATGAGTCGTAATTCACCACGCAGGCCCAGTGGGGGTTTATGGATGTACGCGGGAACAGGTCGAGTTGGTGGATGTCTTGTCTTCAAATTTTTTGGTTCTAGAACTTGCCGCTTTCCTCACGATGTTTTCCTTAATTTTTTTGAGAGAATTTATTTTAGAATTCAATCGTAAGTTTAACATTTGCTCACTAAGTATACCAAAATACTTTTAGACACGTGCTATGAATCATCATCATCAAGTTTCTTAACAAAATTATCTTCTACTCGAAAAATATCAGCACGATAGGATCTGCCCGCACCGTACCGCCGCTAGCTACATGGTACCACATGCGTCCGGGGCGGGCCGGCCCGGATCGTACACGGTACACCTGTCTTAATATATTTCAGGGTGCTGTTGCCTTTACATGTATATATTTATGGGTTTACCGCTATGCTGAGGAACAGTAGGCTTTTATATGGTAGGTAAAAATCATACAATGACGAATCCGCCCTTGGGTGGAGGGGGAGACAGTGTCAGACACATACTGACTAAATAACTTACCCCGTTCCTTCTTAGTTTCGATCCCAGGGCCCAGGCCCGCTTTCACTTCCACCCTTGGCCCCAGGACTGGTCGATGGTGAAGCACATTGGCCTAGAATTAACCTAATCACTCTTGACTTAAAGATACCTACACACAGTGAAAGTGTTTTCAAAAGGTTTTGGCTGCGATTTGAAGGATTTTGGCATATTAACTAAAGCCCTAGATTATTATTTTTTATATATTCATAAAGTTGTCCTTGACGGTGATCCCTCCTGATGGTAAGTGGTAATGCAATCATCAATGGTGAATCGCACTAGTTTATTAAAAGTCTATTCAATCTTCGATGTACGCGGTATGACTATACTCACCCTTATAATGTTCTCACTGCTGGGACTCAGACCTCTCCAGGAGAAGGAAAGGGCCGTAATCCACCACGTGGGCCATGTGTGTGTTGGTAACTGTCACACGCCTTCGAAATTTTGGTTCTGGGACATGCCATTTTCCTCACGATTTTTTCCTTCACCGTTTTTGAGAGTAGTGATGATGGAATAAATTACACAAAGTAACTGGTAAGTCTGGGCCGTTACCGCTAAGTCGAGGCGATTGTATTATTCCGACTAATACTCGAAAATCAAAGTCACGACAACATGCAAAACTGACACAGATCTCGACCAACTTAACAACGCAACTCTTAACCCCCTCCTTCAAATCAAGCCCCCTCTTTTTGTCACAAGGTAGCTTGCTCCCATTAATTCTTTTTGTCTCTGCAATTCTCTTTTATTTTTAAACAAAAACCAACCTTCATTTGCTACAGCACGCGAGCTTTACATATCAACGTGTCGTCCCCGTGTCGTATTTTTTTCCGCAGTGTTTGTAGACGGTAGAGGGTTAAGACTACTGAGAAGGTAATGAAAGGATGTAGGAAATTGGATAGAGGTTCTGTAATGAGATAAATAAAGATATTTGGTGGAGGTTTTAATTAGAAAGTGGGAATGAAGTGGCAGAATAGAGAGTGAAGTGCAGGAGCGTTGCTACGCGACCCCTAGGATGCAGAGGCCCAGACGTATTCAAAAATAACATAATACACAGTGACTATCGTCGTTTTTTGAATGGGTGACTGTCTTAAAATGTCAAGATCCTGTCTCACTTCAGAAAGCACATTAAATCGTTGGTCCGAGTTGACCAACTGTCGCTACAGAGAACCAGAAGTCAGAAATATAAGCCTAGTCTCGACAAGGGATGTTATGTCATCCAATTAATGGGTAGCGGAGGTCAGATAGGCAGTCACTCTATGTAAATACTGATTTCCAAATGAATTTTGTTTGTCAGGAAATCAATCCTGACAAAATTAGGAAAAGGCAGAGAACAAGATGGTGGAAATGCCAAAAGTCCTAAAATTGACATCCAGCAGTAAGCAAATGTAGTTCATTCATAAACTTGGCCAGTTTTCCGATATTATTATAAATTCTCTAAAGCAACCACCCAGTATAAGAGACGAGATAAATACTCGCTTAGTACTTGCATAATAATTAACCCAAACACACACTCATTAGCTTTCTTTGTTCAGAGCATAAAGGCGTGTGCACAAAAGCGAACGGATAATATTTTTTGGGCTGAGTGCATACAGGATCACATCGCGCCTTTACAATCGCCAGGCTGACGTCCGCAGACTTGCTCCGCCGCAACGAGGTGCGGATGTGATGACAAGCGGGAGCGGGGGCGATTGATAAGCGGCAGAGAAGGTATGTCAAAGTTGTTCATTACCATCATTTCTAATGAAAGATTTCCTGTAATAGATACCTCGCCGAAGAATCACCACAATGACCAGTCCTGTGCGTTACCCGTCCATCGGTTACTTGCAACCTTCAAAGTCGTCGGTCAACCTTGTGATAGGCTTCCCAAAGCTGCGACTTTCAATGGTCGTAATGTTTTCAATAAAGTTAATTTCTATAATTATATTTATTTATTTAAAATTCATGTACAGTAGTGGTACACAGGCGGTCTTAATGCAACAAGGCATTCTCTACCAACTGGTAGAGCCCTTTGTTGGTAGGTGTGCAGAATTAATAAATAACAAAAATTTTAAATAGAATGTAGACACTATGTATCTGATTGTAAACTTTACTATATCGACTTATGTTGAACTAAACGCCATTAAAACGCCGTATTCTGATTTGTATATTCAAATGACTTTTCCAGTATACAAATCGCTCCCGCTACCTCTCATCACATACTTACTACCCTTAATTCGGCAACACATAAGCAATTTCCCGCTAGCGAAATAAGCGAATTAAAATCGCCTCAAAGCAACTTCTAGCAAAGAAACGCCTGCATACGTCGGGGGTTTATTTTTACCTATTTACCCCTCGGGGGGTGACTGACGAACGGTCAGCCTTTGAACGCAGTTATTTAGGGTTGAAATTTTTAATTTTAAAGTTGTCTTTAGTACCTGCTTCTATTTGAATTGTGGGGGTTGAGATTTTAGATGATACGTGTTGCTTTTGCTTTCTGCTTTTGACTTAGTTGTTGCTGAAATGAAATTACAGTTAGGAATTTAATAATTTTTATGGACTTGAACAGAAGGACCACTTTTTTTTAGACTGGCTGAAATATTAGTTTCTTCAATTTAGCGGGTTTTTTTATTCATTTAGGAAATCATCTAATGACTTCTTCTTTTCCAGGGTGGAGCCTACCAGATTTTTACTGCTAATCCGATGGTAAGCGATGATGTGGCTGACAATAGAGCACGCTTGCTTAGAAGTTTAGTAACCTATTCACTCTTGACTTAAATAGCCTTAAGTTGTAACTATCCAAAAAAAGACTCACGGAATTCAGCTCCTTAGCTGTACGTACAATTAAAATATGTTCCCCAAACGTATCAGTTTTCAGTTTGCCGTACGTCTAGTGGTCTGATGATGGAACAGACGTGGCAGAATTAAATTGTGCAATTCCAGTGCATACTCCCCGAAATGTAAACGATAGAAAACCAATAAGCTGATTAGAACCAGCCATACTAATTTTTCATACAGAGATGTATGAAAAATTTCTGAAAAGGGAATCCCTACGTATTTCTGGTTCAATCCTTCTAGAACCACATCTAGAGCGCAAAGGTCAACTAAAGAAGACAGAATAATATCAGGCAAGTGAAGTCAAAACTTTTTGGTGTGTAGTGGCGATCGCGTACCGGAAGATGCAGTGTTGGAAGGCCTCCCACAAGATGGACGATGACCTGGTTCATCGGATGGTTGCATCGCCACAAAGACTGGTCTTCTGCGTCTTGACCAATGCCCAGCAGTAGACATCTTTCGGCTGAAATGATGATGACGATGATGAAGTCGCAGGTAAAAGCAAATTCTATATCTCCATTGCATTTTAAGTTCCGCTGATAAAAGTGAGTAAAGATCTCACGAGCATGTAATTTCACCGGACATTACACCACACAGCAATTTTTACGTAAAATTAAACTTATGTATCAACCGTAACATTCCTATATCATTAACTTTAATTAGAACATCCGTTATTACGAATGAGAGAATCTCATTGGACGAGATCTCACATAACTTCATAGATCATTTTTAATTACATGTACGCAAGATGCTGTAACCGCAGGAAAGCAGAGTACATAAGGTTTTGCATTCATAAGTAATTAAAAACTATTTTCATTATGTATCTTATAGGTTTTTAAGCTAAGTAAATAGGTTACTACCAGGCAAGAGTGGTTCATCATAGTTAGTCGACAGCAACATCACTGATTATCAGCCCCCCTAGCCAAGTAACTATCGTTTCGTTAACGTCGAGCGCTTAAAATTAGCCGCGTCTCCAATTCTTTTGTTCAGACCACGTGACTGAGCATTGAGATGACTTCAACATATAGGAAATGGGGGCTTTGCCAACTCTAAGCGTTCGACGTTAGCGAAACGATAATAACTTGGCTAGGAGGGCTGGGTGCTAAGTAAAAAACCTGAGTGCCGCTATCGAAATCTATCTGTACTACGAATTGATTTCATTATTATAAGCTGAACGTATTACTGAACGCTAAACTGACAAAATTGATTATTCACTAAATACTTTAAATTTGTTGTTGTCGTTCAATTTGTCAGACAAATCACAGACATACTACTGATGCCACAGAGAGTCATTAAAACTAGGAAAATCTTAATAGCGAGATTTAGAAACGTGACGTAATTGTACAACGCCATCTATTGATCAAATTGGGTACTAATTTAACACCATCTATGAGAAAAAGTATGACCTAAGTTAATATCAATGTACGCAAATATGGTATTAGAACTTGAAAAATATGTGTGCTGTGATTGAAACGTTCTTTGATTTTCAGTTGTTTAATTAATGAAGAATTCTTTTCGTGATAGGTTATGGTTTTCTAATGTAGCTATTGCACTTTGCGTGAGGTTTTTATGGCACGATGGCCTTTGAAAAGCACCATACTTCTTAGAAATTCTAGGGTATTAAAAACATGGCTACAGGGCTTACAAAGACTTGTATTTCGCTATCAACCTCTTTACTTCTTAACTAACTTTTGCCCTCGACTTCGTGTGGGTGAGTGTCAGATTGGTCTCACCATTGGGCTTAATCTGAGAGATATCAGCTTGATGCATTTGAGGCTGTTGAGAGGGAACTTTTTGGAAACGCACTAAGGAGCCTGTTTTCTGATGGTTAGAAACTGTGAATCTTTAAGTCAAGAGTGAATATATATAAGTTACTTCTAAGAAAGCGCGCTCCAGTGTCGACAGCTTCGTTACTTTACATCAGGTCGGGTATTTTTTAATTGATTTATACTTGCGCTTAGCTGCAATCCTACCTGATGGTAAGCAGTGATACAATCGTTGATGGTGAGGCGCACTAGTTTGTTAATAGCCTCTGCACTCTAGCTAGAGGACACCTATCATAGTCGGACGGGAAGACCGCAGAAGGCAAACGGTTCCAGCCTTTTGATGTAAGTGGTTTAATTCAAAATCAGAAATGATTTTTCCATTCATTTAACTCTCATTCGAACTCCTTTGAAAACGTAACATTTTGCAGTCCCTAATCAAATTCGTACAGTCCACAACAAAAGTACATTGTAAAAAGACGAGCAGCTCATTAAGTACAATCGTTAATTGCGCAGTCAAATCGAACGCTACCTAACTTCATTACATTCTTCCGATAATACGACATCGGAGGCGCCGTCCGGGAAGCCAGTTATGCAATGAGCACCCTCCCATTCCGATCACGTGCGAAACGGACCGGGGGCTGCTAATTAAAAATCGAAGGATTTTTGTTACTAACTGTACTTGTTAGGTATCCAAAGAAGTATCGATAGAGAGGAGTTTTTTGTCGATAGCGATAAATTGCGTATAGATATGGCGAGGCCCTAAAACGGAAGCGTGTCCGGGTTTTGTGAACGGTAGCATGTACTCGTAGATAAACTGTAGCCTTGGGTGGAATAGGTTCTTGTTATTTTGGAGATTCCAGCCGGCAGATATGAATTTTTCGAGTTTGATGACGTCTGCTGATATTGGGTGGAGATGGTGAAGATACGCTTTTATCCTATATTTTTTTTTCAGTTTTTCGTAAGCATGTAATCGTTAAAATGAAACAGATTAATCTATAGGTAATGTATGTAACATATGAAATTCCAAAAGTGGCAGAGGCTATTTCATTATAAATAACACCACCGTCATCCAAATTGCAGAACACTAGTATAGTGCAACTAGTGCACTAGTGTAGTGCAAGTGCACTATCTTGAAGAATTGTTGTGAATTAAATAGATTTATAGATTGGAAGTGGATACCGTGAATTTGAGAGAGAATACGTTTGAATTTTCAGGGGTATTGACGTCCAAATATACATTACTTTGTCTAATTTATTTCATCACCCGTGGTCTTAAAAACTGTGAAGGAAAAACATCGTGAAGAAACCAAAAATTCGAAGACATGTGACATCTAGCAACCCGCAAGTTCTACGGCTTATTTCCTCTTCTAGCAAGAGACCGTAAGAACACTATAGGGCTGCTTATCATATTATGTTTATATAAGTAAATTATTGATAATAACGCTTCAAACAATAAGTTTCATGGAATGATAACCGCTGTCGCTTATGAAACACGCCCGACATTTTAACTGCCTGCTCATTTTCAATCGACTTTCAGAACCTTAGCCTACAATTATTAGAATAAAGAACAGTTGACTAACTTTATCCAGCTCAAGTATAAAGGGACAGTATAATACAGCATTTCCCAAATGCTGCAGTATCACAATTTCACTTAACTTTTCTACTTTGCAGGTCAACACTAAAATTCTGTCCAATTTAAAACAAAAAACGACACATTCCTAAAAGCACCTACGCGAAAAAATATAAATAAAATATATACTCAAGTCAACGTCCTACATACAACAACTTGTACGTATTTCTTTACTATTACAGTACACCCCCTCCCCGGCCCGCACCCCACCTTACACTCCGGATCTCATGCTTACAAACTGTCGCATTACCGGTCCATCCTTGCCGACAATACCCTGACACTACCCCTCAAAACTCAACTCTATCACCCCGCAATAAGGACTACACATCGCAAAAATGTGACTGCGAAACGCAAACGAGAAAACTTGTCAATGCAAATTGAACTATACATTCAGAAGCTAAGGTTGAAGTTTGCCTGTGGTGCACTTGGTACGGTAATGATAATTCTAAGCAAATGCCATAAGGAAATAAGCTGAGTGGTTCCTTTTGGAATTGTTTACTTGAGAAGATTTCGTTTGGGTAAACAAAAGGTGGACGATGACCATGGGGTGGTGACACATTGGAGGCTTTAGTGGTCACATTACCAGCCTGGCAATTGATGGGAGACAGATAGCTTACGTAACCACAGCTGACACTGTCACAAAGTATTACCCTACGGAATTTATAGTCTTCTAGCTTCCAAAAAATTAAAAGCTACATAATATTCCCAAGTGAAGAGTAGATAATCTAAAGAAAAGATGGGTTGATAACTTAATAGTTGAACCAAGAAATATTAGTATGTAGAATACTGCAAGTGACAGGGACGATGAAGAAATTGGTGAGTTCCATATTCGGAAGAACTAACTTGGGACTATAAGAAAAAAGTACTAACAAATAAAAAAATAACAATAATAAACTATGATAACTAATTTTAAAGCATTTACGTGTATTATTGAAAGCTACGTTGATTAGTTTAAACGAAGCCCAAAACTTTTCTGAACCAAATGGAATACTTCTTCAACAGTCAGTATCAATCATCTCTCTGCCAATAATCATTTATGGAATGACTTATTGTTATTACAATTTACATAGAAGCATTCTAGTGTTTATCTCCTGTCTTATCTGATCTGGTCTACCGGTTGATAAGTAAGCTTACAGGCATCGTATCTTGATGGCGATTCTAGCCAATATGATTGGCAACCACATAGGTATAGATACACGGTTCAAAGAACACTGATGCCTATCTCCCTGACCCCTATACAGAAACAGCCTTTACGGTTCCAACAGTAACTGTTTATTAAATTGTAAACCTATTCTATGAATATCAAACGACAACTCCAATACAATGTCACTACAGCAATATTCAGTTACAACAATCTATCCGTACCTTGTTGCTACCGTCTAACTACCAACTACAAGCTTCTGTTAGAACCAGTTAAGATTCTAAAACTGTCAATATTTACAAGGTTATCAACGTAAACTATCGAATAAAGAAACCGAAGGCAATCATTGTAATCGGCCGGTTACAAGACAATGCACTACCACAATAGAGGGCCATTCTGCCAGCGCTCAGTGCTAGCGACCAATCGCGTTGAGTGAAAACTGCCATAAACGGCTCTGAATAGCCCTGCCAGATCAGGACGGAGACGCGGAAGTGGGTAAAAAGGTTTTGCATCACTGAGGCTTTGGAATGGCTACTGAAATGTAAAATGGTAGTCGAGTTGATAAGGATGTTACTACTGAACAAAACTTTCAAAAGTATCGTTCTAGTATATATAGAATTTTCCTTATAGATAATCTTAAGATACCATTACACAATATTCATAAGCTCATAAAGAGTCAAGTTGTCCTAGATTCTCATTTCGAAGTCACATGAAACTTAATGAAAAATCTTTCAGAAAACAATACCTTTCCACAATTTATTTTAAACCTCCATTAAAGTAATTCAAACAGCAATCTCGCAACTAATTCAATAAACAATCCAGCCATAACCAGAGAAACAGGACAAACATCAAAATTTAAAATCGCTTTCACAGAAATTGAGGATAAGAGAAACAGTACAATGTGGCTATTAGCAGTAACTTATTATAGACAATTTCCTACGTTGGTACGCGACCAATCGGCCTGAGTGAGAACCGCTATAAACGGAAACAGTTACGGAACGGAATTATGGAATAAGGGACTCTTTGGACCGAGCCGGCTCTGGATCGAGACGGTGACATCTTTGGCTAGTGCGCTGAATAATCTGGGAGTGTTAGCTGAATTGCGTATTAGAAAAACCTCATTAATATGCTTGCTCTTTTATTCATATTCAGATCATCATAAATGTTGACCCCTGTTTTATAGATGGAATAACAGAGGGAGATGAAATGTTAGACACACCTGTGTAATTTGCTCTTTATGCTTCAAGGCCGGTAACTCTTTCCAACGGTCTTTCAACCCTAGTAAGTCTTGACCTCTAACCTCCTCAGGGTTATATCGATAATTATTAATTCATAATTTCAGATATATCGTGGTATTAATCATCAGGTTTCTGTTACAGCACAGTTTACTTGGGATCAATGTAGCATGTTTTCTTCCATACATTTAATTTGTCACCATTCCAGTAACACTATCTGACACGCAATTCATTCATGATTTTGTTAGTTTTATTCACATTAACAAACTTATTAAAAATTGTAAGGAATTATGTCTTTTGTGTTATAATCGTTATTCCTTACATTTCATTTTGTGCTCGTTATCCATATCTTCGTTACGGTTAGTAATATCACCACGGTCGACTACCTCATCGGTGATTACAAGAGCAGAAGGATGATGATGGATTTAGAGAGGTCTCAGCATGTCTTTATCATCATCTCAATTCTAATTATATAGTCTTTCTTTTCATCATTAATTTACTATTTCTCTACCTCTATAACCAGAGTTTACAAATGCATATCCAAGACAAAACATATTTATTTTAATCATTACCATTCTTACTCTTAAAACAATACAATCTCTACAATGTTCTGATCTGCATTCTTACTACAATATTGCTCTTAGACCCGTCTAAATTCACCTTAGCCATCCTTTAATTGGTACTCGGCCAGCTAATGCTGTTAGGTAAAATACGAGCGTCCCATCTGTGTGAGTGCGTTGTTTATTCTTTGGCCGCTTTAGGAATTTACGTCCTATTGTATTCCAGCAATGTTTTAGGTATCGAGGAGGTCAATGACTTGACTTTGATGCACTAGTTAAGAATGTATTGGGTTTTTATTTCACGTTTCGTTGAGTTCCGGTAAATTGGATTTAATTGATTGGTCTGGAAGTTTGCGAATTTGAAAGTATTTTCTTCCGCTGTTTTTAGGGTGAATTTGATAGTATTCATTTGTTTGTATGTGTGTTTCCTCCTTTGCGTTAAATATATTGTGAAATATAAAATATTTGTTATTTTATCTGATATTCTTCAAAACTACCGTGGTATCGTATTGTACAGGATCGTGCTTTAATATATTAATCAGTTTAAATAGAAGACAATGTGCTGTGATTACCTCTTTATAATATTATTTTCGATTTGAGAAGCTGTTTTCCTTAAGTTTCCACTAATGAAATCACATGGGAAGTACAGAAGAAATACCTAGAAATGATGACTGCAAATTCTAAGTAAGGTATAAAAGCCTTCCATATTATTAATAGACTTGTAACTTGATGTTATTCCCACATCAGTCTTTACGTTGATCCTGTTAACTCTGATTGGTTTTCTAGAACTTAGACATATACGACTAGAAAATATTGTACTAAAATTGACATTAATGGTATAAGAACTTAAAGATATTTTTATGTTATTTCAATAAACTTTCCCTACTCTGGATTAAGCGACAAGGAGTCTCGGACTTTCACAGACTTAAGTCCATGTACCTTCAATTGCCTTTTACTTTCGCCTTTTTATTTTTTTTATAAGTTCGCACCTAACCAACTAACTTAACTATTTCATATAGACTATAATTATCTGATTATAAGTGAAGTTAAGGAGTGAAATTCCCTACTGGAATCTGAGAAACTCAGATTAGCTCAGGTTAGCTATCAAGCGATAAACTGGGGAATTTTAAGTCAAGAGTGAGTGAAGTTACTTTCTGGCAAACGCATTTCATCGTTGACTATACATTCCCTTAATTTCCATCGGGTGAGATAATGGTCAAGCGCAAGCTTAGCAACAATAAAAAAAAATTGGTCATCGGTAGATCTCATCTGCATAAAAATACCTGAATAGCTTACTTCTGCTTTTGTCTTAAAGTTACTGTAAGTATATGGTACCATGAATTATAGGTTTCTTGCATAAAGTATTTTCTTAAACTAACAACCATTCAGCTCTAATCTATGCACATAATTAAAGATCTCGAATTCACATCGATAATTAAATCGATACCTCCCAATTTCAAAATGATCATGTCGGTAGTTCTTATTCGAAATCAATCGAGACAACATTCTTATATCGATATCATGGTGGACAAATTATGTAAATATATAAGGGATATCTTTAATCTACAAGACTTTAATGGACAGACAGACATACAGGCTGCTGACTATAAAGATATCAATCAAACTAAAGTTAGGGACATTTTGTTGTTATTTGAAATGGTCTTGTACCATTAAATTAGCATCGGAATGGTACCAGCGCATTCCCATAAGATCACGGTATCGAAGTACTGGGTGTGTGGTGCAAGTTAGGAGCAATGCTCTAATTAGATTTCTTTTCACAAAACAAGAGACTGACTGACTGACATATCAACACACTGCGTGAAATTTTGCAAATGATTTCCTTTAATGCTATAGGCAAGCATTAATAGAGGATTATCCAACATCCAATTCCCCAACGGGAGTGCAAAGCGGTTCCAAGGTTTGTATGAAAAAACTTACTTTCACACAGCCGAAGTCGCTGGTTGAAGTTAGTCAAAACATTAACTATGCTTATGTTTTATCATTTTTAGTGTCTAAAATAAGTAATTTAATGTAGACAACCAATTACAATGAAATTTAGAGATAAATCAAACGAAAAACACGTACGTATACTTAAAAATCATAGCGCTCCTTCTCTTTGACGGAAGGCCTCTAACAAGGTGAAACGTTGACCTAGTAAATTGCAACAAATGACGTATTTCGGCTGAATAAGGCACTTGTAGCCACAAAATTTGTTTATGTTTACAATTCTTTTAATATATGTACCGACTTTAAAATCGCTAACTCTTTCAACTTGCACCTCCCCTCTCAATGACCTCTCTATAAATGCACTGAGGGCTGAGTACAGATTACTTGTGACGCACAATACTCGTTAGGGAAAGCTACCGGCCTGGCTCGCTGGCTGGTGGGAAGCTACCGATTGACAACTGACGCCAATCTTATTGCTTCTAATTAGTTAATGCTGATTATCATACTGGAAAATCGTAGGACATCCGCTTACCATATTTCCCACGGAACTGAGGACTGACCTTTTTTACTTAATAATATAAACGAATGCTTGACTGCGATCACTCCTACTGGTATGTGGTGATGGTCGCCGCCTAGTAGTGGCGATATATAGTGTGTAGTTACTCAGTTCCATGGGAAAAATTGATCACAAAACTTTCGCTTAAGAAGCTCTTGATTGTTTGAGCTTTTTCTGATGATTTTAAATCCGACATCACGTTTGTCGACTAGTCCGTAAATTTTGAAGAAATACACTATTTGCATAATAATCCCTAAATAGAGAATTTTGATTTTTACTTTTTAAACCTACTTTAAATCACTATGTTTGAAAAGTAAAAAAAAAAGCTCAACTTCAAATACTAAAATCAGAACTCGGAATTAAGTCTTTTACTCCATTCTAAAAGAATTATGTTCCATTATTGTACATGAAATTTAAATAAATAATGTACCCATATATACATCACATATCAATTACCTTCTCATACTTGACTACAAAACTTAGAAAGTTAAATTAACAATTCAATCAAAGCAATACCGATGACTTGATTCATACAAACACGAAGTCTTTGTACAGTAAACGACTTCGACTTCCATCAATATAAGTAGCGACCACTAGGCGAACTACGAAACTAATTACAGGTAAAATTAAAATGATTAACGAAATAACGACTTGTGCATGTCTTATTGACGGGGTGCTCAACTTGAGGGGAGGAATTCGTAGAGGTATACGTATTTTGAGATAGGCGTTCTTAGCATTTTACAAGTTTAATTAATTCAAATATTTTTATTTGTAGAACTTAAGTAAGTAAATAATAAAGTACAGATGAGATGTCAATTTAAAATGAACACTAGGTCTTGCCATCAATGGCGTACAAATATCCACATTACAATAAAATTGAATTCCAAAAAAACGCCAAGGATTTTTCATACTTTAACTACATTTATAGTTCTAACAGCTTTAATTTACATCCATAGTTTTTGTAGGCAAAAAGAAAACACTTGCAACTGTGTATCATAAGTCCACCATCGCATTTGGGTTGATAAACGTTAAATTTCACATATAACAAATTCCCATAAAAACCGTACTATCACAAAAATATGGGTTTTAAGGAAAAACTCATTTTAATTTTTTAACTTCAGAAATTTTATTGACAATAATTCCGTGCAATTATTACACTACTCTTATGGTAGTTTTATTGACTCTTTTGAGGATTAAAACACGAATGACATTGCATTTTTATTTCAATTCCCCTTTTTTTTATAGAAAAGAAGAAGAAAGAAAAAGAGTTTATTTGCGACAGTTTTTTAAAGATTATGCGCTGATTCAGAACGGAAAACTCCTGTAACAGTTGCAAGATACATCAAGTGATTCATGCGCGTAACACAAATAATACAAAAGGTTGATTACCACTGGATTACAGGGTGGGGTCGTCAGTCCCCATAAATCGTACAGACGTACAGAAATGATATTTTGTTATTTAAAGGCGCTAGTTAATTTCACATTGGACTATAAATCACTCTTTTAATGGGTATCTGTTGAAAAAATAACTCCAGCGTTCTTACTATTTTGTTAATGAGATTTTTTTTCGTTTCTTTATATGGAGATATCATCATGTTTCTTTTTTTAAGGTGAGTGATAGCAAAAACTGCTTAAAGGTTGAATTGGTGTTCCTTATAGAGACTACCAGTTTCAGCCAGCGGCTTCGCCCGCATGAAAGTGGGTATCTCCATACGAGTTTTGGACCGTCGTTCCATGGGGGCAAACTTTCGGTAAAAGAAGGAAAACTCTTAATGTATATCTACGTCATGAAAGGAAACCTTGTGCAAAATATCACGCTCTTAATCTTTGTAATTTCAGCTGTGCGTTGATATATCAGTCAATCAGTTTTCCATTTACGACGGTAATATTTTTTTTTTTTTTTTTTTTTATGGTGGGAAAAATCATCAAATGACGAATCCCGCTCTTGGGCGGAGCGGGAGACTGTGTCAGACTTCTACTGACTAAACGACCCACCTTTCCTTCCTGCCTTAGTTCCAGGGCCCCGGTGTTCCGCTTTCGCATCAATCCAAGGCCCCAGAAGGCTTCAACCCTGCCGGGCCCCTACAATTGCTGACAACTCCTTGAGGCGCGCGGGAACAGTGCGCGCCGTCGACGACTTGGGCTCGGTCCGGACACTTACCGGATGGGCGGACAGCGAGTTACCCATGGCTCGCCGTCCGCAAGCCCTCGTCTACGGTGGCCGAAAATCGGAATCGGAGTCACGGCGGCGACGGCTGTGGCGTGAGCGACGTTGCCTTTGCCTGATACGGTCGGCCTCCTCTTTTGCTAACATTACTGCTTCGCAGAAGGACGCGACCGCCTGCCACTCTTCCTCGCTCCGGACCATGGCCTCTACCAAGGCCCGTCGCGAGAGATCGCCGCCTCCGATCGCCTCCACGAGAACAAGGCGATGCTCTTCCCACGCGGGGCACACCTCTACCGTGTGCTCTACCGTGTCCTCCGGGCGTTCCGCACAGTGGCGACACCCGGGCGTTGCTTCCTCACGAATTCGGTGCAGGAACCTCCCGAACTTGCCATGTCCGGTCAGAACCTGCGTCATACGGAAGGTGAGTACGCCGTGAGATCTTTCAAGCCACGCCTCAAAGAGGGGACTTACCGCCGAAATTATGGCGTGCCCAACGACGGTAATATTGTGTTATACTCAAGATAGTTAACCATATCGACCAATCAAACCTCAATACCACTCTATTCTTTACCTAGCTTGACAATATTTATCTCCACTCTCCACTCTTTTCTTTATCTACTGGCTTTTGTCAGCGGCTTCGCCCGCGTATATAAAATATTCACTCACGAGTAAAGCAGCTTTCTATTGTTGCTAAAAAATTTCCAATCGGACCAGTAGTTCTAGAGATTACCTCCTACATACCAAAAAAACAAACTTTACCTCTTTATTATATTAGTGTAGATAAAAGGAGAAACTGACTGATTGACATATCAACGCACAGCCGAAACTACTGGGACTAGGAGCATGAAATTTTAGGAGGCTTCCTTTTATCACGCAGGCAAGTACTAAGAAAGGGTTTTTCAAAATTCAGCTCCTAAAGGGATGTAATAATAATAATTTATTTATTTATAAAAGACAACATTTGGTCCACAATAAATGTTAGTAGGTAGTACTTATTTCTATATTAGTAAAGAGATTTCAAATTTGTATTACAAGATTATGCAAAAACCACTAAATTATCACACAGTACTGAATTATCAATAAATTTAAGAATGTCAAAAATTAAAAAAAAGAAATGTCATAAAAATAAAAATTGATAATAAATTAAAATGTCAGAAAATTAAAAATGTAATGTAATGAGGGTCTAAAGTTTGTATAGAGAACCCTACTTTCACGCAGGCGAAACCGCTGGCAAAAGGCTAGTTACTTATATAAAACAGTAATCCATACATTTATAATAATTATAATATATAATAATATAATATATAAACCTCACTTTGTTCTATTTACGGCACGCACTGTTCCCGTGAGCCTCTAGAAGTGATCAGCAAACCAGACCCTGCAGAAAAGTCAAAACCAACTGAGGCCAAGGGTTCACGTCTAAAAGTCAGGTTTTGGCACTAGTATATATGGCAACGTAGGAATGGGGTACGTTGTTTAATCAGTAAGAGTCTGACACTGTTTCCTTCGCCGCTCAAGGGTGGGATTCGTCATTGGATGATTTTTACCAACCATAAAAAAACCTTATTCTATTTTCACAAAAATGCAGAAAAGATGTCCGCCATACATTTTGTTCTTCTTCTAACATATTACATCCATGACCTACATTGTACCTTTTCCTCATTAAACTCATAAACTTGGTTATCTCCAACCGTATGGACTATAAATCTTTTGATGTGCAGGTACAACAATAAATTACATTGTATCAAACGTGTCACACTCCTTAGTTTTATGAGAACAAGAAGTTAATGCGGTTAGCGCAGTTTTGTAGGTTTATGGCTTTTTAGAAAAGCTATACAGTTGATAGGAATGCTTGAGGATAGCATAATATAACATAGCAGATATAGGGTGACTGGTAAAATTAGTGATTTATATTTAAACACAAGATTGTAGTCATGATAACAAAAAACTTTTACTATGGGACCACTGCTCTTAAAACGGTGAAGGAAAACATCGTGAGGAAACCGCATATCCTAGAACCAAAAATTCGAAGACATGTGACATCCATGAATTCGCACTGGATCCGCGTGGTGGATTATGGCCCATTCCCTCTCCTAGAGAGGAGGCCTGTGTCCTAGCAGTGAAAATATTAATAAGGCTAATGATGATAATGGGACCAAACTTAAAATCACGTAAAAAAATCTGCTGGTTAAATTTAATAAATTACCTAACTGGTCAAAGTGTATTAAACTTGCTAATTTTTTCGTGATTTCAGGTTTGGCCACATGACACGACATCAATTGACTACAATGACGTGTTTAAGTATCGGTCACTAATTACTAGTCACCCTATATAATCATCCTTATAATGCTCCCACTGCAGTGACTCAGTGGCTGTACCACGAGCTCTTAAAGCGATCTATATGACGACCTAAACTAGATTGTTAAAGGGATAGAGTTTAATAGTGAGTTTCTTCTTTCTTTTTCAGCGCCTGTAAGGTCCCCAGGTCTGCTCTCCAGGTAAAGTAATAGGCCGTAATATATCATGCAGGTTCAGTGTGGATGGTTCTAGGATATGCAGGTGTCATCTCTACTGCTCTCGAAATAGTGAAAGAAAACATGTTTGAAGATATTTCAACATGGAAGTGGAAAAACCATTGGATTTTTTACCAAATTGTCAAAATAACTACATTGGAATCATGTAAAGTAAGATTTATAAGTTTTGCATTCTAACTTAAGTAAGATTTATACTAGAAAAAAATCTGTTATGAACTGTTCGTTGTTAATCTATGTAAAGTTCTTAATAAATACTAATAAAATTCGAGGAAAATGGGTGTGAGGGTCAAGAGATGACGTCTCAAACAAATTTCAAACAAAAATCTGAATCATTTCATGAAATCTCGTGTACTCGTTTCCACAACCAAACATTCCTATAAACAATTCAAAAATTTCACTCGAAACAACAAAACATATTTCTAAATATAACCCTAAATCTTGTGCTGTTCCCATAAATTGTGAGAGCACAAACCCCGGGGCTGTCTGTCCGTCTGTGTGCAGCGTAACTCAGGAACTGGCCAGTCTTTGTTTTATCTAGATCTGCCATCGCTTGACGCGCAATAGCGCAATGAAAGATTCGAGATACAGAGATCCACTTTCAATATAAATCTTCTAGTATCAGTTGCACGTCAGTTTTGCTTGATATATCGTGATGAAGGTTTCGGAGTTTTGTTTTCGTACGGAGTTTCATCAGGCTCATTCGTAAATAAAATACGACTGGAGCTTGGAATGCCACTGACCAATACTTGATATGAGAGCAATGGGATTATAGCTTTTGAAATTACTTGAAGCAAAAAGTTGTAGGTACTTAGAATTTGCCTTGAATTTTTGATCGCCAAATCACAGTTCTGCAATACTTGTATAATATTTACTTGATTTCTCCAAACAAACTTTTCAGTCCCGTTTTACCAATTTACGGTGTGAATTTTGAAAAACCCTGTCTTAATGCTTGCTCTCATAATTAAAGAAACCTTGTACGAAATTTTATGTTTCTTTTCGTGACCAAGGGACCTCACTCTCGGAATAAAATGTATTCTTTGTGCTTTTCCAGGATATGGTCTACACGCGTAACAAATTACATTAGTATCCCTTTAGCAGTTTCAACATCAAGTAGTAACAAACTTTCGCTTTTTTAATAATAATAATGCCATAAATAGAAGACACGAAACTTCTCAAATAACTATCAATTCTTAACTTCCTAAATCAACACACAATCTTAAACACCCATAACTCCTGCCCCACTTTAAACGTTCCCTAACCAATAAAATTCAAACGCCGCCATCTTAAATCGCCAGCTGATTAATACCTTGACACACGTATAAAATACTTGGTATAATCAAAACAAAAGAATTTGTTCATCAGCACTATAAATTGGAGGAGGTACAGTCGCAAATCACACGTTTTCCGACTAGCCCTGATAGGGGTCGGCAACGTGTGGCTGGGACTTCAAATAAAAAGAGGAGTCAATGAACCTCGAGTTTTGTATCATCACTACTTGGCGCTTATTTCTAGTACCGTGAAATCTTGTGTTAGAAAAAAATATATAAGGCATATTTAAAACTAGATTGAAGTCTCCTAAGAAAATGTATTCGGTTTCGCTCGCGTCGATGTTGATTATTACGGATGCAAAGTCGAAAGCAGACAAAAGGTAGCCTTGGAGTTCAAGCTTACTACTTAAGTACTTTCTTTCATCGAAGTCAATAGATATCAACAAAGTTTTGCATTAGCACGGACAAATCACTGGTAGATTTAATTGCTTTGCGAACCTTAATTTCTATGAAAATGATTGCAACTGAAATTATGCCACACTATAATACCTATATTAAGAATTATATTAATTATACTTAAGAATTATCCAAACCTATACACACTAGTATAAAGTTTCAAGTTATTCTCTTTCTGATATGACCTCAAACTAACACCGTTTAGAAAATATGTTTTATTAACATACCTAGTAACTTTTAGTTTCAAAACAAAACTACTTCTGTCTTACATTTTTTCACCTTATTTTGATATGTTGCCTACACAATTTGTAATTTTATTCTATTTAATTTATATAACCATTTTTTATTTGTATTAAGCTTCAGTGCCCAAGAGTCCATGTGAACCTTAACTTAACTATTTAAATATGCAGACGTCTTAAATCCAACGTCTAATTAGAAAATAATTAAACAAAAGACAGAAGGAATCTTATTAAAAGTCCCCATATATTCCTCACTACCTACTCCAGCATCCTTGTACAAAAACAACGTCCACGCGTTGAGCGTCCCTGCGTAGATCAAGATGTGCGTTACTCGGCCTGCGCGGGCGCATGACAGATTTATGTGAGAGGATGCCGCCCGACCCATCCCTTCCACGATTAGATAATTAACTAGTTTTAACGCTACATCATTTTGGGGATAGATTCGATGTAGGTGTATCGATTGATTTGAATGGACAAAGAAGTTATAGGAACCGGCAAGAAATGTTATACCCAGTGGTGGGTATTGAAAGGCTGGTGAAGACAGTTCTGGATAAAGTACATTCTATCAGCGAATGATTACCACAAAGTCCAAAATTCCATGGAAAATTTTAAGTGTAGTTTCGAAGACACAATGTCCAGTCCCCTTAGCTTCAACTTCTTTTTGACCAACAGTAGCGCTAATAGAATGGTACTTTTTATGGTTTTAAGGTCCACTTGCACCATATAAACCAGGCCAGAGTGATGACTCTGTCAACCAAACGAGTGACCTCAGCAAAGACGGTAGCGTAATGATCATGTATTGCTATAAATAGTGTGGCTTCTAAGTATGTCTCCATATATAGAGTTTTAACAGGTCATTGGGCCTCTTTCATACACTATGATTTTCATCAGAATGCTTACAGTAACAATAAAACACCACACCCTGATATTTTCCCGAATTTCCCGAATTACAGGAGCCGTTCGAAGTATTTCTCCGATATCAAATTTAAAAGATTCCTATGAATTTTCATAGGGATCTTTTTAATTTGATATGACTAAAGAAATAATGTGTCAAAGTTTTGAGTACTCACAACGTATTTCTCGCTCTCCGAACATCCAAAATAGATGAAAGAAGAAGATACTGACAAATTCCTGATCTAATCAAAAGCAATTCTAATAAGCGACTAAATAAAAAAGCACGCTCAAAATAATCGGCAAACAAATCGACACTTAATTCGACCATTAGTCAGTAATACCCGAAGACATCTTGTAACAACTCTGCAATCACTCCAAGAGATTAGTTACAAGTATTTATAATGTTGTTTTAGTAGCTTTCATATAGAAAGCGAAGCGATGCTCTAACTCACGTACCTTAGCTTTAAATTACGCTAAATGGGACCATACATCCACAAGCCTTATCTGGGCGCCATATTTAAATACAGGGTGTGAAATCTCGCTAAAGAGCTACATTAAGTTGCAAATTACTGAAGATAGTTTATTTAGATTTGCTTTTGATTTTCTTGGGTGTGTTGGACGGTGAGTTGCTGGCTGCTGAGGATGAGTTTCTAAGATGTTACTTTGTTGATTTCTATGTATAGTACATTTTATGGTATATGTTATAGTAAGTACATCCTGCTAATGTGTGTACTCAAAAGAAAATACTTGTCTAAAATGTCTGTCAGTATGGCGGTTTTTGACTGGACTTTCACTAGTAGGTAGCTGATGTTATAAGAAATAACTTAAGCCACTTTTACAGCAGAGATAATTAGCATTGTGCTGTTATCCACACGAATTAATATTAAATTTGATATTTAATTACTAGCTAGTCAACTACATAACAACACAATAAAAACAAATATACATCAGGCACCCTTTCAGAATACACGATGATTTGTTAGCATTCAATATTCGAAATTCTATTTAGTATACATAATTCTAATTTACAATGTCACCTCCTGATTATTATAATGCATTCTAAAAACTAAGGAATCTCGAAATAACGCACACAATTTACATACACGACACATCAGGTCGTAAAGTTATACATGTTATTAGATAGCTTCTTGCATGTGAAATATTCATCGACCTACAATGTTGCTGTACTCGTCGTCATCATGGCACAACATGGCAACACTATTCTACATATCTATGGAATTATATAATAAAATACGGCTGTCATCCGTCATAGTGTTGCAACCCGGATCGAGTCCTAGCCGACACGCAATCGTAAATCTGGCTCAGCACTGACGCGTCAGTCATACAAATCATTCAAACTCTCTTGAAACCCGATCGTAAATACGTCTGAGTGTAGCATTAATCATTTTGAATACAGAATAAGAAGTGCCTCGGGCGTACGCGATTGGTCGTCACTAAACGAACAATTATTCAAATGGCGCTCTCCGATTGGTCGACGGCCGTTCGGTTTTTTACGTTGACAGAGTGATGGATTCGACCCTTCGACTCGTGCGCAGTTTAGTACCCATTTCATTGTTGTGTGCGTACGTTTATGTAGCATGCGAGCTATCAATCTCCGTCTAAAAGTAAATGCTCCAAGTTTTTGTGCTCTTATTTGCGATTGCAGCGTTTAACATCTTTTTGTGCAATTAACGCGGTGATAAATGATTTTTTAGTTTTTTATTGATAGCAATAAAATTAAGCCTTTGTAAAGACCGCAACACGTAAAAAAGGCTCTAGACATTTATTTTATGCGTTCGCACACGTTTTATGCGTTAATGTGGCTTCTAAAACTTGTAAGGAGAAATAATTGCGGGCCGATTTATATTAAGTGCACATTCACACGCATTGACGGCATTAAAAAGGGATATGAAAGTTAAATTACCTTTGTGTCACTACGCCCTCATGGACTATGGTCTCTATCACAAAGATAACCCGCTGTATATCAACAGTCACTGTCACATTCGGAATAGTCAACTACCCGCATCGGAGTCGATAAGTGTCGACTATTCGATACCGTATCTGGACGATTTATCCGAGTAGAATATCGATACCCGGAAGCACCTCTGGACGGCGGGAAAATGGCGGCGCTCGGCCCTCCGCGATTGGCCGGAGCTGCGCGCGCGCACCTTACATCTGTCACTGACTATTACCTTTTTATGTAGGAACTTTACGAGTAAGTTTATAACCACGGACGCCCATCGCGAAGCGGTGAAAATATTTAAACCCCATAAATTTTTATGGTTTAAAATAAATGGTAATGGGGAGTTATGTATAAAATACTTGTAATGTATGTGACTTTATCAGCAGTCTTGATTGGTTTAGAGCCGTTCGGGCCCTTTGAAGTTTTAACGCGATTTTAATTGATGGTCATTAGACTTTAAGTATGAGCTACTTATAGTAGAACTTGAAGCTTCTGGTACTTTTTTATTGGCATTCCTGAGATCAAACATTGGACATGACGGAGAATATCCGTTGGATATTTTTAGCCAATAAAACTTATGATGGTGATTGGTTTCGTCGCTGTATTAATTTAATTTTTAATATATTGAAAAGATAAAGCTGTAAAAACTTACCGAAATATAAAATTAAAATGTAAAATTTATATGCTTGTCGCTCTACTAATGTTTTCGAATAAAATTACTAGATAATACAAATAAATGGGTACTATTAAAAACTACGTTTCATGTCAGTCATCTTCAACACTAATATTATTTTTATACTTACACTAAAACTGCAATTATTCAATTCTTTATATACTGCACTGTGCTTACCTGGAAAAAGAAAAAGTATTGTTATTACATTTGTTTAAAACTAAACTAAAACAAACTAAACTTCTAAGTTTATAGACGATTTGAACACTGGACATCACTTTGTACAATTGATAAAAATCAAAACATATTAACATACTTAAAGAAAAGTATTCTTCTCTACTATACTTAAATACATATTCGTAAAACTACTACCATTTTACTTACAAAAAAAAAAACTTTCAGAGAACATAGATATTCATAACGTTAATTTCTTAAAGCATCAGGTTTTTTTTTATGGTGGGAAAAATCATCTAATGACGAATCATGCATTCATGCCCTTGGGAGGAGCGCGAAACAGTGTCAGACTCTTACTGACTAAGCGACCCACCCCACTCCTTCTTAGCAAATACCAAGGTTAAACCTTCCTTTTAGAGACTGGACCGGGGCCCCAATAGGCTTCAGCCCTGCAGCCTGAGAAGGAGCCTTCAGGCTGAGAAGGAATGGGGTAGGTCGTTTAGTCAGTAAGAGTCTGAGATTGTTTCCCGCTCCACCCACGTGGAATCATTTTTCCCACTATAAAAAAAAAAAACCTAATTTAAGCTGGCTTTACACTTTAAAACCGCAGTATATTCAAAATGAAGATGCACTAGGTCACTCAAAATATTTACAAAATCAACAAAACTAAGAGCTCTAGCGCTCACAGTCTTTTCCTGAAAATAACTCGCAATACTTCAAAAGTAGTGACACAAGACTTACACGGGCTTAAGTTTCAGTATTTCAGTCGTGACAGTGAAGGCTTTAGCAGGACACGTTTCCGGTTCCGCTTGGCAATTAAATCTTTGTTTAACGAAGAAGAACTTAATTAAACAGTCAAAGGGAGATGCTTTCATTCATGTAGTTATTGTGTAGGAAGTTGGATGTTGTGACACGTGGGGGCAGGCATATAACTGGATAAAGAGTATCTTGATAGAAAACTATAATCTTTTAAAATATATATGTATAATAACGCAATCCAGTCCAAACTAAGCAGAGTTTATGCTATGCTAAATTTTGATCGCTTTAATCTTGTGGAGGGTCATTCTAGTTCATGAAACAGAATGGAGTTATAAAGGTATTTTAAAAATCAAGTACTCTTTTTCTAAAACTCAAATCAATATAACATCAGCTGATCAAGTACAGTGACCTATAGGTAGTTGTCAGTCGCTGCATAAGCTCGTATTAACTCATTGTTAATAAATAAACAACTCCTGTTACTTCAGTAGCCTTTTCGAATTATCCCACAGTTAATATACCCTTAAAGTTTACTTAATCTTTCGAATACCATAATTAGAGACATAATAGAAGGACAATATGAATGCGAACGCCGGCGTTCTGAGTTTGAGTTCGATGCTGAAGAGTTTAATAACCATTAAAATACCACTACACACAAAGCTCCCAATCGATTTGCAATCAAATCAAACCGTGGTCAAATTTACTACAAAATGTAAAAGCTTGCACCGTCACATGAAAGCTCGGCCTGTCGCTTAATGATAGCTGCACCGGTGGCCACTTAGTCGATCGTCTGGCCAGCCCTAATTACTAAATAAACTGCCAACAGATTGACAAACACAATCACACAAAAGTAACCTCGATTTATAATTTAAAGGAATAGAGTAAACTTTATTGTATACCAAAATAGTAATAATTTTAGAGAAATTAAATCTATGCGTTTTTACAGTGGGAAAAATCGTTCAACCTTTCGAGTACCGTCATTAGTAGAAAGACAATAGGTGCGCGAACGCCGGCGGTCGGGCGGGTCTCAAGAATTTAATGACGAATTCCACCTTTGGGCGTAGCAGGAAGCAGTGTCAGACTCTTACTGACTAAACGACCCACCATTCCTTCTCAGCCTTCAACAGCAGTCTTATAGCTGACAGCGATATCTACCAGACAACCTTAGAAGGGACAACTATAACTTAAATTTAAAAAGGGTGCTATAGGACGCGGCGAAGAAGTTGAACTATTTGCTATAGTACCGCGTACTTCAATCAACCGTCATGATAGTTCAACTAGTATGACGAGGATCATAACCGATTTTAGGGTCTCAATCGAAAAGAGAGGCAACGCGAAACCATTGCAAATGGTTCCACTAATTCTTATTATTTACTTGTCGCGTAGGTACTATAGTCTGCGGTGTACAGCTATAATAATAATAATCAAATAAACATTCTAAATATACGATACATAAATAAAACAAATACCTGTACAAAAGACAATAAATAAACTTACAAATACACAATAAAAACACAGTTACACAAAAATAAAACCTCAGAATCCAACGACTGTCCCAATCGCCCAATCACAACATAGGAGCTAACCGCGCAACATATTAATTCCCCACTAAAGCTACTACATAACACCATTGTTTCCAAATGTATAAATTAATAACGGTATTAAAAAAGCTATAACAATAAAAACGACCTACACAGTTATCACGTTACAAGATCAAAAAGTTTAGATTTCTATAACGCATTTAACGCGAGCCGCCAACAGTACAATAAAACGTTGAAAACGGACGTTTTTAATGTATTTTTACGAGGCGTTTAAATCGCGTTTATTTAACTGTATTATAAACGTTACGACAAAAGGCATTTTATCGTGGTTGGTATGCTTAGTTTGGTTCAGATATTAATTATATTTCGATTATATGTCAAAGATCATTTAAGAGTGGTTAATGCCAAATATTTGTATAGCGGTAGGTAAGTCGCATGCGCAGCCCAGTTCCTTTGTTGTTGTTTATTTACTCATAAAAGAATTGCTTTTGCATTTATAATGAGATATTTGTTAAGATATCCAGTTTTAAACCGATGTGTTGCTAAGATTAAGTGTTTGTTCGACATTTTCAAAGTTTATCTACCGACAGCATCGCCTCTATTTGGAAGTTGAGACAATACAAGCTATAAAAGAAATTATGGTCTTTTCGACAGTTTGAAATTTGTTAATTGATTAAAATCGTAAAATTTATTATAATGAAGTGTGCTTATTTGAATATTAAATTAAATCTGATCAACTTAAAAGATAGACATTAATTACAGTATTATTTTCGAACCGTAGAAATACCGCGACATAAGAATGCAAAAATGTAGGGCGACACCAAATCGAGAGACCGAGATATTTGCCTACTAAAGCAAAGTTTAAGAATGTGAACTTTACTATTATCCATAATTTATGTTTTAATTTTATGAGGTACCTTTCTGAGAAAAGGCATAATCAGCTTTGAAGACAACGGTACATTCGTACTTACCAATTGAATATTGTAAAAGAAATCTGAATATTCATTCACATTAGTCTAATAAAAGCTAGCACAATATATCGATAAAACTAGATATCTTCATTTCAGCTATCCCAAATAAACTACCGAAACAAAGCCGTAAACTATTCGAGAAGAAATTGATACTAATTGGAGCAGTCGTCTGATCCAGTCCAGCCATGTCCTCTTCGGTACCAGTCGCCAAATCAAGCCGATATGTAGTTATTTCAGTAATGCACCATCTCACTAGCTCAGTTTACATTCTAGACACGACACCTCTACTACTGGTACCCGATAATCTCGAAACTCGATCGCTAATATATAAAATCGTTTCACACGATATCAACGACTTAAAACAGTTGAAAATATACAAGAAAAATGTTACCGGTTATTGTAACGATAGCCGTAACCAATCAACTGATTTAGATAATTATTTTAGTGCTGGGAAAAATTGTGTTAAATCGTGGAAAAAATCACATGGTGTATTGTTCTTCTTCTTTTCTTCTTTTCGAGTCGATGATAAACTCTTTAGATTGTTTGGGCCCAGTAGGTGGCTACGTTAACAGCAGCTGCGGTGGCACTCATTAGGTCCTCCATAGTGCAGGTGTATGGGCACTTAGGGCACTCCAGCAAGTGGCTCATTGTTAATGGGTGTTGATAACGATTTGTTGGATATAAATCAAATAAGCTAATTGTTCATGTCGTTAATTTAATTTTTTTGTTGAAGAAATTAAAATTGGATCTGTTCTTGTACAAGGCAAATCTAACAGTTATTTAAATGTAGTAAAATTCTTAAATGGTCTACATATTAAATCATCATCATTGTATAAGACTATAAAGGCTATAAAATAACGTGTTCGTTCTATTTATTAAGTAGAAACACTTTAAAGTTAAGAGCATAAATATTTTATTACCGTTTCACTCAAACCTAAGGTACAACTTATCACTTACCTCGAAAGTGACAAACCCTCGACTGGAATCTTACTTACAAATGGTAGTGCCTTTGTAACCAGCATAACAAAAGCTTGGACTAAGATCAACACACATTAGCTCTCAGACTTTGACCTGCCCCATTATTTATTGACGGGGAGGACAAAAATATATCGTCACGGATAAATACAATCAGACGAAGCTACATGTTATAGGCATTGTCTGTACGCCCACCGTAGTTAGAACTGCATTTATTATGAGTAAAAGGGTGAATTTCTAGTACTTTCACAATCGTATTTTCTTTCGGTAAATAGATGCAGTCGATGGGTTAATTCGGAAATGCACTTAATTTGAATAAATCATTACGTCGTCTATGTATGTGGTGTAGTGACAGACATTTGATAAAACGCCACCACTGCATCCAATGCAGAAAATGCATTAGGATAACTTATTGATTATTTCTGTCTATCTGTTTTATATATTTGGTTAAACTTTGAATGTGAGCCTGTGGAAATTCTATTGGCAGTTAGCTTTCGAAGGGATCATAACCTTGATATCAATTCGAGTCAACTCGAACCCCATACATACAGTTAGAAGGACAAATCGGTGCGTATAGTGGCACAGTCGACGACACAATAAGCCCATGTGTCAGCGACAGTTATCTCGCAAGACACCACAATCTCTCCAACTGTCGCTCACACACAGACGGACTCGGGTATAGTTTGATGTATATAGGAATAGAATTGAGGGTTATTGTAAGGTATATGAATACTTTTAAAAAATTGTAAGAAATATAAGACCTAAAGAGTAATCAATCAAGTAACAAGAAACAGGCAACCGAGATTTATGTAATACATAACATATTTAAAAATAGTGACCATGGAGTTATTGGTATTATTTCTCCCCCATAGAAATCTACGCTTTACGTATATGGTATTCCATGTGTATAATTTTTCTGATTGACTGGTTTCTATACATTTCAAAAGTACCTGTAAATAGTTGATTTGAAATAAAGTACTTTAAAGAAATAAAATAATAACGTTAAAAAATATAATAATAACGTTAGTATGATCCAAAGGGATCATACTAACGTTATTATTATATTTGTATTTCGGGCTGAGAGCCGCATTCGTTCCATGACTAAAGCGCGTATTTAGCGTACGAATACTAGAGTTATTCGCAAAGGACGATGATTTTTTAGACGATATAGTCCAAAAAGATTGTTTGTTAGTTGCAATTGGTGAGTGACTATCATAATGAAAGCTCACTTTCACTTTTTGAGACTGATATTTTGAATAAAAATAGTGATATTTTCAACCAACCCTTAAGCAGTAATTTTGCTCATTTAGTTAATACCTAACCTAACCCTTACGTTTCTGACAGTATCACCCACTCCATACAAAACATTTATGCGACATTTCCAACCTGATTTACCAACAAAGAACCGTACTCTTTTTTCCAAAAAATCGAAATAAATAGCCTTCATATCTTGTCTGACTGGAGACTATGTCGTGTGCACGTAAACTTGCACCATTGAATGAAACCCGTTGGACGTTGGACAGTGGACATTTCACGTCACTTTTAGTTTGTCCTGCACTCGAGATTTTAAATGGACAAGTCTATATTATTGTTATGAATTGTGTAAATTACGTACGGTAAAAAATAACCAGTAGGATTTTAGAGGAATTTATTTGCAATGTCGAGTTATTGTTGGGTTTGGGGTTGTTTTTCACTATAGTATTCTAAAAATCAATAACTTTGTTATTAGCAGTTTTTGTCATGTGCTTTTGCTTCATAGTCAGTCCATTTCCATTTTAATAAATGATCCAATGCATCTATTATGTCAGCCTGTGCATTGTGTCTGTGTGTCCGTGTATTATGTTTTTTGCTTTATTATTTTATTTTAACATAGAACAATATCTACAAACCCGTAAAGCAAATCTAGACAAAGAAAGCCACAGAAAGACGTGTGAATGAAGCAATTAAAGTGACCAGCTAGAAATTGCATTCACTGGCAAAAGATCGAAAGAGTTGGCGCCTCGGAGCACACTGGTGGAGACCCTAAACAGAAGTGGAGAGCATAGAGAAATTAAATAAGAAATGCAAATTGTAATAACTAATTAAATCTCAGGTTTTTTTTCATATTAAACATTAATCAACATAGATTATTTTGAAAAGATCCTAACTTGGTTTTCCCTACGCATGGAAGTAAAAAAATAATTTCTGAAAAAAATTGATAATAAATTCAAAGGTGCTACTTTCTGACCCATTCAACAGAACCTTGCAAACACCTTTCCAATATTGAATTAAACCTTTAACGCTTACAAACAGAAACCTGGACTATTCAACGATCATAACGTGTACTTGTCTTTGACGCTGTCATACATTGTCGAGCCTTTAACATACGCGTCATTATTTCTTTGTTTCCACCGCTGGCGGTTTGCAAGGGACAGTGTGGTAGTGATATAAGTAGTAGCAGCAGTGTATATCGCAAAATAACATGTGTACAATAATATCGAATAGACAAGGCATGACGTTTGCATCGCTGTGTTGGACTGCTCGCCGTGGGCGGAATGTGGACAGAGGTGTGGAGACGTTGTTGTTTTTATATATTTTCTAAAGAATTCTTACTGTTTCTATGTATGAATACAATCGAAAAGAGTTATATTATTGAAACCCCAGTGGTTAGTTGCATTAAAGGGAACTTCCTATTCCGTATTTCTTGTATCAAATTTATTTTTCTAATAAGTGTACCCAATTTCAGCCGGCTGAAATGATGATGATGTACTCAATCAATAGAAAAATACTTAAAAAAAGGCAAATCAGAATATAATAAACTAAATTAATTTAGTTGATCATACTCCAATTTGTCTTTTTTACTTGACTCTATCTCAACATGCTGTAGCTTGTACAATATTTTTAAATTGATGTCTAGAAAGTATAAATAGTTATACATAACTTTTACATACATACTTTCTAGACATCAATTTAAAAATATTGTCTCTGCTTTTTTGTTTTTTGAATCTACATAATTTTATTTCAAAGCATAGTTTTTTAAAACTGTGCCTACACTTCTTATCCAACTCTTCTGTCACAAATCTGCTGGAAAAAAACCGATCGAAAATTTTTACTAGCAGGACCTTTTACTTGTAATTGTTTTTTTTCGATTTATAGTGTCTGTGTGCATATAAATAAATAAATAAATAAAAGTCGACTCCACAGTTCTTCTCGTCAGCTTAATTCGTCGTGACGTCATCGGTCGGTGGTCGAGACTCAGTTTTTGCATTTTATCATCTGTGTGTCTGTGTGTCCGTTTGTTTTGCTCCTGTCTTGCGTTCGTTATAGTCAACTTTCGTATTGTATGCAATACATTACCTTCATGTTTTATTAAATTATATTACGTATACTGTTTGACGATTGTGTTTTTATCTAGCTTTAGTTCGATGGCTTGGGTCTAGTTTGCTATTATTGTTTGTGTTACTTTGTGGAAATCTATTGTCTTATTGATCTGGAGTTGGAAAATTAGAATAAGTAGATTTATATTAATATTTATGGTAGATACACCATATATACAATTACAGTAGGAACTCAAAATTAGTAAGCGCTTTTTGAAGACTTATTCACATAATTAATTTACTAACTTTTTACACTTTTATGTGTAGGTAATACATATGACATTTACACACCGTTCAATATCATCTTTTTGTCCTCATCCCTGGTTAGTTTTAATTGATCTCCTCTGTAATGGCTTTACCGACTTTTTTTGGGGTTTGTTTGAGAGAACCACCCCTAATTTTTTCGTTTCCTAAATCAGCTAGTATCAATAATATTTTCTACTAGCTTTTGCCCGCAGCTTCGCCCGCGTACATAAAATATAGCCTATGTCACTCAGGAGTAAAGCAGCTTTCTATTGTTGCTTAAATTTTTCCAATCGGACCAGTAGTTCCAGAGATTACCCCCTACAAACAAAAAAACAAAAAAACAAACTTTACCTCTTTATTATATTAGTGTAGATTACATAAAACTACTCAAAGGTTATAATTTCTTAAACTAATCGTTGCGGAAATTGTAGTCAAGACGCCGTGTTATTAAGCATATAAGGCCTTGGTTAAAAACCTGTTCACACCTAAAAGGCTTGACATAGCCAGTAATGGTAATGACAAGTACAACTGTACAAACGATGGTGTATGTTTAGAAGAAACATCAATGTGAATTAGAAAACCTCCCTGCTCATCAACTGTGGAATGTGAATGTCTTCTAAGTTTTTTCGAACTTGTCTTTTTAGAGCTTGTAATTTAAGCATGTTTTGGTGACATTTCCAAGCGGATTTTTAATTGCATTTGCATCAAAACAAATTATATAAACACCTAAACTAACTTTTAAAATAGCTTTACATCCTAACGTTTTTGAGACAGTACATTTTTACTTGCACAGTAAGGAGTTATTGGCACTTCGCCGTCGATATACAAGGTAAAAGGGACAGGTTGCCGCAATCTTTAAGGGCTGGCACAGCAAGTAAAACTTAACAACCATTCACAAGATGATTTTCCAAAAAAAAAAATCAGCCTCTCCAATTAAAATTATAAACATGATAAGACATAAATTACATGGAGACCGATTTTATCTTGTTAAGGGTTGTTGCTCAGTTTCGTTTACTAAGAAAGCTCTTAAAGTTTGCACAGACCTGCCTAGCCAAGTTACTATTGTTTCTTTAAAATCGAACAATTCGTTTGTTCTGCCTACGTAACTGAGTACTCAGATGACGTCAGAACAAAGAAATTCGGGGCATGGCCAACTCAAAGCGTTTAACGTTAACGAAACCATCGTAACTTGGCTAGGAAGGCTGTCCCTAACACCCTGCATAAATAAATATGCCTAGCCATTTTCCAACTAGCATCTCATTCCAGCATCAAACTCCTAAGAAAATTCCTAAGTATGTACGCACCTATATCAATCACATATCTCGAACCATAAATCACAATCACTGGCCATCTAATCTCACAGTGGGTCAGCACAACTTATGATACAAATGACGATCACGTCCAACGATAAGTACAGTCACGGAGAAAAGTTAAAGGTCGCCAAGGATCGATCGCCGCAGATGTCGGCATTAATCGGAGTGTTTAATCCGTCCGCCGGCGAATAAATCACCGCTAATTGTACCTATTTATATTTATCAAGGAACCACTTGGATGGGAAGAGTTTTCGTTGCGACTGTACGTTTGCTATTTTGTTTTATGGGGTTGAAGTTGCAGATCGATGGATTGTAGGGTAATGCTTTTGTTTTATTTTTTAATGATGAACTAGTGCGCCTCACCGTCAACGATTGCATCAATGCTTGTCAACAGCTAGGATTGTAGCCAAGCATTCATCATCATCATCATCATCATGAGCCTTTTTAATGTTCTTACTGATGGGGCACAGACCTTCTCTCTAGGAGAGAGAATGATTCACCACGCCTAGTACGGGTTGATGGACGGCACATATCTTCGAATTTTTGGTTCTAGGACATGCCGATGTTTTCCCTTACCGTTTTGAGAGCAGTGGTGAAGTAATAAATTACACAGAGTAATGCGCCTAGCTGGGTTTGAACCCGCAACCCACAACTCGTAAGTCGCGACCGTTACCACTCGGCAACCAAAGCTCTCAAGTAGGATAGCAACCAAGTAGTAGTTTAAATTAAATCATTACTGTAGGATAGTGCAGGTGACAGCTGTTGGATTCATAGATACATACACAGGTGATTATGTATGTATATGCATAATGTTAAATGCATCAAGGTCTATCCTTTTCTCTCATCAAGATCCATATTTTCGTCCTGCTGTCGTCCTATTCATGCTATGCAAATAAGACCTTACGACTTGACTGCGATCCCATCTGATGGTAAGCAATGATGCAATCTTTGACAATAAATTGCAATAGTTTATTAAGAGCCTTTTATTCACTTATTCACTATAGTCTTGAAGATACGTGTTTCTGTCATTATAAAATTAATTATAATTATTATCTTTATTCAATGGATGTTTTTTCACTGTTCAACGTGGTCAGTAAAATGTTTTTTTTATTACACCTGTATAATAATGAAAGTTGCATCAATGTATGAGATTACAATCTGAAGTAAACCAAGCCAATAAAAAAACTACTTAAGAATATCTAATTAATATTATGCAGAAAAAAAAAACAATTTCAGTTTAAATTTAGTAAAAGTTTATTTATAAAACGAAATATTTTTTACGTTACGCAAAAATATCTGCTTATTGATTTTTATCAATTCAAAGTGTAAAATAAGCGCGTTTCTCGATATCTATAATAAACATAAACGAAACGTTATTTTTAACGATAATTAAATAAGACAGTCAAAAGTAACGGTACGAAATAAAGATAAAAAAATATCGTTTTATAATTTTGATATTTAAGGTAGTTTTTATATTAAATCCGAATTGTAAAGTGCGAATTTTGTCAAATTACGCTATAACAGTAAGTGAACAGATACCTAAATATCCAATTACAAAATCTTTGGTTGTATAAGTGAAACGAAATCAATTTAAACAACGCCTTTCAAAAACAATTCCAGGAACGTCGTCGGCATAACACACTCAGTTTCGTTTACTAATTTTAAAAAACTTTCCAATTTGAAATAAATCACGTTAATATAGAAGTATGAAAGTATTTTCATATACATAATAATTACAATAAACTAGAACAGTCTCAGGTACATCGCAACATCAAACAGTTTCGAAAATAATAAAGCTCATTTCCATCCATCACTTACATAACATAACGCAACTATATAAAAACATAACACTGGCACATAACACTAAATCATAAACATAACATAAAAAGGAAAAAACGCGCGTCCACAAAAGAATGACCGCGGTACAGTCGGAAGAAATGACTCGAAATCTATAAATCTGGTGTGTGTAGCGGGTCGGTCTCTGAAACCATCACAAATATGTCAAAAACGGCTATAAACCGTCGGCGGCTATATAGCCGGAGATGGTCTATAAGTTATTATAACAAACACAATGAGAAAACGGAGATATGTTATTATTAGCCGATTGATGAGACGATAGCTGAGGTACCATAAGTCCCCGTGACTGATGCTACGAAACTTTTAATGTTCGGTAATTTATAGTTATTATTGAAGATGTTATATTATTGTTAGTTTGTTAGCTGGAACTTTTTGTTTGGTATAAATATTTTTTTTTTGTGAGGCAATTCATTTTGATGGGAATGGGAGAAAATATAAAATATGTCGTGCTTTCTAGGAGAGGAATGCAGGATTCGAAATAAAGTTTATTTTGATATTTGTGAGTAGGCGATGGGTTCGGTTGTCGTTACTCACGGTGTTGTGAATTCTCTTCTTAGTCTTAGCTTTTAGTAAACAAAATGTGCACTATGTGTGCCGATTGTACATACGTCACATGATTTTAGTTATGATAACAAATAACTTTTATTATGGGATAAAACTTGAAAAATCGAAAAAAATCAACAAACTACCAAACATTTTGACCAGTTAGACGAACATAAATGTACCTACTGACCAGCAGATTTTTCGACTTCAGGTAAGTTTCCATAGTAAAAGTTATTTGTTACCATGACTACAATCACGTACCTAAGTATCCGTCACTAATTATCAGTGGACATATAGATATGTATGTATAATGACCAGTCTTTTTAAATAGTGTAAGAAGTCTTGTCCAAAACGCAAAATTGTCGTCATAATCGTTGAGTACAGTCGCAGAACAAAACAGGTAGGACCGAGAACATTTACATAAAAAATGTTGACTTGTGGCAAATTGTGGGCGTTCGCTTCGTTGGCTTTAATTCAGTCTGGGTCCGTATTAATAATATTTATGTAATATACGTTACAGTAAAATATCTTGAGAGTTATACTCCGTGGAATCTCATTTAAGAGGTAAAATTTAGTGACGGGTTCGTTCTTTGTGAGTTAGACTATTTTTGGTTAGATATTTTTGCGGTCTAAAGTACTTATTAGTGATACATTTTTCAAAGATTCTTGTAGGAATATTAAATCTATTATTATCATCACATATTTTTATAGAAATGCAAACCGAAGTTTTGGAAATGATCTTTTCAAGCTATAAAAACTTATCTGATAAGTTTAGAAGAAGCTGACTGACTGCCATATCAACGTACAGCTATAACTAATGGCACTAGGAGCGAAGCATCATACATACAAAGCATCATATTATGCCATCGGCGAGCAATAAGGGTAGATTTTCCAAAATTCACCCCCTGAATGGATGAAACGAGGAGTCCAAAGTTAGTTAGTAACAAACCATTTTTTTTAAAGATTAATAAAGTAACCATGGAGTTTCTTGCCGGTTCTTCTCCATAGGAAATGACCAATTTGGAACCGTGCATTAGCTTCTGACGTTTTATAAGTGCCCATGTAGGCCTATATGAAATAAAAACTATTTTGTTTTTGATTTTGGGTATGGAAAACCTACTTTCACGTGAGCCAAACTACTAGCAGAAGCGAATACTCTCATAAAGAAGCCCGTATGACTCAGCAATCGCATAAGTCTTGCTACAGCAATAATTATGATAATCACCAAACTCCTCCAAACTTAATCACCGAGCCACAACGAATAAAGACACATACATAAAATTTTACGACACACGTCCATCCTATCCGATGTCACTGAAACACAATTAACACTAATAGAAATCGAATTTCCAAGTAAAATGTTGTAGTCAGGTATTTGACCGCGTTCGGGTCACCGAGCCGTCTTGACTCATGGATGAGGTGTATTATGGTAATTTGACAGTTATATTTGGGTCGAACGCTTTTGTTCGTAATTGTACTTTAAAGGATTTGTTGTTTAAGACAAATAGAGATAAAACTGAGACTCTGGTAGATAGAATGTAAGTTTGTCTTTTTTATTGATTATAGGTTTGCGTTTGACCGCTATCTCACCTGATGGAAAGCGACGATGCGGTCGACGATGGAGGGCGCTTACCTAGAAGCCAAAGTCAAAAATAGTCAGTTGTCAAAGTCAGTTGTCTGCTGAAGTTCTAGAAGAAATTGATATTCAATAAAAGATACAAAGGTTCTAACATTATTTCTTACCGTGATACATATTTTGTCGACCTTAACTGAAGTGTTAATGGGATGTAGCTACATAGAGTGTACGTTTGACATATCTATGGTGTGTACCTACAGCTTCATCTGTCTTTCTTGCTCACGCGCTTGATATTTTAAGACTTCATTAAAAGGGCTTGCTGAAAATTGAAATATAAGTGACTTCGACCGAGTTAACATTTGTAATGATGAAAAGATATCACATTATCTAATCTGAAGGCTGAAAAGTTATCGTGGTCCTAAAACGGAAAGGGCAAATGAATGTAAGTGAGTTTTAGAAAATAAAAATCAGTGATTTGCGAACGGTGACTGTTCACGCTGCAACTTTGAGCAGGAAACATTTTATTATTTACTTCTACAAGAAAAGTTTTGACTGCGCAGAATAGAATAGAATAATACTTTATTGTACACCAAAAAAGTAACAATAATCAGATATATACGGACAGTTTAAACAGTTTCAGACAATTAATATATAATCTTCAAGCCATATAGTTGTTAGTTTTGCTAACAGCCGGAATCCGTAGTAATTTTAAGTGCCCTAATGTACCAAGTTGTGTTTATGGTGTACCTACAATAAAGAGTATATCTATCTATCTATCTTCTTGAAGAAGGACAAATCGATTTCTCAGATGTCAGTAGGTAGAATATTTAAGATATCGCTGCAAGGCAAAATATATGCAAACCCCTATAAACAATATACAATATAAACAACAATAGCAATATTTTAAATAAAATTATTGTCAGTCGAGACATGTATATCTGAGAAATCTCTCAGAATTATGAAGCGTCACAGTGCGTCTCGTTTCATCAAAATCCGATATTTATCGTTCGAGAGTCGTGCCAACTAGATGGTTCGGTTACAGAGCTATATGTTACTATAATGTGTTTGTATAATAGCTTATATTATAATCGTGTTGAAAACTATCGAAACTAAAAAAAAATCTCAAAAGTTTTCTTTTATAACAAGACGACTGTGTTTTATCCTTCAAAAAGCGTCCGAATTTTGGAGATAACTTCAAGGAGCTTTTTTTTGATGGGCAAAAATTTCGCTCTTAGGCGGATTGTATGCTTGCTTCTACATACCATCGAAGGGTCTTCGATGGTATGTCGAAGAGTCCCTGGATGTCACTTTAGAGATCACTCCCAACTTCCTTTGTGCAACGCTTGTTAAGGCATATTCCTAAGGAGACTGTAAGGTGTCTTCGCGGGGCCTCGCTCTGCAGGGCAGCACGTTATTATAATATTATACCCTCGTCTTTCTTGGGATCGTTCAATGGGGGAACGAAGACCTCACTTTGAGCGCGATTGGTGCAAATAGAATATTGTGACATACGACGAATATCCTTAAATTGTTGACAACTCAACGGTTCGGACTAAGCGTTTTACCTCGTCTTTTAAACCACGTACTTACATCAAACGGCTGGCACAAATGACCTGCTAATTGCGGTCTTCTTGTCTAGTCAAATTTAGGTGTCTTCAAGAAAGGTAAATAGACTCTTAATAGTCTAATGCGCTTCACCATCAATGACTATCGCTTCGCTTGTACAAAAAATAAAGAAAAAACTTCAAACAACTCTATTTTCGAGTAAGTAACAACAAATTAAATTATCCAGAAATAGCCCTTTAAAACAGTGATAAATCACGCGAGATTAAACTAGCTAAGTACCATATTAATTATCATGTCCGTCTTCACGTCCAAATTAAAAAAATCTATTTAAAACTATTAAAAAAATATATAGAGCAACAAACTCTGTCTTAATCAGCAAACAGTACGTAAACTAACGAGTAAGATTAATACAAACATCACTTTGATATCAATACGCGTCTATCAATAAAAGGTTAGCTCAGACGGGAGCGACGCGCGTCTTACCTCGCGACGCGACGCGACAGCTGCGCGACTAAAAATACCCGCCGGACGCACGATTCCGCGTTTTTCACTGTCAGTGCGCGCATCAATTTCTGTCAGCATTTGTTAGCCAATGACAGATGTTTTACGCCTCCAACAATCGCGCAATTTTTAATATGCAGTCGCATTAACCCTTTAGTTGTAAAGTATAGAGTTTATTTCTGTCTGGCATGCGTTTCAGTCGTAATGTTGTCGGCGGATAGAACAGGACGCCGTGTAGTTGTCAGTCGCGTAATGACAAGTGTGTAAGGACGTGTTTATGTAAACCCTTTGAGAGACTGTTTTAGAATTTAGAAGTGTTTGGTATGTATGTCTAGCTTATTAGTGGGAGTTGTTTAGATATCGTCGTAATGAGTTAGATAAATGAGTGACAGTTCTTGGGCAATGATTGGCTGCTATGAGCTGGGGATTCCACGAAGTATCAGTCTATTCCTGATTTGATTGAATAATATTGAGGAAATGTGCTTTTGAATCGGACGCACGTCCACGAAATTGTAGCGCAGCAAGATCGAAGCCTACTGTGGTCATAGGTAATAATATGAAAGTGAATACTCGCATCGAAGAAACGGGGAGGGATTTTGGCTAGTAAAAAGTCAGACACTACCTCCCGCTCCGCCCAAGGTCGGAAGATGTCATTGAATAATTTTTCCGCACCATTAAAAACCATTCTAGAGCAACAGAAATCTCAAAGATGATTTCTCACCTAAAAAAAATTCAGTGTATACCTTTCAGGTCAACCCCATCAGCAGATCAACAACTTGAAACCACTCAATAACACGAGACACACGCAATACGTAAAGGAGATACCAATATATCTCATCACCATCAATTCAGCCGAAAGACGTCCACTGTTGGACATAGGCCTCCCCCAAACGTCGTTACAACGACCGGTCCCGTGCGTCTTGTATCCATCGAATTAAAGGCAACCCTGACCAGATCGTCGCTCCAGTATATCTGCAATCACGAAATTCAAAAGTACCCACCTTCCAACACAAATTGGCTCACCCTATTAATAATACTCCAGCGTATCAACCTACTTAATGACTTTAATCCACATAGCGCGATAAATCAGCTCGTTCATAGCTCACATAGCTTCGGGCACTGGATCACTCACGGAGTGCCAGTGTGGCACCGACAACTGATGTATCACACGATTAGCGACCATTTCTTGCGTATGCGCAAGCAAGATGGCGGAAGAGGGTAAAGGGATATGATTTGTTGTTTATCTACTATCTTCCTTGAATGTTAATAAGACGATGTTTTAAAAATTTAGAGTACTAAAGGTATAGTCTGCGATCAATGGTTGCTCTCGCGCATATGCATTGGAATCATGCAATTTTATTTCGGCAAATCCATTTCATTTTTGGACTACTAGACGTATGACGTTTTACCATCAGTACACACACATTCAACTCTACCCATACGTACAAAACGATACATTTTATAGTTTGTACAGCTACGGAATTTCTAGTCGAACTGTATATTTCCTGATAGTTACAACCTAAGGGTTATTAAGTCAAAAGTGAATAAGTTCATTCTAAGCAAGTGTACCCATCGTCGACCACATCACAAGCAAAGACACAAGCTCAAGCGTCGCAAGCTTATAAATTATAAAAAACAAGTAAATGGTACTGTACTGTAGAAGTAATAGAAGAAACTAATAGGTCTTCTATCTGGAACCCAAAGACCAAATTTCTAAGCATTACATTATAGATGGTGCCTCTACGACCTGTATCTTTACAATGCCACCAGATGTATAGCTGTTGTGCTGTTTTGTTTACTAAAAAACGCAGTGTGTGTTGATAGCTCAATCATTCGCAGCTTTTTTTAATTTATGAAAGCATAAAATAACAGAATAATAATTCGAATAGGTTGTAATGATATTTAAAGTATAAAAGACTGATGCTTAGATTGAAAAACAACGAGCTAAAACTAGACAGATTTGCCACTATATTTTGTTTGTATCATCTTTATATTTTTAGATAGTAACTTTGCCCTACAGAAGGAATGACCCCTATATACCTAATGATTGAGTTCACAAACATTTTTATACAAGACAGCCAAACTTGGAACAACTATTTCTGTAGATCAAATAAATATTTGTTCCCCGCAGCGTAGCATTTAATGATACCACCAATACGCCAACCATACCATCTCAATAATCAAACCGACGATCGACAATTGCAACCTCCAAATCACTAGACACAATTTCATTCGTTGATTGCTATCAAGCACTAATTAGGATGATTAATACAAGTATGACACTCGCCCAGTCATCAGATAATGCCTGAAACACCATCTACACAAACTTGGCACGAAGACTGGAAGGTGACAAGTGAGCTATTGAGCGAGATATGACAACTGAGCATACACTAGTCATTAAGGTTGCCAGTTGTCTGGGATTACCGACATTGTCCCGGAATTTTTCTTCTCGTCCCGTATCCAGCGATTTTAATCTATTGTTCCAGATTTAGACAAATTAAATAATTAAGACACGGCTACATGGCAGGCAGCGAATAGGATTGCTTTACTCGCCCCGACTCCTGCCCGAGTCATGTTAATCATATCATGGACTAGTGTTAATAAATAACAGTAAAAATATATTTTCGATATAAATTAAAAAATGAATGTATAATTATTATTCCTTTAATTAAAAATCAATCTAAGTATATAAAAGCGAAATACCATCCACTGATTTATCACGAAATCTCAGAAACTATAACACCTACAAAGGCAAGTAGGTTCTTTATAGGATTAGGGTTTAGACATCCGCTAAAAACGGATTTTACGAAAATCTAAACTAGGATAAACGAACTTTCACGCGGGCCAAGCCACTGGCAGAAGCTAGGAACTAAAATATAAAATTAGATATCCCGTAATTTATATTTATGTATACGTAGCTATAACCACGGTAACCACAACAAGGAATTGTCCCGGAGTCGGTAAGTTCGGATCTGACAACCCTACTAGTGACTCAGCCTATTACGTATAAATAGATAAGTAGATGGAAGACATTTTCTTTTGATTTAGCAGTGAATAATGAAGCTACACGGCTTTTGAAGAGTGCGTATTTCGGCGCCAAATTAACTATGTCATCTGTTTTGACAGTCAGAACTCAGATAGCTGTTTTTTGCTAAGGTAAATAAAGTTTTTTTTTCCTCAAGTTTTTTTTGACGATGTTTGCTCTATTTACTGTCGACAATTAAAATTGTATTATCACATAATTTTTTACCATTACTATAAATGTTTATAACTAACTCCAACAAGACAATCGTACTGAAAGAGACAAAATTTGAAATATACATACATTAAACGCCCACTGCATAGACAAGCATAGTATAAAATGGAAGATTCTATTCTTGGCAAAAATGCACTGCAGTCAAAACTTTTTCAGTCGTCATATTTAATTAGTGTGTCTCTCATTATTATTTATATTATTAGGTAATTAGTTGTTTAATACAAACGAGCATGACTATTGAGAGTCCACTTCTACTTTATTAGTGAGCTTGATAAACCTTTTTTGTGTCACTGTTGTGTTGAATCATTCAGTATCTTTCAAAATGTTTGAGCTAGGTGATGCCGATATTATATGCGTCATGTTGTCTGTAGGGAACTTTGTTTCATAACTTTTTTATTTTTTATTATTAGATTCGTATTTGACCACTGTTTCACCTGATAGTAAACAAATTGTATTCGACGATCTATTCACTTTTGACTAAAATATCTCTACATTGTAACTATCATATTATTTATAGACAAGCGGTTCAGGATTTAATCCCGAATTTAGCAGGAAAATATATATTTTTTTAACAGTTTTTGATTCGCCGACTTTGATACAGAAGGATTAGACTCATTAATTTTTTTTGGTTTGATTCTCTCGGTTTTAGTAATCATGACCCAAAAAAAAAACTTAAAAGGAGGGACAAGAATCGATTGATTTATAAACATCATTTATTTCAAATCGATTTAAAGGAGGTTCTTATCGGAGTCATTCATTTAGTTTTTTATCGATTTTAAAAGGGGTGTGTTCCTCAACCATCCTTAAGAATATATTATTATCTTTTACCCTTTATAAATGGAGGAAGTCGTTGGTTGGAGTTTTAAACTTTATTAGTAGAAAACAATCAGATAAACAATTCTTTATGTAATATCGGAAGGACCATCTGTGAGAACCAGCTTGTAGAACTTAGTCCTTCCGATTTTTTTAGCTCAAAAGGACCACGATTTGTTTCAAATGTAGTAAGTAACTTTAAGTTAAACAGGTAAAAAACACATTTCCTAACTCAGAATCAAATTTCATTAATTCGTTCAACGGTTAAACAAACTAACAGACGTTAAGACTGCGGGAACGTTTAAAAGAGTTACTGTGGCTCTAGAACACAAAGGAAAAAAGGTACACGTCATGTGGGTTTTAGGCATTAAAGTATGACAAGTTCTCTTGTCCCTCTCTAGAGCGGGAAAAGTTATCTCAGTCTTTTATTATAGTGTAGCCACTGCTGTGACTAAGGCCTCATCACCTAGGCAATAGACCATACATTTTGTGGATAACGGTCTATTACCCTCAGGTTATATGCTCAGGGTATAGGCTCAGTTGGAGAATGTTGCATGATTTCAATTTTTAGGTTCTAGAACGTGCTGGCTTCCTCATTCCGATGTTACCTCCTCCTCCTCAATATGATTACTTTAAAAGTGACTAAAAAGTCACTTTTAAAGTAATCATATTTTATTAGAATTAATTTGTAACAATGAAAATTTTCAATTCATGCTAATAATTAAGTTATGTCTAGTCTTTCCTCCTAGAGCCTAGAGGATGGTGCAAACTGTTACCTCGACTCCAGGAATAAGGCAAGGAAGGTACGGGGTAGGTTTTTTAGTCAGTAAGAGTCTGACACTGGTCTCCCGCTCCGCCCAAGAGCGAGTTTCGTCATTGGATGATTTTCAACTACCATAAAAAAAAATTGTCTAGTCTTTACACTCTGACAGGAAAAAGATTAAAAACGAAACGATCGAAAAAACGTTAGTACAAAGTTCGCTTGTCAAAATGATTTACAAGACTGACAATCCTAAAATGACTTATTATTCTAATGTTTCCTGTGACTATCATACAAATATAAGGTATCTCTTAATCTTTAAAAAAAAAACATAGTGAATCAAATCATAGTCCAATCACGTAGAGCTATTTATTTCATGGTTACCGAAAATGAATAAGTAGTTTTTTATTGTTTGTAAAACGCTGGGATTTCCTTTTGTCGTGAGAAACATTTACTAAACAATATAATACTTTAATGAAATATCAATGAGCGTCGAAACAACATACTACAAAGAATGTAAATACAGAAAAAGGGCTTTAGTATCAGAAAATACTATGCGTTCCAAATAATAATAGGATAGTCAATAACCTCGATCTGTCAAATTTTGAATGAAAAGTACGGATTTCATAATTTGGTTTGAATTTATAATTTAATACAGTGTAAGTAAATTTAAATCATCTGATTCTTCGTTGACTGGTTATGTTGGAGGTATGGTTAGCAAAAAAAGTGATGTTTCGTATTTTCCAATTTTGAAATAAAAAACACATTTTGTCCAAATGAATTCTAGGAAGCAGCTATTAACCAGTGTCACAAAAAGAATTTAAGTAAGTAGTGAGACTATACACTAGTGTGAAAAAAGTGCCCCGGAAAGCCCGAAAACCTAAGTTAAGCCAGAGTTGCTTTATTTTTAACCGACTTCTAAAAAAGAAGAAGGTTATCAATTCGGATGTTTTTATGTCAGACTGATCGCAGAAAATTTACCTCTGGGCACGAAAAAATGTGTGTAATTATTATAATAGTTTCTCAGGTTCGAAACGACCTAATTTACGGGTTGGTCAGCCGCAGCGAAATACATATTCGACCACGACTGCAATGACAAACTTTGTACACGTGCATCAAAAAGTCCCTACTGTTATTTATATCGAAAAAGATCTTATCGGCATTACAGCCGTATCGATAAGTACTAGTTTTCAACAATTGTAATTTAATGTCAAAACGAAGGCACAATTTGTAAAAGTCAAATACAAAATTAGGCCATAATAAGACCTTTGGAAATAATGCAAGCTGTTCAGGCTTAAACGTAATACAGTTATTAAATGCAGTAAAAAGCTAATTTTGTGGTTCCATTGGACGTGCATTTTTCTTATTGGAATATTATTTTCAAAAAGGTCAAATCATCAAATTAATATGTTGACTGGTTGTTTTTTTTTATTATATAAACTAGTGCAAGACTGCGATCCCGCGTGGCGATATACAGCGATGCAATCGTTGAAAGTTATGCACACTAGTTTATTTAGAGCATATTTGAGATACGGTTAGCAAAAAAATAAAACTTAAATATACATATAAGAAATATATAAGGTTTTGTCAGATGCACAAGTAAACATTATCTTTTGTGACTGCCAGTTAGTACGAAATTGACGAAAGTAAAAATTCAGAGCTGCAAGAATTTTTTAACAGGACGTAACAGCGGCCCTAGAACGCAAAGGGCAACTGATGGATCACATGTGGGTTTCATTCTGCATATTAAGTCTGAGACACCCTTTCGCTCCACCTAGTGTGGAAATACTTACCAATGAAATTAGCGTTTTTTTTTAATTGCTCAATTTGAACTATGTTATATCCTCGGATTGACCTTATTTTTTTTTGTATTTATAGTTATTTTTATATAAATTCTAAGAAAATTCGTAACATCTAATTAATGATTTGAAGAATTAAATATTTGATGATTTCTGTCTGACCACAAAAAAATAATAACCTCTGGAAACTTCTAATATTATTGTCTATACTGTAGGTCTTATTATAACTATGTAAGTAAATCATCAAATCGGTCACGATTTCAAAACCTTTAATTATTTAGTACCGTTAAAATAGTACTATGATACCTTAAAACATTCTCAACAGCACCAAAAACAAAGAGGCGTTAGTAATTAAAGCAATTACGATTCCCTACGCAATAATATCAATCAAAATCATTAGGAAAATTACAATTTTAAAAGCAATTTAAGATGCCATGGTTCTCATCGAATCGGTTCGTAATTTAATAGTCGGCGATCATTCAATCAATTGGCCACAGTTAATGAAATACGAAGTTTAAACAATGCCTACGAAAATAATTATCATACCAGTCAATGGTACAAAAGTATCTATTACTTCACGCATGTAAACCTTTATGGTATGGACAGACTTCTAAAGAAGCGTTGGTATTAAGAATTTGAGATACTTTAGACCTCCAACGTTCCACTGTAGGCACAGGCTTGCGGACGGCGAGCTATCCATTGATCGCCGTCCGGTCGTCTGGTAACAGCCCAGACCAAGCCGAAATCGTTGACGGCGGGAGAGTTTTATTCCCGCGCGTCTTAAGGACTGGTCAGCTAACGTAGAGGCCCAGCTGCAGGGCCGAAGCCTAGTAGGGCTTTGGACCAGTTCCTGAAAGTGTTTGTTCCCGGTATGAAGGCTAATAAGGAACGGTGGGTCGTTTTGTCAGTAAGAGTCTGTCACTATTTACCGCTCCACTCAAAATCGAGATTTGTCATTGGATGACTTTTCCCACCTTTAAACAAGTTTTCAATGAAAATATTTTTTTTCATAACAAGCTTTTATAGCGGTGGTCTATACTTATATAAATAAAACTCGTCAAGACGATTCACACGAGCCCAAACTCGACGTGGTTGTGCCATTTAATTACAGAGTTCCTATGGCTACCTCGCGATTCCATCATCAGATCAGCTCCATGTCATCATAATATTGCATTGTCATCCGAACTAAACGTGTATACCAAATTTCAGCTCAATCGGAAACCGGGAAGTGGATCAAATTTAAGTTGCAAGATTTGATTACAGAACGACAGACAACGGGACAGGTGAAAGTAAATAAAAGCTTGTAAAAAGACCTCCAACGTTGCATTAGTCTAAAAGGAAAAATGTCATAAATTTAATTTAATAACTTATTTAGCCACGAAAAAGTCCTACTTTGATCAAAGAAGTTCCAATAAACATAAAAAATAAAATAAAAATATATTATTATCACAAAAAAAAAACTATAAATAAGAAGTGTCATCACAAATTACAGATTAAAAATAAACCCAATCACGATCATTCATATTTATCAAAAATATGAAATTCTTTTAGAATAATTCGTAAGGCGTTGTACACACCGAGCGAGCGACGCGCTGAAGCGATACGCATCAACGTCAGTCATTTTCTTTAATAATTCGTCTTAATTGGCGGAAACTGTTCGAATTATTTTTTTTTTATTATATGCATTTAATTTATTTTATACTAGTAACACGCTACAACTTCGCACAGGTGTTAATAATCATTTGAAATTATCACCTTTTTTTAACTATAATATCACCACTGCTCTCAAAATGGTGAAGGAAAATATCGTGAGAAAACCGGCATGTCCTAGAACCAAAAATTCGAAGACATGTGATATCTACCAATCCGCACTGGGCCCGCGTGGTGGATTATGGCCCATTCCCTCTCCTAGAGAGAGGAGGCCTGTGTCCCTGCAGTGGGAACATTAAAAGGCTGATGATGATGATGCATTCACTGTAACCGCCGTTGTGCTAGCGTCCGGCCTAGGTATATAGAGCTAAGAAATAACGGGGTGGGTTTTTAGTCAGTAAAAGTCTTGACATTATATCAACAAAACATGGACTTTAATAAAGGCTATAATAAAACAACATTTTCTAATTTCCAAAATTACGAATACTATCACACGTGTTACTCCACACATAAAACAAAAACCGCGTGACATCGCGCGTTCCCAGTGCGACGCCGCCCTTACGCGCTCCAGTCCGCATTTAGACGGGCGGTTATAAATTTTAAATATTACGATAGGGCATTAAGATTTGAATAAACATGTCGCGTTGTCGCCGCGGTGACGTCGCGCGGCACACATTATTGTCGCTTCACGCGTCGTGTGAAGTCACAACTTACGCGATAGATGAAAACTGACTCATATTTGTGACTCTTTGGATGAAAACTGAGGTATGAATGAAAGTAATGGTGCGCAAAATATACTGCCTTATGTGATACGGAGACGAAAGTGTGGCTAATGGAATAGGTTTAGGAAATCGTCTTCCTTAGCAACACACCTCTTAGAAAATATAGTTTATAATCATCATTTAGTGAAACAGTATTATGCTGAAAATAACTACACAGATAGCTTGTTTCTAGGTACACGTGTGAAGCATGTGTTTTTCCCACGTTACATGTACTGATTCACAGTATTCACTGTAAGATAGGTAAAGGTAGGAATGCCAATTCTGAAGTATTCACTGACTGCCGACAGTCGTACTTATCGAATCATAGCATTACACCAGCCTTATAAATTTGCCACTGCTGAGACTCACGCGTCCTCTTTAGGAGAGGGAATGGGCCGTACTGGTTTGTGAAAGTCACAGGACTTCGAATTTTTAGTTCCTTTTTAGTTTCCTCACGATATTTTCATTCACCGTTTTGAAAGCAGAGGTGATGAAATAACATTACACAACGTAATGCACCTGACTGGGTTTAAACCCGCGACCTAGAATTCGTAAATCCAAGCCTTTACCACTCGGCCACCACTTGCTTCTTAGTACTTACAGCTTGAATGGACTCAGCACTTCCAATTCAGCATAAAAAGGCCCATAAATCACCAACCTTACTAAAAGCCTACCTAACTAAAGACAAGAGCCAGGCAATCACGCTGCAATCACCAATCCACTGACCAAAAGGTCCGCCGTACGCTGGACATCTAATCCCATTGTCTGCCTAAAAATAAAGGCATATACATACAAAAAAATCAAACTGTAGGTGCATCACGAAATATTTTAATACAGTGGACGGCGACGCGTATATATCTTAGTATCGCGGGAAGACAAAAGCGAGGATCTCGTGCTATACCACGGAGGAGATTTATTCCGACGATATCATTGAATGTGGACGCGCGTGTGTGCGAATGCGCCCGTGTGAACTGCGCTCGTGGCCGCACCGCAGGGCTGGCGCGAGCCGTACCCGGGAATTAATTAGTGAGTTGCTTAAGGATATTTATGTACAAACCAAAATATAAAAAAGACAACTCATAATAAACAATAGTGTAAAGGTACTGCTTATTTCCAAAGAAATTTCTTCCAGCAGACTTGTGAAAGGAGAAATTAAAAAAATTCTAGACAATAGTATGTAGAACAAGAGAAGAAGAAAGTGTGTAAAAAACTGGCTTTTGGCTTTTGTTTACATAAACTTTTTGACCGATTATAATTTATAGGCTCTTAATAAACACTTGCACCTTACCATCAACGATTGCATCACATTGCTATCAGGTGGGTTCGAAATCAAGCACTAGTTTATTTTAAAAAATCATACGATCACCCTAATTTTATAAAGATAAAAGTTTGTGTGTGCATTTATATTTGTGATTCTTCAAGCTCGAATGGCTTAACAAATAAATGAAATTTGCCACACAGCTTGATCATGTTCTCCAGTAGTACGTAGGACACTTTCGAGACACCAGTGCTCTTAGATTCAGTTCTCTACTTCCACGCGGTTGACACCAATGGCAGCTACTAGTTGATCAAAAATTACCTCCTTTGCCTTTTATTTTTTTGTTTCGTGTTACCTAAATGTGTTTTATGGTTCTCAATGTTTGTTAGTAGCGCCTATCACCACCATATGCGTCATATGTTATCAAGATCATAGATAAATCTGTCAATTTTAGAGCGATCAACAAGGTTTTCTATCATCATCATCATCCTCCTGCCCTTACCCCATATTACTGGTTGCATTACTATGTTGCACCGACCTTTAAGTCGGTGCAACATGCTTTTTTCTTCCACTCTGTCCTGTCGCCCGTCACACTATCACTAATTCCCTTTACTTTCATATCACTCCTCACACAATCCATCGATCTCTTTTTCGGCCTCTCCAAAAGGTTTTCTATATGGACCTACAAAGAAGTTCTTTTGTTTAGTGGCTATAGGTAAGCAAACTTTCATTTCTCCCACCGAATCCTCAATCATTCAAAGTTTCTTTACAAGATTCAGTGTTGCCATTTCCAGATTAGGCTGCTACAAGAGTATGAGGGAATAGAAATGGGAATGTTTGTTTCATATTTGACATAGTCACACGGTACCTTAACTTAAATATTTAGCTGTACATGCTCAGTAAACACGCACGTGGATGAAAGTGAGGCACGTAACTAGGCTTCAAGCCTAAAACAAGGAGTATTTACATCCCTTACAAGTAACTAAGTTGGTCATAATATAAACCACAGCTGTTAGATAAGTCCCTAATACGACTGGAGATTACATCTTATCATTAAATGTGTTACAGTGAAACAGACAAGTCTACGTAAAGGAAAATTAAATATTGAAATGACCTTACTTTGATCTGGGAAATCATGCAATGACTCCTCTCGATCTAATGTGTAGCTGAATGAAAACTAGCTTTTTACTGATTAAAATTACATTGTTTACACAGTTACCCTTTACCACAGATTTCCTTTTCAAAAATTCCCAATGTTTTAATAAAGAATCATGGGGAATTTTCGAAAATTAAATCTGAAAAAAGGGGTTCATTTTAATTTTTTTTCTACTCTGCAAAAAAAGAGTGAAGATACAACAGTTTACTTAACGTAGAAGTAAAGTGTACGCACGTATCAGAAGAGCGCAGGGAAGCGAGGCAGCCCTATAATCATGACGAAAGTAAGCGATAGAGCACACAGGCGAGCGGGCCACCGCGACCACAAATCGCGAGCGACAGCCAACAGGTAGCAGGTCGCACGCATTGTTTCCTGGAACCAAACCTACGAGACGCTATCGAAACGATTGATATACGATCAGACTCCGGAATGTTTTAGTAAAATGCACCAGCTTTCCGTTTTAACCTCTGAATATCTAATAGGGGCCCGATTTAGAATAATTTATGGACAACCACCGAGACAAAAACAGAACACTATGGGGCCGGCACGGGTCAGATTGGCCGTCTTAGTGTCTGCCGATTTCGTAAGAATCCTTCGCGAGACCATTTATCTGTCAGCCGCGGCTGCGCAACTATGACGTATCTGCGTTTTGTAAGTGAACGCAAGTTTATCGGCAACCTGTCCAGAGAATCGACGAGAAATGGGCTCAGTTGAGCGCATTAACAACGGCTTACCCATACAAAATCATAATAGCCGGTAAGGAAACTACGATTGAGAGCGATCATTAATTACGGGTGCCTAACAAGCGGCGAACGGGGAAAGGCGACGTCGACAATTTATCCGCGGGATCGACTCGTTACTTAGATCGGTTGGGGCGCGCGACGATAGATGGCGTGGTGCGGCGCGCGCGCATATCAGATGCACGACCGGCGCGGGCGACGCGGTATCGACCGATTTACGGACAGTGTGATCATATTAGAGACTCTCGGGCTATCTAACGAGCGTTTAGAATATGAGTGTGCGTGATAAACACCCACAGTCGTGGAGATAGCCTTCCAACGTAATGGGAAGACGATTTATGATTTTTGTTCGATTAAATTCGATTTGCGATTTCTACCCCCTAAATTGGCAGTTAAGTTTGATGTATAACCTACTAATCTTTATTGTCAATCAGTTTGTAACGGGGCTGTGGATAGAGGCTATAAATAACTGAGGTAAGTACGTCAGTGAATTTTATTGATCGGAAAGCTTTACAGCGAGTAAATTCCTTCAGGCTACGCTGCATAGACTAGAGGCAATCTGTAGCTTATAAAAAGTCGCACGCCATAAACTACCCTAGCAGTAGCAAACAAAATAAAAGGCGTCTCACACGCACCACGTCGCGAGTCGCGGCGACACGCGCGATCGCGTTGTCGCGCGTTGTCCCCTTAATTAGCGGCTACCCGAGATGGAATTCATTAGACTCGCTAATTAAATAAAAGGACATGATTTTCCGGTTAAGGCACGAAAGTGAACGTAGGTGCACTCGAAACATGATTAATTAAGAAAAGCGAATAGGTTTTAATAGTAAGTAATGTCTGTTCTAATTAAGCGTAAATCGCGCGGTTTCTTGTCGACGCTGTATCGAGACTGGTATCGTTACCGTTATTGTTTTTTTATTGCAGTTGGTAATCTATTGTTTGCTACCATTATGTTTTAAAAAACAAAAAGATAAAATTTTTACTACGTATTCGCTACATGTTTGTAGCTACATGTTTGTAGCGAATCTCTGGAATCAGAAAATGAAAGTTGCGTGAATCACTGATTTTTTAGGGTCCCGTACGCAGAAGGTGAAAACTGAATGGTAAAGTCAAGAGTGAATAGGTTACTTCTAGGTAAGGGTGCCGCGACAAGTCGCAGCATGGCGGACGGAACTCCGGCGGGATCTCGTGATTGCAAAATGGCGTCAGCGACTGTCGCAACCCAACGCTGGGTACGCCATAATTTCGGCGGTAAGTCCCCTCTTTGAGGCGTGGCTTGAAAGATCTCACGGCGTACTCACCTTCCGTATGACGCAGGTTCTTACCGGACATGGCAAGTTCGGGAGGTTCCTGCACCGAATTCGTGAGGAAGCATCGCCCGGATGTCGCCACTGTGCGGAACGCCCGGAGGACACGGTAGAGCACACGGTAGAGGTGTGCCCCGCGTGGGAAGAGCATCGCCGTGTTCTCGTGGAGGCGATCGGAGGCGGCGATCTCTCGCGACGGGCCTTGGTAGAGGCCATGGTCCGGAGCGAGGAAGAGTGGCTGGCGGTCGCGTCACTCTGCGAAGCAGTAATGCTAGCAAAAGAGGAGGCCGACCGTATCAGGCAAAGGCAACGTCGCTCACGCCACAGCCGTCGCCGCCGTGACTCCGATCCCGATTTTCGGCCACCGTAGACGAGGGCTTGCGGACGGCGAGCCATGGGTAACTCGCTGTCCGCCTATCCGGTAAGTGTCCGGACCGAGCCCAAGTCGTCGACGGCGCGCACTGTTTCCGCGCGCCTCAAGAAGTTGTCAGCAACTGTAGGGGCCTGGCAGGGTTGAAGCCTTCTGGGGCCTAGAATTGATGCGAAAGCGGAACACCGGGGCCCTGGAACTAAGGCAGGAAGGAAAAGTGGGTCGTTTAATCAGTACAAGTCTGACACAGTCTCCCGCTCCGCCCAAGAGCGGGATTCGTCATTTGATGATTTTTCCCACCATACAAAAAAGATAAGGGTGCTTCATTATCAGCTGCATCATCGCTTACCATCACATGAGATAGTGGTCAAACATGACCTTATACACAATAAAAAAGTGAAGTGTCTAGAGATTCACCAGCCCCTCAGTCAAATAATTACAACGGTTTTGTGGGGCTGCATTCAAAATTTTATTTACCATTTTGAAATAAAATAAATAATATAACGAATTAAAGAATAATAAGACTATCAACTGTTGGCAGACTATATGTCATGGATCAATTCTTACAAATTATATAAATAAGTATTTCAGTTGCCACACCATAAATACTTATTACAGAATAAAATAAATTGTGTATAAAACAAAATAACTCATAGATAACAAGCGACTCGCCCCAGCTTCGTTACGACAATTGATGTATTATACACACAAAAAAAAATTCTTCTTCTATCAATCTATCTATTAAAAAAAAAACGCATCAAAATTCGTTGCGTAGCATTAAACATTTAAGCATACAGCATACATAGGAACAGACGGACTAAAGTGACTTTGTTTTATACTATGTAGTGATGTTACAGACCCATTATTGCGCGAGGCCGACTCACACTTGACTGGTTTTTATCGTTGGCTAATAACATACTGTGCTGGTGCTAATCAAACTTACAATTATTATTCTTACAAAGCAACAAAATCCATAAAGTTAATAGTTTACGAGTTTCTTAAACTTACCGTGACTATAAATCTAAGATCATTAATCCAGATGTTTAAAACCTATGATTATTTTAATTTGATAACCAAGCACAATTAAAATAAAACGAGCTGTTAAATACTAACCTGATTATTAAACTTAGTTGATCTATAAACTAACATTTATTAAATTAACATGATTATATATATAAATCTTAATTATGATGAATAATATTACTTCAATAAAAAATGTTTTAAATATAGTTTTGTTTTTGGTCAACAGATGGCGTTGTAAGTTATAAATGATATTCATTATACAATTATAAAAAGGTCATCAACCCAATATATATAACCATCAGATCAGTACGGGATACTCAATTATTGTTCAAAAACTATCATCATCAGCCTTATTAATGTTCCTACTGCTAGGACACAGGCCTCCTCGCTAGGAGAGGGTACGGGGCCATAATCCACCACGCGGCCCCAGTGCGGGTTGGTTTTTTTTTGTGGTAGGTGAAAATCATCGAATGACGAAACCCGATCTTGGGCGGAGCGGGAGACCAGTGTCAGACTCTTACTGACTAAAAAACCTATCCCGTACCTTCCTTGCCTTATTCCTGGAGTCGAGGTAACAGTTTGCACCACCCTAGGCTCCAGGAGGAGTGCGGGTTGGTGATTTCCTCACGATGTTTTCCTTCACCGTTTTTAAAGCAGTGGTAATGAAATATATTACACAAAGTAATGCGCCTGGCTGGGTTTGAACCCGCGACCTAAAACTCGAAAGTCGGGGAATTTACCAAGCTGCTGGACTGCTCTACAAAACACACTTCAGAAACCATAGATACTTGAATTCTCAAGTCGGCTTTAAATCGCATGATAAGTGTAGTTTCCTTACAATGATGACTGAATAGTACCTGTTACCTTGTTATGAAGTACTACCGTAGTGCCAAATATCTAGAATATTATGTGTTTTGAAGTTGTTAAATGTCTTGTTTAAATTGAATTTGAATATAGGTTAGATAGGTGTCACATTGTACCGTTTACAAGTATTAAAGATTGTCTGTTTTGGTGAGCAGACATCTCATAAGAGCAATAATTTCAGCTGGAAGAAATCCACTACTGGACAAAGTTCCAACCCCCCACAAGCAGCTTCAACTTACCAGTTGACTAGTACTATGCGTTACGCAAACTATCAGGGGCCTGATTTTTACCTACCATAAAAAAAAAATTATCGGGGGCCTAAGTCTGCTATTTTCAAAATATTGTCATTCCAACACGATTCCATTGTCATTTAGTTAAAAGTTCCTAATCTGTTAATTCATAATGGCTGATCATTGGGCGGTCAGTGGTATCGTAACAGAATTGTGGTATGAGTACGAGTTCCCAGGTCATCGATATCTTTACATATATTTTATGTATTATAAAACAAAGTTTCTGTTGTATCAGTTTGTCTTTTCAACGCGAGAAACTCAAAAACTACTGAACTATTTTTAATGCAGTGTTCATCAATACATAGAAAAAAACACGAGGAAAGACAGTGTATAAGAAAGTCGCGCAACTGCCTCTTATGACTTACACTGTTTCTAGAGCTAAAGTGGACCACTGGTAACTAATTATCAAAAAGCAAATAGAATACAGGTACTTCTCTCTAACCATAACCACATTTCTCAAACTCCTTTCAACAGAAAAATGACGTTATTTAATTGGGCTAGTAAGTAATGCATTTTAATGACAATTTGACATTTTTCATCTGATTTTAATTGTTTTTTTTTAAATTAAATTATTTCACTGATTTACAGCCCTAAAATCCCTTTCTTATATTCTTACTTAGATAAATATTTTCTTTTTGTAATTTTTTGTAAGGTAAAACATGTACGGACAATAATTAATTGTGTAACATCCTGCATGCTAAAATTGTGTGTATACCCATGTTTTAACAAATAAAAGTATGTTTATCTTTATCGGAATTCCAGGTGTAACTACATACCAATTTTTCCTTTAATTCATATCAGAAGATATCGCTGGTGCATCTATCACCGACAACGACGTCCACTCGAGTTCGTTCCCGAGCGATGATTGATGGCAGACCTGATAGATAGCTTGCATGATGCACCGTCTCGAGAAAATTGCACTTATTCGACACTTACCTGCAAGAGATACAAAATATTTATTGCATTAATCCGTATATGGGCGTAATGGTGCTAGGGAATTATGATGCGGAAAAGTGTATTATTTTTAATATAAACTATCTACATCTACACTAATATAATAAAGAGGTAAAGTTTGTTTTTTTTTTGTTTGTAGCAGGTAATCTTTGGAACTACTGGTCCTATTGGAAAAAAATTAGCAACAATAGAAAGCTGCTTTACTCCTGAGTGACATAGGCTATATTTTATGTAAGCAAACTAGCTTTTGTCTACGATACCGCTGACAAAAGCTAGTTTTATATGAACTAATGCTTGACTGCGATCCCACCTGATGGTAAGCAGTGCAATCGTTGATGGTGATGCAAACTAGTTCATTAAACTTTTGAGCCCCATGCGAACCCGGAGTTCGCATACCTATCGTCTTTACATTATCTCTCAAGTTACAGTATTAGAAAGATTAAGAGACTAGTCACTCTAGCCTTAAAGACATCTAAATTATAATCGGACGGGAAGACCGCAGCAGGCAAATTGTTCCAGTTACTCGACGTATTAATTTCGATTTGAAATGAGTAAACGAGGTTTTAGTGCCTTTGTTACCGTATTAATGCATAGTAATTATGTAATCCAAGTATATTTTTTTGCAGTTTTAGTTACTACCAGAATGGCATTTATAGAAATGTAACGGAAAGCTTTTTATTTATATATTTAAAGTCAGCTTACAGTTTACACCACACATTTGATAGTGGTGATAAAAAAAAACCTTAACATAATAATACTGAATAATGTTATAGCTCTACGATTGTAAACTTTCTTGTGCAAAGTGTAATTGGTAGTTAAACTTACACTAGATACGAGTAATGAGAGTTATTTATTGAGTTACTAAAACCGTGTATATATGTTTATGTCCGAAATAAAATAAATTCTATTCAATTAAAGCATGTTGTTTTTTAATATTTAAAAACTGTAAATATTACCAACAACAAAAAAAAACTTCTAAGTAAGTACAGTAATCTATTCTATTTTTTTCATCAAAATCGTTGCCCCGCACTAGAAACTAGTTCTATATCATTGGTGCGTTCACAAACATGCAAACTAATATACCTACACTCTTATGTAAACTCGCTAAGCCCTGGAACATTAATATTTCCGCGCGGGAATCGAACCCGCAACACGTAGCTCATTAACTAATCTCTCAACCACAACACCAAAATTAGTTAAAATCCCGTTAATTACTGATGGTCTTAATCAGAACATTTATTTAATGATCGGGCTGTATATAACCAAACCACCCTATCAATCACTCATAAAAAATAAATCACAACCAACACACGAACCCTACCTACCACATTCAAAACGACGCACGAATAACGCATAAATCCGTATAATAAATTTCAAAATGCTATGATAATTACATGCCTGTTCGCTTTCCCTTATGAATAAGTAAGGCGTGTCACGGCGCGTGACACATGTCACGCGTCACGCGTCACGATCGACGCGTCACGCCGCGTGACGTCGCGTCGCGTCGCGCGCCTGACGTGACGCGCGATCGTGTGTGACGGGCCTTAGAAAATATCGCGTATTAACATAATTCTATTGATATTTACGCTGGATTGTGGTTTAAGGAATTAGTCACTGATTTTTTTGAGGTTATTAGAGGTAGATATATGCTGTCAATGAGCTTGATTCAAACCTTTATGATAATCACCGTCTATAGTCACACCACTTTTTTTATGGTGGGCAAAAATCATCCAATGACGAATCCCGCCCTTAGGTTTTTTTTTCGCAGACACGTTTGACACTCAGTTTGTTTCGCCCTTAGGTGGATCGGGAAACAATGTCAGACTCTGACTGACTAAATACCCCACCCCGTACCTTCTTTGCCTTTCACACTGGGGCCAAGCCTTCCTTTCAGAAAGAGACCCTGGGCCCCAGGCTTCGACCACTTGGCAGAGTCCCTACGGTATAGTCATACCATTAGAGATGATACATACGTATATGGATTCATAAGGTATATATAGGTACTAGCTGACCTGGAAAACGCTGTCTGGATGTTGTCCGAGAACGTAGATAATTAAAGAAATATCGCGATTTAAAAATATTGGGTTTTTTTTTTAGTGGGAAAATTCATCTCACGACGAATCGTGCCCTTGTATGGATCGGGAAACAGCGTCAGACTCTTAGGCGGTTCACACACTGCCCCGCATCATGCTGCATGTTGCGTTTCAACGTATTTACGCGCGTTCTTGCGGGAGTGCAAATTTGCACCATCGTGCGTGTTTTATACGCACACACGCGCGTAGGTGCGATTGTAGATTCACGCACGGCGGTTCTCATTTCATTAAAAATCACGCGCGGCACTGCGGGATTCGGTGTGCCATACCTTGCGTCTCGCCCGCACCTACGCGCGGGGGTGCATGTTTCTCCGCGTGTATGCGCGTGATCCACATGAACGCGCGTGGATGCATCTTCAGTGTGTTGGACTGTGCGTGTTTTCCATACAAACGGAGATACTTACAAGCAACGAAAGAGCACGCATCCACGCGCCACGCTGCATCATGCGGGGCAGTGTGAGAATCGCCTTAGTGACTAAACGACGCATATCATTCTTTCTTAGCCTTCATACCAGGGTCGGACCTTCCTTTCAGAAACCAGACTGGGGCCCTACTAGGTGAGGTTAGGAGGGTACAAAATAGCCTAAATTCAGTAAAAATCGGTCAAACCGTTTCGAGAGAGTTCGTTGACAAACACTGTAAAACGAGATTTTTAAACAATAGCTTATGTATTGGTTTAGTTTCATAAAACTAGATAAGCGACATAAAGGTAAAAAGGCAGAGTTTTTACGGTTTCATTAGTTTTAAATATCTTTCCCATGTTCATGTCTAACAAGGCTTCTTCAGATTACTATCAATTTATTTTCTCCAAAAAACTGCTACTACTTTAGCTGAAGTACTATATCATAAATGTTTATTTTTTTGTTATGGTAGTTAAAAATAATCCAATGACGAATCCCGCTCTTGAGCGGAGCGGGAAACAGTATCACACTCTTACTGACTAAACAACCTACCCCGTGCCTTCCTTGCCTTAGTCCCAGAGCCCCGGTGTCGTATCATAAATGTAGGACAAAATTTTAAATATTCACTCTTTGGAAATCGCAATATTCTGTTTTGTAGTTCCCTACTTCTACTTAAGATCTAGCGTGAAGATATTATTACGATTCTAATCTAGGCATTCGAGAAATGTACTATATGTCAGCTACTAATCATGTGCCGTATTTCCTAAAAGGAGATTGGGGATAACTAGATACGTTACAGAAGAGAGAAAGTCAATTTTCATATTATATTTGTGGTTAACTTTCAAATAATCGATTGATTAAACTTTTTTATAATACAAGAACGTTTGAAAGAGTTACCCGAGGACGGAAAGGGCAAAATTAGAGGAAGGAACATAGGTGGGATTCGCTCAGTAAAAATCTGACATGCCATCTCGCTTTACAGCAGCAAGGGAGAAGTGATTTTCTACATCTTACTAATATTATAAATTTAATGCGAAAGTTACGATGTTTGGATGTTTGTTACTCAATCACGCCAAGACGGCTGGACGGATCAGAATGAAATTTGGCACAAGCATAGGATACACTCTGGAATAGGACTAGGCTACTTTATATCCCGGAAACCTCAACCCCAACCCCAATAACACGCGGGCGAAGCCGCGGGCAAAAGCTAGTCAAAAAATAAATTTAAAACACTTGCATGCAACTGTATTACTGTCTTAGCCTTATTAAGAATTAGTAAATTGATACATATTCTGTAAGCCATAATCCACTTCAAAATTTATTTTAAACTGTACCCAATACCTCATATAAATTGGTTGTGAAGAAAGATCTTCATATTTTTTTCAAAACAGCACAATAACCGTATTTCAGATCGGTAAAAAGCGACAATATTATATTTTCAATTAATGCAAACTGCATTTGAGGAACTTCCCCTCCCCCCCCCTCGAGCATGGAAACCTCCCTAACTCGCGCCAACTCTCATAAAGACGTAGCTTAAAATTTTATTCCATATAGGGTTGCCTCCGTTGCCGGGTCACCGAATGAGGAAGATAAAATCTTAAAGGAGGATAATGAACTTATTGTATCTTATGTTTTAAATGTAAATACACAATTATGTAAGTCACTGTCACTGCAAAGAAATCAATAAATTGCATAAACAATTTATTTTTGACAAGCCACATCATAAGCTTTAGTCATTCCTTCCAATTTCTTTTTTGTTTAATTTGGATTTGATCATTATTTTCACACATTTACAAATCAATGATTTTATTTTTATAAATCCTAAAAGCTCGAATATATATATTTATTTAAAGTTTATCGTTAAAATATAGTAAAATAATTAGAATAGTCCATAAATAATCCACCAATCCACACTGGGCCCGCGCGGTGGATTATGGCCCATTCCCTCTCCTAGAAAGGAGGCCCAGCAGTGGGAACGTTAAAAAGGCTGATGATGATGAATTAGAATAGAAGATTTATAGCAACTACTTCAACTTCATTTTTTTCTATTGCAAAAACATACTTAGTTTAAAACGTGGCAGCCCTAGCTGTGTGCCCTATGTGGGAGCATAGTTTATGCTCTTGTGCAAGTCTGTATGTCTGTAGTTTAATTTGGTTATCGTATTTGTGCTATCTGATTAATTCAGTAGTTTTGTAAAGTTTTTGCTGCATAGTGTTTTCATGTAAATAAGTGCAACTTTGTAATGAGATTGAGAAGGATGAATAGAGATGAAATTAAGAATGATGAAGAAAATTATGATCGTTTGACACTTTCATTTTCTTTTTTATACTTAATTAAATTTTTCAACGTACTATTGCGATTATTTCTGACAGATCACTTTAAGAAAATTGCGCTTGTGCCCTGCGGCGCGGCGCCAAACAAAATCTTTGAGGTTTTCGTTTCGAGTGCAATCAAAAATTAACTTAGTTGTGGTCTTAGATGTTAAGTAAATGATAGTTTAGAATGAAGTGTCAATATATTTCAGTCATTGACATAAAAAGACCCAGTTCCAAACTTACACCTTAAACTTTTTCAGTGAACCAAAAGCATAGAAAAAAACATTAGAATATGCTTTATTCGTGGTGAAGCTATCGACTCAGTAACCGAAATGCTAAAGACTTTAACAACGATAACCACTGCCTGGGGTTAGGTTACATTGGCATAATAAATATGTATTATCAAATATCAGTGTTTGTTATCGAAGGCCTCTGAAACAGCCGGACCAAGTTTTATGTTTTTTTTTATATATATTTTGTGAGCTGAGAATATCAGTCCCCATTTTTTTCTAATTTGATGTATAACAAATAAAGTTTTTTTTTTCAGGTTTAAGCATTATCAAAATGAAACAGGTTTTTTTGAGTGTAAGAAATCGTTAAATTATTTTTCCCGATTTGGTAGAAGTAGAACGTGAGTTTGTGTCGGTAAAACTCCCTGTCAGACTTTTACTAAGTAAAACCCTAAGTCATATTGGTACTTGATGCCAATTTCCTGCCTTCCTAGCCAAATAACGATCGTTTCGTTAACATCAAACGCTTGAAATAGGTCACGTCTTCAATTCAAAGTGATGACTACGTGACGGAGCGTTGATATAACATCAAAACGAAATGAATTGAGGGAGTGACAAACTCAAAGCGTTCGACGTTCTCAAAACAATCGTAACTTGGCTAGGGGAGCTGATGTATTTAGTATTAGAAAAGTCAACAATAAATACACAGTAACAACGAATGGAGGGTGCTAAAAGGAAAAAAAACGTGGTGCTTATTGTTCGAGGAAAGTTGATGAATATTTAACGATTCTCGATAGACCTGTCATTAACTCGAGTTTTACTAGAAAAACGATATTCATACATTCGTTTATTTCTTTTTTATTTACGTATTAGTTTGTCGTGTAATGTAGGTCAACTACTGAGGCAGGCCGACAGCATTCTTCATAAGCACATTAATATTGAAAAATGCGAAACTTTGTATCACACACAACATACATACATTTATTCATCCTTCAAGCTTAAACAGCTGAACGGACAGGGTTGAAATTGGGCAAATTGGTAGACTATATCTTCGATTAGCATACAAAAAACTTTTTATTACAGGAGTATATTTTATAGCGATAATTTTCTACATTTAAACGGACGAAACCGCTAGCAAAAGCTAGAGCATAATATCTACCATTAACTACCACTAGAACCATTTCAATTATAATACCCTTGAAAATGAACAATCAGACACTAGGTACTCTTTAATCCTCCTTGATCTAAACCTCCAAGGTCATTGAACAACACCCGAAGCTAGAGAGGGTTTAGCCTCACTCTTACAGCTCAACCCACACGTCAGATCAATTAGTTCACTCAAACGTCACTAACACAACAAACAACACTTAACATCCCTAATTCAACTAGATAACGGAGTCACCAACCCTTTAACTTAACCACAAAAGAAAACAAACTTATATACAAAACGTACCCCGGTCCAAGTTGCCCGCACCCACCCCTGGTTTATCTTTATTATTAGTCTGCCGAGCGAAATTATGACGACTGCAAAACGTCGCTGTTCCATCCCTTTCGCACTTCCTCTATATTACAATGTTCCTTCTCACTCTCTCACGAGCATGCAAGTCTTGCAGTGATTCCTTGTGACGACCGCCCAGGGACGGACGGACTGATGTTTATAAGACCTCAGAGAAGCGAGTTTGGTATTTAGTTTGGTCTTATCTCTGGTTTTATACGTCCTGAAGGGGTTGCCGGAATTCAGATTAAAAAAGAATCGGGATTACGTTTGAATTTTAACGTTTTTTTCTTGCTTTTGTGACGGGTGTTTTAGGTTTTATTCGTTGATAAACGAATTGGTTCTACTAATTATCTACCCACGTGAATTCTGAACGGAAGTTGCCGATATTTTAGTGGGCGATTTGACAGCTGTCATTTGATATTATTCCAATCTAAACTGCACGTTTATATTGCCATATTTAATAACTGCCAAAAATGGTAATTTGGTAATAACAAGTAAGATTTATAGAGTTTTAGAATGTGTCCAATTTTCTGACTCTTATTTACTAATGTGTCAATGCACCACGAGGAGGTTAAATAAATCATTCGGTATTTATTTTAGCTTTCATTGAATAACATACGTTTTTAATAATCATAAATAATAATAAAATTAGCATTGTCAAGTTGAACAACCGAATTTATTTTTGGTTTTATTTTTAGGAAAATGAAACATCTAATATTTAATGACCTAGGTATTAAACTGCAGGCTGACACTAAAATGTTTATAACTAAGATATCAATAGATACAAAAACCAGTCCATACAATAAAACCCATAACTCCTTAAACGATACATATTTACAATATCAATTCACACAAACAAACTAACAATCTAAGGCTCTCCCCACACTGACAAATCGCAGGCAGTTTGCCCACACACTCGCGATTATTCGCTGCGATCGGTCGCTTTATCAGACGCAGATTAAAATCCGTCCGGCTGTCGCACATGAGTAATAAGCCAATTTGCCACAGATATGAGTTATTGACATGTCGACCTCATATATTATGCATTCTAGATTTCTTTAATAAAGATCTGACTTTTAATTTTCCTATTCATCATAGTTTTTGTGGTGTGATTTGAGTTCTTATTGTAAAATTTATTATCTCTCTACATTATTATTTCTTTTTCAGTTGCACTTGAATAATATATGGATATGGGACATTCGTCTTTTTTATTAATAATAATTAATCGATATAAAATACGTTATAAGCCACGGGCACGAGCTTGCTGACGAGAGTAGTGGTTACCTCACAGTCCGACTGTCTTTCCACGCATTTCTCAAGGAGGTGTCATCAAACCATAGGGGACCAGCAGGGCAAACGCCTTCTTGGGCTACAGAGATTTTCTAAAATGGAAACTAATGGTCCTAAACCGTAAAGGGCCAATAAGGAATTTAAATCTGATTTTAGTCATTTTTAGAGTGACAGAAATCAATGGATAATTGCCCTAAAAAAATAATGCATTATACTAATTAATGTTATAAAACTTAATTAATTTGTTGTCTGTGTGATTATAGCCATGGTAACATTTATTTCTGTCTTATTATGACGATGACCAGTTAATCGTGAAATTGTATTGTGCTTTCAACTAAGAAGTGAAATTTCCTTCTAAAGTCTGTTTCCTGATAGACCTAGGGGTCATTAAGTCAAGAGCGTGCTCCGTTAAAAAAGCTATCTTAATTACAACCAGGTGTTAAGCAACTGGATAGCAAAAAAACCAAAAATAAAAACAAACTAGCCAAGAAAAGAACGGTCAAAAAATGACACGACGACATTAAGCCTAGCCAAGGTGATAATGTCCAATCAACGAGACATGTCAACAAAAACACAAGTGACATCTGTCAATCAGCCTGTGTCTATTTTAAATGTCAGTCTGTAGCATTTCACTGACATTTCTTCCTTGACGACCGGAAGGAAATCGTCTCCATTTTTAAAAGGGTAATAATGACATTGAAGAAAGAATCATCAAAACAAACCCCCTAAATTAATCTGCTGAACCTTTACCTATGTGCTTTTTACGTGGGATTTCATTTAATGACTTCTCCCCTAGGGTGGAGTAAAAGGGATGTCACACTTTTACTGACTAAACCTTGGCATGTCTTAGAATCAAAAATGATAAACAGGTGACTTCCACCAATTTGAATTGGCCCGTGTGGGAACATTACAAGACCGATGATGTTATGTTTTATATAACTGCCGATCTAACATCTTTCTGGACTAGGCCCAGTGAAGGGTTTACACGATAGGTAATCCTAGACAAGAGTTTATAGTCATTGGACAATTTTTTTAATGATAAAAAAGTATTGAAGTAATAATCGTCTTACTTCAATACTTTTCGCTAACCGTAACGACTGTCAAGATCTACAAAACCAATGCGTATTAGGACACGAACGTTTGAAAGAGTGACCAGGACTCTAAAATGTAAAAAGTAACTGAAGAACACTGATTTTTAGTCAATATCTGATACGTCGTAGTTACCTGGCATTGGCACAGCCACATAATTATTTTTTCTTTAACTTTTTTATCATGTATGCATGTGGTTTCTGTATTGTGTGTGTCTATGTGTCAAATACATTTTTTTTCTTTCTTCTCTTTCCTCTCATTCCATCTTAAACTGAGCACTTCGCTCACTCTAAAATGGAATGAGAAGATGGTTTTTTGGATGATTTAGAACCTCAAAAAGGGTCTAGAAATGACAGACGGGGCTAAAGACTTAGAGTGCCTTCCAAACTTTGCCTAAACTTGAAAAGCTACTTATCCAGCTGGTTTATACCCACTAGGTCTTTTTACCAATACTACACTTATTACTCAAATAATACGAGTTATTAAGGCGACATTACACTGGGTATAATGGCGCATGCACACAGCGCGTTTGACCGGCGACCGGCGCGGACACCAGTGATTTGTGGTTACTTGCAAAAGCGGCGACCTCTGGCGGTGACGTGCCAATTGTCTCCGTCTTGGAAGACGGCGTAAGGTGCAAGCAGATAGCGGGATGTATAGCGAAAATTGTTTATCAATTAGATTTCGAATAGAAGCAATTTTTTTTTGTTAACATTTTTTTTCTTAACATATTTTTTTTTACTTCTACATCACCTTACATCTAGGTATGATGTAGGTAACTAACTAGCTTTTGTTACCTCAAAACCAAAAATATTTTAATCAATGGGGGTTCCCATTGATTAAAATATTTTATTTTATCATCCCGCTTACAACACCATACGTTTTAGTTGAAGCGAACGCCGGCGTTCGCATATTTTTTTATCCAAGAACCTAAATAAGAAGATTTTCATAGACAAAATGTAAATACAAAAAAAAAGAAAAACTTTCTGTTAAAACCGGCGAGGTGTGTGCTCTGGGATCTGGGAGAAACCAAAGTCAAGACTCCATTTTCATTTTTACTATTCAAATATGGTTGTGCACAATGTCTTCATCCTAATAATTTTATAGCATTTAGCAGTAAACGCAGCAAATGTATCAAATCAGCCTTATTGGTAAACTTCACTGAAATATTAAACACTACAAAAAAAAGCTCTACTCAACCTTACCAATACGACCTGAAGACTAAAACAGTAGGTGATGTCGCGAACCTCTCATAACTTATACCACACTCTTTTCTGTCAGCCACAGCGGCTTGTGTAAACGCTCCTTGATACCATGAGGCCTCGGCCGCACAGCCCCGACTGCTCCGGGGACCAACAGACGTATAAATCAATTTATATCATCATTTATTACACATATTATTATATTAAATTATAGAAGGAATGTAACTATTAAAGCAGCCGTTAGATATTTCTTGAAGAGTTCCATAAGTTTAACGATATGAGAAGTATATGTTAAAAGGGACATTGAGGTATCATGAACGACTAATAGAAAAATATAAATATTTTTTTGACGAGATAGTTCCGTAACATAGATATGTCATTCCCGAAGAATAAACTTCCTTGCCGGAGTTTGTGTTTCCTGATGGCTATAACTCGGGGATCTTTAAGTCAAGAGTGAATAGGTTACTTCTAGGTAAGCGCGCTCCATCGTCAACCGCATCGTCGCTTTCCATCAGGTGAGATAGCGGTCAAGTGCAAACCTATTATCAATAAAGAAACTGGTGGAAAGGGCTGAAATGTTCGAGAGTGGTGGACGTGGACCGGAAGACGCAGCGTTGGAAGACGTCCACAAGGTGGACCGAAGACTTAGTGAAGATCGTGATTCTTCGGGTTATGTCGGCAACCTTGGTTTCCCTGCGGATATTTTCATTCCTGATGCAATTACGCAATGAATATTTATCTATTTTTTCTTCAGAAGTAAACTTTATGACCGATAGTATTTTTTACTGGTTTTTTCTGTCCTATACCTCGGAAGATTTTAATCCTCAATTTACAAACCTGCGTTACTTCATTGCATATATAATGTAGAATATTTTCTAAAGATTTCACGCGAATTACTCAGGAATCAGGTTCAACCACCTCATCGAAAGTGAGAACGTTTGATCCTGAAACTAAAGTTTAGTTCGTACCCGTAACAATGAGCTCGTAAAACAAGTGAAAGCTCCCCGCGTTGCTTGTTGTGGATTTAAACCTTTGTTAGTTATACGGCTATCTATCTCATGATTGGATAGAAAATCTGTAATAGGAAGACTTTTAGGTATTAAAGGCTACAAGCCGATTTGACTACTACAGTCACAAACAAAAATACACTACGAAAAAACGTAAAAATAAAAAAGTACATCTTGTTAAAAGTGAAGAAAGTTCAACATTGCCACGGAAGCAAAATTCGACTTTTGACTCGTGGGCTCGCTTAGCGCCGTACTTTATGCCATAAATACAAGAACGATAGAGATTCTAAACGAGCTTATGAGCTTGCAAAAAGCATTTTTAAAACAAAGATACAAAAACATACATTACAATGTTAAAATAAACATAGCTACATCTATCCCACTCATACCCCTGCCTCCTACGTCAATAATACTACTTATAATATTATTTACTTCAATAAAAATAATAATACATAATTCAGTCATCACAATCGTCATAATTTCCCGACACAAGCACTCAATACAGTATAGATTGCTCGCCGACAAGTTAATGCGCCTGTCACGTGCCTCAGCGGGACGGCAATGTATATCGTCTAATTAGGGCAGGAGAATTCTCATTACGACTCACGTTGAGGACGATTATTGCTAATGTCTTGAAGACTGAACACATTAGATTTGGTTGTCAATTCATCAGAAAATAAGTACTTAGGTAGTTACTTATATTGTACACAAAACTTTACAATGATTTAACAAAGGCGAGCTAAATTCAATAATGAATCCGACAAAAATGCACTTTCATTTGTCTTTGTTTTGCCCTTGTTTTTAACTGACTTCAATAAGGAGGAGGTTTCTCAATTCGACCGTATATATGTTTTAGCCGCACTCTTCATTGCATCAAGAATAAGAAAAACCAAAGCTACAGTACAGCTGTTTGATCCTGGCGAGTCTTAAGTCAGCGAATTTTAGCACTTGAAAACTCGTACAATAATAAAGGCTTTAAAAAAATGCCAATAACGGTTTTTTAACAACAATGACAACTGCAAATTGCATTTATTTGTTTAAACCATTTACTTTTTTACGAGTTTCCAAGCGGCAAAATTCGCAGTACCAAACTACAGACTCGCCAAGATCCGACAGCCGTACTGTACCGACATAACCCATCACTATTGCTTCATATTGCTAATTCATTTGATCTTTAATTATCTAATTGTATTGTATATTTCTTCTAAAGCGTCTACCACTATGACTTTTCTCTATATCACCGAAAGTCTACTGGTATAAAATGCCTGAAGCATTAAGTCCGCCCTTGTACTCAGTTTAATGTGCATAAAATAATGAACAAATAATAAATAAGTTAGTAAACCTTCATAATAAAACCTTAATCACAATATCAAATTACTTAGAGCCTTGTGCCACGTTTAAACCTACGATCTAATCGACAGCCAGCTCTCAACCAAATAATAATTTATAAATTTCCCGATAAAAGCGGATCGTTACGTCAAACAATGACGTCACAATTTATCATTAATTGTGGCACAACTAAATATTATTGAAGTTATGCCAATTGACGGGCGATGCATGCCGGTAGATAGGCGATAGTGACGCGGTAGAGGCAAGACAGAAGGACCGGTCCTTCCAGTACCGGTACTGAAGGACCAAAAAATTTAATAACATATTAGTTTTTTTTATTGTCAATAATAAACAACAATACAAAATCTAATTAAATTATGATTACTTTCTCTGTCGTCGACCACTCCATCGCATATTATCAGGTGACACAGTGGTGACATAAAAAAAACTTAAAACAAAATATAAGATCAAAACTCAAAAATAGTAGATAATGAAATCTCTATAGAGAAGAGAATAACGTGCAAGAAACTAACATACTCTTTTTAACATTTGGAGGAATGCGGAACAGAGGTTAAAGCTCCACTTACATCCATTGAAAAGAGAGGATCCTCCGACGGAGGATACTTTGGTGGGCTAACTACCCGATAATTAATTTCGTGCTTTAATTGACTGACAAAAGCGAGCGACACAAGATTAGTTCTTATGTGACGTTATAGATATCGCTACAAACAGGCTATGTATCAAAGATTCAGTTTAGTCCTTTGGAAAAAGTCTACACAGATGACGATTCGGAGTGGTCCTTCGGTCCTCGCCTGAATGTCGTCCGCATTATGACGTAATTCAGCTTGTCGCGCTTATCAGTGACGGGCAGTGTCGGTGACGATGTCGCTCGCAGTGCGTGCGATATGTTTATATGATGGCTATTATAAGTTACAGGGGATGCAATTAACAATGGACGCACGTTTACGTGAATTTGAGTAGGGTGGTTTTTATATAGATGCTGTTAGTCGTCATTGGTTATGATGAGGAATTCGACACTAATGGAAATCAACGTAATGATAATCTTAAGTTCCGAGCAAAAGCCGGCATTCGCACATTTATTGTCTTTCTAATAGGTTTCTAATTAAGGTAATCGAAAGGTTAATAATTAGTCATATTTTTAAACATTAAAACTTACCTATGTTACAGATTTGTCATGAGGAAACCGGCATGTTCTAGAACCAGGAATTCGAAGACATGTGACATCGACTAACCCGCACTGGGCCCTTTTGGTGGATTACGGCCATTCCCTCTCCAAGGATGTGGCCTGAGTCCCAGCAATGGGAACATCATAAGGCTGATGCTATGCTACGATATGTTACACACTAATAAGATTAGTGATTACTAATGAAAATTACTTTTTTTTATATACTGCAGCTTATTGAGATGGGATTTTTTTGACCTCTGATATATCTGTAGAACAGTCGAAGCCAACTGGGGCCAAAGGTTTGTGTCTAAAAGAAAGGATCTAGCCCAGGTATATATGGTGGTTGTTTAGTCAGTAAGAGTCACTGTCACTCACTGAGTCACTGAGACTCACTGTTTCCCGCTCCACCCAAGGGCGGAATTCGCTATTGGATGATTTTAACCTACCATAAAAAACCTCTGACATATTATTTTACATAATATTATTTCATTATAAGACAGTTAATTTATGTTTAAAAATAATGATTAATATTTAATTAAATTTCTATTTTTAAATCTGTGCGAGTCAGTAGTAAACTATTTCTTTTATCTTTTAAACTTTGCAGATGACTCACTGAAAGAATTTGATACCGTAACCGTTAAACGACAAGTCAATAGCCGAGATTTAAACTGGATTAGTTTTAATGCAGATGAGGCAGTTATTACCAAATTCAGTATGTTGTGAAGATGTTTCCTTCCCCAATACATCTAAGTAAAATACGCTAGAAACTCAGCAGATTTTTCACTTTTTAATTACAATTGAGAAGCCATTTCTATGGCTTTTAACACCAATACAGCGAAAGTTGGTGTTTATGTATATGTGAATATGTGCATGTTCCTTAGTCCTTCAAAATTAAACGTCTAATCGTATTTAGACAAAAATTTGCACACGGGTAGACCATGACCTGGAATAGCGTATAAGAAAATGGCAGAAGTTAATTTAATATAAAATCTAGGGCAATATACCTATAAATGGCGCTTAGGCAAATTATTAAACCTCTAAATAACCAAATTGAATTCCGCCACATTAAGTGGCGCCTCCGAACCGCCCACTAACTCTAAAACACACAACATTGAACAACTTATTGATTTTTAGACGGTTGACGTCTAAAAATCAATAAGTTATCTATCCATTGGTGACCTCAATTAAAAAAGGTAATTTGACCTCAATTAAAAAAACTTTCATTTTATTAAGCAATTCTCATCATCCTATCACCTCTTACTCGAACAAAAACTATTATTAAACGCAATAACACTCATTATTACAAAAAAATATTGATTCAAGCACCAAACTTTAATATCAACAGAAATATAAAACGTCAAACCTAGAACATAATTTGCCATAAAATCCATATATCCACCGTATAAATATATTACGTTTGGTATTTTGTCAACAGTCAAAAAAAATTACTGATCATTAAAACATAAAGTTTACGATAATATCGATATAACTCATAATACTTTCATTACCGGCTTGTCATAATAGGCGATGAATTCTCGAATATATTACATTATAAAATTTGAATCAGAACTTGTTTGGTCAAGAAAGAATCATAACGACAATCGGTGTAATGGACTCCCCATAAATATGCATATGGTTGGTTATGTGGGGCCTTAAAACCAGCGGTTACCATTAAATAAATACATTATAATAGCGTCAAGCAGTTTATTGTGTTGTTAATTTTGATTTTGCTTGCATGCCTAATGACGCTAGAAAAGCATCTTCATCGAAATGGAGATTTGAGTTTTATGTAATTGAAAGTTTTAGTGTTAAAGCTAAAGCTTTTAAAATATTCTGCGTTTCAATAAGCTTTCTATTTCTTCAGAAATTTTAATATTAACCAAAAATAAAATAGCAAATTTTATTTTTCTAAAAGAATTTAATCGCGTTCTTAATTTTTTCGAGCAATTTAACTTAATGTTTGGATCTGAGATATTATGTTTAAAACACTGTTTAGTAATGTTATGATGCAAGTTTTTACTAAACCGCTCCGCTGATAATTCCGCTTACATTGTAGCCCAACACTAAAGTGAAGAGGCGTGATACTGTATAGAGTGACTATAAAGATCTTGTAAAATAGCTTCCGAGGTGCGTAGGCGCAGGTCGCGTCACGAAATTAAGAAATACCAATACACATATGTTTTGTGATATCGTCCACAACAAAGATTTGTACCGAAGGACCAATATAATGAAATCAGTGAAATGTTGTTTTTTATTGTGAAAAAACTATAAGGACCATTTTTTTTTTCGTTGGGTAAACATGCAATGCCTTCTATTGTCCTACTGACTAAAACCCACACCTTTGTTTTTGCTTTACCTTCCGTACCAAGATTCCGGGTTTTTCTTTCAAAAGTGAACCCATTTCCGCAGTAGGCTTCGGCCCTTCTGGGCTCCTACAGTTTGTTGACATCTCATTAAGACGCGCGAGAAACACTATGCGTTATCGACGACTGGGGCTCGATCCGTTTCTACTTTAAGAACCATATACTAATGCTACAGAATTTCAGTTCGCTTCGAAAGCATATTCATAGTGGCACAAAAAGATAACTTGCTACAGAATTTCGTAGCATTATGTTCCATGCTCTACGAGTTTAGAACAACAATTAGTACTCTTATTTGCTACGATATTTGTAGCGTAGCGTTTGCTACGATTTTTTGCATTTGATGAAGTGAAGTCAAATAAATGCTGAACCGTTCGTCCAAATATTTTTTAACAACATAGACTATATGCAACTAAACAAGAGCTCTTTTAGCCCTTTATTTTATTTTGCTGGAGAAGATTTGAAGAAAAACTTAAAACTAGAAGAACAAGCTTGACCTAAGCCTTTTTAATGACTACGCACTAACAAAAGAATAACAGAAGTGATGAGTTCACAAAATAAAGATCCTTCTGTGATGGTTTCACATAATATATGTACTTACGTATTACAAAATAATAAAGGAAATTATCAAATAAGTTCTCCTGCTCCAGTTTGCGCGAGATCTCAGTATCAGATTCTCTCATGTTCTTTTCTTACCCTTTACGTTCTGAAACCATTTTTTCATCTGGGAAGTCATCAAATAACTTCTTCAGTTCTAGATTCAACTAGAAGATGAAGATGGAGTGTCAAACATACTTTTTGACAGTGCTCCAATTTTTATAGTTTCCAGTGTTCCTTCCCTTTTTGCAAGAACTTCGAATCTTCTAAGAATCTACAGCCCTGGCAGGCATCAACCCTAACTAGCCACGTCCATCTTGCCGACATTTATTTGAGACAAGCGTTGAACACAACATGCCGTCAACTACAGCATAGTCTACCGAACCCATGGCTCGTCGTCCACAAGTCAGCGCTTACGGTGGCCAGAAATTGTCAGGTACTCCCGATAGCGTCTCCGGCGGAGGGAATCTCTACCAAAATCATCAATTTTTTGTTTTGACACATTTTTTTTTTAGTTTAATAATATGAATGTGAGAATATTGTAGACGCAAATCTTAGATTACTTCCTAAACTTTTTACGATTATTTTTGTTGTGCTTTTGAGTACAATATTGACTGGTCTGCACTACTGTTAGTGATAGTGTGACGGGTGACAGGACAGAGTGGAAGAAAAAAACATGTTGCACCGACCCCAAGTAAAATGGGATAAGGGTAGGATGATGATGATGATTGACTGGTCTGCACTGTCATTACATAATTTATCTGTTAATATTGTAACAAACCATTTTTTTAAAAAGAGTAACCATGGAGTTTCTTGCCGGTTCTTCTCATAGGAAACGACCAATTTGAAACCTTCTTGCTTCTGACGTGATACAAGTGCAAATATTTTGACTTGACTTTGACTTTGAAAAAGATTATCGCGAATTAACGTTTCGACTTTGGTAGTTAATTACATACACAATTAAAGAACAATAGGTTTGCGAACGCCGACGTTCGCGTGAGGCTCAAAAGTTTACTACTTATTCATATTCATATCTTTATTTGCATTCCATAATGTCAATTATATAGATGTTAAAGTAATAATGCTTATAGCTAGGTACAATTATGGACCCTGTAGGGCACAGCAAAAATGAAATCTTAAAACTAAACTTTATTGAACAATAATAATTAGGAATACTTAATTAAAAATAATAATAATATACAATGTTAAAGTCGTTCAAATATTAATAGTTTTTCATTTAAAAATAACAATCACCTTAAAATCGTAATAATCCTAAAATATAATTTGTAATTATCGCCTGTAAATACTTATAAATTTCAATTTTAACCAACTTTGAAGGTAGGTGTGTAGTGTCAGTTTGAATTAAATATTTTTTTTGTCATTTAAGTATTCGTTTATGGTGTAGTATGCTTTTTTAATTAGTATTTGCTTAAGATTATTTGTAAATTTTGTGTTGCAAGTTTCATCCTTTATTGCGTCTGGTAGTTTATTAAATATTTTTATAGACATTACGTAGGGACTATTTGAGTGCATTTTCATGCGCGACTACTTGTACGCGCGGCTACTTGTGGTCCTACGGTACTTTCCTGTCACATGTGACACATAATAGTATCTTTATCGAAATAATGGCACTTCTATTATAATTTAGACATAAAACTCTAAACAATAAAAGTTAGATTTCACTAAAACAGTCACGAATTCTAACAATGTATGTATATGGAATCGTAAAAACGATTGATTTTATTTTGTTTTTTATTTGAACAACTTCGATGTTCTGTAGATGTCGATTTTAAATTTATTTTATGTCTATGTATGTTTTCTATATTTTATAGTTTTTTCGTCAAGAATTTTGGGGCAATGAACGACGTTTTGTAAAAATATACCGAATAACAAAACTGGACATGCATTCTCTTAGTTATATTTACAGAAATAAAGCACGCTATTTACTATTGTCGTTTTTTCGACGAAAACAACGAGTTTAGTAGTAAAACTGTTTATCTAATTTATTTCTATACATATAGTCTAGTAAATATATATATGGTTTTAAGGTAAATGTTTAAATAGTACATTAGTAGTATACCGCGGACTGCAAACTATTTTTAGTTTAAATTCATCCACAGGTTGTCTAGTACATATCGTTGTCAGCACAACGACTGCCATTGGATCCATAGATTTAAGTTTTTGAGCACAATAAAGTTTATTCAATAACTTACCAACTGCACCCACCAAAAAACATCGTCCACCAAACACTCGCAACTTACCTGTAAACAAAAGAACAACACAACATAAGCAACACTCAGACTTGAAAAAAAAATCACCCACTTAACAAAACCAAGCATCACATCCAGACTTCACCCTTTCACCCTTTATACTACACCCTTAATCTTCTCTCTAACGTGAGCAAAAAAAACCCGATTCAATCGCAAAGGTAGAGACGTGTTAAAACCTTACCGGCCTTTAATTAAAGCTTGCTGGGGGGAGGGGGGGACCGGAAACGACGGAGCGGCCATTTCACTCCGGCTGTCCACTTCCGGACTAACGTATGGACGAAGGTACTTCATTTCGGACTGACGGTGGGGAAAAAGAAAATCGAAGGAGTCTCGGGACAGAGGAGTGGAGAGGGTGTTGGGTTTACAATTTTTTTTTGTTTTATTTTTATCCACTGTCTCCCTAAGGTGAGTTGCATTTGAGCTTACCATATTGTAAATGAGCTTCTGGATTATTAGGGTTATTTTAAAATGAGACACTTTCTTCATCACTAATAGTAATCTAATAAAAATTATAAATCTAACACGCGGTTCTAATACACTACAGGTAAATAAACAAATAGAATCTTTGTTTATAGTATAGTATTGTATTTAGTCTAAAAGGTCCATAAACTCCAATATTTCATTAGTATATGTCAATTCCATATTTCGTATGGAATTGAAATGGACTTCTGTCAAGCCTCAACTACGTCAGGTTGTCTTTAAAAAATCAATTTTAGCGATAAGACCGCCCTTAGTAATTTTAAGTTCCTAATGTACTAAATTGTGTTTATGGTGTACCTACAATAAAGAGTTTATCTATCTATCTACGTAAGTATCTAATCTAATCACTGGTTTTACTTTCTTTTTTGCTCAAAACTCCAATTTATTTAGCATGTAACTTCTAGTTTAGCAAATAAAACAACGACCAAATATACCACTACCCAAAAAAAAAAAAATCTTAAAATAACGTTTCGACTCCATCGCTTCTTCGATCACAGTAATCCGATCTCACAATCGCGGACGTTTAATTGACTAGCATAACTTACTAGTTAATTTGAAATACGTTTCAGAACGCGAACAAAAATGTCCATGTCTGATTTATAATCGGGTGAGACTCTTTTCCATTTAATTATATTAATTTACTTCCCTTGTAAGGCTGATTAGGTGATGTATGGAAAGGATGAGTGATTTTCTAGATAAGGTTTTTTAATTTTTTTTCTAATTATTTTTTTACAAGAGGTATAATTGTGTGTCTGTTAAAAAAATATGGCGAATTTTGAATTTCCGCGGTTAATGACATGATACTGCTCGGTTTGGGAAACAATATTATTTTTTTTATATTTTTTGTGGTTTTGAAAAATCTGTTTTGTCGATGTGTTTGTAACATACTACTGAAGCGGGTTATATACTACGTAACGTAACGTTTGTTTAAAAGTTTCACCAGTTTTTTTTATGTGATCCGTTTTTTTTTGCGGCTGAGTATATTGTGAATTAAAATTTTCATGAGAAATTTACAGGTGTGTGTTTACTGACTAGTTTCTCTCTGGGCAAAGAGTTCAGAGCAGAAAACAGTGTCCGTTCCTTCCTTGCCCTGCGCACTGAAGCCAAGCCTTCCTTTCAGAAAGAGACCCTAGGCCTGAGTAGGCTACAACCCTTATGCAGAGTCCCTAGGGTTTTGCTGACAACTCCTTGAGTAGATCATAAAGGTAGATGAATGTGACACTTGACCTCATAGCAGGCAGTGGGAAAGCCTCAAGCAGTTTTGAGCTATACCTTGCTGATATTTTCTGCTTAAGCTATAACTACATTGCGCGAACGGTGGGTCGTTTAGTCAGTAGAAGTCTGACACTGTCTCCCGCTCCGCCCAAGGGCGGGATTCGTCATTCGATGATTTTTCCCACCATAAAAAAAGACATCGTACACATCTAGAGATATAAGAAATATACGAGTACCTACTAAAAATCTTAAGTTACAGTTACAACTCAAATCACTTCCCCGCATCAGACTAATCGCAAAAACGTGCGACAAATCGCATCGTCTGCCGCAGTCCGGCAAGACGTGTAGGTGGTCTTCGCCATTTTTATTTCCTTTTTTCTCTTGAATTGTTAATGCGCTGCAGAGAAGGACACTCGCGTTTTATTGGTGTCTCCTAATGAATTGATTTTAACTCGGAATCAGGAATGACTAAGTATAAGGGGAGATTTAATTTATATCTGCTCGACTCAGTATAAAGTTACGGGTGAAAATCGATTTATATTAGCTATCTGTCGTTGTTAAATGTCGTCGTTTTAACCTTAGCTACTTGTAGTTTCTATGTCGGCACTTTTCTTGAACCTGTTTGGGCGATATCATCAAATATGTTTTCCACTTTTCATAGAGTGAGAAAGAGTTAGAATTCTCAAAGAGGAGCTAAACATAGAATTGTGATCTCTAAAATCCTACCTTAGAGCTACAAATATATTCACACAGACTTAAATTATGACCATGTTACTTTTTGCGGAAGTAGGAAATGTTAACCATTTATTAACATTTTTATGTTTTTAACGTGGTTAAAAAAATCAGTACATCATACTCATAAATGAAACATAATTTTTGGTCTCAAGGAGCTGTCAGCAACCGTAGGGACTGTGTAAAAGGATCGAAGCCTCCTGGAGCCTAGAGGGTGGTGGAAAACTGTTACCTCGACTCCAGGAATAAGGCAAGGAAGGTACGGGGTAGGTTTTTTAGTCAGTAAGAGTCTGACACTGGTCTCCCGCTCCGCCCAAGAGCGGGTTTCGTCATTGGATGATTTTCACCTACCATAAAAAAAAAAAATATATACTTATGACCGAATATGGTACGGGGTATGGTCATTCTTTGTTCACACTCCTAGTTTTGACTGTGTTTTACATGTAGAAGATGGATTAAAAATTGCATCAAAATAAGTTATTTCACACCATGATTGATTGCCATCAGTAAACCGTAGCACGCCCAATAAAACTGAGTTCCCTTCATGTTCCAGTCAAGTGCATATGTTAGTTAACACTTCCTCTTAGAACAATAGACATTAAACATTATAAAGCTGTATACACTCCGCACGGAGCCAGGCGTTACGGAGCGGTGACCTTGTTTGACCTGACCCTTACTAATTGTAGTGTGAATAATAAAATTAACGATTGATTTGCGTTAAAGTAATCAAAATTTTTTGCGAGTCAAGCACTAGTATATAGAAATTAAAAAAAAAAAATCTAAAAAAAGTAAGTAAGTTTTTTTTGTTGATTTTTGGTCCATAAACTCGCCGCTGACGTCATCATCAGTGTTGACAGCGGCGAGGATGGTGTGATGATCTAGTCATGTAGGGCAAACTTGTCCAGAGATCGCCCTGGATAGAGAGATTAGGAAGGTGAAAAGGCTTTGCCCAGAAGTGGGTCACAATATAGGCAAATAAAGAAAGAGTCACCCTGTTGACCTCATTGCAGTCGGTATCAAAGCGCTTTTTCAGAACATGAGGTCCAACATGGACCTCCATGCACTTAATAATCTGGCAAAGTAACAAGTGGAGTTGAACTAGGGTAGAATATGGATTGCGAAGCAATGGCTTAGTGGTAACAGGCCCGACTTGCGTTCGTAGTCAGTTCAAACCCAGACACGAGCTTTAGTTCGTATGATTTAATTTCATCACAGCTGCTCTCAAAATTGTGAAAGAAAACAATTTGAAGAAAATAGCATGTTCTAGAACCAAAAATTCAAAAACCTCACATTCTCAGGAAAACTAAAGGCAAAAGGCCTTCAAGGGCTGACTACAAAAACAAATATGTACCAAAAATGTGGTTCCACACCCAAGTTATTTCGCACTTGCCTTAAATCTCAGCGTACTACAGGTAGGTAAGGAACCTCACAATAAGCACTAGTTAGTGCTAACCAACCGGTTCAACGACCTCTGAGCTAAACACCGCCGGTACTCCAGTCTTATCGTAAGCGCCCATTGTGTTCTGATAACAACTACTCACTTATTCATAACTGGCACTAACTCATTTTACAACCTGCGATATTTTGACTGATTCTGTCGTTAAATATTTGCTTGGCTGCAAATTTTAGAACCTGTGTAGTACGTCGCAGGCTTGTGGATGGTAAGCAATGGGTAGCTCGCCATCCAATTGTCAGGTAACCGAATCCGAACCAAGCCTAGTCGTTGACGGTGCGCACTAAGCACGCCTCGAGGAGTTGTCAGCAAACCGTAGGGATCCTGCAGAAGGGTCGAAGCCAACTGAGGTCAAGGGTTCGTGTCTGAAAGGAAGGCTCTGGCCTTGGTAAATATGGCAAAGTAGGTACAGGGATGGTTGTTTAGTCAGTAAGAATCTGACACTGTTTCCCGCTCCGCCCAAGGGCGGGATTCGTCATTGGATGATTTTACCTACCATAAAAAGTCAAAGACGCTTTTTTTTCCATGCTAAGCACAAAATAGACAATAGGATTCAAAATTTTAAATCACCAAATTAAAATGTCCTAATTAAATATTGAAAAGAAAATCTATGACCTAAATTAACACCGGAAAATTTGATAAAAATTAGCTCATTTTTAACACAGAAAATATGATAAAAATCCATCTTAATAAACCCCACTTCTGCATCGAGCGTCTATCGTATAATTTCTTAACGTCGGCACAGTGTTGAAGTAATTGGATTCGATACACCCACTCTACACTGTGTAACAGATACATCTGTTGAGGAGGGGGGCGTTTTCCAACTGTATTAAGCAGACACCGTGTCATTTTAGATCTAGCTGATCTAAGTAAATGTGTTGTGTTTTCTCTTTTTAGATTTTCTTGACCTTTATTGGGGTTTATACGTGTTCAGGTATAGAGTGGGTTTTGGATGTGAAAAACATTAAAGAAAACACAATATACGTATCATGATGAATAGAAGAAGTGGCTACATGTCCAAATAAAGGGTTTGGGTAATTCGAATTTCTGCCAAAGTTGGTCACAGTCTTGAATCTTTTCTACCAACTGCATTTGCAAAATGTGCGCTGTAATTGCATAATTGAAATCTGCAAAGCCATCACGTTCTATCTTCAAAACATTAGACATAATATGATAACCTAACATGATATATTAGACATCTCACTAATACGCACCAACCGTTATTGTAACACATTTATTGTGTGTACAACTAAGATGGAGAATTCCCTGCCGAAGTCTGTATTGCCTGATAGATACAACCTGAGGATATTCAAGTCAAGTCATTTAAGTCAAGAGTGAATAACTTAGATCCAGGCAAGCATGCTCTATTCTCGATAAGATAGTAAAAGGACCAAATCAAAAGAATCATAGTCGGTAATTGAGTCGAAAAGCCTAAGTTCCAATAAGCTTTATAAATTTTGTATGCAATCGATTCATAAAAGCCTTAGTTAAGTATCTAGTGTAAGACACAAATTTAAATTATAATAAAACTCGTAGGGACCCTGCAGAAGGGTTGAAGCAAATTAGGGCCAAGGGTTTGTGTCTGAAAGGAAGGCTCTGGCCCTGGTATATATGACAATACAGGAACGGGATAGTTTGTTTAGGTAGTAAGAGTCTGACACTGTTTCGCACTCCATTCAGGGGCAGGATTCTTCATTGGATTATTTTAACCTACCATAAAAAAAGTTATAATAAAGTTGTCATAATCGAATTACGTCTGAAGTCTCTAAAAAACAAATGAGGAAAAAAAAATGCTAAGTTCAGACCATTACCTTTACACAACCTCATCTGATCTTCTACCAGGGACACCACCCAAGAACCATGAGACATTATCTTGTAATACACTTTAGGAGATAATACAGCTACTGGGTACACAAGCAGTAGCACCGTGATCATTATCGGTATGATGACCACTGACCACCCATCCACTAAACTGTCGTTCCAACACATGCGCCTACGCACTCCATGGATATACGACCACGTTAACAGAATTTAATTACTGAATAGAGTGGTCCATAGCTGTTGTCATCAGTCCATCGCCGCGTACATAAAATTTCATAATTTATAGGCGATTTGTTTAATAAATTGGTTTATAATTGTGTACGTCGTGTAGGTTTTTTTAATAGCTTTTCAATAACGTTCTATAGTTTCGTAACGGTGAATTGGTATACAAGATTTTTCGAGTAATTAAATAATTGCAATAAACTAGTGCTTGACTGCGATCCCACCTGATGGTAAGCAGTGATGCAATCGTTGATGGTAAGTCGCGCTAGTTTATTAAGAGTCTATTCACTCTAGCCTTATATCTGAAGATTTTTATGAACATTTTGCTATTTTTTATTTTAATGTAATCAACAATAAGCTCTTTGTAACCTATCAAACGGTATTCGATTTAGTAAATTATGCATTTTTAGATATTCTTCGAGGAAAATGACTTAATCTATATCGCTTAATAAGTGAAAAATTGCTAAAAATTTTCAACACTTAAGAATCTATTACAGTGAGTGGCAAATAAGTTGAACCTTTATGGTTACCTGCAGCCGCCACTTCGATACTCGTAACAACTAACGCCACCAACACTGCATACTTGGACACATTTGCAACCTAGCTCCTGGTTACCCTTAACCTGCGAGCTCGCATGTTTTAGTGTCAGACGCCATGATAAGTTTCAGGTCATAAGCAATACACTTGTGACATTATTAGGTAACATTAAAGTTATGTATTATAAGCTTTAAAAAAAAGTTATTGTGGTAATTTAAAATATTTTAATTGGCTGTAAAAGTTGTTAAAAACGATAATATTGATGACAAATTGGAGCAAGAATAGCTGCGAGTTGTGCGTGTGTATTTTTTGATACCTATTACTTTTTTATTTTATTTTAATCCAAAGTTCATGCTGGCTGCCAAGTGGACACATGTATGAAGGAATAAGCTGGTCACGTCGCACGAGTGCACCTGGACTGATGGACGAGGATCGTAACTCACTGTACACCTGAGGGTGGATGACATCGTCGAGGACGACTACCGTTAAGGTGATGTAACGATCTAATCATGTGTCCGTACACATGATTGAGAAAACTTGACTTGAGACCGTCCAAGACGGAGAGGTTTGGAAGGAGAAAGGTAACATTATATATAGGCTATAGTTAAGTACTTATGTCGCTTTAAGACAAAGTAAGTGTAATTCTACATCCGGCTCGAAGGACCGTGTTTACGAAACAACTTTATAATAATTTTATTACAATGGTCCAAAATCATTATGGCCTCAATTTTGCCATTTAAATCAAAATTTTAATGTTACCAACACGTAATGCCTGTGTGGTAGGAGGATACTTCGTTTTCAATGGAGGATTTTTATTCCTCGATCCTCAATCTCCAAAGCTGAGATGCATATTCGAGCAGAGGTTTCGAGAACTATGTTTATAGAGAGACACTGAATATTAGCGAATATTTGTGCCGCTTTTACTTACTGAAAAACATATAGACCGCATTTTAACAATAGGCCACTTAATTACTAAGCCGGTTGGCTGAATTAATGTCCTCATAACAGTAACTACTACTACTATAACTCTCTTTGCGCTAGAAAATCTCCTGTCTTTCAACTATTTATTATAAATCGTCTCCACAACGCAGGCATCGAAACGTTCTTCTTTTATGGTCTCAGTAGAATGACAGCATCACTCTTGTAGTCTTGTGCTTTAGAATGGGCAGTTTGTCTTTCTCGATAACGAAGCAGGGACCTGCTCTTATATTATGTGCTAAATTTTGCATACTTCCCTAAGTAACAATACAGCCAAATCTACTTTGCATGAAGTGTTACTCTTTTGACAAAACATGTATTTAAACGGTGATTTTTGGACCACTGAAAAATTCACTTTTGGATTAAACATATCATTTGTATAGTATGATGATTTAACTATAATAAATAATGCTGTCTCTTGTAAAAGTTTTGTTTCACAGTCTTAATTACAAACTAGATATTGGTCAGTAAACATATCCACAAATATGAAATGTAACACATTTTTAAATAAATGTTTTTTTGATGGCATAATGACTACAGAAGACTGACTCCTAACTACTACCAGTTGAAGAGTCAGGGTTATGCGCATTGACCAAGTATTTAAGTCATGTTTTCTGAGCGTATATATAAAGATTATTATTATGAATTCCCTCCAAGCTTTTCAATTGCATGACTACAAAAATGTTAGGTCCATTTTATTCCTTCACAGTTCCTCTAGACACTATGACATCGACACATGACGCGCATAGTAGGAGGCTGGTCCTTTGTCACAGCCTCGCATTTTATTAACGCCATCAAGTCGCTTGTGAACCTCTGAGTTATCTGACATGAGAGACATTGGGCTAGGTGCCACTGCTAGCGAGACGTATTACGTCAAGATGCTTTACTGCAACGTTGTGACATAAACGCTTGAACACTGGTCTTTTGTCGCTATAGCACATTTTATTAACAAGTCGTTTGTAGAGCTCTGAGTTATCTGACATGAGAGGCATTGAGCTAGGTGCCACTGCTAGCGAGACGTATTACGTCAAGATACTTTACTGCAACGTTGTGACGTAGACACATGAAGACTGGTATTTGGTCGCAACAATACATTTTATTAAGAAGGCGAAGTCGAACTCTGAGCTTGCTGACATTAGAACTGTGTGCAAGCTAGGCGTTATTGTCAGCAAGTCGAGTCATTTGTGGAACAAAGTGTCTATGTCTGATATGAGATTGTAATGTCATGCCTAAATTGGAAATATAAAACATTACTTACGGACGATATTATACAACTCGCGATCGCGTTTGTCACAAAGTAAGTGATGATGTCACAAATGGAGTACGCTTACCTAGAAGCTCTCTATTTAATTTTGATCTTAAGACACTAAGTTTGTAGCTATTAGAACACATAGACTCCGGAAGGGAATACCACTCTATTAAATATCCATAAATTAACCGCAGTACTTAATAATTTCTAAGTACATTTAGCAATTTTCACATACGAGTACCTACCGATTTCCGCTTACCGCTTCTCGCTCACAATGAGACCGCACCTAACATCTTGTACCTAAACCGTGGGTGTAACGCATTCGTTTTCTTTACACACTTTCAAAGGATTTTGATTTTATAATACTGGCAGGCCTAATATTGTAGTTAGGTCCATTCTGAAACCTGACGTGCTTTATAGCTGAAAATATAAACGGATTGATATGGGAGGCTTCAATACAATGAACGTTGATTTTTGTTTTTTATAGTAGACAAGTATTCGAGCAGGCAACCTGCGTGGTACGTTTTATGGACGCGTTTCCTTAAATGATGCCCTAATGGTATTTATTGGTGTTATTGGTACATGAATAAAGGCTCTTATTGGGATTTACATGACTTCCAATAAATGGCGAGGTTTCTAGTTGGGAATAGATCTTTCTGTTCTGGTTTTGCTTTGGCTGAATTAGTTTTCTCTTCTTGTCTATTAGGAAATTCTATTACAAATATATATTTTAGTCATAAATAGTTGATAAATTTTATAGTTCTCATTGCAACTGTTGCATTTTTCTAATTCTTGAAACTTTGAGCTTTTCTACCTTAAGCGGGTTTATTACTTTAGAATTTTTACCTACCAGCTTTTACCAGTAGTTTAGCCTCCGTAAAGACACCTAACTACAGCGTTTTTGAGTTTATTAATTACAGACAAAATTACAAATCTTCCCTCTTTATATTCGAATATAGATTCCAGACATCAATCTGGTTCTTCATGATGTTTACTTTACCGTTTTCAATAAAATCCAAAACAAAATGTAAATGCGGAAAAACGCCTGGTTTACAGCAAACTATCCACCTAAAGCTACCGTCACACAGTAACTGGATCTAAGCATCAAATCAACTCCCCATAAATCAAGATATCAATTTAATTGTTCAACAAAACAGCAATTAACGAGCCTTCAGCAGCAGCAGCAACAAATTGAAATACACCACGTCTGCTTAACTTGAAGTTATGACAAAAAAGTGGCGCGAAAGCTGCGCGGGCGCGTGGGCGGGGCGACGCATAAACATGTCGCCGTCTCGCTCTCTCGCACAATGTGGCCTATCAGCGAGATTTATTGTCTCTCGTCGCATTATGCGCCGGCGCAGGTTGCGACGACTGCTAGTGTTCACGAGTCCTCAAAGCTATTTGATGGGTTAACTGGGAATAGCTGATGTTTTTTAACTCTATTGGAAGTGAAAGATGTTTCTGGTGAGATGGTTTAGTTCTGGTGAGATGAATTGATTGAATATCATCTTAATTATACCTATTTTTAGGGTCTGTGTAAACTAATATAATAAAGAGGTAAAGTTTGTTTTTTGTTTGTAGGAGGTAATCTTTGGAACTACTGGTCCGATTGGAAAAAAATTAGCAACAATAGAAAGCTGCTTTACTCCTGAGTGACATAGGCTATATTTTATGTCGCGGATCAAGCCGCTGACAAAAGCTAGTATTTTATATTTTGGTCTCTGTCTGTCGGTCCGTCTGTCAAGACCCCTTTTCTTAGAAACGTGTGTATTAAACTGAAATTAATGTCAATTTAATCAGCGGTGAAAAAATCAAACTTCTAAGTCGTGCAATTTAAAGATTATGACGTATATTTACTTCGTATATTTTGACACACGTTAGGAAATTGAAACGATTAGATATAGATTTATTCATTTTTATGTAATTTTCTTACATGATTATTTGACAAGAGTTCCTCCTTATTGCTTTTTCTCATAGCTGTACTAAGAATCGTCATTGGTTTTGGTGCTTTATTATATTTATTAGTCGATTACCTTACATTAAAAATCCTATGCCCATACCTCTCTCTTACCATTTTCAAATAAAAGTCGATAAATTAACTTAGCAACACGAAAACCCGGAACTAAACCTGGCTACTCAGAACACAACAAGCAAAAATCAGCACGCACAAAATCACGCCTAGTTGGAAAACATTCCGTAAGCACGGAAGTCACAAACACAATGAGACCAGAGTACGCATTATTGCAGACTCGAGCACAGCTCACAACTCACTCGTACATCTCAGCCTGAATAGAAGTATTAATGCTCCTTATTTGTAGACCCAGCCGCACTTAACTAGTGGTTATCAAGATCTAGAAATTGTAGGAGAAACTACACTACCTGATATTTATGGAAGGTAAAATGCCGATGACGTGTGACTCTGAGTCAGTGAAGCGATTGAGAGGACATTGCCAGCGAATGACGCGGAAGTGTGACAGGGTTTTGTAATGTAGATACAGATATATCTAGGATTAATAGGTATGGAAGGGATGTTGGAAAAATATATTATCTATGATCAAGATAATAATAACACAGGACGGAATAGAACACAAACAAATATGACAGGACAGAATGGAAGAAAAAGAGGTGTTGCACCGACCCCAAATAACAAGAGACAGGAACATGATGACTAAAGTCATAACAAGAGGAAAATCAATCCAGCTAAAAAAATTTCAAAACTAAGTCTCATTACACACTATTAGCCGTTTCGCCTAAAAACCGACCCTCTATATTCTGTTAAAGGTTTTTTTGAGTTGCAATGAAGCATTTAGTTACTGCAAATCGATATATTTTGCAAAGGTTTAAAAATATCCAATAGACATAGCTTAAAACTCATATATTTATTGGTTAATTTTTATCCTGATACCTGCCTAATATAAAACATCAGACAAGGATCAGAATAATCATCTTTCAGTGAACTAACTACTATAGCTATTTAAAAATCTAGACGAAGTAAATATGAAGTGAATTGTGATTCTTCATAAAGCTACTAAGGGATGACAGCCCCTTCACCTTAGTTAAGATTTACAGAATACTAGTACTTTTATACTCTAGAACGGCACAAATGCGTGTAACGCTTATTATTTTTAACGATAAATCTGTCTTGAAATGAAGACATTTAACATGATCTAATAGAAACACAATATTATGGTGCTAATGGGTTTTAATTGCATTAAATTAAGATAAAGCAGCAACTTCTAGATGGATTAATTGAAGAACTATTCTAATTAGTGGAAGTTGACCTTTCATTAATTTTGTTAACGTGTTTTTTCACCTTGAGGATCAATCATTATGTTCCTATTAATATATTTTTAATTATCAAAATGATCTTAATTATTATGTCAGTAGTTAATCTGGTTATGACACTTGAGAAAATTTCGATAAGATCAAGAACGTCAGTATATATTGGGCAAGAGGAAGTTACACAAAACTATAACAGAGATTAGTAGAAATAGCAAAGTTTTATTTTTAAGAAAATGAATACTATACTTGACAACGAGAGTACTTTGCACAGTACTAGTGCGCCTTGCCATCAACGATTGCATCACTTATTACCATCAGGTGAGTCCGCAGTCAAGCTCGAATATATATCAAATAAAAAAAACTTTTTTTGCTAATACTCTCTTTACACTTTTAAAAATAAAAAGAAATGCCTAGAAAAGACATCCTTAGGAGTACATTATAATCAACCCAAAAGCGAGAAGAAAACAAGTGCGCATAAGCTTCTTAACTGCATAGGTGTCACTGATCTACGCACAAAGTTCGTTTTTAGGATCTCAAAATTCCCTCACAGACTCCCTGAAAAATCTGAGAAGCCAAATTAGTTTTTGGTGATAGTTAAGCTGGTTGAAGTAAGCCCAACAAAGATTTTGGCCACCAACCCAGAATGATCCGCATAGGACTGTACGCGGAAACCATACTCAAACATAACCATTGCTCCAATAAGCAAGATTTCCTCTTCTTCATTAAAAAGTCAATATTTCCGCAAACATACAGAAATTCAAATAAAAACCAATCAGAGAACCATCTCGTGGTAACGAAGCGTCGATCGAAGACAATAGCGTCCTTTATGCTAAGATTCGGCGCTGAATGGACCGCGGACGGACGGACCGACGATCGGCTGCAGATTACTTTGTAACCGCTGATTAAACTGGAATCAAGCGTTTTGATGGAGTCCGACCTTTTTTGAATTAAATACAGAGAAATGAATGTTTATTTTAGAAATTTCACAGAAAAGAAAAGGGTGTTTTGATACATCGTCATCTTCTTACACAGTTGTTCGTTAGGTCTCGCTAAAACTCGAAAACAGTGGGACTGATTTGATTTATTTTGATTTTGAAATATTCATGATAGTCCAGAAACGGTTCAAAAGGTAAGAAAATATGAAAAATGGTTAAAATTTTGCCGGGTCAGCTAGTATTCAATTTTTTTTTTTTTTTGCTATAAATCTAATAATTTAGACCAACTTGGACAAATAATCTCACTCATATTCCCAAGCTCGACAAAATTAAACACTATTTGTGTAAGGGAAACTGTAATAAGGCATTGAGAAGCTCTACATGAAGGCGAAAGACATAAAGCCATTGTATATGTGTGTGTGCGTATGTTCGTTACTCCTTCACATTCAAACGATTGATAAGATTTTAATAAAATTTGGTAAACGGGTAGACAATGTCCTGAAACAGCACAAAATTTATATCCTGGGAGTATGATAACTTAAAATACACTTTATCTAGTGGCACTAACTTATATGATAGTGTTCCAAAATTTGTTGATCCAAAAACAAAGTCAAGTACTAACTGACTAATATCATGTTATATCGAACAAAGAAAACTTAATAAGTAGATACAGACTGCCGTATGTCATATCCTATAATCACATCTCCAACTACCTAGGAAGATCGCCTAAAAAAACCAAACGCATAGTCGGTAATTGAAATCGGTAAAGTATAGTGGTGTGCGCTGGTAAATCACGCGGGTAATCGGTAAACCGGTAAGTCGGGCGGTAATTAACGATAAGGCGCACCTCTCGTGTCCGAGTAATGGACAACACTCGCTTGTACCGGTAATAAGGGAGGCAGGGTGCTTCGCGGTAAGGCGGTGTTCACATTGGACCTTTATAGAGATGACTATGGCTACTATCCTATCTAAAATACTCGTACATCTATGATATACTAGCTTTTGCCCGCGGCTTCGCCCGCGTGGTATTGGGGTTGGGGTTGGAGTTTCCGGGATAAAAAGTAGCCTATGTCCTATTCCGGAGTGTATCCTATGCCTGTGCCAAATTTCATTCAGATCCGTCGAGCCGTTTTGGCGTGATTGAGTAACAAACATCCAAACATCGTAACTTTCGCATTTATAATATTAGTAAGATTGGTCTCATATTGATAATTTCGGTAACAAAGGATAAAGAAAGATAGAAAATTTACATTTATTCAATACGATATAAGACAGACCAACACTGGTTTGATACAAACAAAATAATAAAGAAGCAAAAAAATATCGTTTGTGACTGCGCGAAGTAGGTTCAGTTCAGAATGCCAGACAACTACTAGTGCCCTACGTTGGTTTCCAATTGAACCTGACAGTCACCATCAGGTAACGTAGGTACGTAAGTTTTATTTATTTATTCATACAATAGCCTATTAAGTACAGATGGGGAGAAACATACAAGATAAAATACTTTCTTGAGTCGATATACCCAAACTATGACGCAAGTCAGTTTATAGTATGTGTAGTATAATAAAATTGTAACAAATAAATTAAAGAAATCAAATAAGGTATTCGATACAATACGTTATGAGTAAAATAAGCTTTAAAACTTAGACGTAATTTTAATAGTAGTCTTAAAAAATTCGTTGTCTTAGATTTACAATCTAAGTGTGAAACATAACCACCTAAAAACATACTTACATTAAAATCCTGATTTAGATAATTTATTGTCTAATTAAGAAACTACCGCTTCCAAATTTAGCTATAACTCAAATAAATTAAGAATAATTAAATGGCAATCAAATGTTGTATTTGGCAAATTAAACAGTGTGGGCGTTATCTGACACGACTCGTAAAAACAAAGTGTTAAATAAATTTTTATTAGTTGTCACCAAAATGCGTGATTTGAAGCAAAAGTGGATGCGAGAGGCCCGAGACCGGTGATAGTGAAATTCAGAAGTCTCTAGACAAAACGACAATCAAAATGTGTAAGTTTTACATACGCTGATAAAGGCCACATAGAACAGAATAGAATAGAATAATAGTACTTCATTGTACACCAAAAAAGTAACAATTTGACAGAAACTTATATGAATGGGTACATAGGCGGCTTTATCGCTGACAGCGATATCTACCAGATAACTTTAGGATGGAGTATTATTAAGAGCTTCAACCAAAAAATAAGGAACATAGTAATTTCTTAACATTTTAGTGTATAGTCAATCGTGGTCGTTGATAGGACGTCACTGTATTCAAGCTCTCTAAACTCAGCACTAAGTGGGTACGAGTTGTGGAGAAAAGAGATTTTTTTTATTATCCCTAAGAATATACGAGTACTAACGGCGCCAGAGAGATAGAGGAAATGCCTCTTGTATCTGGTCAATCCAAAGCTCAATCAATATAATTATAGAAAAATACAGGAATAAAATATTGTTCTATTTTTTTTTTTAAATCAAACAATATTAAAAAATATGTAACAAAAAATTAAAGTTATAGAGATATAAAATGTACCAAAAATTTCTTTCCGCACAACTCATGCTCAAAAGGATGCCAAAAATTATACAGAGGGAACCATATATACCAGTGATAAAAAATAGCGTATGCGCTGTTCTAGAACATGCTCTACCCCTATGCAAAAATTTCATCCAAAACCTGCTGAATGAGCTGAAAAGGAAAGAAAGACGCAAGAGGAGAGGAGGAGGGAAAAAGTTTTTCGGGCCGGAAACTTTTACCTTTATAATATTACTAAGATTGTCTGATTGGTCCTTTTATTTAGATAAAAGGCCCAATGTTCAGAAAGTCCCAGTGTACACGCTACCCAATAAAATAATAGCAACTTTTATCGATGCGCGTACGCACCGAGCTCCTAAGATCGTTTACCCGCTATAAATTATATCGCGAAATTGTCGATAATCATCTACCAGCGTCGGGCGATTTCATTATACTGTCCTGTACTTATTAGCGATAGCGTACCGTGTGTACAGGACCTTATGTTTTAGATCGGGGAGCATTGCTGTTTAATATGTGGATAGTTTATTTTATTTATTCATCTTGTTCATCGAGAGTAGGGACAGCCCTGAATTGACCTCTAGTTCCTTCGCAGCTTTTACTGCATCAATTAAAGTAACAGCTGCGTAGGAACTGGTAAGAATAAACACAAAAATAATAAGTAGATACATAGAAAAGCGGGCCAGACATTGGTTCGAAAGCTAACTTAACGTAAAAAAAAATAGAGACCCTGATTGCAGAGCCACCTACCGAGTTCAATTATTTCCAAGCCATCCAGGGTTTCACACTCACAAAATATCAACCAAAACGGTCAAGCCATTTAGGAGTTAAATGACGATCACGTAAATTACTTTTCGTTTTTTTTTCGTGGGAAAAATCATCGAATGAATCCCGCCCTTGGGCGGAGCAGGAAACAGTGTCAGACTTTTACTGACTAAATGACCCACCGTTTCTTCCTGCCCTAGTTCCGGGGCCCCGGTGTTCCGCTTTCGCATCAACCCTTGGCCCCAGAAGGCTTCGACCCTGCTGGGTTACAGTTGCTGACAACTGCGTCTAAGAAGCTGTTGATATTAATAATTTGGATGTGAAGCAAAACCAGCTGCCGCTTCACCGTAATCATCATCATCATCATTTCAGCCGAAAGACGTCCACTGCTGGACATAGGCCTCCCCCAAGCGCCGCCACAAAGACCGGCCCTGTGCGTCTTGCATCCATCGGCTTCCAGCAACCCTGACCAGGTCATCGGTCCATCGGTACGCGGTTGCCACTGCAACCTTTCGACCCCAGCGGCCATCCGTTCTGTGTGCAATGTGCCCTGCCCATTGCCACTTAAGTTTGACGATTCTTGCACCGTAATGCCACTCATATAACTCTCGCTCGTACCTAATCATTCATGACTGACATTTACGCTGACGGCGCCCGTCACACTTCACACTCGGTTTTATACGATTCGTGAAATGCCAAACAGACTAGCACACTGTATTTCCCATGAATTTAGAAGCTAATTTTGTTTCACATAGTCCTAAACCAATATTTTGCTTAAAATGAAATTTATTACTTAGTGATTTGTTGAGATTCTTTAGAATATACCAAGGTAAAAATTAATATTTTTTTTAAAAAGAGAGAGAGCTTCTTAAACTACGACCGTAGTCCCAATGTCTAGCTGTATTATTCTTAGTAATATTTTAGGACCACAAGGATTTTTTAAATTATATTGATGGTCTCCAAATATTACTCAATAAAATAATTATTTTTGTAGGTACCGCGGTCCTAGTCCAAAATGCCCCACGACCTATAAAATCCCCACTGCATCAGATAAACTCAAAAACTACAGCATAAGTACAGTATACATGTGATGTGACGCCTAAATGTGTTTTGTTTTTAGTATTATACGTAGGTACATAGTTAGGATTACTATAAAAGTATTTATAGTTTATTTTAAACTTATTTTATAGTAGAGATAAAACGAAAATTTCAAAGATTCTTAAATTTTCATATTCTGAAAAGAAAACCCTTAGCCTTAGAAAGGGCAAAGGGCAACACATAGAAGTGTGGTGAAAAATACAAAGAACAGTTTACTTTCACATTTTATTTTTTGGGCAGAAAATACCCCGTTTCCTCGTAACATCAGCAAAATATATTTCTATAATTTTTTTTAGAAAAAATTGCTCTTAAGAAAATCTTTTAAAAATGATTTAAATGCATAAGTACGACACTTGATGGTAAGCGATGTTGTAGTCAACGATAGCCGATTATACCAAGAAGTAACTACTTATTTCGAATGTCCTTTCGCAAATCACCACAACAGAACCCACATGGACCAAACAAAAACTGTCAACCCTCGAACGTCTGCGCGCAACAAGTCGCTCCACAGGTGCCGCAGACGCCCCTGTCTTATTAACCCGCAGTAATCACACGAGACAAGCTCGCCGAGATAGATTGATTGGCCCGCTTTAGCCCGAGAACTTTGATGTCTTTAAGGCGGCGGGCGAAGGGTTAGCTTTGACGTAAGTCTGCTTGAGATTGTTGTTAATTTGATTTGGAAAAACGTTTTTAAATGATGCAGGAAGGAAAAAGCTGTCGTGATGACCTAGTGGTGAAAGTACTATGCGCCTTTCTTGCGTGCTTGTTTTTTCTTTGAAATTTCACACAACGCCATCTAGTCCCAAACTAAACAAAGCTTTTTCTATGAGTACTAGACAACTACTAGAGCAACAGCTCAGCCAATTCGAAAATGGATAAGTACCAATGCAAAGGACGTTCAGTCAAAACGTCTCCCTTATCCAACACGTACCAACAGAATTGATACAGGTGCAATTCGAAGCGAGTATTAAATATAGTTTTTTTTTATAATGACATTCCTCAAAAGTGTGGGGTTTTTATAAGAAAGTTAATGTTAACCTAATCTTTTTTTTGTTATCGTCGTGGAAATCGTCATAGATGTCCTCCACCCTGGGGTAGGTGAACGGGTATATCAGCCTCTTACTGACTAAAAAAACCACCCCAGTGTTCCCTCGTACACTTTTGTGCTACGGGTGCAGTTTGATTTCCGCTGCCCCAGACTAGTGGTGACCCAAACCACATGGGTCTCCTCACAAATTGGAGAGAGCTCACCTGTACATCTAAAAGAAACGGGCGTGGAACACTATGCGCCACCACCTCGGGTCCAGATACTATATATACTGCATGGTTCTTATGTGACTTGAACAATACATATTTTCTGTATGGACTTTAAAAGAGACTTTGACCCCTGAGTTTGTTTCGGTGTTTCTTCTCAGGGTAGTCAGCTAGGAAACACCGGACTCTGCTAGCATAAAAAAAATGACGTGTAAAAGTGTTTTTTAAACCTACGTACAAAATAAAGATCATTTATCATTTATATATAAGCTAGGTAAATGACTACAAATATACCAAAAGACGCCTTGAGTCAGAAACTTAAAAGCCACCAAATAGACCGATTCAAGAGTGATAAATGTACTTTTTTCTCTGTTTTGTTATTGTCATGTTATCATCCTAATTACCAATCTTCTAATAAACCAATCGGCGTTCACCTGTCAATAACAACACAAGAATATTTCAATACGCGCTAATTCGGCCCGCCATTGCAATCATGCGCAGTTCGGCCGATTTACGGCGGCTAATGGGGGGACCGGCGCGGGCGCAGGCCAAACCGCGTCTGTCATTACAGACTATTACAAGAATCGAGAATTTCACTCAAGCAAATTAGTAGTTTGATCCAAAATTGACACTTGGTTATCAATTAATTTACGTTGAAGAAGAAATTACGTTTATTTTGAAGGGTTTTCTTCACTTAAATGACGGTTAATTTGACATGAGTAATAAGTATCTGTATGGTCAAAATATGTTAAGAATATTGTTGGGACAAAAATAAAATTGTCAATTTTCATACTGAAAGCAATTACTTGGGCCAGCTTACTTGCGAAGATATTGGCTATTTCTTCCACATCCTACTACTATTATAAAGGCGAAAGTTTGTAAGTATGGATGTATGGATGTTTGTTACTCTTTCACATAAAAACTACTGAATGGATTTGAATGAAATTTGGCACAGGCATAGGATACACTCCGGAATAGCACATAGGCTACTTTTTATCCCGGAAACCCCAAACCCACGCGGGCGAAGCCGCTGACAAAAGCTAGTATATTATAAACGGCATAATCAGCCTTAAAATGTTGACCTCTAGGACTCAGGCCTCCTCTCTATGAGAGTTAATGATAGATAGATAGATATTCTTTATTGCACACCAAAATAAAATAATGTTTGGAACTTACCCTTTCGACTTTGGTAATTACATACACAATTAAAAAACAATAGGTGTGCGAACGCGGCGTTCGCGTGGGCTTTAATTAATTGCAATTAACAGGGTGTCACAATAGACCACGTGGGCCCAGTACGAATTAGTGGATGTCACTTCGAATTTTTTTTTAGGATATGCGGGTTTCCTCACGACGTTTTCTTTCACTTTTATGAGAAATGGGAGCTATACTCTAAAATAACGATGGCTCAGCGAGGAAAATCAAATAGGTAGGTACATAGATTTTGTATGAGATTTGTATAAACCTACTTGGATTTCGTCGCTGAGAATAGGGGGCCTGTATCTACTGAAGGAATAAAATACACTAAGAAATGCGCCTGACTTGAGACTTGGCCGTTAAAACTCGGCCACCACCACTCGTTTCTGTTTCTTCCACACTAAGGTACTCTTGGTCATTTCAAATGCAAGCGAAAATGAACTTAGAGGCGGGCAAGCGGAAGTGCCTTCGATGGTACATCGTTAAGACGGTTTTTCTTTGAAGTTTTAAAGCCGAATCATTTATCCCTTCTTATATTATCAGCAATAGTTGTAAACCAGTTTAGTGCTCATTTACTTGAACTAAACTGCTCTTTTAACGTTATGAGACACTTCTCAAATATTTATATGCTTAACAACTTCTAAGAATTTGAGCTCACTTAAATCTCAATCTCAAAAGCTAATAATTTAAGCTCAATCTACAAAAGTTATCTTTACTTAGCTATACAGACAAACGAAAAACAAACTGTCAACGAATTAACCCGTCAATTTATCTCAGTAACAGGTGAAGCCGGGGCGCGGGGCGTGTCGTGTTATAGATCAAAATGGCGAATATCGAAATGTCGTTGCGCGTACGCAGTCGTGGTGAGTTATTCGTTCGTGATAGTTCAACAACCGATGCCGATACGATATTTATCTGGTATCAGGATGAAGGCGATTTATCTGTCTTCCTATTGTTTATTGGAGATTAGTTTTGGTTTAAATAGGAACATTTGGAACGCATTGCTATGGAAACGGTGAAATATTATTTAGCTTTTATTGGTTTGTTTGGTTGCAATTGTTGAGGTTTGATTGTCTTTGGATGGATTGTGTGAGGAGTGATATGAAAGAATAGGTAGTAGTGATAACATGACATGGCACACATGACGGGTGGCCGGACTAAATGAAAGAAAAACAATATGTTGTGCCGACCCCAAGTAACACGGGACTAGAGCAAGAAGATGATGATTTTCAGTAGTTTATATAATAAAATGCAGGTCGTTACTATAATAATCAAGATCAAGCTACATTTGTGACAAACAAACAGATAACACAAACAAACTAGAAAAAAAATCAAAGACATATATAATGTTGACAAACTAAGAGGCAAACGAATTTATGATTAGTCAACACTGTTAGATTTCTGGACAATCCAAAAGAACCTAAACTATTTTTTCTGTTAGATATTATTATACATAGACTCGCGTGTATCTAATTTGTCTAGACATTGATAAAATAGAGTAACAAAACTTATACACAAACTTAAATGTATTAACGTAATGGTGCAATGGCGGGCACTAGACAAAATTAGGATATATCGTAAAAACTTAAAAATAATACAGGAAGTAGTCTACGGTGTCTGTGGTTTGTTGAAGTCAATAGCCTAAATTATTAAATACTAGCTTTTGCCCTTGGCTTCGCCCGCGTGGTATTTGGGTTGGGGTTGGGGTTTTCGGGATAAAAAATATCCTATGCCTGTGCCAAATTTCAGCCAGATCCGTCTAGCCGTTTTGGCGTGAATGAGTAACAAACATCCAAACATCGTAACTTTCGCATTTATAATATTAGTAAGATTAATTAAGACTATTAATAATCTTTTCCTGATCTATGTGAAAACAACTTCAGTGTAGACGCGTTACACGATACCATTTTCAAAGGCAGTGCGTAATCACATCAAAATTTCCGCAGTCTCTCTAACAAAGCCTGTTTCCAACTGCGATAATAATACTACAATAGTAATATATTCTCAGGCATAGTGACACTGGGAGACACCTGTACCTGTCCAGGGTCGGCAGAACTGGTCACGACTCACTTGTACCTACCGTACCTGTAGGTACCTAATTTACTGAGTTAGAAGGACATTGTTGTTCTGTGATTGATGCTGACGTCGAACAAAGTCGGGGAGCTAGCTATACACATATACTATATATGTATAAATATAGATTAAGTCCCGTCTTTATATTATTTAGCAAGAAAAAAAATTATTTTTCTTTGTACTCAACAACTAGTGGACAGGTTTTGGAAACTCATTCACCACTATAATTCTATTTTATCACTTTTATAATTAGGTACTCGACGAGAGAAAAACAAGTCACACATAGGTATGACTTGCTAAATTAGCAGTTTGCGAATTGTTTTTTTTTTTTAATTTAAAATAATAGCAAAGAAATATGGACACATTTTACTTTTGAGAAAGCGATGCTGATGGCAGAAGCTAATGATCATTAGTGTAAATTAGAGGATGATATTGTAGGAGATGCTAAAAGAATAATTCCTGACATCAGTACATATAAATGTGTCAGAAACTTTACAATCAAGCACCATCAACCAAGTAACGAACAAAAGAGCAACAGAAGGAAAATAAAGCTGTGAAAAAGATAATTTACAGTACAAAAATTATTGAAGAAGAAATCAAACTTATAAAATAAATTTGCACAGTACATGTCTCCAGATCAATCCAGCAACAGAACCTCACGACAGACAATCCCCTATTTCAGACAAATACTCTCTTTTAAACATTCTTAATACAAAACCACGTAATACATTACGAGGGACACGATGACATTAAGTATCGTTAGCCGTGGGGGTCGTGGGCCCAGTCACGAGTGCCATGTACGGTGTACCTGATGCATAGACAACAACGTGTCGACAAGATGGATGCTGGCAGGAGATAGGCGACTGTAATTGAGATGTTTTGACGGTAAATGTTGAAGGTGTTTCAGGTTTGGAGTGTTTCTGTAAGGCTGTGATGTGTTCGTGTGATGGACAGGTGGTATTTTGGACAAATGTAGGGTCTAAAAGTGAAAGTGCAAGTGAAAAAGCAAATAAAAACAATGACATGAATATGAGTCTTAGTTTCAAGTTAATGAAACAGATATTCGAATAAAAAAATAATCAAAATTGGAGCATTTAATTCATATGGACCCATTTACAAGCACTTTTAAATTGATAAGAAGTGAGTTCACACACATCCTAAACCATACATCTCTGTGGAGGAGAATGTGCAAGAACAATATAATAATTATCTCTCTCTATTTTCAATCATGTTAGATACTACAAAATGCTCGGTTATATAAAACCTTTCTAAAGAAAGTTTTAAATAAAAAGTGCTAATAAGCTTGCTACGCCTTAATAATTTTTATTACACGGTGATTCAAATAATAAAGGTATTTGCAATATTATAGAAGTCCAAAGATGCCATAATATCGTAAATCTTTCAACAAATGCCGTGAGAAAGAAGTAATAAAATTAAAACAGTAAATCACCCGCGAATTTATTCGAGCGATGATTTTTTATCGTCATTTCAAAAATATCACTCCTAGGTGTGTAACAGTTTTAAAACCTAAATACCGATGAAATGCGTCAGTATTTGTAAAAGGAAACGTCGTTGAAAAACCCACACTGTCATAAAATGTGTAAGTTCCAAGTAGGCAGGTAGCCCTAACTGTCACACTGAATCAGAGCAAATAAGGTTGAGGATAAACAAAATACCTACTAAAACTTTAAGTAATATGGTCTTTGAAAGATATCTGTTGATAAAAGAATTCAAAGATGAAATAGTACAAACAAAAAATAAAGGAAAGGAAAACACTGTAGAGTCAGATAATGAAAAAAAACTGATCAATAATAAAGACTAGTGCAGAACCTTTAATTATTGCCACCGCAGAATTAAAAACTAATAAATTGAACCTAAACCTCACAAATTTAAGGATTGGCGATAAAACAGTAAACGACTACTCAATAGTTCACGTCAATCCAATTACTAACTTTTCTTGAAACACTGCAGTTCCATCCACTTTTCCACAAAAGCTTTTCATTCCGATAATACACGTAAAGCATCCGGATCAATGCGAACGTAAAAATACCTTAACTATCTTCATATCGCTAAAATAGGTTCTACCAGCGACTTTGCCTGGGTGAATGTAAAAAAAACCCAAAGAAACATGGAAAGTCCGATCAACCACCAAAACAAAAATCGTAAGTGGAGATAGATTGGTCACACGCTTAAGAGGAAACCCAATCACATATCTAAACAGGCGTTGGACTGGTATCCCCAGGGGAAAACAAAGAATGGACATCATCAGCAAATCTGGCGACGCATTGCGTTGGCAGAAGCGACGGCCAATGGTTTTACAAGGAGCGAGGTGAAGAAGCATAAAGCTTAAGATCGGTTGCGGTAGGTGACTACTAACGATGGCCTCTGCCCCTGCTAGGGATCATAGGATCTTATACTAAAGAGACATAAATAATGATACTGCTTGAAATATAAGGTATGCTATGCTATTCCAGGATATGAGTTACGTCACTGCCAAAACTATAACTGTGAAACTGTAACCGTAATGTATAAACTTATAAACTTTTGCCTTTGTTATAGATAGTAGTGTGAAGTGTAATGTCACTAGACGTTTAGATCAATTTTCATTTCGAAGCACCTATGGCAGCTCTGGATAATGTAGCTTCTCCACCAATCGATGGTTTATGACCCGTCAAAGCCGATGACATGGGAGACCATGACAAAACCATAAGAGCCACGTTAGACTACACGGTTCTAGCGGTAAACACTATTGAAGGGCCCCGACATCTTGGCGAGATGTTATTGATAGAATTTATCAGCGATCGAGTTCGGTGATTGGTGTCAGGTATGAGCGTTAGCGAATATGACAACAGTGATGGGTGCGGTTTGAAAGACTGATGATTTTGAGATGTAACGTAATTACCGTGATCTGACATGTATAGAAATATCAAAATCAAGTAGAGGTGTCTTCGAAAAGTTTATCAAGCTTTTTGCGAAGCATAAAAATAATGTTTACCTAGTCTGATATAATTATTTATATATCCTAATTATCGACATTTTGCTAAAATAGAAATAATTGAAAACATGGAAAAGGAAACTGAAGTTATTACACATTTAATGTTGTTCACTTAACTAGAGGCAGGACATACAGACTAAACAGAACCAAATATAGTATCAAAACTCAAAACTCAAAATCATTTATTTCAAATAGACCATTTACAGGCACTTTTGAAATGTCAAAATTGAAGCTAATTTGCACGTTCCAAGGTGTAGACTCCTATGGAGAAGAACGTGCAAGAAACTCCATGGGCACTCTTTTAAATCAAATTTATATATTTACATATTATGTACTTGGTTACAAAATTATGTTGCTTCTATTATGCGAATGGAGAATGTCACGCTTATAATATTTAAAGAAAGCTAAAGGTTGTGAGTGTATACCACTACATAGTATAAAACAAAGTCGCTTTCTCTGTCCCTATGCCCCTTTGTATGCTTAAATCTTTGAAACTACGCAACGGATTTTAATGCGGTTTTTTTTAATAGATAAAGTGATTCAAGGTGATTGAAGGTTTATAGCTTATATAATATATCACCTTTGCACCCGTGCGAAGCTGGGGCGGGTCGCTAGTTTCGATTAAACTTGATAAACTTTTTTACCCTTTGGGGCAATTGTCTACTTCCACGCGAATAAAACCGCTGTCTGCAGTTAGTATTAGATACAACTAATTGCAATTGATCAGCAAATTTTTCACGCCTTCGAGATTTTGAAACAATTGCACCTAATACGTTTTCAGGCCACTAATATTCCGCTATAAGCTTCCTCCTTGCGCTGTTGACACAAAGTTGAGCCGAACATCGAGCGTCAAGGCGCGTTAGAGTCACGCTGTAAGCGAGTATACCTGCGACTTCAAGCCTCGGAGTCTGTTCCTCCTCGTTTGGTACAGTCGCGTCCAAACTGTTAATCCTTGAGGTTGCTTTGCGACTTTAGATTTAGTCTCCGAGGTGTTGTGACTTTGAAGTCGAGAGGTTTTCGCAATTTTATACTAGACTAGGTTCTGCCTGCGGCTTCAGTAAAAAATTATACGTACCCCGAAAAAGTATCATTATTCTGTGCTATTACATGAGTTTACCAGTGTGTTTTTTATCCAGATTAGTTTGAATACGAACACATATACAATACTTACCTACACTAAACTTTTTCCTTTATAAATAATATTAGTGCGATCTTGAAAACTGGTCAGTGTATAAAAAATACATTTAAAAGGGGGCAACTGCCAGGGTGAGGGCTTGGTGGCCCGAGTTCCAGCGGTGGGAACATCAAAAAGGCTGATGATAATGATGATAATGAAATTAAACTAATAGATGGATTGTTTAACCAGAAACTTCACATTTAGACATTGAAATGACAAATCTATGTCAATGTTCCTAAAACAGATTTGATGACCGTTAAAAAATCGTATACACGCACTTAGTTTCAAAGTCAATGGCAAAAAGTAATGTAATCAATGTTATGCGGATTTACATTAATTAATTTTAATGAAATGAAACAAGAAATATTATCAAAATTATGTATCAACTGCGGAAATAATAATGCGCTAATAAATCGTGTCTGTGTGTATGTAGGATGAGAACGGCACAGTTAACGCCATCTGTCGGCGGCCGCGAGAGTTACGGCGCGACACTGCGACTCTTAGGACACCTAGATTAGGTAAGTAAGTACTTTATCTACACGCGACTACTATGTGAAGTGTTTATTATCGTTGTTATCATTTACTAAGCAGTATTAATATATACTTACATTAATATTCGACTTTTATACACAAGTTCAAAAACATTAATATAAATCTTCAGGATTCCGCGCTTACTAACAGTAAAAAGAAAGAAAAAACATTTATTTTAGGCTCGCACAAAAATTTAAAGAAAATCATATTAAAAGACAAAAAACTAGACCTGTGTGAGGCCAAAAAGGCAAAACGGGACGTTATCATGACGACTCCACTGTCTGTCCGCCTATCTGTCTCCAGGTTACAACCTGAACCGTGTCTCATGAACCGTGATAGTTAGACAAGTGAAATTTTCACAGATATTTTTGTTGCCGCTATTAAAACGAATGTTAAAAAACAGCACAAAATAATGATTTAAGAGCAAACGTGATTTTTGACTTCACATTACTACATTAGGAAAAACCAAGTCACTTTTAATGGTAGTAAGTGATTTTTTTTTAATACACACCATCTCAAAAAATAAACAAGCAAACCCACAGTCTTTCCCTGACTATTTAGTACAATCAATCGCTCTCACTCAACCAAAGTTATAGCCTGACCCACTCCTATCGGCTCACACGATATAAATAGTGACTTATGTAAACACTAAAAATAAAGCGGTCAATAATTTAGTTCCAGATGAGCGGCCAGCGATCAATCTGGCAGAATGGCAGGCCACTGGCATCAATCTGGCAGAAATGGCAGGGGGATGGCAGGGGATTGGCATCCATCTCTTTGGTAACTAATCTATGATTGTGATGACTGGACCGGGCAGTGAAGAACGGTTATGTGAAGGGTTCAAATAGGAATAGGGGAATTGATGTCTAATTGCGCAATGCTTTTGCAATGGCAATAAGTATTGCAATAGTTTTCAGAGCCTTGAATATCCGTCTCCGAATAGCCGTAAGAATCAAGGTGGATGAAGGTAAAAAGGGAATTAGAGTTGGATTACGTTAAGTCTGCGCGTGGCTGGGGGCGTGCTTAATGTTGCCAGTTTAATTAATCTACTTTCCCTCATATAATAAAAAAATACAAAGCACAAGAAATACATTTTGAAATCAAATTTTATTGTGATGGTCATTCTAAAAATTACCTGTCAAGTAAGCAACACGGGCTCTAACTTTCGAAAATGGTACCAAAGGCTCGTTATTATTTCGTTCTTCACAGGCATGTTTAACGTTCAAGACCATCTCTCTCCCAGCACTTTTAATAACTTTCGGCATAATTATGACGAATATATTCTTTTGAAACAATTAAAAACACAAGACGCGACACTTTCTCCAGACACCTGACATAAACGACCAATTTTGTCAAAAAAATTAAAACAAATTTTAGCCGCACGCAGCCTTTTTTCTGTAATAGGTGTACCAGCTTCTGCCAGCGGCTTCGCCTGCGTGAAAGTCTGTTAACCGCCATAGGGGTGGAGTTTCGTAAAATCTGCTCATAGAGGACGTCTACACCCTGTAAGAAACCTACCTGCCGAATTTTAAGTTTCTAGTTGTTATAGTTTCAGAGATATAGTAATTAATCAGTGAGTGGTATTTCGCTTTTATATATTAGTAGCTTTTTCCCGCGGCTTCGCTTCCGGTATCAGAAAAATGTGATAAATGAAGAACCCCTTGACCGATTTTGTACAAACTTCACATAAACCATCTACTAAATAGTCCGAACAAAGCTTAAGCATTTGGTTTGGATAGGTGGGCACGTTCTTGAGTTATAAAATTACAACGTATAGTTGCATTGATCTTTATATAATATATATTGATATAGATCCAAATCTATATAATTACTACTTTAATGAAAGTAAACAAATAGATTGAATTATAGGTTGTTTAATTAATTATTATAAAAAAGTCATGAGAACTTAGAAAATATGTAGGTACTTTATATAATATATAATAGCTTGTTATAATAGTCACTTCATTAAGATTAAAATACACAGTAGCAGTCCATTTTCAACAAACTCTTTAATAGCTCGTTATAATAATCACTTGTTAAGATTCAAATACATAGTAGCAGTCCATTTTCAACCAACTCTGCCAGGCACCACTCGGGTACGAATATTCAGGGAGATTTGTTGTTCTGGTCACCCGAAAAAAATATTTGACAAATGGTCCACTTTTGGAAAATCGTATTGTAGGCCCGAAATTTTCTCATTCCTCTTAACAAGCACGTTTGAATTTCAAGATAATATCTTTACCAGCACTTTTAACCATTTTCAGTATAATGATGACGATTATTTACTTTGGAAACGATTAAAAACACGGAAGACAAAACATTCTCTTGACACCTGACATAAATGTCAAGATGACGGCAAATGATTAGTTTCCTTTTTTCGCCGCGCGCAGACTTATCTAAATTCAACTCTAGTGATAGTTTGACAGCTGACAAGACAGAAGGAAGAAAGAAAGGCGATGAACTAGATTGAAAGATGGAGATGACAGGGTGGAAGAAAATAAATATCAGATCCTTGTTCTTGTCCTTGTTGCCTTAGGTAGCAACAAGGTAGTGAACTATATGCAAACACTTGTGAATTGTCAAGTAGTCATCCAGTCAGAAAGGTGATACTAATTTAACATTCACAACATCTCTATACTATAGAGAAGAACGTTTAAGAAAGTCCAAAAACTTTGTTTTAAATTGGTTTACAACAATCTGCACAACTTGTGCTTGAAATGAAAGATGAGCTGCAAAATCATCAAGATAGATGAGAAAATTTAAAACTGACTCCTGTCTAGTGCTACAGTCAGTTTATAAACAGTCTGCATATGTAGATGACTTTATTATCCTCGTCTCCGCCTTACTACTATTTCCGTACCGTACCTGTACATAGACAGTGTAATATTATTTTAGCACCAACTGTAGCACCTAGTGGACATAACATTCGATCTCTGTGACATCTATTACAAATAAAAGGAGCATCACCCACTCAAGCTATCAACGCCTCTCCATCACCGATACCGTACAAAGATAAGCCTCATTCTATATTTATTTCACTGTCCGTCTGTACATCGCCATCTCCGAAACGGTAACTCACGTCGCCAATAACAATTTATATCGATACCGAACGGTTATTGAATAGACCATCGATAAAGATTCTCGAAAATCGAGATTCGAGTTAAGTGAATATGTCTGCATCGATCTATTTTCATTTCACAAAATCGTTTTTGCACCTTATCATTAGAGTTGCAAGTTCGAATTTTATTTGGCAATTTCATTTGTGACGGCAGGAATAAATTGGTGATTCTCTATTAATAGGTGTTTCTGGTTGTAATTTAAATAATTTATTGGAATATTTGCGCCGTACTAATAAACATGTCGAATCACAGAGTGTCACAGTCTTTTATATGTTATGTATATCGAATGATAATCGTCTTGTTGAAGAATTAATCAGACATATTTAGCTTAGCGCTTTCGTCGGCCGATTTTTACATAATATTACAAACTAGTTTGCACGGTTTTTAATTAATTATGATGAGGTTGAACGATTACGAAGTTATTTGATTTATTTCTCAGTTAGTAACGACAAAATTTCGATGTATGGTGAAACACATGAGAAACTGTAGTTTTTCGTAATTTATTTATATCAAAAAGTAAAACATCAATTGGTGTTATCACATTAAAAGGTTCCTACTACTCAATGCCCCTGCTACATACCCTTACATTTTTATTCATATATGGATACCGAAGAAGTGATTAATTAATAAAATTACATACTTTAATATTAATATAGAAGACTGAACTTAAAAACATCATATTTCACAGAAAATCAGCATGGAAATAGGACACTAAATAAATACGAAATGTTTTCTGTGAAAGTCTACCAAATATCCTATTTCATCTTAATCAAAACACTTTATTTACAGTAATATTACGCCATAATTATTGAATATTCATATATGAAGTCCTTATTCAATTAGCGAAGAATTAGAAACATTAAAATGTCTTCGTCTCCTAAACCCACACCACTTATAAATATAGATATAAAATCCTAATACACTTTAAATATCGATAAATCAATCGATTTCCAAATCGATTAGCATTTTAAAACACACAATATCGAATGATCGCTTTATGGTTGTAGAATTCGAATTCTCGTGAAGAGCCTATTCGAATCACAGATTTAAATTTCGGATCGAGTTAATCAGCGATTGAGATTCCGTTTTATCGACTATTTGAATTCGATTTTTTTCGTGTGTAATAGTATATTTTGTTAACGATTAGCACAATATTAAAATTGTTTTTATTAGATGTTACTGTTACGATTACTTCGCTCCCAAATGTTAGAGATCGTGTTAAACGTCGTTGATGTGGTTATAGGCATTTTGAAGTCGATTATAGCCATATTTGGCTTTGAATATAGCTCGTAAATTAATAACACAATGTAATTATGTCTTCCGCATGATTTTAGTTATTATCATTTACTGTTATTTTATGTAAAGCTGTTTCGTTTGTCAGTCAAACTTATTTTGCATGGAAGTAAATTGCCTGTTGTCAACTTTAACGCCTCTTTTTCAAAAGATATTACATTATATAATTACATTTAGTTAGCATTTTAATATACATTCAAATAAGCAGGAGAATTTTAAACGAGATAAATTAATTTGTCCGAATTTAAATTCAGTATTCAAAATGGTTTTAGATAGTTTTTTTTTAACATAACCTGTAAATCAGTAGAAATCTCATAAAGTCTAAAATTTTTGAATCTATAAAATAGCGTAACTTATGATCACAACTCCTATGCTCCTCCTACTAACTTTGGTCAGCGGTTTTGCTCACATTTTGTAAATTTCTCCATACAAACTTTGGACGCCCTTTTCAGCCCCTTAAGATCTGAATTTTGGAAAATCCTCTCTTAGTGTTCACTCCGTCATAAAAGGAACCTTATGCAAAGTTACGTACTCTTAATCTCAGTAGTTCCAGCTACGTTGTATGTCAGTCAGTTCGTTGGTTTTTTAAAATAATACAGACTAGCTTCTACCAGCGGCTTCACTCCGGTAAAAGTAGTTTCTCCATCGGAAAATCCTCTGTTCGTGCTTGCCTACGTCATAAAAAAGAAACGTTATGCAAAATTGCACAGTCATAATACCAGTAGTTTCGCGTGTATGTTGATATGTCTGTCAGTCACTTTCTCGTTTAACATAGACAAATTAGTTGTCAATTTTATATGTCCTTTTCTTCCTGTATTATCAACTTGTATTTATTGGTAAAATTTACGAATCGTCATTTTAACTACTAACGCTTGTTAAGATATATGAGACGGTCATAATTAAAGTGACGAATTCCAAGCATAACATAATTCATTCGGAACGATACCACGCGACCGGATTCCGCTTATGCAAATATTAAGTGAATTATACAAGAGTCAAGCATCACGCTACCGTTAAGCGGACTCGCCTGTCGCTGCTAATATATTTATGATGTACAAAACTATAGGAATGCACTTAATTAGGCCGAGATATGAATGTTTATTCATCAACTTAAAATATTACACTGTCTTGGACTGTGGGAGATTTCAAAAAGAGTGAAATTACGTATAAAGTATGTAATTTTGTTCTTTTTGAATTTGTAGTGCGACAATATCAGAGGAGCTGTTTATTTATTTCAGCCGAAAGACGGCAACTGTTGCCTGCCACAAGTGTGTCTTTTGTTCACTACGACAGTGGTCATTGGTAACCTACACAGGCGGCAAAGGATTCTGTATCGGTCAATATTTGAGTTAAAAAGACTACACGGTTGTAAATATGCAATAATGAATAAATACCATAACTAATATTATTCAAAATCGAATTAAGATAAGGCACTATTAAAACACATACATATCCTACAACACTATGATAAATATGAAACATAATAAGACATTTCCATTATGATAAAGACCAAATTAAATTTGATAGGAGAAACAGAGATGATTCTAATTAGAATTTCTTTCAGAAACCCTTCGTCTTTGTAATCTTACATGCTTTTTAAAAACACAACGATATTTTGACTAAAACTTTTCAATACTTCCTTTTAACAGTTGCTTAAATGACGTTGTAATCTAAGTACCTACTCAGAAACTGCCATCACACTATTTCGTAAAATACTCTTTAAATTTTTATTAAAATACTCATAAAATACTAAAGGCTCGTTAAGTGATCTGGAAATTGTAAATGGATTGATTTAGTGATACAAACCCAATAAACCGTTCTTAGAGGCCAGTATTATTTTATGATTCGTTCTTGTTCGACATAAAGTGACCTATGACTTTAACGGACTTAACACAAAACTATAAACTTGCATAAACATAGACAACTTCTACAAGTTAGGATCGGATGTCATTAAAACTAAAATGGCCGCCTGATCTGTTATCGACACCAAATTCCCGATGCAAACATGTCAATACACACAATTTCCATAGATTAAAGAGCTCAAAAATGTCTCAAAGTCACTAAAACTAACTTGATGATCTGATGGTCTCTGTCACTAAAGAAGTTGACATTAATTAGTTGAAACATGTTCTTTTTTTTACGACAGATATAAATCCAACATTTAATGTATTCTAAATTGATTTTACACAACAAACATTAATATTTCTACGGCACATATTTATCTTGATTCCAGTTGATATTGGCGTGACGCTTTTAACTCAATTTTATTTTGATTGAAATAAGTTTATAGAGCTATTATTGGGTATCTTTATTTTCTAGTAGCTCTTTAATATTTTGTGACTCATACGTCCTGTGAGTCATTAGATTGAAAATATATTACCTAGTTTAGGTGACGGGTTTAGCAGAGCAATGACTTAAAGTTGTCTTTGCCAAAGATCTCCTTATATGTCTTTTTATGACTTATTAACGATTGCTGGTTTCGATGCAGCTGTCAGTCTTGTTTCTACACATCTAGTGAGGATATTTTTAATAGCTTTAACCTTAAGAGATGCGTTTACGAGGATGTAAGTTCAGCCAAAATCGTCAGAATCATTCTAGCCAATTGCTAAATTATCAAAAATGAAAGTCCCATTGATTTAACTAAGGTACTGGATCAAATCCGATGTGTCGTCTACTATAATAGGGATCGTGAAATTTTGCTACCGCACAATGCCATTATTTGTTTTTCAATACTCGTTATCGTTAATAAAATGACACGGAAACATGTCAAAAAAATTTAGACCTTTACAGTAGCAATAGTAACTGAAAGTTTACTTTGTCTTTGCTTTTTTTATCTTAACCATTAACAAAACCGTCATCAAGTCTGTTTTTCCACCTTGTCACCTGTCATCCCTCCAGAACATAATTACACACAGCAAGCTACACAACATAACCACAATGCATTATTGCGCCACCCTGACCTGTGGGGTCGCGTATCATTGACCCAATGTGCCTAAATCTACGAGATACATGCTTTATCGTCACTTTGAACTTATGTTTACCCGTTACTTACTATTGTATTATAATTTAGGAGAAATATGGTTGAGCACTCGTATTCAAGTTAGATAGAATTTTTAGATGGTTTTAATTGGTAATTCTGTATTTGTCGATTTATGTAGTCGATTGTCTGTTAAATTTTTACTTACATAGAGTATTTGAAATTTTTTATCATTACCTTTATTATCATAACTGAATAAAAGCTTTCCTGTATTTTTCAAGTTCTCTTCAACATGCACCTTCTCTGAACACCCTATACAGAATTCTTTTCCCAGAACTTTATTTTCATATTGAATATAGATTTGCGTTTTCTGTTTCCAAGCGACTGCACTAATAAAACTATGAAACAAAACTTATAAAACTCTGGTTTGTAATGGCGCTGTTGCTAACACAATCGATACTAATTCATCTAAAGAAAACAACAATGCTCTTACACACACTAGATAAAATTCGCATCCACACGAGCTTGCAGAAACCCCATACGCCATAGACTAAAATCTCAAAATATCTCTTCCCATAGCTATCTAATTTCTACAGGAGATTAGCTATTTATAGGCTATATTTATTTGACAGATACCTGTAATATATGTATTCAGGCGCCTCCCTAACATATGTGGCGACACACAAACATAGACAGGGATCTTATATGTTGACGATAATTTTGTAATACATGCTATAATAAATTTTGATGATGGAAATTACTACATGTATGTGGAATTAATTTTGTTACCATCTGTCTTCAATTTTATGTGTCTCCAAGGTGAGAAGAGTCATTTGGTAAGAATTTATTTGGCTCAAAATTGTAACTAATTGGACTAGGTAATTAATTTAAAGAGCATTTTAAAAGCAACCATGAGGGCACGGAAGGTGCAGTGGTAGGTGATCTTGGTCTGGGTGTCTGGTGTATGAGAGTTTATACGAGTATGTTTGTATACGCACTCTCTATATTGGAGTAATTCCTAGTGTGGGGTAGTGTTTAAAACCAAAATCAAGACCTGCAGAAGATGTACTGAATAATCAAAGAGATGTTAAGATGAAAAGAACTGTACGGGTAATATAATTAAACCTTAGAAGAACATTAAAGCATGTTGCGTATTCTTTAAAATATGACTATTGTTATTAAGGCTTTGGATGACAAAGCCTTGACTTGTATTGCTACTATTTATGATACTCTGAAACAACGAGCTGAAGACCTTCGACTTATTGCGCTTGAGTCACTTAGGGATCAAGTCAAGAAAATCATCGGTAGTAATGCACTCATAGAATCAAAATTCCAAAGCATTGAAAATTGACGGCGACGTGCTAAACTGTCGATTTTGTAACGGTTACATTTTGGGGAGTGTACGAACATTGTGTATCTATCGGTACATGGTGAACTTCCCTCCCATACGCACAAAACGTTTTGGGAAAGTTTTCATTACGTCTATGTTTCGTGATAGCTCCAATCTTTAAATCAATAATGAATGGGTTACTTCTAGGCAAGATTGCTCAGAATCGTTGGTAGAATAGTGGTCTAACGCGCGCCTATCAATAATTTCTTTCTGAATCTTCTGCTAAGTTCCGTACGATCAAAAGCATGATAATACCGTATTGAAGTGTAAAAAACTGATGGGCTGACGTCGGTCACCGTCGGGCTGAACGTAATCAGCCGTGAGCGTAATCCACTACTCGTGTTACATGCCAAGGTTCTGTTCACATAGGAACCAAGGAAGTAATGTATCGTGGATTTGAAATTGTAACTTTTTCGGGTTTAATATATTGATTGTTAATTATCAAGGGCAACAAGAACTGATACCAGAGTCTGCACTTTGAGGAACAGTTGTCCTGCAGGATAACCCTTACACCTAGGCCCAACAGGACAGTAGGGATTCAGCAGAGTCAAAGCCTGTGGGGTCATGGGTCTTATTCTGAAATATTCTTTTCAGAATTCCAGGGACACTGGAATATAAGGCAAGAAAAGAACATTAGAGTGGCTTTTAGTCAATACAATTTGGACACGTCCTCCCGTACTACCCTAGTGCGCAAAAAGTCATTACATGATTTCCTTGCGCACTGAGGGTTCCGTGCAATTAATTGAATATAAGATAAATTGCGGTTTACGATTTACGACGTATTAAGAAAAAAACATTATTCCTGGTTCAAACCAATTTTCGGTGGAAGTTTGCATATTTTTTTTTTAGTTTTGTTAGGGGGGGACACATTTTACCACTTAGGAAGTTTCTCTCGCGCAAAATATTAAATTTAGAAAAAATATATATTAGAAACCTCAATATCATTTTTGAAGACCTTTTTAAAGATACATCTGCATGTATGGGATTGATGAAAAATATAATACAATAATATAAGAAAAAGAAATGATTTTTTTCTTCAAAGCCCTAACAAATAAACTTCTCATACAAATCGTCGCCAGTATAAACGCGTCCTAACGGCGTGCGCTTGCGCATTCTCCAGTTTCATTCATAAAGTGGCGTACAGCAGGATGTCGGAGATGGCGGCTCGCGTTACGAGGTCGAGCGACGAGCGACGCTACTTACGATGTGCCCACTGTAGGTTACAGCCTCGAATTATTGGCTAAATTATTGGCGAATTGTTAGCTTTTAATCGTTTTAACTGGTGTTAAGTTTTGCTCTCTTGATCGGAACGCAAAACACTGTATGCGGTACCCGACACATATTTTTCGTACGTAACGTTAATGCATCGTGCGATACAAAATATTTAATTACTATCCTAGACGTTTTTTGTAAGGTGTGTTCGCAGCGATGTGGGTTCCAATCATTGTTTTTTTTTTTTTTTTTTCAAAAGAACTACTCAAAATTCCACTCTTATACAACCGCTTTTCTGCACCAGAGCGGTAAAGTGCGCATTTTATTACATTCATCGTATCAGACTGGACGCTGGTCAAACAAACCCCACAAGTTGTAACTATTTTGAAAGTCGTCGTTTGATACACTTGCAAAGTCATTGCGGTCCTCGGCTTCATAATACACTTGCCTTCGGCTCTTGCGAATTCAGCCTCGGTGTTATGACAAACTTTCTACACTTGTATCAAAAAGAACTTGCACCAGATACATCAGTTGGGAAAAAATTACCATAGTCCAGTATCCACTTAATTTTTAAGTATCGCTTACTTATGCGGTATCAAACCAGCGTCCTCTAGGATGTCCTAAGCTCACATTCTTTAAGAAAAGTTTCAGGCTCGTTCAACAAACTCGATCTTTAGTATCAGTTGACAACAAAATCACGGTATCGGAATAATTTACATAATATTGTTAGTACATAGGTATATTTTAAGCCCATTGAGTGAAACTTATATCTTCATACTAACAGTAACTTAACCCTTCATGGGTTAAGTAGCCAAAGAAGAAAAGTATTTTCATCAATTCGACTCAAGATCAAGTCTGAAAGTCAAATAAATATTCAAAGGGAAATTCAACTAAAATTTAACTTTTAAAATGGGTTATCAATAGACACCCGTATTTGAACCGGGAACCTCTCGATCCGCAGTCATATGCCACTACCACTGTGCATGTACTTGAGAAAAGACATAATTATGCAATGGCTTACGATTTAAGTACTTTTTTTCATTTAATTAGTTTATGCATGAACGAACCGATGAAATTATGATCTGCAGTATGAAATAACATAACAATTTGTGCAATACGAGGCGCCAATAACTCTTCGCTCTACCACCAGAGATCGTAAACATGTTGCTATAAACACATAAATGGCTCGCTGGCTAGGTAAACAGCTACATTAGTAACCCATCAACCTCTACTAAAATCCCTAATTACCAAAATATTTAACAATGTGCAACAAATTGCAGCATTCATAACCCGAGCAGCGTCGTGTGGGGCCACGCAGCCGGCGATTACGCAGTTAACGATCTAACGCCAACCCGACAACTGTTTACGCGCGTTTATTGACAACTAAACTCACTTTACGGCCTCAGGGCAGGCCCTAAATCTATTCACCTAATGATTTATACGTAATCGTCACTTTTTATGGCCCTATCCAATAATTGGACGAAGTTTACTGAAACCTGTTCAAACAACGGATGTGTTTTGACACGATTATATTTTTATTACGAGTTTTAGTATTTTACGGAAATCGTTCATCAGAAGTTTATTGCGAATGCTATAGGTTTTTTATAGTTCATAAATATTTGACTGTGGAAATAAGTTATTAAGGCGGTAAAAAAATCTATAATTATGTTAGCAGAAATGTCATAATCGTTGCGTAAATCGATATTTTTGTAGGCTTTAGTGGCTATGAGATGAGTCATATATTGTGTCGGGTCCCACGCTAGCTACTCCGTCCTCGAGACTATAATCCAGCGCGTCTGCACATCAGCGCCCTTAATGAATAGCGACCAAATCGGCTTGTAAAAGTTTACGACTGATAAAATCTGTTATAAAACTCTATGAAGCCATAAATTCAGCGGGCATCGGGCCGATCGTTTAAAAGACGGGAGCTATTCCGAAGTCTATAAATCAGGCGATCGGGTGTATTCGGGCCTATTCGGGCCCGATCGTAAAGATTAACCGCACTCACTGTTTGTAAACACTACTTTTATGCGGAATCGACAGATTTTTTTTTACGATTTTTATGATGGCGGTTTATGAATGTATATGCTTGTGGTGTGATTGATTCCGCTTTATATTGTTCATATTTTATTTGCGTAAATCAATGTTGCTTTACGGAATATAGTTTTATGGAGAGCAGTCAATTTGCGCATCATCCATACACCATAATACCAATGAAATAGGGAGGATCAATATACAGAAGAATTGACAGAAGCTCCAAGCGATTACTAAGTCCGCTAACAACAAAAGGTACTCTTTTAATTTACATAACAAAAACCGTCAACTACTTTACAGTTCCAACCGCAAATCTTCACACAATTCATCAATAGCGGCACACAAAGACGAGCCCATCATCCAACTCTTCCGTCAAACCAATAAAGGGTTCCCAATAAAAACTTAAAGACTGGAAGTCAAAGTTAAAGTCATAAAAACAAGGAAAGTGCTGTGCCAAGGTTTATTGTGCCTCGACATTTTGTGGCCTAACAATTGTTTTCTCACATACATAAAAACGGGTAATAAAACTTCTGTCGGTCAAATGATTACGAAAAGCGTAAAAAATGCGTAAAGGACCGAAGTGCCGAACAACTGTTGGAGTTGTTCGGGGGTATAAGTTATTCATTAGCTTTACGGTAAATCAATAATTGGAAACCTACCTGAGGTTTTGTATACCTGGGACTGTATGTTTTTTTAAAAAGACTTATTGGAAGGGGAAAGAGTGTGACGTAATCTTAACGATAATGGGAGAGTATTTTATAGGGATTTTTTTATGTGAATGGTACATATTTAGTTTTAAATTGCATATATAATATTTAAAATATATAATAGAATAGGCTACTAAATTGAATTTGGCTATTTTTAAAATAGGTATTTTTTACCCCGAAATAATTCTTAGTTAAAATAAAAATTCTTGATAAATCTGATTGCGTCATTAGAGTGTTTGTGTGTATGTGCGTAGGTATCTACAGCAATGCACTTAGTATTATAAATAACTACCTTCAATTCTTTCCTGACCTACACCAACGCAATACTAATAAATGTGTTATTTTTAATCTTTATTAAGAAACATGAAAGTATTTTTTACAAATCTTAAAAAGCTTTTTATTTTTACCAAATCTATTGACTGTCCTGTCAGCCTAGTAGTCAGTGACCTTGACTGCTATGCCGAACGTCGTGGGTTCGATTCCTACCCTGGACAAATGTTTGTGTGACGAGCATAATCATTTGTTCTGTGTCTGGGTGTTATTTATCTATAATATGTATGTATTTAGAAATATATACTCGTAAGTATGTTTATCAGTTGTCTAGTAATCGTAACACAAGCTCTGCTTAGCTTGAGACTAGACGGTGTTGTGTGATGGTTGTCGATTATTCAATATTCGGTTTTTATAACCAATATTTTTTTTTTATAACTAATGTGGTGTGAGCATGTCCGTTTGTTTGTGCTTTAAGGCGTGATTATATGGTCTAAAAAAAATATTTTAATTATTATTAACGTCTAGTAGCATATCCAAAACCAGAAGGGGGCAACAAGATACCTCATACAGTTATCACCATCATTATATTTATGCTAACTGGTCCTCAAATAGCCAACAATGGTCCGTAGAGAAAGCCTGTAAATCAAGGCTTGAACGAGCCATAAATTCTCCTAAACTATGGACAGTTTTTACTATTTTATTGTATTGTTGGTCGTGATTGCGTTACGCTGATTTTGGGCAGCTGGTGTAGTTGTGTGGTCACTTGCTGGCTTCGTAAGGGGAGGAACAGGTACGGTGGCAGGTAAAGAATGGAATAGTTCTCACTAATAAAGGTGAAAGTTTGTGAGTGTGCTTGTATATTTGTTACTCTTTCACGGCTGAACAGAGTTTAATGAAATTTGGCACAGTGGTAAACTATGCCCTAGAATATGACGTATCATTCTTTTTTTTTAACTTAAGCAGAGCCACTGGCAAATGGGTATGTTTGATACTTCTTCCCAGACAAACGAGTGAACGGATTTAAAAATATTGTATATCTTACGGGAAAACCATAAATCCTTATACAGTACATAAGATATCTTGTTATCCCGAAAGGGAAGTATATTCCCTTGGACTTATTTCTGATTTTCACGTAGTTGAAGACGGTGGCAAAAGCTAGTTTATTTACAATAATGAAATTTAGTGACTATATTTGTCAGAGGAAAAAGAATACATGTAAATAATAATTAGTCTTTATTGTATCAACGCTTGCAGGCTTGCATAAAAGACTACCGAATATGTAACCTTTTTTCTTTCACGGCATTTTTTATTTCAATTGAAACATAATAACCTTGTTGGCAGTTATATTTTCAAGCCGTTTGGGGTTCAAACTCTCGGATCATGGGCCGAGTGCTCACAAATTGTATAAGGACTCTCCTAAACGCCTTATTGACACTTCGCGTGACTCAAGTGCTGACTTTTACCAGGGATGAGGGAGAATCGTGGCCATACAACGTGGCAATGCCACCAGTAGATTGAGTGTATAGTTTTTGGTGACATTATTTTTAGCAATTTTTTTTTGTTTCAATTTGTATAAATGGTTAGGTATTTTAAAGTACTAAAACTATTTGAGGAGGGTGCATAAAGTAAGATAACACAATGATAGTAATTAATTCGAATATTGTACATTTGTAGTTCGGTATGTCACAAAAAAAACTTTTTACGATTCGGAAAAATCTTTCAGCTCCACTTAAATAAGTTAGTTTTTATGGAACCATCAGTGCGAGTCCGATTTGTTCTTGCACAGCTTTTTTTTTAACAAATTTTGCCTCATGGTAGGAATTACTCCTATATCGTGGGTGCGCCACCAAAAAATAAGATCACATAGCCAAAGCACTCAAACTTAAACACTGTATGTGTTGTATTAGAATCTATCGTGCAAGAATCGAACTCGAGACTCATAGCGCAACTGCCACTCGCACAACCACTACACAAACATAAACCACTACATACACGGTCGAAGCCAACTGGGGCCAAGGGTTCGTGTCTGAAAGGAAGGCTCTAGCTCTAGTATATATGGCGACGTAAGAACTGGGTAGGTTGTTTAGTCATTAAGAGCCTGACACTGTCTCCAGCTGAGCTGGCGAAAGGCGGGTTTTGTCATCGGATGCTTCTTACCTACCATAAAAAAACATTATATTGTATAAACTTAATAAAGATATAACTTAATAGCAAATTATGTCAGACACAGAAAGAAATGCTTCGTCACGTCAACTTTAAGATCTAATCCAAATTATTCCAGGCCAATAAACAATGATTCAATTTAAATATCAAAGCAAAACTATTGTAAGTTGTAGTCGAAACTTGGCAAACTATCATAATTGATCAATCAGACCAATCCTGATAAGTTTGGCTAAATCTAGCTATTAATCTTTTGCTCAAGGTGATCTGACATAGTTATCTAGCGCACCTGTAATGTCATTATTACTATTATAAGCTGCTATTGTAATAGTCTATTTATTTATTTAATCTTTATGTACAGTAATGGTACATAGACGAACTTAATGCAACAACCTCAAGTTTTTTAAGTAGCATTTTAATTGTATCCCTAGTTTTCGGAAATGTTTATAATATTTTTATTATTTAGTACTTATTTTTGTTAACTAGTTTTCTAGTTAGTACTCGTTGATCCTTGCAATTAACTTGTTTAATATACTGTATAATTTCGATACGCTGTAACCAATGTGAAAATTTTGATATGCTCACTTCTTAATTTTAAGTCTGTCACTATACGTGAGAACTTGTGATTGGCTTTCCGTAGTTTATGTTGGCTTCTATTTTTAGTTAGTTTAAGCTTTAAGTCCTTCAGGGTGTAATAAATAAATAAACAAGGCATTCTTTACCAGTCAACATTTGGGTTAAAAAAGACAACACTTTTTTTAGGTGACAAATTTTCAACATTGTTGTATATGATAAATTATATTTTGCGATAAAAACACTTTTACACAATTTAAACAATTTTTTCGTCAGTTTTAAACTAGATGAGGCCGGAGCTTCCTAACTGACTACCCTGAGAAGAAGCACTGAAACAAACTCATGGGTCAAAGTCTCTTTTAAAGTCCATATGTTACTGTAAAAGCCCGAACTACGGTAAATGTTAAGATTTACTGGTAAATCCTAAGATTTACCGACATGAGTTGGTAAATGTAAGTATTTATTATAAAAGGAGAACTTTTTCGGACTTTTACCATTAGAAATCAGTAAATGCTAGGTTTTACCAATGTGAACTGGTAAATGTTGGTTTTTGGATCAAAGGGTGGATGGATAACTAGGATGAGTGAGGCTTTAATCGCTGTCATAAATCTTATTTGTGAGGAGTCAGCAGGCTATTTACCTACCTCTCCAACAATGATTAATCAATTCTTCGTCATTTATTTCAGGTAACCATTAGTCAAAAACTTAACCTAAATCAAAATCCTAACCTTTTTAAATTATTTTCATTTCAAAATTGTATTAATATAATTAGGAACCAGTATTTTTTTAAAATAATATTTTAAATACTTCCTAAGTAGTAAACGTAAAATTATCTTCTTACAAACAACGCATGATGAATTTGTATTTTTCTTATTATAATTTGGTATTTAACAAATATAATGCAAAATTAGCTTGTTCTAATTGAATCATATTCTTATTATTTGGTTAAATTTTAAAGGTTAGGATTATACCTAAGTTTTTGACTAATGGTTACTTAAATAAATGACGAAGAATTGATTTATCACTGCTTTAATCCAAAAACCAACATTTACCAGTCCACATTGGTAAAACCTAGCATGTACTGAATTTGAATGGTAAAAGTCCGAAAAAGTCGCCCTTTTATAATAAATACTTACATTTACCAACTCATGTCGGTAAATCTTAGGATTTACCGGTAAATCTTAACATTTACCGTAGTTCGGGCTTTTACAGTAACACATACAGTAAACGTATAATGGTCAAATCATATGAAAACCATACGATTTGTATCTGATATAGTGTTTAGAGTAAAGAATAACACAGATATACACAATATATATATACAGGTAGGTGTGCACGAAACCTTGAAACGAACACACGAACCTAATCATAATCATTTATTTAGCAAACATGGGTATAGTACACAGGTGGTTGTTCATAAAAGAGTCCTCCACATTTTGCCATATTATTGGCATGTAATTTTTTACAAATTTGAAAATTCCATTGAAAAACAGTATCATTAATCAAATACAACTCAAGAAATTAGCTATTGAAAATACATTCATTTGATAAGAGTAGTCAAGCTCGTTTCTCAGTTATTTCTTTTGGTTTATTTCACTGTTTTGAATCATGAAAGGTCTGCGATTTCGCTAAAAGAAAAAGCTCTAAAATAACCTTTTATTGATTCTCCTCATCAAGAACTAATTCTGTCAATGGCTTTACCTGTATTTGTAGCAGCAAATGATTCTAAGAGGACTTTCACACATAAATAAAAATAAAAAAAAACAGGAGAATCTGAAATTATACCTTACCTTGGATATGATCGTTTGAGCGTGAAGGAGTAACTAACCTACACAAATACGTAGGTACCTACATAGAAATGTTCATCTTAATAATAGTACTTTCTGTGATTAGCATGATACTGGTCATGATAATGGAATCTACATCTACACTAATATAATAAAGAGGAAAAGTTTGTTTTTTTTATTTTTTTGTTTGTAGGAGGTAATCTCTGGAACTACTGGTCCGATTGGAAAAAATTTAGCAACAATAGAAAACTGCTTTACTCCTGAGTGACATAGGCTATATTTTATGTACGCGGGCGAAGCCGTGGGCAAAAGCTAGTTTAATATAAATCTCGAACACTTCACTTTTAGGAAATAACTTTTCAATCCCTCAAAGCCCCGACAAACCAACAGATTTTTTCGATCTTAATTAGGTATAATAAGCCGCATGTAGAGAAATATAGTGTGTTTATTAATATTAATATGGCTAATATATGATTATGATGGCGGCGCCGGCGCATATGTTGAAGGTACAAGGACGAATGCACTGCATGGTGGGCCAGGGAAACAGCGAGTACGGGCTTTAAAAGTAAATACCTCGGAAAAGTAGTTAAGTTTAAATAAAGGTTGGATAAAAAAGTAGTTTTTTTTTATGGTGGGAAGCCATCCAATAACTTTTCCCGCTTTTGATAGAAAGATAGATAGATAGATAGATAAAACATTTATTTGTTACAACACACAACACACACGAAAGCACAATTAAACTTAAAAAACTAAGCACCTATATAAAAACAGTCAACATCAACAAGAGAAACAAAATACACATGTAGGTAGTTAGGAAAAAAAAAATCAAATAAAAATACAACACTTTTGATAGAGTAGAGCGAAAGAAGGTGTTAGAACTATTTGATGACTAAAACCACACTGTGTTCGTCGTGTTTCTCCTTTACTCGCGGTACAAGACCACGGTCAGAAATTCCTCATGACCCTTGCTTGACCTTGGTCTAGCTGTGCTTTTACGGTTTGCTGACAGTGTTAAGTTTGTATTAGTATATATATTTCAAATACATTCTTAAATAAGAAATAAAGATCGACGGTTGTGAGATTATGGACAATAATAAGACTAGCACGAGAAATATTGTAAGATCACCAAGATTTCAAGCTTTGAAGTAAAGAATCACAACAAAAGCTTAAGGACAAATTGAGACAATAGTGAGAGTTCAAAGTGAAGACAATGACGTCACGAGTTCACGATAGATCGAAGTGACGTCACTATGGTAATGTATGGTGTGTCCGCGGCTCTCGCGGCCCCGCACCGCCCAACCCGCTCAGCTTTACACCCATTACAACTGACAAAAACCCGTATAATAGCGAAAATAAATATTATTTATCGCTTCACGGTGGCTTAGTTTCATACAAAAAGACCTATGAATTATTACTTAGTACATTTGCGTTTTGTATGCCACTTTTTTTTCTATGGTCATAACTTAATATTTATTGCGAGTTTTAGTTGGATATTCAGAATCGTCACGTCACGGTCCCGGTTTCAATTGTTCGCTGCGACAAATTATTCTGGTAGAAAATGCATGGCGAGCAAATTTCGACTTTAAAACAACGAAGCATAACGCACTTTCTATATAAAATCGAAGCATATATAACTTTGTGACATAGTGTAAAAAAGTTGCGCTGTTGAAAACAGTAAGTAAACGTATCTATCTGTAGTTGAATATGATTTAATAGGCGTGAAGTTACTGATTATAATGGTCTGTGGCATCAGTGACGTGTAGTGGTGAGAAACGGTGAGATTTAGTCATAATTGAGACTTCAAAGCGATTGTATGACGCGTCCTTGATTTGCATCAAATTGATCGAGGCAATTGATATGCAGTTTTAATATGTAAATCCCAACAATGAGTAATCGAGCTGTTTAAGCTATTATCTTAGTTATTATAATTTAAATTTATAGCATTCCTGTGTTATTTTATTTTAGCCAATACTGTTTATTATTTTATATAAACATTGAAATTTATGTAAGTAACAGACATTTATCAAGTATCAATTTTAAAGTCTATATTGAAATGTCTAAAAAACGAAAAACTGTCAGCGATTCTAAATCCTCGTGCAAATGTACAGTTAGACACTTTTTAGTGGTAATAGCACCAGTATAACTTGACCCTCGAACTAAGGCAGGAAGAAACGGTGGGTCGTTTAGTCAGTAGAAGTCTAACACTGTCTCCCGCTCCGCCCAAGGGTGGGAATCATCATTCGATGATTTTTCCCACCATAAAAAACAAATCCAGTAAAAGTCTGACTCTATCATCGATAACCACAATTTTCGAAATACTGACATTTGTTGAATTGGGTAACAGACATTTTTTTTTATGTCCTAAATAACTTCATTCCGTATCGCAAATAGGAATAGTTTCAAATCCGTTTTATATTAATTAAGGAACAGACTTTAAAAACTGTTGGAAGGAAGCTATCAAATAACGGTACAAGGATGCACATACTATAATTTGACGTCATCGTCATTAATTTGACTACAGATTTTCAAGCTGGTAGTAGCTCGAGCATCTCAAAATGTATGGAATAATGTGTGGCGGGGCTTCATTATCATCAGCCTTTTTTAATGTTCCCACTGCTGGGAACATTAAAAAAGCCTGCCTCCTCTGTAGGAGAGGGAATAGGTCGTAATCCACCACGCGGGCCCAGTGCGGGTTGGTGGATGTTTTCCTTCAACGTTTTGAGAGCAGTAGTGATGAAATAAATTACACATAGTAATGCGCCTGGCTGGGTTTAAACCCGCGACCTACAACTTGTAAGTCGGAGCCGTTACCACTCGGCCACCAATGCTCTCTGTGGCGGGGCTTCCTCCTCCTCAAAACCTGAAGTCAAGATATTTGCCACCATCTGTGGCTTACGTGTGCTAAAAAGAGCTTGATATTCCCACTACACTCCCACTCTACCTCAAACCAAAAGTTTTCAGAAAAATATTTCTTTTTCATGTTATTTGTTGTCTACACTAATATAATAAAGAGGTAAAGTTTGTTTTTTTATTTTTTTGTTTGTAGGAGGTAATCTCTGGAACTACTGGTCCGATGGGACTAATTTTAGCAACAATAGAAAGCTGCTTTACTCCCAAGTGACATAGGCTATATTTTATGTACGCGGGCGAAGCCGCTGACAGAAGCTAGTTTACTATAAACCTAATTATATTTTATTGTTACTGTTGTCATTTTGTGTTGTTGTGTGGTTTTTGTAATGGTATTGTGTTGACGTTGTTTTATTATCTTACGCCTAGCTACGCTAAGAGCCGAAGGGTATATAAAACTCACCGTTTTCGTTCGTGTTGAGCCAACGGTAGGAGGGGCGCGGCTGCTGCTTGGAGCGCATCTCTACTGCTCGCTCCGCGTGCCCGGGAGCTCACTCTCTGTCATCTGGAAACAAACAAATTTCATAATTAATCGTTAAGCAGACCACGAAGGAGATGGCGGGACGACCTGGATGTCTTCCTTGGGAATTGGAACGATCATGCGAGTAACCGAGAAAACTGGAAGGAATGGAGGGAGGCCTTTGCCCAGCAGTGGGACAGCACAGGCTAGCTATAATAAATATTCCATAGTTTTAATGTTCTCAACCTATCGAAACACTCATATCTAACACTACAAAAAGCAGCCATCTTGAACACTTGTCGTATAGTTAGGAAATTTTTTTACAAATAGATTTAGATAGCAATTTAATTTCAGTACAAAGTCTTTTACCATCTTAGGCTAAGATTTGGGATCTCACCTTGGTTTACACCCGTGAGATTCTAAAAATAAAAACACCAGGTTTATAACCTGAGAAAAATTAAACGTAAAAACATAATAATAATCGTTTAGCTACACAATATGAATAAAGAAGAAATTAACGATTACTTTTCTAAACACTGGACTGTCTTATTGGTCTAGTGGTTAGTGACCTGGATTGCTTTGCCAGAGGTCGTAAGTTCGATTCGCCACCTAAGACAAATATTTGTGTTCTAAGCATGTTAATTTTTTCTGTGTCTGGGAATAATTTGTCTAATTATGGTATGTGTAAAATATTTAAGTTTATCATTTGGCTAATACTCATACCATAAGCTCTGTTTAGCTTGGAACTAGATAATGGTTGTGCGATAGTTGTTAAATATTATCCTATTACTTTTTGAGAATTTTCAAGACAAAATACAAAATCATTAGTAAGTATACATATTAAAATATACAGGACAAAGTATAAAGAAAACACCCTAATAAAAATGAATAAATCCGCTTTTTAGTCTCATCAAAATACTAAGTGATGTGAACTAACCCACTGGTTTCACATCAGACATTTTTGGACAAAAATGTTTAGTATCGTATTTAATTGACTTTTATAAGATTATCTCGATCGCAGCGGAACACTTCTTAAAACCGATGAGTAACATCAAAAAATTCAATGGCTCAAGTCACTAAACACATTCGAAAATATTCACGATAAATTAAAAAAAGAACCGTCATTAATATGAGGCAAGACACGACAAGATATCAAGAGCAAAATTGTATTTGCTGCTGTCAAAAATTAAATTAAACCTTAATCCTTCATTATTAGGGTTGTATGTTAGCTTATCGAACGCATAACATCGTCGACAGTTTTATACAGAAAAATCTCGGAACTCGAACGATATGTCACACAATTTATGAGAACCGGGCGATGCCGGCTGACGTGTTCCGAGTGATTCGAATAAGCCCCTCGTAATAAATTCGATATCAAACAGACAATGTCGTAATGCGATACAGTGATGTGCGATGCAGTGATAGGAACCCTGGATTTATGACGGACACTGTCTCTCGATTACCATTGTTGGGAGTTTTTGATTAATTTTGTTTTGTTTAACAAGATACGTACACGGGCACAGATATAATAACTTGTGATGTGTCCCAAATATCGTGTAGGTGTGACCACTGTGGGCTCACTCGGTGATTTGTGATGGGCGACTTTCAAAATGTTTTTTTTTTTTTTTGATACTCAAACTTTCATGTCCAAAAATGTTTTAAAATATGGATTCGTGTGCTGTGAAGTAACATAAAGCGGTTCGTGTTAATGTGATTCAAGAGGCCGGAAATGTGAATGCATACTAATAAAATTCTTCCCTCTAATGTGTATGAGCTTATTTATGTTTATACCGAGCCGTTCAATAAATTGCACACATACAAGCACTCACCAGGTTTCATGACTGTTTATGATAATCATAGTAATACGATGAAGAGGAAAGTTGTGTATGTTATTCTGTATGGAAAACTGAAATACAAATATCTTGTTCATATGACACATGGGTATTTTTTCCAAATGGTTTTATTCGGTCTAACTTTGAGGAAAATGATAACTTCTCGCAAACTATTTTAACTATACATATTACTAAAATACCCACGACTTTTAAGTCAAGAATTTATAAAAAACTTCTGGGTAAGTGCGTCTCTCATCGACCATAATAATAATATCTTGTGTGTTAGTAGTCCAGCGATCACCTTTCAATAAAAATAATAATTTAAAAAAAAATCTAAGAAATAAAATCATTTGTTTTAAATTAAGTAGCGTAATCCCCCCACCTTAAACCCCACTTAATTCTCCCACAACAAACATCAAACTACCCGCCTGGCGACATTACCGCACCATATCATAAACCAATTGTACAACCATCAATATGTGGAGTATATATTTTTTTATCTTCAAGGTATTAACGCTGCCTTGTCTTAACGATTATTGGGCCGGTGGCTGGAGCGGCATCGGACACGGCGACGGACATATTCCGCTAAAGCCTTGTAAATCAGTCAGGGTAATGATGGAAATATACGGCAGGTGATAAGGAGCGGGCAAGACGCGGCTGATTGGAAGTCTTGAAGATGTAGACGTTGAGAGCCATAAAATCTTAATCGAATACTTTTTTTTTTAAATTCATTTTGGTAATTAGTGTGTTGATCATCATTTTTGCTGACAAAATAAAAAAATGCTAAAAAAATTCACACACCTACAAATCTCCATTTAACTGCTTTTCCTTTAAAATTTTGTATGCATATAAGTAATATACAGACATACTATTAAATAAATACTGATGAAAATGTTCGACAAAAGCTTGATTACCTATAAGTGCTTTTTATCGTAATCTTTACTTCAACAGTAGGTACAACATTCGTCCTCACACGTCACTGTCATGCCGCGTACATTGTACCCGAGCTACGTACGGGGCCGGCCGTAAAACCTCCCCGTATGTTTCCCACATTTATAGTGTCAATAAAGAATCGTCGCCCGATAACACACTTCAAGGGCAGTGCCATAAACTCCATACTATAGTGTTATTGGTGACTCGATTTATACACTTTTTTTTCTCCATACAAGTTCCAGACAATTTATTAAGTGGTTCCACTGTGATCGCATTTTTTCTGTTTCTTTGATTAAACTTATTTGATTTGAGTAGGTATTAATTGGTCGTAAACACTTATGTGGCTTCAATACCTAGTTCATAAAACTAGCGACTCTTTACTTTGTAATTTTCCTTTGTTTGAATATTAATTTGTCTCGTTAATGTATCTTTTGTCCTTGTAAAGTCAAATATCAAGTTATTTGTTAGTTAAAAAGAGATAAATTCGCGCATCAAGTTCTAGGCTATATTTTATTACAGTAATAAAACAGTTGGAGCCATTACTTGGCGTTTATTTTGCTAGGAGGCTAGCGCCATCTAGTTTCCAAGGCGAAACTATATGAAGGACGTTGAACAAAACTTTGAAGATTTAATGAACATTAATTGTGATTTACGTGAAGACATGCTGAGAAACTATCTAAGTTTAGATAAATAATAAAACGGTTATACTATAAAATTAATTATGCGTCAACACAAGTTTTTATGTGGTAAGAAAGAACGCCATATCACATGCTCACCTATTACTTTTTTATGGTCTTTTAATGGTAGGTGCATGTATGGAATAACATTACTAAAAATCATTGATAATATTAAACTTTAAAATCATTTATTAGTAAAAAAATGCATTTAATTTATTGCAAAACTTATTTTAGTTTAACAAAAGAAAAACATTTTTTTCATCCCTTCAAATGTTCCTATGTTAATTAACCAAAAACCAAGTTTTTTCTGTCCAAAAGTATTGGCGATCGGCCATCAGCACACAGTGGGCAGGTGCCGTTTAGGAAAGCCATATCGGCTGTCAAAAACTTGTAAAATATCGCCGTTCCTCGTCGGAGAGCCGCGGGCGTCGCGCGTCCCTCACAAAGATATCTGTAAGATTTATTCAGCCGTCTACAATAGGGAACGTTTTAATTCTTTTCATATGCGACAGATTTATGTACGGACAGATGCGGTGGGACCACTGTGCCGACTCGAGATAACGTGTTGCCACCCTTTACGTTAAAAGTGAACGAATGTTTGCGATAGTTCTGTTGGGTTTGGTTCGCACTTTATTGCTGCTTTGGTTACGTTTTCTGAGATGTTTTCATGTGAATTTGGGACATAAGAATATATAGCATAGATGTATAACATGATTCGCCTTTTTAATGCTATGCAGCTAGGGACTCAGGCCTCTTCTCTAGGAGTGGGAATGGATCGTAATACACACTAGAGCGTAGTGGATGTCACATGTCTTTGAATTTTTGGTTCTAGAACATCCCGGTTTGCACATGATGTTTTTCTTCATCGTGCATCGTTTGTGTTTGAAACCGTATGTGGTGGTTTGCAAAAAACCTCTAATTGAATAACCAAGATTCATAAGCAATTATCGGGCTTTAATTTAAAAATCAAAATGTTTTTATACATTAAACAACATTACACAGTGAGAGGTAAACCCAGTAAGTTATAAAAAAAACTCGTGTTGGTTACCCAAACCTAATTTTAATAAGCAGACTTATTTTTAAAATTTTCTAGTAGTATCAAAATTATATTCCATAAAAAAAAAACTACATGACATTTGTATTTTAAGATCCAAAACAAAAGTGAACGATCGGTAAGGATCTCGACGTTCATCTCAAACACGCCTTTGTAATGTCAATATTTTAATACAGAATAAAGTATTCTTGCATCACAACACAATAAAGGTTTTGAGTAAAAGTGCTCGCATATTTTGTTGTATTATTCTCTTCTACGTAGTTCTAAATTATTGTTACACATTGTCCCAAGTGACAATAGCATAATTTATAGCGGTCTTTGTCTAAAACTGTGCAAATTGTGCACGTTGCGTAAACAAAATCTGTTCAGTTTTTTGTCCGGCTTTTGCAAATTTTGCACCACAGTGTTTCATCTTATGAATGAGCAGAATAAAGATGTTCTTCCTTGCTTTTCTTAAATTTAATTTGTGGCTTTTAAATTAATTTGTATTAATTTATTTCTAGCAATAAAACTAAATTACGATAATGCTTGTTTGATAAACGATCAAAAATTCAAATGTCAAGCGACCGATCAATTTCAAAATGGCGCTTGAGTGAAATTCTAATACCGATGCTAATATCTGATCATTGGTATTTTATCGCAGGCTCTATCAGGCTGTCATTAAATATATGGGTAATAAAACTGGAACCGTGGGCGAGGTCTGTGGTCAAAACATATCGAACGTAGTTAAAAATACATAAATACCAAACGTACCCGGGAGCGGGGTCTAGTCGTAAACGCAATGTTTTAGTTCTGTGGCAATATATCTGATTGGATGAGAACACTTGCTCTAACACCGATCAACGGTAATTAAATAATTGTAGACGACAATTACGCTGTTGGAGTCATTTATCAACTGTATCAATAGATATATCACACAGTTTTTGATATATGGCTGAGATGCGATATTTTTTTATATTGTAATTTGCAATAATATACTAATAATATTTCATACCTGTCACCCAACGCCATCAAATCTCACACTAAATAGAGCTTGTGCTTTGAGTACTAGACCACTGATAAAATACTTAAATATATTTCTAAGTTCTACTAATTTATCTATAATATGTATGCATTTATTGGGTGTACCCAGACACAAAACAAATTGATCCTGCTAATGTACTGCGTTGGCAATAGACAATAATCTATGAACAAAACAATCAACCATTGAATGACTTAAAAAAGTTGAATGATACATATATACAACTATAGACTTCACATTTTGTACAATCAAAATCTAGCTGCACAAACTAGACTAAAGTATCATCAGACGAAATCCTAAGCTGTATCGAAATATACTTTTCCCATATACCCTCGAAAGAACAACAGAAGCAAGAGTATTTCCCAAATCGGTCTACATGAGTTGAAGACTTACGGCCAGTACCTAAGACCTGCGTGACTGACATATTTATAAGGCCATAAATCTGTTGGAGGAGCCGACTGGAGTCTTAGCCTAACCTATCACGATCAAATAACATGCAGCTGGTATGTGATGTGTGCTACTAGTTTATAGTGATGGACTAGTTGATAGAGAGCGGGCTGTTTGTAGACTTGTGGTGATGGAAGTTGAGGGCAACTTGGAACAAAGTCTTCGGTGGCGTAAACGTTTTTAGACCTTACAAATATTTACCATATAAAAGCTCTGCTTTTTACAAGCTTTTATTTAGTTTCACCTGTCCCGTTGTCTGTCGTTCTGTAATCAAATCTTGCAACTTAAATTTGATCCACTTCCCGGTTTCCGATTGAGCTGAAATTTTGCATGCCGGTGTAAATCGCATGACAATGCAATATTATGATGACATGGAGCTGATCTGATGATGGAATCACGAGGTAGCCATAGGAACTCTGTAATTAAACGGCACAACCACGTCGAGTTTGGACTCGTGTGAATCGTCTTGACGAGTTTTAATTATATAATTATAGACCGCTGCTATAAAAGCTTGTTATGAAAAAAAAATATTTTCATTAAAAACTTGTTTCGAATGAAAGTCATTGGTAATCTTTGAGTGAATTGATTTATTTATTTAAATTTCTTTGGTAATAGGCGGTCTTAGTGTTAGTCAACCTTTGTGGTAAGGACACCCTGACTTAACAAACTGTCAATATCAATACCTTATGTATGAATATTCATAATTCAAGAACATGAATAAAATGCATTCAGTTGTAGCCATGTCCGTTTTTGTAAAATAAGGTATTTTAAAATGTAATTTTTAAGAGAATTAAAGAACATAGTTTGCAAAAGTAAAACGAACTAGAAGCGTATAACGTATAGTTATGAATATGAGTATATCTGTAACAAGAGACTAAATATAAGAACAAACACGGTCCATCATACGTTTAATTATTGTATACTATTTTGACTTGATTTACGAGTCTCCGGACCGACCCCCCGAGTCTCAGCCTGACGTTTTTGTTAATTAAACGGTTACTACGTTCGGCCATTTTATGGAGTCAAGAAAAATACATAAATTCGTTACTCGGGATTACTTTGAACGTTACGTTAACATTTTTCTTCTTTTTTGTGTAAATTTTTGTAAAGAGGAAAGTTTTTAGTGAAACACTTTTTTTTTGTTTTGGAAGGGTTAAGTGAAAAATTTATTTGAATACTTTTTGTTTTTGTCTAGAATATTTTTCGTTTGACTCGCTGGGCACTTAGCATAATATTGTTTAACGTTATATATAACTTTTTTAAGTGTACATTGAGCAATTTGAAATACAAAAATGTCTTCGGCTCCAATCTAAAATTATGGCAACTAAATCCAGCGCTATACCCCCTGCCACAATCCAACCATGTACCCATCAACATATTCCAGTTATTTCAGTGGCATTATTTTTTGCCAAGCTGTGGCAATGGCAACAAATCACTCAAGATCACATTCATAATTTAAGTCGCCGCGTCACGGCTGATAGATTTATGACGTTTCTTTCAGACCGTCTAACGGGTACGACGTCCATGGACGTAACACGACACTCGCTGGAGCCGCCTCGTGACGTACGGGACGTGAGCTCTACTGCGCTGCATTATCGGGAATGCTTGCCTTGTGCAAATGTGGAGTCTTTCAGTAATTGTGTACGTATACCTGACGCTTTACTTATATTTTGACACATTGTGCAAAAACTTAATAAGTAATTTAATGATTTGTAAACACGTGTTTGGGGGGATGCGGAACAGAGAGCAAAGTCCCACATCCCACATACCTCTGTTGAAAAGGGAGGATCCTCCGACCAGACAGGTGTTATAGTCTGGTGGGCTACTGCTCGATAGTTGACTTTGGGCTGTCGTATATGTTCTAATCGCGCGGAGAACTTTCATTGCGCGATGCAGGATTCTTGTAGTTCTTATATGGCATATTATCATATATGTCGCTACACACGTATTGTATTTAGTTTCTACCCTGTCAAATTGTTTAGCTGTCAAAGTGTCGCCACATTACTGCCCACCTCATTGATGAAAGAATACAAAACGTTTTTAAATAAACAGCCACCCAAAACAAACTCCATAAAAAGAATAAATTAATTAAAATCATTTCATTTTAAAGTCGGAAAGTCAACATCGAGCGTACGTCAACTATTCGCCAGATAAAAGTAAATCCTTCATATTTAACGGCCGGTGACGTCACGGCCGCCATTTTGATTATACATAATTTGACGTGGCGACGGGTTTGACAGAGGACATTTAATTACCGTCCCCTCATTACCTTGATATCGGATATTGATATGGTGACGTTTTCTGTTCACGATGCGGGTGCGATACGTAATGTTATAACTATTGCAGTTTGATGCCTTTGTGAGGATCTATATGTCACGTAAATCTATTTATATATAAAATGAGAAACTGACTGACTGACATATCAACGCAAAGCCAAAACTACTGGGACTAGGAGCGTGAAATTTTGCACAAAGCTTCCTTTTATGACGTAGCTGTAGGTGAACACTAAGAAAGGGCTTTTCAAAATTCAGATCCTAAAGTTTGTAAGAAGAACCCTTCTTACAAGCAGGCGAAGCCGCTGGCAAAAGGCTAGTATGACATGAGATAGTAAATTATTCGAAGAGATTAAAATACACCTTCAGCAAATAAAAAACATTAGAATGGTGTGGCCTAAAAAGAGATGGCGGGATGATTTGGACGCGTACCGAGACGACTGGTTCGAGACGGCACAGGAAAAGAAGGTTTGGAAAGACTTGGGAGAGGCCTTTGCCCAGCTGTGGAACAGTTAGGGCTATTAAAAAAAAAACAAAACAAAAAAAGAATCGTGTTATAACTGACCCAGCTAAATAATGTAGGTACAAGGACAAATAATTTACTTTAATTCTGATACAAATGAAAGGGTAGGTATTTTGTATCTTACTCTCACAATAATCCCTAAACGACAAAATGAACCGGTAGGACATGAACCTTCACTAGTTCTTTTTAGAGGTCAGATATCTATCTACACTAATATAATAAAGAGGTAAAGTTTGTTTTTTTGTTTCTTTGTTTTTTTGTTTGTAGGAGGTAATCTCTGGAACTACTGGTCCGATTACAAAAAAATTAGTAAGAATAGAAAGCTGCTTTACTCCTGAGTGACATAGGCTATATTTTATGTACGCGGGCGAAGCCGCTGACAAAAGCTAGTTTTACATAAAACGACACTCCATGTAAAATATTAAACTGGTATTCAGCTCGTCTAAGAAGCTTACTCTAGACAATGCCAAAACGTTTTGTAGTTAAGAAAAGCGTTGGTTTGTATATTTTTTTATTATATTTATTAAAACTAAATGCAACACAATTAATTGATGGAGATGAGGATGAAAGACAAAAAAGATGGCTGAAATACCCAATATGAAAGAAAAAGGAGTTAGCAATAGCGTGACGGGTCAAAAGCAAAGATATGATGACCACATGCAATACCGGCGTGCACTGTTCCCACGCGCCACAAGGAGTTGTCAGCAAACCGTAGGAGCCCTGCAGAAGGGTCGAAGCCAACTGGGGCCAAGGGTTCACGTCTAAAAATAAGCCTCTAGCCCTGGTATAGATGGCGACGTAGGAACGGTGTAGGTTGTTTAGACAGTAAGAGTCTGGCACTGTTTTTCGCTCCGCCCAAGGGTGGGATTCGTCATAGGATGATTTTTAGCTACCATAAAAAAACCACATGCAATACAAACTTACAAGAACAGGCTTCAAGCCTTAGAAAAATTCTACCAATCAACTAAGAGTACTGGACACTTAACAAAGATCTTCGTCACGTCGTATCGTTCCCGCATCCACATCGTCCCCACTAAAACTCATACGTACGAAATTTTCGTTAAAAACCTACAGTTTATTTGGTCCAATGGAGTTTATTAATAAAGTTTTAATTAAGATATCGGCGTGACGTCACTGATTAATTTGAATGATCAGCAGATAAACAGGTCATTAAAATTATGTCAAACGTGTAATGAAATGACGTTGATTGTATATTGGACGACAATATTCACGGCTTTCGTTGTTATTTGTGTATTAAACCAATATAATACTTATCTGAAAAAATTGTGGTAGGGTTTTTTTCCCAGTGGTTATAATTATCCAATAAAAACACCCGCCCTTGGTGAATCAGGACATAGTGTCAGACTCTTACTGACTAAAACACCCACCCTGTTCCTACTTTACTTTTTATACCAGGTCCGAGTCTTCCTTCAGATGTGAACCCTTGGCCCCAGTGGGCTTCGACCCTTCTGCAGGGTCCTTACGGTTTGCTGACAACTCCTTGAGAAATTGTGGTTTTTTTTTATGGTAGGTGAAAATCATCGAATGACGAAACCCGCTCTTGGGCGAAACGGGAGACCAGTGTCAGACTCTTACTGACTAAAAAACCTACCCCGTACCTTCCTTGGAGAAATTGTGGTAGGGTCTGATTTAGGTTGTGTGTTGTTGCCATGTCTAAAAAGTGTATGACAATAAATTAGTATTACTTTACCCATTATGTACCTAGGTACAAGATTCCATTGACATAAAAACAAAACCAAAATGGTGGTCATGAAATTGAACAAATACTTTGACTAGCGCAAAAATCACACAGAAAAAAAAACATTTTTCTGTCTGTCCATTGACAGATAATTTATTCACTTTATTTTTTCTTTTTTTAAATATTATAAACTAGTGCTTGACTGCAATCTCACCTGATGATAGGTAGCGATGCAATCATGATTTTGAGGCATACTAGTTTTTTAAGGAACTATTCACTTTAGCCTTTAAGAAACCTAAATTATAATCGAACGGGAAGACCGCAGCAGGCAAATTGTTTGACACCTTCGATGCACAATGTGAAACAACAAGGCGAAACGTTTAGTTCATTTACTTCTTCTTTACCCATGTTTACTCTTAACTCATTTAGTAACATGTAACAAGTACGTGCATACCTGTTATCAATAATAAGTACTATAACAGTTATTTTTCAAAATAGAGCGATATCCGTTGAACAGTATCGGCCATCGCTCACTAATCATAAGAGACAATCAAGACGAGTGCACTCGTATTGACATAATGAAGGTGACGTAGGTAGCTGTGTATACACAAACAGGTGTAGAAGACAATTGATAATATTGTCTAGTTTCTCACACGGTATAGACATGATTATTACAGACGTTGTGTCTACTACAATAACGCTAGCGACCCACACGAGGATCACGCTTGATTTGTACGTGTCCTACGTACTCTTACAAAGTCGTGTAAGAAGTCGCGTGGCATGCATGAAGGTCTAAAAGTCTACTTGCCATATAAAATGTATGGAGACCGACGTGCCCAGATCGGCGTACGTCACCAACGTGTGCGCAATGTAGTTCTAACTTAAAGTGTGCTAAATCAAGATGGAATACCTTACAATTAAATTCGAAGGTGCGTTTAAATTTGTAATATAAAACTATTTTTTTTTAGCGGCTAGGTTTCTCCATAACCACTTTGAACTTCGTTTCATTCCCTTAAGGGGTGAATTTTGAGAAATTCTCTCTTGGTCATCTCTGACATCATAAAAGGAAACCTGCAAAATTTCTCACTCGTAGTCCCAGTAGTTTCGGCTGATAAGCTACTCAGTCAGTTTATCCATTAAGTATAAAAAAAAAATTGTGACGTTAATATCAGCGACATGGGGCCGCGGCAGACCACGAAGGAGATGGCGGGACGACCTGGATTTCTTCCTTGGGACTTGGAACGATAAAGCGAGTAACCGAGATAACTGGAAGGAATGGAGTGAGGCCTTTGCCCAACAGTGGGATAGCACAGGCTAGCTATAATAATAACATCTGCCTGCCTATTCCCTTCAATTGCCCTATTCTGTGAAGAATATGGTCACATCTCCAAACTATCCTCGACCCTGGCAGGCGTCGGCCTTACTTGTATCTCTAACCCTAACTCTAAATACCCGTTTAACACGATAAAAAAAATAATACCAAATAAAGCCCTAAAATACTACCCATACTACATTAAAATTAGTTCAAAATAAAATGACAATGGTGCACCACTAATGAACACTCGACGCACTAGGTGTCAATGACAGCCCGTCATCAAGCAGGTACAATCGAGTTGTCATCACGCGATGACACTTGAATGGCTGACGCAAATGATGACACTTTTCATAAATAGGCAGGAGTTAGGTAAAACTATTGATGTTGTGTTTATTTTATATTGGTTTTTGTTTGTATGTCATTTTAGATTCATGAATGTTTATGTGAAAGTCATTAACACTAATGAAAGCAACTTGAAGCATGATAAGACAATGCAGAGGGCAATCTGAATGTCTCTCTCTCTCATTTATTGATTCACATCGATTCTCATTCAACAGTTATATACCTACGTAAATACATTTAATAAACAAATAAGAAAACATAAAAAATGTGTATTTATTATTATTTATTTATTATTTTTAGTTATTATTTGCTTTATTGTACACCTCAATGTGGGCAGGATATACAAATATAAAAACTAAGTGTACAATGAGTTGACTTATCGCACAGGGCAATTTCTACAGACAACCTTAGGATGGACTAAAATGAAAGGAGATATATTTGGGGCGGCCAGTGTACAAATAACATAAATATATTAATTACATATAATAATAAAGATATACATATACTGTGTAATTACCCATTCACAGCTAAATATGAAAACCAGACAGATTTATGATATGTTTGACACAATACGGGGTGAATCAACCAACAGACTAACACAATTATGTAGCCTGCCATAAACATCTCAAACTAATTCACCCAAACAATAAAATGAGTGATTTTAACAAGCAGAGACAGTTGCCCGTAGAAGGCGAACGTATCAGATATGAAGACAGAATGGTGGAGAAACCAACGGATTAGCGAGACGAAACCCTTAGCGCGTCTAACATCAACCGCTTTCACATCAACAGCTTGCAGAACTGGTATCATCGAGGACAGAAGGCTATGCATGAGGATTTTTGCATTTAAAAAATTTTGCAATGTCTAAAAATACAGGGACGAAGTAACTGGAGCCAAGGGTTTGATTCTGAAAGGATGGCTCTGGCTCTGGTATATAAGATAAGGTAAGTACGGGGTGGATTGTTTAGTCAGTAAGAGTCTGACACTATATCCCGCACCGAGGGCGGGATTTGTCATTGGACAATTTTTACACACCATAAAAAGCCCTTATTGAATGGTTCTAGACTAAAAAAAACGCCTGGAAGATACTCTGCTGGTAAGCCTTCTACTAGCAGGATTGGTAACCTAACGTGGATTGTGAGATTCCGATGGTCATTGTGAAGCCACTTGCGGGAGACCAATAGTGAACGTTTTTCGGCTGAAGCCGACAACTAGAAAGGCATGGTTTTAGTTTGACTCCTATGTGTGTGGTGTATCCTGGTGTATCGAGAGAATCGGCGTTATTTACGAATAACGCATCGGTACAACCTTCTTGAAATTATAAACTTTTCAACAATCATTGTAACTGTTTTAATGTCATCCTTCTAGACGGTCCACGGTCCACGGTCATAAATTCTCAATTTTCAGTCTCCCTTATGTTTGCCTAATGTAGTGCCCATTACTTCTGTGATTAAAATAGTATAGTCTATATGATATGGTATTTGAAAGAGAAACCTCAGGATCTGACACAGAAATAACAGTTCCCATTTTAGCAACACCTGCCCAATTCACTGACTCTTAGGGTTAATTAGGCTTTGATTTCGCGAGGACTTTATTTTGACAGTCATGAAGAATTAACGGTGAATGTTAATAAATTGCATCTCCAATATTTTCACGCCAAAAAGAAAGAATGGTCAGAAACAAAAAGTAAAGCTCTCCTAATCTCACACAAACAAGGAAATGAGTAGCCAAAACCGCAAATCAGCCACCATAAATGACAACCGTTTCCTAATCGATAGTTGGTTATATTTGCTCGTTCGTTTTATACGATACACTAAAATTTGCATCATCAGGTTATATTCCCACTTCTCCATCTAACTGTACAGCCTACGCACTTAAAAAACAAATTTAACACACCGTAAATCAACCAGCAAATTGTATCTTAAGTCCAAAGTAATAAAAGTGATGTTGCCTGCACACATAAAGTTGCTTTGAATATGAAAATATCGCATCGCGCGGCTGCATTACAAAATGAGGCGAAATTATGATGGATACTGATGCCTCGTTGTTCGGTTAATAAGACCTGATTCTATTCGCGATACGTTCGATTGTAAACTGTAGGGTTGTTGGAACAAGGTTGAGAATGGAATGCGAATCGATCAGGAATCAATCGCGACGAGTGACGCGATGCAAGTGCACAACGTGACAACTCTAAGGCTATTTACATACAAAGCTACCTAGAACAAACTCATAACTGCTGATCTATATGCTGGTAAATACTTCCAGTTTAGAATTGCACAAGTTCCACGCCTGATTGACAAGTCTGCAACATGTCAATAATAATTAGCTAGCTCACCGAAGCATATTATGCTGTTTTGACTTAGAAATTGTGAATAAATTTACATTCCGACCTCGTAAGGCTTATTTTATTAACATATCAAGTTGTGTGTGACATTTACGCAAAGCATAGCAAAAAGCAAATTTTATCTATAAACTATTTATGCGCATGTTACAACTTTCACAATATTTATTCCATATTGTGTCGTCCGCCAATACCATTTAATGCGACAGCCAGGTAAATATCCGTGTATATAAATGTTTATAATATCCACATAACAGAAAACCCAATCAAGCACTGTCGATAAATTTTAACGATGCCAAAACACACATTCGAAACTTAATTGTTATTGGGTGTGTACCTAAAGACTAATCAGCATACTTTCTGTGGCGTCGTGTGCAAACAGCCTTAGTCTCAAGTTGCAATTTTAATTCCATAGGTAGATGTCAGTCGTTGGGTTCACCGCAGGACACCTAATAACATTGGAATTCATTAACATGCGAGCAAATTGAAGGAGTTTGATCTCCATAAGATGCGCATACGCAGCCATCAAACAGACTGGCATAAATATTATATGTAATGATCGGTCGGAAAGCTATGTGGAATTGTGTGACGGCTGGGTAAAGATGTTATAATGTGATGAGAAAGATACAGGTAATAATAATAATAAAGCTAAAGGTATGTGATGTTACTGGTGTTAGTCATAGTTTTAAATATGGAATATTCTCTGATTATGGTTCAGAGGTGAACAGAGTTATAAATGATGGATTAACGGAATTACATTAAAGAGCAGATACTAAGATGATTATGTAGCTCTAAAATGTTAAACATTGCTAAATTAACAAAAACGGGTTAATGCTAAGGGTTTTTTTTTTGTTTTCAGTGAGAAACCCTCAAAAGCTCTCAGATCATTTAAAAAAAGATCAGGGAGTTTTGGGGTTGTTAATTCAATATAATGACCATGGTCACTACTAGGTCATGAAAATAACCTTTTAAAGACGGATTACCTCTTTAAAGACAACTTTGGAACTCCTTCGGTACAACGGTTGATACAGCACATCCTTAAAGAGACTGCACAAGGGTCTCCCCTGAGCCCCACTGTGCACATCAATTTTAGTTACTGTTCAATTAAGAAAGCCACAAAAGGCAATAATTAATAATAATTTGCGACTATAGGGAGACAAATCAAAGAATCAGCCAAAGAATTTTTTGAAAGAGTTTACAGAGCCCTAGAATGCAAATTCAACCAAATGTTATAGGTGGTTTTAATTCACAAACGTCTGAGTTCCCACTCGTCCCTCCCTAGAGCGAGCGAAGTCATTAGAAGATTTTTAATTCAAACATAAACAACTCAATAACCCAATCAATCACTAATCAAAAACCCAATAACACTAACGGTACTCACAAACAAATGCGCCGGTCACGATCTCCTCCATACAATTCAGGTCCCTAATCGACACTTAGTGCGTTCAACATGAAATATTAACGCAGTGAAAGGCTTCAAATATATAGCGAGCCATACTTTATCTACAGTCTGAACCCTCTGCTCTCAATACCATAACTTTCACGATAAGATACATATCTGACATTATAGTTTCCTTGCCTTCTCAGATAGGATGGAAAGTAGGTAAAATCGTGTTTAATTTAATATATTACAAGATGACCAACGCCTCTGCTTGGGCTGGCTAATCGAGAAAGCTACTGTTTAGATTGTGTAGTGATTGTTCGTCTTAATATTGATTGGAAATTAACGATGCCTGACACTGGAACTTCTTTATTTCAAGATACTTTGCCAATAATATAGCCTATATTATTTGCCATGAATCTGGTTGTATTATACAGAAAGATCTCACCAATTGAACACCAACAATTTTTCTATATTCGTGGTAGTTCTCACCGATCACTTAATTTTTTCATTATAATCCTTTCTCCAAGCAAAGGCCTCGGTCAAGGCCTTTCATACATTCTTCTCATTGTCCACCTCGAAACAATCTTCGTGGTACACGTCTAAATCATCTGATCACCTCCTTTTGGGCCGACCTCGTCAATGCTCTTTCCATCTGCAGGAATCAACCGCTTAGACACTCTTGCCCGGCAGTCACTGTTGATGCAGCTAAAGTTACCTGCCCAGTCCTATTTAAGCTTGACATTGTTTCTGCTCACTTCACTGGTTATTATTATGGTCAAATCTCACACACGGCATCTAATCTAACAAATAAATTATACTAGACAGTTTCAAGTGTTCCTAATTCAGGAGGCGTGGATACAATTTGAAATACAGTTCTCTGAAATTACTTTAAAGTACATGAACCAAACAAATACAGACCTTCCTATGCATAGTACCAACAATCCTATTCACCCATCTGATGTAGTCTCCTGCGCATCTTGACATCGATCGTCTCCAATTATATACCTACGCAGTTACGACACAAATCACACAGACAGACAGACAAATTGGCCAGCCCGTTGGCATTTGGCAACGCCGAGATCCCTCCGTCTAGAATTATGAGATATTTATGATATACTGATTTATTTCAGCGTCGATTAGCTTATTATAATGTATTATGGATGGCCCTCTTAATGGCTGGATGAAGACTTGATTGGTTTTTTTGGAAGCATTAGTCATAGGCGAGTTTCGGATTGTACACTCTATCATTGGCTGTGGGTGTCGTGAAAGGTGAAGTCGGGATTAAGCAAGAGTAATTAATTTCGAAGACACTACTAAAGAAGCAGTTGAATAAACTAATTTAACGACAATCAACTCTGACTCAATGCGGCTAGATTCAATTTACCATTTCAAAGACAAAAAAAAATCTACCTTCTTCTTTTTACAGCGAGGTTTATAGAGAACTCTCGTTCTCTTGTTATTGTCTCTAATTATAATGTTTAAGTGTTATTCGGCATGACTAATGTGAACAGTCAGAATTAGGGTGAATTTTGATGTACTAATTTTAGGGAACTTAAAATCAAGTTTGAATAGGTTACTTAGAGCAAGCTGGCTCTATCGTCAGCCACATCATGGCTTACCATCAGGTGAATTGGTGATCAAACGCGAACCCAACAATAAGAAAATACATTGACTAAGAAAATGTAATGACCGATTTTAGTAAATACCATATTATATTATATTTATACCATATTATATTCACTTTGACTTAATAGTGTTCCCATGCACTAGAAACAAATTAAATTAAAATTAAGGTTGCCACGCCATCTTTTTTCGACACGGTCAAATCCGACATGATAATAAAACCTATAGAAAAAAAAAATCTGAAAGAAACCTTCGATTGTTTCAGACATCTTTCAAGACAAAGACTACATCACTAAGTGAATTAACAAAACCATTGACAAGTTTAAACACCACCACCAATTCAGACCATGACACAATCGTACCGCGGCCAATCTAGTCTGACAAGCACGCTGTCAATAGCAACTATGACAAACTGACGGACTGTTGGCCGTTTATTAGCGAGCTCATGAATCACGAGCCCTTGGCTGGACATGAATCTCAATTGTCCACAACTGATCATGACGGCAGGACACTCAACTTGCTGGACATTTTTACTCTTGTTGCTATTTGTCTGTTTGTTTATGGGAGCTTGTATTGATTTGTGGATAAGGTGTTTTTTTTTTTATAGGGACTAGTGCTTGACTGCGATCCTAGGTGATCGTAAACAGTGACGCAATTGTTGATGGTGAATCACGCCAGTCTTTTCACTCGCCGGTCGTGCTATTTTTTCCTGAAAAGTGGTAAGTTAAATTTTTTGTCAGTCATGCTGATTAATATCAAGTTGCATAGGTGAAAGCTGCTGATGAAAATTTACCAATTGTTACGAAGCTACTCGTAACAATTGTTGGTTTTTTTTTTATTCAAAATAAACAGTAGTAATCTTCCGACACTTTTTTTTAGCAGAGTTATGAATATACATATGAATGGATGCAAAGACAGAGGTAGGCCAAAGAAAAGATTGATTTATTATGTGAGAAGTGGTATGAAACAAAAGGGAGTTGTGGAGGAGAATGGCAAATAAAACGTGTTGAATATCCCAAATAAGATGGAACGAGGGCAGGTAATGATGACTTTTTTCAATAATTCCGTATTTAAAGATTCTGACTTTAAGGCAATTCAAATAATAAAACTTGATCTGAAACAAAAGTCTAAAAGCTTTCCTCCAGAAAATTTAATAACTCGAAACCGAATCCTCAATGAGTTCGATACTGACCCGTCAACCAACCGTCATTAAAACTCAATACATAACATAACTTATATACTTATCTCCGATACATAACTAACAAATCAGTAATAAAAGAAACGAATCTCCTCGCAATAAACACCAAACGATTTTATCTCACTTTAAAATATCGGCGAATGCGAAAAATGTCCAGCCTCAATCATATATTACCCGGCTAATGTCAACCGGTGACGGACGAACGTGATTGGCTGGGCGGCACGCACACACGCGCCGACTGGCCAACTTACGCACACACGCAAAAGTTATGGGTCTGTAAAAGTTTTATAGTTATCGTATGATGGTTGTACACTTTATGCAGATGCGCTTTATTCAGATGGTTACAAAAATGTGATCAGGATCGATGTGAGGGTTTTATGACCCACCGGTGGCTTTTTAGGCCAATGAACCCTGTATTACTTATATATCCTTCCTAGAAACTTTATGTGGTTATGACACGTACTGCAAATACCAGTCTTCGGCGCAAATCAAAGAGCCCAAGTACGTTTAATTACGTTATAATAATAAAGTCGTAAATGGAGATCAAGCAGCTGATTAAAGCTAACATGTTTAATTTAATACAAACTCATAGGATAAGCCTCTGCTTATCCTATGAGTTTAATACCCGCTGGTATTAGTATTTTATTTTCTACAAAAATTAAGCGAAGAAAACTAGAAATATATGGATATGAAGTCTATATTTTCAAGCTTTCACAAAGGCTCTACCATAAAATGTTGTCTGGTATTATAATGATATCTTAAATAACAATGGTATTGTTTAAGACCTTGTACTATCGTGCTATTTTTTTTTATTATAACTAATTAGATACTAATTGTATGTAAGAATTTATCAGAAAATCTATTACCTATACAGTATACAAAAATCTCGAATCACAATGTTTGTTACCGAACTCTTTCAAAACGACTTCACCAATTTCTATGACTTTTTTGTGCATATTTTAAACAGTAAGTCTCATGCTGGGGCCACACTAGCGTCTAATGTCAATGCCCACTAACGCGATATAAAGTGGGTGCCTACATTTGAAATATGCTTGACTTATCGCCTAACTCCAAACAGACATGCACCAATGCACGCCAATGCCGTTGTCAAAGTATCGCGTTGAGTAATGGCCACACCTAACGTTAACGTCGAAAATCGCGATAATTCTCCAAATTTCTCGTTAGTGTGGCCTGGACACCATAAAAAACCTTAGGCTGTTTTTGACCTTCCTACTTACACCCGCATTTTTTAATTTTTTTAATTGCGGTTGCTGGGAGCTATTTATAAAATAATGCTCATCAACTTCCAACCTGCCTAAAGAGTTCAGAATTCTCGATAAACGTGTAACAATTTTTACAATTAAGTCTCAAGCTTTTTTTTTCAGTAATAAACATGACAAACATCATGTAAGGTGGGGGTAATATGGCCCAGGGCTTATATTGCACGCCTGTTGGATTCAACAGTAATCGACTGGACTTGTCCACGTCTGTGCCATCTTTTTATGGTGCATCATTACTTGTATTAAATGAATTTTTATATTTAATACACTCATAAGTTAACTTGTTTATAGGTTGGCAATGAGGCTTTTTACTTGGTTTGTCACTAAATTCCTGGTTTTGTTTAAAGTCTGAGTAAATTCACATTTCAGGAGTATCATCGGTAATGATGCATTTGACTAGTCAAAGCTTCAAAGTCTTAAGTAATAATACCGAGTTTCTGGCCTGGTGAGTTTCTGGCCTCATTGTTGTATATTTGGGAAGTGTGTGTCGAAACTCTCTTTTTTTTCTCAGTCGGTAGACTCTTGTCAGAATGGTCGTAATCATCACTGTGAATCACGATGAGTGATCATCTTGGTCATACGGCGCCATTCATCGCGGACTGCAGCTTTCCCGGTACATTCTTAGATCGAAAACTTAGTTGCGGGCTCATTGGTGATTTACCAAGAGGCCTGGTACTTCAACTTTGCCCTGCTTTAGAGCAGGTCAAAGTCTGTAATGAATTTACTTTACTGTGTCGGAATTATTAAAAACTTCGAGACCAATTTAAACCAATAGTAGGTTAGGCTTTGGTTATTACCAAGCCTATCAACAATAAAAAGATTTAATTTTTATTATAAGTTGGCTGAATGTCGAAGAAAATGTTAATGTAATTTCTTTCTACTTCTAATAAGTACACGTTGTGGTAACACTTAATTAAATTTATACTATAAAATGTAAACAACTCAACGGAAACTTTAGCATCATGTGTTATGGAGTATTTTCTGTTGTTGCTATTCGTTTCTTATTACGTTACGTTTTAATGTAGTTTCTGTAAAAACATTTATGTACTTATATACTTTATTACAGTAATTAATTCTTGCATTATAAACTTTTTAAGCGCATAACTTTAGTATAATAAGCCAATTTTAACTCTAGTTTAACCAAAATGAATGCACTAAACTATAAATAAATTGACAATAGATAAACGCACTTTATCTCTGAAACTATGTAGATAAATCAGTGTAATTTAAATTTAAATTGATTTAGTTGCTAGCCACCAATAAATCCTAGTCCATTATACAGCCAGAAAATGACAAAAGTGTCGCGAAATTAGACGAAAACTTGATAAAATATGTTCTACTAATAATGAAGGTTGTAAACCTGCTGTATACTGAATAATATCGTGTTGTGATTACTGTTCATTAAGTGGTAAATTATGTCTACCTTATAAAGAATGTCTGTGTCAAGATTTGAGCACACTTCCGAATAGGATTTTTGATACGTGTCTTCGGATTTCCTAACGCCCTAGCTTTCCCTGATTTCTAGATACCGGACGGCGAGCAAAGGGTAGACAGAAGTCCGACTATCCGAAAACCGTCCGGACCGAACTCGAGTCATAGACGGCGCGTGTTAAGAAGTTAGCAAAACCATAGAGGCCCAGACTCCTTCATTTTAATTTTACGACAAAAAGTGGGAATAACTGATGTGAAATGGTAACCACCGCCTATGTATATCTATGATACCAGGGGTGTTTTGTAGATCTTATTTGTTTCTTTACTTTAAAATTGCTTACCATTTGAGACCCTTACCACCTAAGCACATATCTCGCAATACCTTCACGCCTTTCACTAATTAACTAAACACACATTAATTGACATTACGTTACACTCAAAAAATCCCCAACACATTTCTATTCATCATCTTCTCACAGTCTCAAGCACAACACCCAGCAAATCGATACAGCGCACAAAAGACGACAAAAAAACGCGGCTGCGACAAAACGTAGAAACAAAAAAAAAGTCGCAAGAACAACGTACAACTGAGTGAGTGTACGCTTTCGTTTTTCCGAATGCTATCTTCATATCCGGACGTGTGCAACTCGGCGTCTGTAGCGACTAGTCGAGGAGTCAGGGAGGCGAAGTATGTATGCGGTTAAATTGGAAATTTTTGATGTGATGTGAAAAGGTTCGGTTGGGATTGGATACCGTGTTGTTTGAGAATGTTTTGTGTTGTAAGAGAGGCTGGAAGATACTTTATTTGGGTTGGGTTTTCACACTTTTCATTAAGATAAGAGTATACAATAAAATACATAGGTAGGTGAATATCAAAGGGATTAAAAATGGGAAACCGAAACGGCATATCCATGCACTACTGAAATGTTATGTCCTCAAATATATTTTGGAATTTTAGCATTATTTATCGCTAAAAAACTAGGCCTTGAAAAGTCACTTTTACTAGAGCCATAACTGAATTCTTCCATTTCCTTTCACATCCTAGTCTATCCAAAAACAATGCATGGTGTAGTCTTTACCCAAGTCGACTTAACAATTGCGTCTACGCCTCACGAAAAGTCACGAAGCGTGACAGAAAAAAACCGAAGGGTGACGGAACAAAACGAAAGGCGATGCCGTTAAGTTGTTCTGATTTTAAACTGTTATGAAGGAATAGAATTAGAATAAACTTAATAGCGAATGCTGCAAGGAGAACAAGGAAGAACAGTACGGCCGCCGGATCTTGGCAAGTCTGAACTTAAGCTCTGCGAATTTATGAATGCAATTTGCACTTGTTATTGTTGTTAAAAACTGTTATTGGCACTTTTTTTTAACTTTATTTTTGTATGAGTTTTCAAGCGTTTTAATTCGCAGACCCTAACTTCATACACGCTAAGATTTGACGCGCGTAATGTACCTATTATGAAACAAGGTAACTATCTAAGTAACTAGGTTTTGGCAGAGGTTCTACTGGTAGTACAGTCGAAAACTATTCTGGAAAAATATACTATCTACACTAATATAATAAAGAGGTAAAGTTTGTTTTTTTATTTTTTTGTTTGTAGGGGGTAATCTCTGGAACTAATGGTTCGATTGGAAAAAATTAAACTATAATAGAAAGCTGCTTTACTCCTGAGTGACATAGGCTATAAATTATTTATATAACATGGATATTAACCGAGCTATCACAACTTTTGTCTCACAAATTTTCCGCGGACGAAGTCGCGGGCAGAAGCTAGTAAGAATATATGTATAAAGATTATAGAATCCCAGATATGCCTGGTTATAATTTACCTATATTGCCATATTCATCCCAAATTCCTTAAGTTTTAAATGCGTGGTAAGTCAGAACGATGCATATTTTATAATATTAGATAATTAGTAGCATATTAGTATATATTAGCATTATCAAACTTTTAATGTTCCCACTGCTGGGACTTAGGCCTCCTCTTTAGGAGAAGGAATAGGCTGTAATCCACCACAAGGGGCCCAGTACGGTTTGGTGAATAGGTATCACATGTCTTCGAATTTTCGGTTCTAGGACATGCCGATTTTCTGATGTTTGTCATGAAATACATTACACAAAGTAATGCACCTGGCTGGGTTTATACCCAAGACCGAGTAGTTGTATTATTACGACCAGAATACAGCACTTATATTTTATTGTATCTATTAGGAATATAGTACACACACTGCAAATACAATGACGTCTACTGACAGCTGCTTTATCATCCCGCATGTCATAAAAATCAGCTGACGACAGTAATGGTCATGCTTTTACTGTTTTAGGTCCAGTTTTGAAAATATCTGTGTCACTCTTGACGCAAAATGGATCTTTCATATTCCGTCGTACTACTAAAAGTAATCGATGGCACAGATTTTTCAGTTTCATCTGTTTTGGAGATTGTGCAGCGCTTTCGTTTTGTTTGATTGGAATGTAAGAGGAAGAGAGCCCTTTCATGCGCCCTTACCCTTATCTCCACATTGCAACAAGTGCTTGGTGGTATTCCGGAGTTTCGAAATTGGTTATGTGACATCGACTGCACCCCTGTCTTAAAAAGGGTGTAAATCCGTTGATCCTGCGAATGATCTAGTCCTGGACTAGTCTATTGCCGTCAATCGAACTATAAGAGCATAGGAACAAATACTGCACTATAAAATCAACTTTCGACTGACGAATGGTTCAACCCCAGGCAGTTGCTTTACTTTGTCTAAAACCTGTGGAGGTAAAAATCGCGATAAAACAGTCAAAAATTCGGAGACATAAATATGACATCCCACCAAATCAGCCTGAGCCAACGTAGTGGATTACGGTCCATTTTTTCTCCCAGAGACTCTCCACTCCAAGACTTATTTCCCGCCAGTAATTAATTCATGATCTTAAGTATTGGCCAGAACTGACTAAGGACCGAAAAAATTAGAATAACAGAAGAGAGCCTATTGTCCTTCTTACAAACAGGCCCATAATAATAAAAACATTAAGTCTGATTATTACTATTGCAAACTTATGATCCTAAAACTATATTTTTCAAATACCCCATTTAACCAGTCCCCACCATCATAACAGACAAGTTTATCTTGAAAATTTGGAATTGCATTGGGAATCTGCGCAAGACGTCCCTATCTGATCACTCTGATCGGCTGTGCACCTGCTATCGGTTTGAACGACAATCGATATTCGGACGTTACCGATTCGGTCCAAGTGGTTGTAACCGATCGTCCACTTGATCTACCCCTTTAGTGACGGGGACGAAGGGGTAGCTATTGAAAGTCTAAGATAAGATGGGTTTTTGGCGAAGACTATTTGTAAAGCTAAGGCTTTGCAGGGTAAAGTGGTAATGGGAATAATGAAGAAAAGATTACTATTTACTAAAATTTACATTTCATTAAACTCTTGAGCCCCGAACGAACGCCGGCGTTCGCATTTCTATTATGTCTCTAATTATGGTCTGACTAATTTTACCGGAGTCTGTGTATTGTGATGGTTACAACTGGAGAATCTTTAAGCCTAGAGTGAATAGGTTACTTCTTGGTAAGCGCGCTTTATCGTCGACCGCATAGTCGCTTTGGATCAGGTGAGATAGCGGTCAAGCGCGAAGCTTTCAACAATTCAAAAAATTAGGTTTCTTCACACAAACTTTGTACTCCCTTTCAATCCCCTCAAGGCGACAATTTAAAAAAAACCTAAGTGCAGATCACATAAAGAAACCTTGACAATTATTACAATTATTTGACAATTCAAGTACAAAGGAGATACTCAACAATGAGTTTTGCAAAATTTCACATTTGTAGTCTCAGAAGCTTCAGCCTTGACAAGTCAGTCAGTCAGTGAACGAAGACAAAAAGAACGTTTCAAACTCTACATTAATTACAAAAATCTAATTTTCATAACAAACTATAACATCTATAGTGTGACAAAAACTCCACAAGAAATTCTTGACTCAGAAATCGTAGAGATGTGGATTGCAGACAAAGTTTCAATTAAAAGATGTGTAGTCACTGGCCATTAGTACGATAGATCCAATTAATGCCGATCCAGGAATTCATAATGTACTCCAGCTGCTTACTTAAAATACTCCAATAATTTCCTACTAAAGTCGCCCGAGAAAAATGGCACCATACAAAGCAGGTTGGCGACATGTGGCATCGCAGGGCATACGCCTGCACCTGGTACACAAACCGCTCGCGGTTCATATCAGCCGCCATAAATAAAGAAACACATCTTAGGCAAGTTTATATCAGATAAAAGATATTTCAAACATCGAGCCTCCTGTCGGCCCAATTAAACTAAATCACATCAAAATCGATTACAATCGGGACAATACCGGATCGAACCGGTTAAGATCGGTAGCGCGGCCGTCAGCGGCGTTTCAAACGCAAGTCGCGTGGGCGCACACAATTTGCATAGCTTCATTAGGGCCGCCCTGGACGCGATAGGCGCGTTATCGACGCCGCCTCTGAATCGCGCCTTACCTCCTTTTTTTAATCGGCAGTCGTTAATTAAGCGTGTGTGAGGTCTTACGCCTTAATTATAATTGCGCACAGATACTGAATTAGCCCGCTTTTAACGAAGCTAAAATAAAACGGATAAGTAAAACCTATTTATTTGTAGCCTTTTTAAAGATAAGCATTACTGTCGTGACTAGTTTTAATTGTAGATAGCAGTATCTGTTGATTGCTCGAGGTGGTTATTGACCGATAGTTTTATTGTCAATAAAATGATGTCGAATCGCGCAGTTAATGTGAAACACTTGTAATATTACTGTTGAAATATTGCGACGTTAATTTCAAGTACTTACTCGTATTGTAAGGCTTACGTTTACGATTATAGCTTAGGTAATTATGTCTGTGATAATCTTAGATCTTTCAGAGCGATCAATCACTGAAATCGTGTAGAATTACAATTTTAGACGACACATAATATATTTGTAAGATCCTATCGATAATCGTGTGTCATCTTGGGAACATCACTAGCTAAAACAATAAACAATTGCTCTGTCAGTGCACAGCAGCGCATTTGTGTGACGTCTTACAAGTCGGATGAATTAATTTGAAATCATTCATTAATATTGTTTATTCATAACTTACTAGAAAACAAACAAATTACGGGAAGATAAAGTTAATTAATGTAAACTAATTACAAGGCATTATTGTTTTATTTTTGTTTTTGGTGCGTCGGGAAATTGACAGAAATGAAAAGCACACATAAACAAATTTCAAGAAAATACGTGACCTGACAAGAATAAAAAAACTGAAAGCAGTGGTGGCCGAGTGGTAATGGCCCCAATTTACGAGTTGTAGGTCGCGGGTTCAAACCCAGCCAGGCGCACAACTTTGCGTAATTTATTTCATCACCACTGCTTTCAAAACGGTGAAGGAAAACATCGTGAGGAAACCGGCATGTCGTAGAACCAAAAATTCGAAGACATGTGACATCCACCAATCTGCACTGGGCTCGCGTGGTGTATAATGCCCCATTCCCTCTCTTAGAGAGGAGGCCTGTGTCCCAGCAGTGGGAACATTAAAAAGGCTGAAGATGATGATGATGACATGAGCTGATGTTAACTTATATGCTACAAAACATGACCCCGACGAAATAAAAATATGACTAATCGTACTACAAGATGTTCAGCACGAACTTATCAGGATAGAAGTCTATAAACTTGTAATAATGACTCATCAACCTGCCTCACACATTTTACGACTTTCCACAAAAGATAACCGCCACACACATTCACGTTTTCTTTATCACCACACACATGGCCTTTCCGACATTTAAACAAACTAAAAACTCCTTTAACAAACCTAATTTGGTACCCGAAGAGTCCTCCATATTAAAAAGCAAATAAATCGCATCCACGGTTGACGAAACATCGAAATAAGGCCCAGTACATGAATGCGCAACGTTTCGCGACATCAGCATCGCGTGAGTCGCAATGCAAATACGACAGACCACCGGCGTACCACCGACACTTTTATTCACCCGTTGAAGAAACCTTCTTTATCGATAACTTATTCAAAATTGCAATGAAAAAAAAAACATTCCTTCAATTATGTTAATATTTTATTTTATTCATACCAAATGTAATTCGTGCAACCTTTCCAAAGTTGCGAGTTAACGTGTGCACATTGAAGTAATTGCTGTAAAGTAATTACAGCAATTAATTATATTTTTATTTGATCTACAGATCTAAATGGAGTAATTAAAAGCAGAACACAGCACGCTTTAAGTTATTTTTATAGTGCACACATTGAATTTTACGTCGTACGGTAGCTATCAGATAAAGCTTCAGTACCAGGCCCTTCGCCAAACAATGGTAAATAGTCGTTCGCAAATTTCGCCGTTTCCCATTGAAACTACATCCTAAAACTGTATTGGTCTGGTCTCAGGCGTTAGTGGCCCGAGTGGCCGTAAACGCCTACGTTTCGGTAAGTTCGCCGCACTCGGATGAAGACATTTAAATACGTCGAATATGTTAATATTGCGATCGGATCGTGTACACTGCCCTTAACAACGGGGACTGTGCGTTGGCGGACAGCGGTCTATTAGTGAGACAGTGCGAGTTATAGAAGGGAGCGGGAGCGATTAAATTAAATTCTAGGTCCGCTTAATTTACAACTGTTAATGTATTTTATTATTAACTTACTTTATAAAGTGATAGTTTCTAAAGTAACCGCTGCTGGAAGATTGCGGTTCAAAAATTTGTAGGCATACGCTATTACACAAATACTTTAATTTTACCATTTCTCACGTAGTGAAAAACCTTTAATGATTTATGAAGACAATAGAGAGCTAAAAAGCATGGCTCATTTTGTCCTCTCATTTTGTTTGTTACCTTCCTAAACATATTTATTTTAAAAGGGGGCTTAGCATGAGATTATGAAATTTCAGTCATGCGAGCGAAATCATCTTACAATTAATAATCGCAATGAACTGGAGAAAAAAACGCCTTTCATAAAAATATTGGAAGTCAAAAAACGAAGCATTCGTATTGTGTAAAGATGACGCAAACAAGCAGTAAAGCCATCATACCTCAAGAGCAACAGATAAATGGTTGGAAGCTAGACCATCCCCACTCCAGCCGCCAAGCCTAGAAGATGTCTTGGGTCCTGACCCAAGAGTGAGTGAGTGGAGTGTGGTGGTTGGAATTCGTCCTACTCCTGAGTAGGACGAATTCCAACCACCACACTGACTGTGGTATCAAAATTCAGTGTGTCATACAAACTAGCACCTAAACTTCACCTAAGGTGAGTTGCAGTACAGTTTGCTTTAATCCCATCACAGCAGTTGCACTTTCAAGATCGCTGTCGCTCATGCCCCACACCGCGTCACCCAGTCATAAGCACACACAAGCGTCCATAACACAGTTTATGCAGCAGCCACACTGACCCGCGCCATTCACGTCTCCTCCGCTAATACTATGTTACTTTAAATAGTAAGACTTATATATCTTTAATGTTGCATTATTGGTTCTTTACTTGGATGAGAATAATGCTTCATAGCGTAGAAGAGTATCATCCTTGTAACGTTCCCACTGTTGATATTCAGGCCTCCTCTTTGGAGAAGGAATGGATCGCTATCCACCACGCGACGCGGGCCTAGTGCGAATGTAGGTAGATGTCACATGTCTTAATTTTTTTGGTTCTAGGACATTCTAGGACAACATGCGTTTCTTCACAATGTTTTCCTTCACCGTTTTGAAAGCAGTGGTGATGAAATAAATTATACAGATTAATGCACCTGACTGGGTTTGAACCCGTGACCCCTGACTCGTAAGTCGGGCCCTTTACCACTCGGCCACCACTGCTTATCTTGCCAAATAAGTCTTTGAAAAAAGTGGGAAGACAGGAGGTAGAGACGATGAAAATGCCCGTGATATGAAAACAGATATTCGTACATATTTTCTGTACTCTATATGCCCACATCACTCAGTAATAAAGTTCATAATTTATTACATTCTTTCAAAATTTTTTCACTTTTTTATTACTATTGAAAGACTGTCTATAGTCATTGCTTGCACTTGATTGCTATCTCACCTGATGGTAAGTGCTGATATGGTCGAAGATGGAGCACACTTGCTTAGAAGTAACCAATTCACTCTTGACTTGAAACCCCACTAGGTTGTAGCTGTTCACTGGTATTTATAATTCTACTAATTTTTTAATTTAACCTTTCGAATACGGTAATAAGAGACTTAATAGAAAGACAATTATAGGTGTGCGAAAGCCTGCATCTATCGAGGCTCAAGAGAGAGAATAATCACAAAATAAAAAAGTTCATATTATAATATTACTTTAAGTTTAAGAGTAGGTTAAGTGGCAATGGGCAGGGCACATCGCACGCAGAACGGATGGCCGCTGGGGCCGAAAGGTTCTGGAGTGGCGACCGCGTACCGGAAGACGTAGCGTTAGAGGGCCTCCCACAAGGTGGACCGATGACCTGGCCAGGGTTGCTGGAAGCCGATGGATGCAAGACGCACAGGACCGGTCTTTGTGGCGGCGCTTGGGGGAGGCCTATGTCCAGCAGTGGACGTCTTTCGGTTGAAATGATGATGATAATGATGAAGAGTAGGTTTGCGGATATCATACCAATGTATAAAATGTCTGCAAAAGTACTTCGTAACTAGAATAACCATTGAAGGCCACCTTCGAAGAAGGGAGTGTTGATCGTATAGACTCATACCTAGATACCTAGTAATTAAATTACTTTACAATACCCAATCTACATGCTTTAAGGGCTATTAAAGACCCCAGCTCTATGTGATATAATTGACGATTTATTGTTAAAAAAACCTGGCAAGGGCAAGTCGCACTAGTGAACTGAGAGTTCCGTACAAATTTATGAAAACGGTTGAATTCACGAATTAAATTACTATGATTCCTTTAACGTAACGTAACCACTTTACAGTTTTCAGATTATCTTGCTATATTTGTGCTAGGAGACCTTACTATATGCCAAAATATCTAATATTTTTTTTTATTCCCTTGAGAATGTCAAAACATACGTTTTTTTCCAACATAAACGGCCATAGGTATAATTTTTTCATTAACTCAGAAGTTTGATTTTTTCACAGCGTCAGGGAACCGCATACTTAAGTATCTTATTATGATTTTAATTTTAACTCGATACCTCCACGCGTGTTCTATATAAAGAGCTTTGACAGACAGGCAAACGGACAACGATCCCATATGACTCTTGTCCGTCTTTTGACTATGATCCTAAAGTATCCTAAAAGAGTTTTTGGAGGTATGCGGAACAGAGAGTAAAGTCCCACATACCTCCGTTGAAAATGGAGGATCCTCCGACCAGACAGGTGTTATCGTCTGGTGGGCTACTGCCCGATAGTTGACTTCGGGCTGTCGTATATGTTCTGATCGCGCGGAGAACTTTCATTGCGCGATGCAGGATTCTTGTAGTTCTTATGTGGCGTCATAAATGTCGCTACAAGTTTAAGTAATTTTCCTTTTGAGCTACAAAACCCAAAAAAACTTCAAGGACATAATAATTGCACACGTTTAACTAAGCTGAACAAGCAACAGCAGAGTGGTAAGAACAAAAACTAGATAAACACATAATAGCTACTTTAAACCGATCACGAGGATCGATGATGCGTATTTTACGACTGTTCATTACACGTCAGTTGATTGAAATTAAGTACTGTGTACAATCAGCTGCACAAATTGACACTGGTAACATCTTCATGGCCAAACAATAAAGGTGGAATTCGCACTGCAAGTGGTAAAACTGCCGTGTTTTTGTCAGTGTTTTATGCTGGCGGTAATCTATGTCTCTCTAGCTGTAAAACTCAGATAGAAGTGACAAAAAGTACGTAGCTGAGATATTTGTAACATAATAACAATATCTACTTAAGATGTCCAAGAAATTTCTTGCACATTCTTCAAGATATACATCTGCATAGATTTGATTTGATAAAGAATTCGTTAGTTGTATCAAGACGTACATACATAATTTTTTCCCATCCTTAAAAAATAGACATACAAAGATACTAACAGTAAAGTAAAACTAAAAAAAATCTAATAACTAACCGAGTCAAACTTGTCGACCAGACTAACTGAATTATACATCATCATCATCTATCTACCAGCTCTTGTCCCATTTTATTTGGGGTCGGCGCAACCCCTTTTATTTCTTCCATTCTGTCTTGTCACATGTCACGCTATCACTAACTCCCTTTTCTTTCATATCACTTCTCACATAGTCCATCCATCTCTTCTTTGGCCTCCCTCTCCACATCAGCTGAGTTATAGATAATGGTGAATTTAGGTTTTTAATCTTTCCACTACCGTAATTACAGACACAATTAAAGAACAATAGATGTGCGTTTAAAATAGAGTTTAAACCTATTTCATCAATCCTTCATTCCCATAAGCATTAAATCAGCTATAGTCTACTTATGATAAAGATTCTATATTAAAAATCAAAATGACACATGAATAAAACCTGCAAACAAAAGACTCAAAAGACCAGAAAACGAATACAAATTAAATGAACACCAAACAAAACAAACAACACTCAAAAATTCATAACACTTCGTACAAAACCAACATAAAAGTAAAAAGAAAATAAGTCAGTTCTCTACAGATCTTAAACTGCATACAGTAAATTGTCACAATATCTCAAGTTAGTACGAGTGCATCCACGACACGGACGTTATTAGACGTGCGACGGAGTGACACCGACGTCGTCGACGTCGTCGACGTCGTGGGGCGACGACGGAACGTGACGCGACGTCGCCGTCACACCGAGATATTAGATCTCGTTGTTTGTACGTTTTCAAATGAAAAATGTTTGCAGATTATTTCCAAGGCGATGTTTGTTGTACTGATTATTATAATTTTGTGTGTTATCTAGGGAAATTATGTGTTGGTCTCGTGACGTATAAGTCTGAATTGTGATTAGTGAATTGTCAAAATTATTCTAGTTTCATTGGATCGCAGTGATTAAAATGATTTTGGAGTTTTGATTTTCTCTTGAATTCTTAGGTCGGACTTTTATTACGGGAAATAACTATATTCAGTTAAAAATACTAACATCATGCCCAATTGATGATTCAAGATTTGAACTGATAACGGGGATTAAACATTACAAATTATATAGCTAAGTTCTTACAAGTTAATAATCTTTTCGTCCAAAGCTTCACTGAATAAAACTTCGTCCAAATTGACAAATAACTGACAACAGCTGACACCCAAACCAAATCTCCAATCTCTAAAGTCCCGCTATCTCAAAAAATTACTAATGACGTCATCTCACGAAATCAAACGGAATATAAAGAAAAAGTCACGAAAAAACAACAAATCATTACTATCATCAGATCGGTGGGATTTCAATAGGTCCGTCAAATACACAGACAATGGCACAATGCTGATACCCAAGTCATTATCAGATCAACTTAGGTAACACTTCATGAGACAGACGAACGCACTGGGATGGAACGCGGCGCGGGCGGTTGAACGCTAACGGGAGCGGTTGGAACGCTAGAACTTACAGGTCAGATATATCTGTTTGTTTTAGCTGTGCTAACGAATTATGGAACTCGAATGAAGTTATGGAAGGCACCGCACGAAAGAAAGAAAAGTCAATCAGAAAACACTTTAAGGCTCTGATAAGTTCGACACCACAGCATGATGCCTAGCAGATATGCATACGCAAAATAGATGTGAATGATAATGATGATGGTAGCGGAGAAAATGTAAAAGGACTTTAATACTAAATTCAGCTAGACATATTATGTCGTCATAAAACTTGGCCTCTATGTATAAGTTTTAATTAGTTGAGTATTTTAATTTTTCTTGTTTCAAAATTACTTCATTTAAATAAACCTAATAATAGTATACGTAAATAAAGAAATATTCAATCTTAGATTGAGATATTATGTAAAGCTATACACAATATCTAGAAAATAACCGTAGAAAAACGCAGCGTTTCTTTACCAAGTGCGTAATACAATCAAAAATCCAGAGTGGATCTTCCAATAATGAGTTGGTTGCGTTTCGCGGCCCACAATAGTCGGGGACAATGGACGGACTCAAATCAACGTGTACCTATCCTTGGACGATTAACGCTCTCTTTGTCATCCCTACAATGGGGGGTCAACGGTTTTTTACGTTTTTCCAATTACGTTTATTGAAATTTTGTTATAATACCAGGATTTTTTCTTTTCAGTGTACCGTTGTTTGCGCATTTTTGTAATTGCTTTCTGAAAGATTGAATGGGAGATGGAAAATTTTGGGTCTATGAAAATTTTAACATTAAAATCTTAGACTTATATTTGTAGTTTTAATTCTCTTTTTTGAGGAGTTTTTGAACTGGAAATATGTTAAAATCTTAAGGCAGAAAAATTAAATCCTAGTAGGTATTTGCTGTAATAAGTCCCTAGAATCTCTGGTTTATATAGAATTTGTTAGATCTTATGAGTCAGGATATCTATGAGTAAAAAGGATACAATGCTGACAAATATTTGCTAATTTGTGATATTAATATTGTGAAGAAGAAAATAATTATTTGATGAATTAGCTCCAAAACTATAGGATCGAAACTTTTCTTTCACCAGTAAGATGCTATTTTGATCACTTAGTCATAATTTCTTCTTTCACTCAGGCAACGCTGCTAGTAGAGGCTACTTATTAATCTTAACCAAGCGAAAAAAATATAATTGTACCCAATGAGGATTTTTAGCGAACAGTAAATAAAGAGCCAAAACTAGCAGATTTTGGTATTTCATAATTTGCTACCATCAGTCAGAAAGTGCAGAACTCCATTAGCGCTTTAAAGTCAAAGTCAAAATAGTTTTATTTCATATAGACCTACATGGGCATTTATAAAACCTTAAAGATTCACCAGTCATAAAAGTATGGCCACTTTGGTATTCTAGAGTTATTATAGATTTGTCCCAAAAAGCTAAAATATCGAAATCGATTAACGTAGACATGGCCATATCGCTCTAATTCTGTACAAAGTGGCAGCACCAGCCGCCGCTAAAATATACCGGTGTCACTCTCCATTATTTCGATACTAATTTTGAAGAATGCTATTCCGCAATGATCTTTGTAAGGTTGGAAGATGATCTGAATGATAAAGGTAAAAGTAGACTTAATTAATTAATGTGGAATTTGTGTTTGAAGAAATTTATTCTCATTGTCCAACATACCACAGTGTTTCAAGACGAAAGTCTATGACCAGTCTGTGTTGCCAGTGATGACATATAGTACTGAAACATGGTCGTTTACAATTTAATAGGCCTCATCAAAATGTTTACAGTCACCCAAAGCGCAATGAAAGGGGCTATACTCGGAGTGTCCTTGCGTGATCGTATCAAGAATGAAGTCACCCGTAGGAAAACCGACATAGTCCGAAGAATCGCCAACTGAAGTGGCAGGGGGCAGGGTACATTACTCATAGAGCGGACGGTCAACGGTGCCGAAAGGTTCTGTTAAGTGACGACCGCGTACCAGAAAACGCAGTGTTGGAAGGGCTCTCATTAGTTGGACCGATGACCTGCGAGAGTCGCTGGAATGCGGTGGCTGCAAGACGCACATGCAGGATCGTTCGTTGTGGCGACACTTTTTCACAATTATTTTCTTTTATAATGTATTCAATAGTAGTTTACTACTAGTATTAATATTTGTCAAGAATTTATAGCATCTTACTGCTGAGAAGCATACTGGCTAGGCATTATGTTTATAGATTTTATATTGACCGTATATAACTGAAAACAAACTTAATAGCTTAGATCACCTTATAAAGTGGATAGAAATAAACATAATCAGCCTTAAAATGTTCTCACTGCTGGGACTCGAGCCTCCTTTGTTGGAAAGGGAAAAGGTTATAATCAACCAACCAGGTCAAGCAATCAATGTAGGTTAGTGGATGTCACATGTCTTCGAATTTTTGGTTCTCGGACTTGCCGGTTTGTTCACGATGTTTTAATTACACAAAATAATGCGCCTGGCTGGGTTTGAACTCGCAACCTGAGTCACCAATGGCAATGCTCTCATCGGGGGATGATTTCTATTTAAATTATTGAGAACAGCGTTTGCACAACTGTTGTCTTTCTATTATGTCTCTAATTACGGTATTCAAAAGATTAAAAACCAAGTAAAACAGAAGAAAGCCTTACTAATACGTAGAAGTATAAACATAAATCGAATTAGTAAACCTTTACAATTATGACAGGTTGGTCCTAATTTGTCCACCAGCACTTAGGATATTTATGTCCCCAGATAAGCCATTCCATGTCCCTTCCCAAATAAGGTTCAGCATCAATACATACTCGTACAAGACAACAAATAACCGTCGCAGCGACCTATTTGTACAATTATGTACCTTTTGATTTACCACCGAGATATTAGCCATACAACTATAAAAGTCATACAACGATTACACGCCTTTGTACAGCATTAGGCATTAATTCAACTCTGGCGTTCGAAACGCGACGTCCGACTTGATTCATGCGCAAGCGACGATTGGAAAAGCGACGTAAGTGACGAAAAATTTGCAACGTAATTTAAACTTTATGAGACAAATTTTTGGGTTGGTTTTTCAGTGGAATACTGGTTATCATAATGAGTAGTGCACCAATTGTCTTTGCTGAGGAGATTAAATTGATTTATAAGACGCCGTTTCGTCCGTCATTCGTTCTTGGTATCTGGTCGTAAAGTTTGGTGCGGGTCGCGATCGTTTCGCGTGTTTTATGCCGCTACCCTTTTGATGTGATGCAATATTACTAATGATTTATTTGTTGTTAATCTAGAATTATTTCCTGGTTTTGGACGTATGTCTCGTCCATCTTAAACCGTGAGAGCGAATCATACTTTCAGTTCTTGGTAACTCAATTATTTCCGTCTGCAATTTTTATTGTGTCACAAATGTTGTCTATTTTAAAACCAATAAATTGTACCAATTGGTTGCAATCTATTGGGATGCGTTAGTCACTGACTGACACAGCATTTGTTGTCAATTAACTTGTTCTTATTACTGCTACAGACGTTCTTAAGTAGTGCCAACACACATTACTGTTCAAATAGAATTTACGGCTCAAAGGACCAATGTCTTATAATTTGATCCTTCAAAACCAATACTGCATCACAGTTCAAACTGAGTTGCAGACAGACTTGGACACGATCGTATTCGTAAGCTAGAATTATCTCATTAAAGGGAAGAGACAAGACGTGTACCATGCATAGTTCAGTGCTTCTGTCCGTCTGTACGTAAGTGTCCGAGACATAATTGGTTCAATGACTGGACACACGTTACACTGGCCACTACTTGAACCCTGCGACGTTGTGGGGTGTGCAGACATGTGTAGTATCTTACAGAAACTCAAAATAGCTACAGACGCAATTCGCTGAAAGTCATAATGATGAGTCAAAGTAATTTGTTCAGTTTGACTCAATGTCGTTTGTAATGATGCGATATTATTTAATATTGCAAAAATGCTACTGTAGATACTTTACCAACATGCGATATAACGTAGAACAGTTATTGCTATCAGCTGTAATATACGTCATACCTTTGGACTGGACCAGAGTAATAATAATAATGGTTCTTATGTGATTTGACCAAAGTCCGTGATAAGACCTGTCATTCTGTATGGATCAGAATGTTGGGCTGTTAAGAAGATGGATGAAAACAGACTGCATGTAGCGGAGATGAGAATGTTGAGATGGATGTGTGGTGTGACGCGAATGGATAAAGTAAGACATGAGTATATTAGAGGAAGTCTGAAAGTGGCGCCAGTGAGTGAAAAGTTGAAAGGTAATCGTTTGTCTTGGTATGGCCATGTAAAGAGGAGAGATGAAACGCATGTTACGAGTTTTGAATTTACACGTAGATGGATGGAGAGGAAGAGGGAGGTCGAAGAAGAGATGGACGGATTGTGTGAGAAGTGATATGAAAGAAAAGGGAGTTAGTGATAGTGTGACGGGTGACAGGACAGAGTGGAAGAAAAAAACATGTTGCGCCGACCCCAAGTAATATGGGATAAGGGTAGGATGATGACGATGTGATTTGACCAATACATATTTTCTGTATGGACCTTAAAAGAGACCCCTGAGATTGTTTCGGTGTTTCTTCTCAGGGTAGTCTGCTAGGAAACACCGGACTCATCTAGCATAAAAAAAAATGACGTGTAAAAGTGTTTTTTAAAACCTACTTACAAAATAAAGATCATTTATCATTTATAATTTTTTGTCATTATTAATGTCTTATTTCAAGACATACTTTCGTATAAGATATGTGCCATTCTTTCTTATCGCTAACACAAAGAAAACCATTTTGAAACATCGGCGACATTCTCAGGCTTGGCCCAACAGCTCTCAAATGTGTAAGTCTGGACCGTCACAGTGCACACTTGACATCGCTACACGAGCCATCAGCGCATAAATCATAGGGCTACACGGCTACAAGGACCGAAGGCGCAGCGCACACTGGAATAGGCTCAACTTAGGACCTTGTCGGCTGAATAATTGAGGATTGCCTAATATTGGATGGTGACATTTATAGTTTAGTTGTCGTGGAGATGGATGGACTTCGAATTGATGGTTCGAATTTTGAAGCGACGATTTTCATTTTGGGTACGAGTAAATGCGATAAACATAGAGAAGCCGTTTTTTCCCGCAGTGGCGCAACATACATAGAGATAGTCACAAAGAAATAGATATAGGCTACAGTTCATAAATTCTTATTTGTTTATGTGTATTTTTTTGTTATTCCTTCAACCATAAACAACAAGACGTTTTTTAATAAAACTTAATACACAGGTCTACCACAATACTGTAGAAAGTAGTATCTTAAAACCAGAAATAGGAATCATAAATTCTTTTAATACCGGTACTAAATCCAGTGAAAAAAACTAGTAAAGTTATTTTATTCTTAATTGACTGAATAGTTTTCAAAACCTAGGTCTTTAGTAAAACAATAACAGATATTGTTAAAGCAACAGTCTAATTTAAGAACGTGACCAAATACATTTAAAAAAAGTAACAAAAGAGAGATAAAGTAAGTATCAGGAAAAGAAATATACATTACTGTTACAACAACACCTAATTACGTCACCAGAACTACCTGAGCACAGCCAAACAAAACAAAGACGTTAACACAACTAGGAACCAATTCCTAGTAAGTATTAAATTATAATTTCTCCGAGCCGAAATGCCTGACAGACCACCAGAGTCGCCAAGCTATGCGACAGCTAAAAGGTCAGACAGCGACTTGGACGCAACATTTAGCGTTAATATGAAGTCATAGATCAGCCGCACATCTGTCGGCGCGCGCGCAGTGCTGTCGATCAACGGGACGCTAATAGATCATTAGTATATACGCATGAGCGGAACTAGTATTCAGGATTGTTTCTGGTCTGAATGTGGAATAAGGAAGGAGTGTCATCGTCATCACAATGTAGATAGCTGAGTACAGATGAACTACAGCATATAATACAAAAATTTGACACATAACTTCGTTTCTCTGATATTATTCTCACAGCTTCTCTAGGAGAGGGAATACTGTTAACTACCACGCGAGCCCAGTGCAGCTCAGTGATTGTATTTTTTTGGTTTTCATTCACCATTGAGACACAAATCGGGTGCATTAATATGTATGCAAAAACAACAAAAATTATACAATGAAAAAACAATCATCAAATATCATGTTACAAAAATGTAACATGATTGATGCAATGAATAATGGAATAATCCAACTGTCAGTATTTTTTTTTACATGAATGTCAGCCTGTATAAAATTATTTCTGTGATTTATTTTACATGACTAAATAATCCTCTGTTTTTCCTTTGAAACGATTCTACTTCTATGATCAATACTGTTATTGCACATATCAAAGATTCCAATAAAATTTCAAAATATAAAACCGTCAAATGTTCTAGCTAATCATTTTGAAAATTGATGGTGATTTCACTAAAGCGTACCTGCCACCTGATATTGGTACTAGCCAAACACTTAAAGAAGAATGCCAAAATCATGTTTATAAATTCAGACTGATAGTCACATTAAGTCGTCACTAATACCAGTCCACAATGAATCAAACATAATCTCCTTTCCTCATAAATTTTACGGGAAGCTATGCAAGAGATGACAAGTACATCACAGTACTCGTCGCCTGCGAGTACGCACCGCGCTGTCGATCAACTAACTATTTAAGGTTAGTTTACACTGCAACGCGACGCGACACGACGCTACACGAAGAGCGACTCAACATATAACTTTACTAGCCTCCTGCCAGCGGCTTCGCCCGCGTGAAAGTAGGCTTCTCTATACAAACATTAGCCCCCCATTAAATCCCTTTAGGAGGTGAATTTTGAAAAACTTTCTTAGTGTTCGCTTACTTCATAAAAGTCTTCTGCAAAATTTCACGCTCCTAGGCCCTGTAGTTTTGGCTATGCGTTGATATATCAGTCAGTCAGTTTCTCCTTTTTTATATTATAGAGATTTACTGCATGAATGGAGAGCAGCTTTCGCTTAGAAATGTGTATCATTTCGTGTACTAAATAAAGATATTATATTTTCAGTTGTTCTTCGCGCAGCATCGCAACGCGTCGCATCGCGTTTCGGTATGAACCGGCCCTTATAGATCTTTTACATTCCCAGTTGTCATCTTGCTGATAACGTAACATCATGCTTGTGTTCCTCGAAAGGTCAAGAAGAAATGTACCTCAACAATATTCTTATTAAGATAGTTTTATTTGAGTCCAATTATAACAAACACCACTTAGCCAAAAATACCTGAGTTAAGAACCGACTAACTTCCTACTATAAATGTAAAGACTAAACTAGAACTGTAAACTTTACACATTTAGTTAGTTTAGATTATTTTAGATATTCTAGTTTTGTGACCACTCTAGGATTCGTACTGTTCACCATAAATCCTATGGAGCTTGAACATGACAGTGAGACCATCATCACCATCATTTCAGCTGGAATATGTCCTTTACTAAAATGATAGCCCAGCAGTGAAGAAGCCTACTAGGGCTATGGGCTTCCGAAAAGGTTACCCGCAGTCCCAGGATTCAGTAAAAGTCTGACACATCCTCCCGCTCCACCTTAGACCAAAATAAATCATTAGAAGATTTCCCAACTTAAGGGCGTTCCCAAAATTCACAATATGACCAGCTCTATGGGTCGCGCATTCATCGAAAATATGAAGAATGGGAATATCGAAGAATTAAAAGAAAAAATAAGTGAAAGGCGTGAGCCAGGACTCTAAATAAGTACAGGTCTTGCGTATAATTGAGATGAGGTGCTAGATCTTATCAAATAAACTTAGTTCTCCCGCTGCGAATTATAAAATGGTAATTTGCATTGTTTATTAGCGGCTAGGGCTGCCTGCCTTGCGTATAAAGCTGGGTATAGACTGCTGGGACGTAACATGCAAGGTAACATAAGCATTTCATTAGTGTTGACGCAGCGTGCGCGCGAACCGAGCTTGTAACTACCTAGCATCATAGCATCAGCCTTACAATGTTCCCACTGCTGGGACGGGACTCAGACTTCCTCTTTAACAGAGCGAATGGGGCCTAATCCACCACGCTGGCCCAGCGTCTACGAATTTTTTGTTCTAGGACATGTCGGTTTCCTGACGATGTTTTCCGTCATCGTATTGAGAGCAGTGGAAAAAATTACACTATGTAATACGCCTGGTTGGGGTTGAACCCGTGACCTACAACTTGAAAGTCAGCCCTTTACTATTCGGTCAGCTATACACACAGTTGAAATGCTGTGTTCGAGCACACAGTGTGCACGGTTCGCGCATGCAAGGCAATTCTGATACATGCGTGTTACATTGCATGTTACGTTACTTCAGTCTGTACCCGGCTTAACATAACTTATTAACAAAATGTCGTAAGTTATGTACTGTAATTAAACATATTAGAGACTGTTAAGATAATGACAGAGTTTGGATTTGATAATTCATTTTAATAACTTACGTTGTTCCAACTTCTTACGCCATAACTATCACAGCATTAAAATCTGAAAAAAAAGAATTACATATTAATCTCACGCAATAAAAGAATATATTGCAAATAATAAAAGTTTTTAATTAGATATTTAAGCTTTTTAATACTCAATTATTTATTTCATTCCACAATGTTTGCTTAGATGCTATTAAAAATATTTGTTAGAATACAATTGTGGACCATGTTTTTTTTATGGTGTACTTATTGTAATTGGAACTATAGAGTATTGGTGGTTTTTGCAGACGGCGAGCAATGGGTAGCTCGAAGCCAACGAAAGAATAGGAGTGGGTTTTTGTCAACAAAAATCTGGCACACGGGCTCCCGCTCTGGCAAAAGGCGGGAGATGTCATCAAATGATATGCCCAATAAAAAAAAAAACAACTATTTGTCTCTGTGCTTCGAGTCCATAGAATTTAGGATCTATTGTTCTGACCTTTAAAAGTGAGGACTTGTTATTGACTGTCAGTACTACTAACTTACTAACTGTACCTTTTCCATATCATTAAATAAATAAATAATAACGATTCGAACACAACTACCAATATTTCTGACACTAACAAAACGAACTAACCGCTTCAGAATGTTGTCACCCACAAATAACGCTTAACATTACTACATCGAAACACGAATACAATAAACAAGCCATCGAAACGTACGTTAGTTCGTCACTCATATTCAAATTAATACAGTAATTCTACTGAAGTTGTAAAGATACGCTTTACGAACTACCATCACGCGAATATTCTCTAAATCTCCGCTCAAATCATAAACAGATCTAGATGTTATAAATTACCATTATAAACATTGTTAGATACCTCATATATCTGATGGCTTATATTAATAATGAGTAATTTAAAGCCGCTATTTTAATTAAGTAATAGAAGTTATATTTCGTTTTATTGCTCAATTTGTATTTTAGTTTATATATGTCTATCTTTGTGATGGAATCGTTATTGTGTTGGGAATAGGTGCTTGATTATCGTTTATGGTTTTGTAGATCGTTTCTTTGTGAATATATAGTTTGACTTCCATTTTGAATTCTTTGCAAGCGATAATGTATTTGTATGCGAGACGCACGGGAACGGTCGTTGTGGCGACGTTTGGGGGAGGCTTATGTCCAGCAGTGGATGTCTTTCGGCTGAATTGATGATGATGATAATGTATTTTGCTTTGTCTTATTTATAAGTTCTGTGAATCGGCATTTTACTATTAAGTCTTTTGGCTTTCCTTATGTTAGAAAATAACTAGTTGTTTTAAAAACAATTTTGGATTAAAATGAAACGTTACTTCGATAATGTATCTATATTATTATAATCTCGGGCAAACAGAACTCAGTACCAACAATATAAATAAAACTATAACTAATAGTATCATAATCAAATATGATTTAGACACTAAAATACACTTAAAATAATTGCTAACAAGTAACAATATACATGCAACGTCGTATAAACAAAACTAAAATGACATTCATGCATTAAATCCATTATAATTTGCTATAAAACAATACAGAGAACCGGCTGGGTTTCGTTCCGTGAAGTGACGTTAAACCAAGAGATGATGATGTGCATATAAACGTCACGAGTTTGAATATAACGGCAATTAACGTCAGAGTAAATATAAGTGTAATTGACAATAATTATCGTGACCTGGTTGTAAGAGCAACAGCGTCAGTTGTGACAACAGAAAACGGGTGAGATGTTGATGCAGGCAAAGTTTTTGAGGCTGAAATTAAACTAGGTTGCAATTAGAAGCTTAATGTTATTGAGAGTGAGGATGTGGTATATTCTGAAATCAATGCTTGTGTTTACTGTTGATATACAGGCAGACAGAACAGAATGGGAATGGGAACTGGAGCATCCGATAGGCTTTGTAGCTGATCCGAATTGAAGACTGTAGAGTAAAAAATAATATAAATTTTTATGACATAGCTGCACATAAATATTACCGTTGACAAACCAAAACAGAAAGATTATCTAATTAGAATTGACTATCTAATTATTTCTTTATTAAATTAAATGTAATTTACGTTAATTACTATAATTTTGAATTCGGACTTGTTACTTACTAAAAAGTTATATTTGTAAAACTATTTCATTAGGAGGACACAGATCATGACCAAAATGTTTAGACACATAAGATATTTATTGTAATACTATGTTTAAATAAAGATTGTGTGATTCCATCGATACTCTGAATATTGTCGATAAATTTCTCATAGTAAACCATCACTATACTCTAATTAAAATAAAAAAAAATGACAGAAAAAAAAAACGAAACAGAAGATTGTTTCCATATGTCCTTAAGCAGCTTCCAAACCCTTGCACTACACACTTAAGAGTCTCCATCGGCACAGCCAAAGAAATTCCAATATTTGCTCAAAGAATATTTACGATCCCTGCTATCGGTACACATCCAATATGCCATAAGTCATCCCCGTGACGGGAACACATTACTAATTAAAGCCCAAAGTTGATTGCAAACGATACTAGCGATTTAATTAATATTTTGAAAGAAAGCCGCTCGTAAAACGCTTGTAAGTGTGATGGATTTATGATTGGAACCATGTAACTTCTAATTGATTTTGTTGTCTATTGTTAATTAATAACATGTTTTTATTCTATATTAAAGGGAATGATTGTTTCTTGTACTGTTCTTGTTTGTATTTTGCTTTTTCTATATTATACTATTGTACCTCCCACTGTATTTTATATAGTTGTAGCCAATTTTGAGCAATTATGTCATCTAACGGAGGTGAAAATTTATATTTCTTCGAATAAAATTTATTATTCTTCGCAACACGTTGAATTTTTTGCGAAACACGAACAACCACACCATGCCATAAGAGACAATTCAGTCATAAATATAGTTGAATGACCGATGACTTCACAAATAGGACCATATTCAGGCTCCAGCCATCCAAATCGATTAAGAGTGATAGAAGGAAGAATGTCCGAAATAATACAAACTATTCGCATAACAGTAATTAAAATTATCAAAAAAAAAAAAAAAACAATTCATCTCAACGCATTCTCGATCTCTAAGCTTTTTGGCATCAAAACTTCGTTCCGCTTCGTTCTATTTAATTAGAGCCAATGAAAATCGTGAAGACGGCCACAAAAGATAAATTTGTTGTGTATAGATAACGATAGAGATTTCCGTGAGGGTTAACAAAGCGTTTTGGTATCAAATCACACAATTAGACGATCGGCTGTATGGATCGGCGGCTGCTTTGTCGGTGTCTGTCATTGAAAGGTTGGCGCCGCTTACGCCCGGAGAATCGGTGCTAAATTTAAAATGTTCGTTGCTGTTTTTTAAGTCACACTTCTTGACCGAAATATTTGCATGACATTAAAATTAAATTAAAATAAATTACAATTCTTTTCTTTAACGTAAATACATATATTTTTAAATGACTTGGATATAACAATAAAACTCTTGTTTTATCCCAATAAAATAGACAGTAACGGTGACGGTTTCATTAATGCGTCGTAACCGTTATAATTTCGATAAGATTGTCGTTGTTTGTGGTTAATTAATTGTTTTTATAGGTTTATTATAATTCCTTATTGGAATATTTTCGCCCATTGTACATAAAAAATAAGAATTATTATAAAAAAATGCACATATATTTAATTTCATTTTTTATTATGGCATAAGTTTTAAATTTAATTGTTAGGAATGTGCCTTATACCTACACACTCAAATATTTACGCATTCTCATGAATATGATTATTCCTATGCGACATTTTTTGTACTTTGACTTATTTATTTCATTATTACATTAAATTTACTCATTCTACAATTTCAGTACACCGCAGACTAACCCGTTTTTAGTTTAAAATCTTACAGTCCATCCCAAGGTTGTCTGGTAGATATCGCTGTTAGCGATAAGACCGCCATCGTACCCGTAGATTTAGTTTGCTTAAAAGTTTTTGTTATTATTCTGGTGTCCTATAAAGTTTATACTATTCTATTACTACTTATTTTACTGCAGAATCATCCAAAAAAAAGTTAATTCCAAAAATATTCCAAATTATTTTCAAATTCGACCCACACGATAGGACCAAAGTGGAACGGATCAACGCTGTTTGCCGTCACCCCGCTCGGACAAGCGCTGTCGTCTCACAGAGTCACAATGATCGACGTCATGACACGGCAGTTTTGCCTCCCCTGCTGCCCAGGCGGCGCAGCCTGCTAATACCTGGCTAATGAAGTGCTGGATGTAATTTACAGGACTGATTTAGCATGAGGACAAACATGTTCCACAAGCTTCTGTTAGTCGATAAGGCATTAGATCAAGGATCAGATTGTGATTATAAAACTAGAAATGTGTGCCATGTGCCTATCGAGCCAAACCCATTACTTAAATTAAGTAATTTATTTTATCACCATTGCTGTCAAAACGGTCAATGTTTTCATTCACCGTGAGGAAACCGGCATGTCCTAGAACCAAATATTCGAAGACATTTGACATCCACCAACTCGCACTGGGCCTGCGTGGCGGATTACGGCCCATTCTCTTAACCTAGAAAGGAGGCCTGTGTCCCAGCAGTGGACACATTATAAGTTTGATGCTATGCTATGCTATGTATAGAGACAGATCATATTGATAGAAAACAAAGGACCAGAGAATGTCGCAATGCCTTAACCTTTTATCCAATCAATAGCAAAAATATTGCCAAATATAGCAAAAAAAATTTTTGAAGATGCATTATCAAATTATGCGGACATGTTCTTAATCTCAATCAATCATCTTCAAAAAAGTTTTTTTTGAGGTAAGTAATCCACTAATCATCCAATTGTTTTTCCCACTCTAGGCTGGACTGTCATACTTTAACCGACTAAAACATATATATAGATACCTGTTTCCTTCACTTGCCTTTTGTGTCCTAGAGCCATAGCTTTCCTTTTCAGAAATTCCCAGTAACAAACATATGAATCTATTTTCTGGTTAAAAATTTCCTCTGAATGTTATAGAAAGAGGGGATATAAAAGTTTTATTATAATACCCGGCTCACAAGTTGAATCATCAACGTTTACTTTTTAATTGATTGCAATAGGTGATGCATTATTTTCTAAATCATCAAAAGATTTTTCCTAGATCATCTATAGACAATAATTTTACACGCCTATCAATTTAGAAAACTCGTAACAAATCAAATAATTAAGCTGGTACTCAAAGTATCAATCACAAAAAAGTCTCGAAACATCTCTTTGCTCTTAATCACCTCACAGTCACAACTCACAATGATCCCATCATTTTTTACGGATCGTCAATCACCAATGGACACTCTTGATTCACCATTGATGATTTTTAATTGCTATTCATACAGTTCAGTATTTTTTTCACAATTAAAACTTTTGTGTGGGCCCCTACCTACAATGAGTTGCAAAATTGTCGATCGATAATTTCTATCGACAAACGTTTGGTTCGATGCTTTTCGTTGTTTTGGTCGAACGGTTTTCGATTTTGGAAGTGGAGTACGATTGTTATTGTTGTCTTGTGTTGTGGGAATAATGTGATTGTGTTCGTTGTAAGGAAGTCGTTTGAAAGAAACGAGAGTCACCGTGGCAACTGAAGCAATGAGTTGAGCTTTGCGAATACTGACAAATGCTTGCACTGATTGGACAGGTCTACTCAAATTGGTATGGTTCTTTCTTCAAATACCATCTCAGACAAATTTGCATGGTCCTTATGTGTTTTGACCTATACATATTTACTGTATGGACTTTAAAAAAGACTTTGACCCTTGAGTTTGTTTCGGTGTTTCTTCTCAGGGTAGTCGCTAGGAAACATCGGACTCATCTAGCATGGAAAAAAAAAGACTTGTAAAAGTGTTTTTTTAACCTACTTGAAAAATAAAAATCATTTATCATTTAGCAATACGGGTGGATTTCAGCTAGTAAATCCCCGTCTCGTACCATCCACCACTTATCTTTACGTTCTAGTTTCCGCACTCCTTGGTCGACAATTGAACTTGGGTCAGGGTGGCCCAGCGTTCTGACAAGCCCACCTCTCTCCAGAAGCAGATGAGTCCTTTTATTTTGCTCGAGACGTCATGAGTCTTACATTGACGATTGGGTGTGTGAGGATCACATACGCGGCACCGTAGGGACCCTGCAGAAGGGTCGAAGCCAATCAGGGCCACGGGTTTGCGTCTGAAAAGGAAGGCTCTGGCTCTGGTATGTATGGCGATGTAAGAACGGGATAGGTGGTTTAGTCAGTAAGAGTCTGACACTTGTTTTCCGCTCCGCCCAAGAGCGGTACTCGTCTTTGGATGATTTTTATCTACCATAAAAAAAAAAACATACGCGACAGTTTTATCCCACACCATGTATGTTCTGCACTGAGGACTATCTATGATACTCAGTTTATGTATAATCGACGGCCCCTATGTACAATACGACATGTCAGGAGAGCGTTTTTAAGTTTCTGCTGATCTGTGTTACTCAAGCTTGTACCTAATGGTGTAAAAAATTATTTTGAATATTTCTATAAATTTTATTTTGAATTATCCTTAATTTACCTGAAAAAATTGTAAAATAACCGTTTCTACGAGCTTTTGCTAGATTTTATACAGAAACTGGCAAACTCGAGAAAAAAAATCATATATCAATAAATTAGTTACATTCAGGTAGAAGGTATCATTTTTCTACTCACTCTGAAAGAATAATAGCTCATTCTATTTGAAAACAGATGTTTACAACAATAACGCACTCTATTGCTCACCAGATATGTAAAGTCATTGAACTAATGGATTTCAAGACAGCCACGTATTCTGCGCAAAGGTATGGCGAAATTAACAAATGATAGTTTTATACCAAAAAAATGTGGGATTGTATTGTGAAGTGCATGTAGTTGTATCGCTTGAGAGGTGTTGACATTTGATTCTGATTAATTGCAGTTGAAAGGAGATGTGGCTCCCGGCAAGTCAATAACGAAAAAATAGTTTGATCTATTGCCACAAATATGTGAAATTTCAAAACGATAGGCCTGATAGTCTGACTGTCTCAGCAGCAGGAACATTATAATCTAAATAATATAATATAAATTATCTTAATTAAATTGTTACTAGATGATGTTCCATAGCTTACCAATGAGATAAGTTTTGGTTGCCGTATTTTCATCACAAACTAATACAGTCTGTCACAGGAGACGCAGGGCAATTTTCAGTCATTGTAGACGAAAGATTGAGTAACGGGTAGTTCGCCGTCCGGTAAGAACAAAGCCCCGTTCAATGGTCCATTAATTATTATTTCCACGCAAGTCTTAAAATGATCTTAACAAGATTGTCGCGGGTAGTTATGGTCGAAGGAGTTTCCATAGCCCTCGCTACTGAAGGAACACTGTGTGATTTTAGCCAATAAAAGTCTAACCTTTTCTCCAGCTCTACCGAGAGCAGTAGAGCGCAGCTTTGACAATTTCTCACGTTAAAAAAAAAAGACTATTAATGGTGGATCGACTTAGATACCTTCCTTGAACATTGGCACTAAGTCAAGTCTGTTCGGTTCAAATCCGAGAACACTGGAAGAAATGTAGGGAGGCCGTTGTCTAACAGTAGGATAGTATAGGCTAGATATAATAATAATATCAACAACAAAACAACACTTCCAAAATCAACAGTCGTTTAACCAATTACAGCAAGCTCTAACATGTAAGCAATTGCCCTAACCTCGTTACCCGATAGCATCTATACGAGCTAATCTTCTAAGCAGCTGACTCAACTCTTAGCGTCAGGTGTGAGCCGCGCCGTCAACACGAACTCAACCCGAGCGGCACTACCGCCCGGCGTGACTCGACGACTCAACCCTGTTGAGCGCTAGGGTGTGTAGCTTGCCGGTGACGGGCGGGACATTCTTGCGAAAATAGCGAAATTTAAATAATAATAAACAATTTAAATCTATCTTAAATAATATAATCGGCAATATATTTTTTATATATTTTTAGAAATATTAAATATTAAAAAGATTCTTTGTAAAAAAAAGTGTCAAAAGTGAATCGTTATATAGTATAATGTATAGCACAGTTGAAATGTTATGTAATATTAAAACTAAACTGAACCTATATTTAACACAATACAGCAAGTTATATCTCTAAAGACTAATGATTTCTCGGGGCCCTATAAGTAGGTACCTAGATTATCACATGAAAAATATTTATTTAACTAGTTTTCTAGCTTTAGCAATGTCATTAATTTTCTCTCTTATTAATACATTACAGTTCTTTATTTAAACTGTGTCTTCATGACACTTTCAGTGATTTCCCTGAAAATTACAGTATTACGGATTTAAACAAGACCAACGATAAAAATAATATAGGTAAATATTATACTAAATACTGATCAGACCAAATGAATAGGTAAATAAGTAGCGGCAGTTTCAAACCTTGTCAACACACCACTTCAAAATCACAACCACAGACTTCAAAATCAAACAAATCCTTCTACAACTAAACGGGCTCATCTAAGAAATCCTCAATCCTCTGGTCTCATAGCCACCCTACTGTTAAGTGACGATGATCCACAAAAACGAATGAAGTGCGATTTTATTAACACTACGCTTCCAATTCGTATAGAAAAAATATAACACTGACTATAACAAATGATGTTGTTTGCCAGAAAAGGGCCTGAAGAAAGGCCTCAGAAAGGCCTGGAGTGATGTATTATGGCCTGGAGTGATGTATTATGGCCCAGGCCATTGATGAGACGTGACGTCATCGGTTTTGGATCAGATGGTGAAAGATGGTCGCTGAGATTTGACTTGAGTGCTCCTTTTGAGTTGAAAGAAGACTGAATGGTAGTGTCATGTTGGATGTGACATACAAAGGTGTAACCGGGGATCGATATTGGCGTGTTTTTTAAGGTCGCGTTTGGGTTGGTTACTCCAGAATTAAAAATACGCAACTGTGAAAATAAATAGAAAACTCAACTACCAAACAAACGCCAACCAAATCGGATTTGTTTGAAAAATTCTACGTTACTATTTTATTCTATAAATATCAACAAAATAAATTATGCTTAGGCTTGAGCATAGTCAGCCATATTATGTTCCCACTGCTGGGACTCTGGCCTTCTCTCAAGGAGCAGGAATGGGCCGTAATCCAGCACGCGGGTACATTAGATAGTGGATGTCACATGTTTTTAAATCTTTGGTTTAGGAACTAGTAGTTGCCTCACGATGTTTTCCTTTACCGTTTTGAAAACAGTGATAATGAAATAAATTACTCAAAGTAACGCGCATGTATATGTAGCTGGATTTGAACTCGCGACCTACCCCGTAAGTTTGGGCTGTTACCACTGCGTTATTTAGTTAGCAGTAATTAAATGATCATGACATAAACCAATTTAACAGATAATTTTTAATTTAATTTCACCCAAAACTAAAACTCAAATCGTTGATCGTAAGTGAATTTGTCACAACACTAGACGCCATGCGATCGCGTACAGACGGCGGCGGAATGTGCTGAGTCACACCGCTTAGGGGAACACCCCTGCTCAAGTGGCGTTTAGGGGTCGCGACGCCGGGGTGATTTCTGTACTGTTGATGTTGATCGAGCCACTAAATTGATTGTCGACTTGATGAAATATTCGTTTGAAGTGAATTTCAAGAAAGTTTATTATGGACTGGAATGCAGAATATTAATTAAATAAATAACTCTTCACAATACAGACGAAATGAAAATCAGTATCGATAATAAATAAGAATAAATTATTCGCATGAAATTAAATCTAAAAAATGTAACTTGAGTCATTTATAAAAGTCTGCATATTATATATTTATGACGCCAATGGTTTTAAATACATTTTTATTCAAAAAAGTAGCTAATGACTTTAGATATTCGGTAGCCATTGGAATGTCGATTCTATAAAATAACCGGTAGGAACAGTAGTAATTTTATTTAAAAAATATTATTGTATTCATAAACAGTGGCTCGCGGCAAACTTCAAGAAAAAATAAATGTCAAAATAAAATTGTAAAACGACAACAGCAAACATTCAATAAATTTATTTTGTAAAATAAATACATAAAAGAAGTAACCGATATTGGCTTACACACTGAGGGGGCTACCTCTCGGTAATAAAAGACAAAATAATAATAGCTAAGAATTTTACCAACTTAATTAATAAAACCACAATTTTCATATTTATTGCTATAAATCAGTGATCGAGCAGCTATTTGTCAAATATTAATTATTGAATTATCATAACTTCTTGTTAAAATGGAATCGGCTGCGAAAATATTTTAGAGCCATTCTGGTTATTAATTTTTTGAGACTGTCTTATAAATATTATAATAATTAAATAAAAATATGCCTTGTAAAGAAAAATTTCTGTGTCGTCTGTTAATATAAATATATGTCTTAACGGCAAACCATGCTACCACACCATAAATAAGAATTTTGTATGCCTCAATTTCGGGACATAGCAGAACCTGCAACTAGAACAATATCTTATACACCTATATTTATTTATTTTTATTTTTTTTACTTGCAATAAACTAGTGCTTGACTGCAATCCCACCTGATGGTAAGCAGTGATGCAATCGTTGATGGTAAGGCGCACTAGTTTATTAAGAGCCTATTCACTCTTGCCTTGAAGACACCCAAATTATATTCGGATGAAAGACTGCAGTCGGCAAACTGTTCCAATCCCTCGATGTACGCGGTATAAATGACGAGGCAAAACGCTTAGTCCGGGCCGCAGGTGTCTCAACAACGTAAGGGTGGATACTTGCCGTACGCCGGGATGTCCGAAGGTGAAATTGGGATGGCGGAATCAAATCATGCACCTATATATCCTATATATACCTATATGATCCACAGTGAACGATTTGAATTAGAATTTCAAATTCCAATTCTGCACACATTTATGTTAACAGTCCTTGAAGCGAAACTAAAGCAAAGAAGCAACCGGGTCTATTATTACTTCCTTATCCACAAAAGGCCGGGAGTTGACGTTGGATGATTTTTGCCCATCATAAAAAAACCATACTATATGTAAAAGTAGGTAAGTAAGAAAATGTATAATACTTTCGTGTAAGAACACTGATAACGTTAGAGCCTCACACAAGATGAACCAAATTCGAAAGGTCGTTGTGGTGACACATATCTACATCTACACTAATATAATAAAGAGGTAAAGTTTGTTTTTTTGTTTTTATGTTTTTTTGTTTGTAGGGGGTAATCTCTGGAACTACTGCTCCGATTGGAAAAATTTTAGCAACAATAGAAAGCTGCTTTACTCCTGAGTGACATAGACTATATTTTATGTACGCGGGCGAAGCCGCTTACAAAAGCTAGTATATAATATACTAGCTTTTGCCCGCGGCTTCGCTCCCGGCAACAGAAAAATGTGCTAAATAAAGAATCACTCGACTGATTTTGTGCAAACTTCATATAAACCATCTACTAAATAGTCCGAATAAAGCCTAAACATTTGGTTTGAATAGGTGAGCCCGTTCTTGAGTTATAAAATTACAACGGGTACGAACAGTACCTAGTCAGTTTCAATAGACTTGCAATTTTTTTTTTAATTCCTTCGCCTTTCTTCATACTCTATCTATATTATGTAATGTGTTACATTACTTCGTAAATTAATTAAGAGTGTAATTTCCTTACAAAGCGCGTGTCACAAAGCTAATTACCGTAATGACACTTAGCAGTGACCTTTACACAGTCGGTACATCGCTACTGTTAATGCCTGCTTATGGAGACGTTGGAAGTTCGGTGGTTGTCGTACATTGCTATTTTTTTTATTTGCGCGTGCGATGTCACGGCTCTCAACTGCAATGTACGACAAACATGCAACGTAAACAAGCACTTAGCGCACGCGTGCGGTAGCGTGTTGCTTGGTGACCCGCGATGTAACTAGATGTCGTTGCCTGTAAGAAATATTGTAGGTAGCTGTTTCTAATTAATAAGTTAAAAGTTGTGGATATGGTAAGTGGTGCAAAGAAATAATTTTTAAAATCATTAATATATTTTATGTGAAGATTACTTTATTTAATTAGAGTCTAATGTTATTCGTTTCCCAAAAAAAATATGTAAGGCTAGAGGTAATCAGAGTAATAGAAAGGGCTTGGAGTCTACTTGCGTCATCGTATCAGGAATGAGGATATCCATAGGAGAAGTAATGGTAACAACATAGTGCGAAGAACCGCCAAACTTAAGTGGGAGTAGGCAGGGCACGTTGCTAGCAGGACGGATAGCCATTGGCTGTAGTTCTGGCGTAGAGCTGGATGAGCTTTCACCAATTGGGCCGATGACCTAAGGTAAAGGTTGCGGGAATCCATTACGTTCCAGATGCACAGGATAGTTCATTGTGGCGACAACTGGGGCAGTCCTATCTCCAAGAGTGAACGGCTTTTGGCAAAAATGATGAGGAGGCTTTTTTTATGATAGGTAAAAATCATCCACATTGTAAAAACAGCTAATAATAACTTATTATTCATTGTACTATGAAAATTAGGTACAAATCATGAAACTAATTCAGCGTCAATTAAATAAAAGAGGATGCAAAAATTGATTGTTATTACGTTTTCTAAAACGTAATAACAATCAAACGAAAACGCTAATAATATATTTGGAGGAGGTATTTTATTCTGTTCGATGCCTATACAACCTATCTATTCCAGGTTTCCTTAGTCTGACCATAAACACAGATACAATTAAAAAAAAAACTTACATTACTTTGAATTAGGAATCCGTCATTCTTATGAATGACGAATAATGTCATTGTGTTTTCTTATTTTCGCGCCAATTAACGTAAAATATTTTTGTTTGTTTTTTATCGGTGTTGATTGATATTTTTTGGTCATACTTAGGTATAAACTATAGTTCTTAACCAATAATAAAGACTTTAAAGCGAAAAATTTACAGAACCCAAGGTCCCATCTTCCAGCTGCATCGCACCCCTTGCGGCATAAGGGCTAGAGGTGAGTGTGGCGCTTCCGTCAACCTGTTGAGCGCGAACAGGACGCGACGATTAATGCGTCCCACTCCGTGATGTATCGATACTATTCCAGGCGCCTCACTGTTACTTACACACCGGTTTTTTAGCTATCTTAGAATGTGACTTGTCTCTCTGTGTATGATTTACGAGAAATGCTGGGATGTCTGAAAGATTCGCTGTAGCCTTGAAACGTAACGCAAAAGGCGACTAAAGGAATACAGGTGAGTTTTAGTCAGTAAATATCTTAAACTCACTCTCGTTTCACCCAGATTAGCAGGAGTTATTTAATAGTTTCCTATATCCTCAACAAAATTGTATAAAACAGTTTTGTATAAAAAAAAATTGTAAAAAAAAACAGCTGATTATGTATTCGTCCGATTTCGGAGCAGCTCGTCTCGATTCGGGCGAGTTCCGTAAAGTCGTACAATACGTCTAATCGCACGACACACAGCCCCGTGTCGAAGACTGCCGAACTGACACGACGTTAGACGATGCACGGCCTTCAAGCCACACCTCCGTGCCCGTCGGAGTGGGGAGCGTGAGGTTTTTTCGTTACGGAATTTCTGGATTTAGTCCCCGCGCTCAAGGCCTGCGATAGAAGCTATGCGATAGCTTAAAAACTTATAATAAAAACCGGGACCGTTCTGAATACAAGTTAAATTAATTATGTTATTCAAGCTGAACATTGCACAATGACACAGACAATTTTCTGTAATATAATAAACAGATCTCCCATTTAAAGCATTTACAAAATCAACAGCTGATTTTATTTCGCAATAGGAAATAAAAATCAAATTTCCAAACAAAATGCTACTGGACGTTTTGGGAGTCAAGTAGAGCGGCTACTATCACGAAGAAAGGGACATGAAAACAAGGTAATACATATTATGTACGTACATAACAATATTATGTATCTATCATTTACTCTAAGGGAACATACTCCCGAATTAAATATGGTATTTTTTTTAGGTGTGCAATCATTTTGGTAACGACTTCTCGCGATCTTAGGTGAAACGAGAAGGCGTGTCAGTCTTTTGATGTCGACAAACACATCTTTTCACGTTCCTTTAGTCACCCTTTTGCATTCTAGAACCTTTTCAGAGGTCGTACCATCACCCCAGTAGGCATCGGTCCTGTGGTGTCAGGTACGATTTTGTTGGTATCTCTTTGAGACGCACAATACTCGCATGGAACAGTAGCGTAAAGAACAGGTACCGGTTTTATGGCACATTATGGAAACTTTCTGCAACACTGCAGCACTACCTTGGTCCCATTTACTTAGTCCATGTTTACGTATTATTTACTATGTATAAGTAATAAGCTATTGTAATCTAACGCCTAATAACTAGCTAAGCTAGAAGCCATCGCTGAGTAATGGATATCCTTGTACTTCTGACTACTTATAGTTTATTCATTAGTTATAGTAATTAATTAGTTACAATGACATACAACATGTAATTGGAATCATGAACACCCTTATAAACGCCAATATTAGCTATCTCGCAATACGGTGAAGGAAACCTTCATGAGGAACCGGCATAACGTAGAACCAAAAAAAATTCGAAGTCATGTAACATCCTTCAACCTGCACTGAACCCATGTGGTGGATTACGGTCCATTCCCTCTCCTAGAGAAGAGGCGTGGTACCAACAGTTGGGACATTATAAAATTGATGCTATGCTATCATAGTAGTGTGTTCAGAATCGCCTACTGAATCGATTTTAGTATTTTTTATTGTAAAATATTCAAAATTATTTTACATATAAAAACTTAAGTACTTTTATTTGATAAATCATACATATACTCCTATATAAAATAAAAGCGAAATACCACTCACTGATTAATCACGAAATCCCAGAAACTATAACACATACAAACTTAAAATTTGACGTGTAGGTTCCTCATAGGATGTAGACGTCCGCTAAGAATGGATTTTATAAAACTCCAATAAAATCTACCTGTATTCCTTCAGTTGCATTTTGTGTTCCAGGGTCACGGTGACCCTTTCGAATAAAGCCGCAAAAACTAACTAAACACTTAGGGATAATTCCACTATTCCATTAACCGTGTTCATTTTACCTTGAAAGCCAAATATGATGGCTGCCAACATAGCTTCTTATCAAGACAGTTTCGTAGAGAACAAGTTTGAAGGTACATGTCATATTTAGTCATTTATTAATAAAGAAGCCTACCTATCATCAGAAGCCATGTCCCAAAACCCAATCAAGGCAACTAAAAAAATAATTCAACCAATCAAAAAGCCGAATAATAACAATAATTGTCATCATGGCATATTACAAGCACACTTTATGTTAGTGTTTTGATAGCAATTCATTGGATTTGATACATAATAGTGACGCAGCGATCGGCAATTAACATAAAATATAATTTATCGCCGATATATCGACGCTTCGGAACTATTACCGATTATGATGCAAATTTTAATGACCTCTATTACAGTTTTGTTTAATTAATAAAAAACGTATCGAAACGAATTTTTAATAGAGTTTGGAATCGCGTGTGGCTTTTTTTCTTGTGAGGAAATAAGTTTGGAAGGTTTCCGTTTCTGAGCATTTATTGGACAAAAAACATGTGAATATTTATCCACTAACAAGCATGAGAAATACTCGAGCGGTAGAGCAACAACCTAGGGGTCTTTATGTAAAGAGTGATTAGGTTACTTCAAGACAATCGTGCTCCATTGTTCGCTATATTATCGCTTACCAATAGCCCCTCTTGCCAAGGTACGATTGTCTCGTGTCGGTTCTCTTTCTACAATCGAAACACCTCAGCATAGATTATCATCTATATCATAAAACGAAAGATTGTAGCAATGTTCATTTTAGAAACTATTACATTACATTCTGTCATTTAGAGCGATGTGAACTTGGCCACGAATTATGTTGAGATGATAGACAATTACCATACATTTTATTAGTTTTCTACTAGTGTTAACAACTGTAGCTTCTCAACTTGGCTAAGCCGGCTGGTGAGATAGTGGGCAAACGCGAGCCTATTAGATACGTTATAAAAAAATAAAAATTATCGCGCAGGGTCACAGAAATTTTGTCACAGATGGGTATTAATCAGTAACCGTCTTATTTGCGATCTAAAAAAGTCCCGAATACCACATTTACATTGCGTTTAATTGATATTAAACCTAGTAATATTTTAGATTTTATACTATTAAATATTATAGATCGCGTATACACCGTAGAGCAAGGAAAGACACATAACAGAACAAATAGAAATAGAAAAAAACTTCCCTCCACATTGTTTTTCATTAAATAGAAATGTATTATCATTAGTAATGTTCCTAGTCAAAATGCCAAATGTAGATAGATCCTTATCATACAAGTTAGTATCGTTAAAAGGTGAAGTTAACGAAGGTATAAAACACTACTTTCACATTTTTTGTTATTACTCAAATTCCAATTGAAATTCCTAAAGTCCTTGCTAATTTTCTTTACTTAATAAAAAATATAAAAAAACTATCAACAATCAATTACATTCAATTAAAATATTTAACACGATTATCGGTAATTAGTTGTACCTAGGTAACTTGTTCCACAGGTCAGGTGTGAAAGTCACCACCTACCATCATTTGTTATTTATTTTTTTATTCAGTCAGTGTCTTTAGGCCCAAAGTTTCAAGCATTAGTATGCGATGTAGGGCCTCAGTTATTTGCATATCGATAAAGGTTAACAATGCAATTACGCGTGTCGATACTCGATAAACAATAAAACAAAATCGACTGCACTAAGTTTTTGCGGTTTTAGTGGGGACGAGTTTTTTGAGTCGGGTCGGAGTCGTGTCGTTGGGTCGCCGGTGATAACTGTTAAAACACTTAGGAAATTCAAGGCGTAAGATAATTAAAAGAGATAAAGCATTAGTAATATCGATCTTTTTTTTTCAACGATAAATATCCAGTAATTAACTAATTATCAAAACTATTTCCTTGACTTCATCATCATCACATCAGCCGAAAAACGTCCATTGTTGGCATGGGCATAGGCTTCCCCCAAGTGTTAACACAACGACCGATCCTGTACTTCTCACATCCATCGAAATCCCGCGACTCTCACCAGACCTTGAATTATGAAGTCTAAATTACCCCACTCAGTTTTTAGAACAATTAGATATTACAAAACTCCACCACGAAGACGAAATCGTGTCGTCCTCGCATCGTAAATCCTAAAAGACTTTATTCATGAGCCATCCACAGTGGACCTGTAATAATTACAACTAAACAACAACATTCACGATACGCAAATAATAATACTTCAGAAACCTTCATTATTATAATAATGTTACTATTAAATTATGTAAAATTTTTACACCTATTCTGTATACGAGTACTTCTCATTATAATATAATTGTGTATAACGTAATTTAATTATGTTTAAAATAATGTTTATACATTTTTTAACAAATTTTATAATTCGTAAGATAAGATTTAATTATTTTTAACACGACGATGCGTCTTAAGAAACGAATGCATGTAAATGTAAATTTGAGAAATTAAGAATGGATTATATTGTTGTATAATTTTAATTTTGTATGAACGTTGATTAAGTGACTGCCATATTTTGGATGTAAAACAGTTTTTTTTTTTATTTAAAATCTTACTCTACTGAACTTCTTGGTTCTAAATTGGACTTAAAGGCGTAAATAGTGTAATTTTATAAGAAATATAGCTTGAGATTATGGAATCCGTGCATATACGTATAGGGTGACTGATAATTAGTGACCCATACTTAAACACGTGATGCTAGTCATGGTAACAAACAACTTTTACTATACGACCAAACCTGAAAACACGAAAAAATCTGCTAGTTGTAGTAGTACTATAACTAGTAATAGTACTACTACCATATACAAGGTTAGGGCAATGATGGCGTTGCCCTACTCTTTTCCTAACTAACTTGGGGTCGGCTTCTTCTAGCCGTACGTAGCTGAATACCCGTATTTTACATAAAGCGACTGCATATCAGACCTTCACAACTCATTTAGGCAACACTATACTCCTTGTTAGCAAGGGAAAGTTCAGGGCAGAAGATCACGTGGACGGTCTCCAACATGGTGGACAGACTTCATCAAATCGGTGTTGCATAGCAGCGTCAATAAAAACTCCCAAGCCGCCAAACACAGAACTTCATGGCGTCGCATCGCGAGAGAGGCGGTGGCGCAGGACTCGACCGACACACGACCACTCTGTCAAGAGTGCACGACTAAGAAGATACTCCTTGGACATACTGATGATCAGACTTACTGACGTCTTACAGAGGAATGTCAGAGATCTACGAATGACCACCAGGACTGACAGCTTTACGTGATTACTGAGGCACAGGGTGACAGAAATACCCTATATAAACGTAGAAAGAGTTCCAAAGAGTTCAAGATCAACCACAAGTTCAAGTGACGCATGTCAATCAACTAAATTTTGCACTTGCGATAACCATTATCAGTGATGTTGATAATAATCGCTATCGCTAATAGAATGTAAGTTAGTGTATTGTCTAAGGCCGTCCGGTCAATGTCACCGCTCATTGTCTAGTGTTTTAGTAATTGAAGCGATGTTTAGCCTAACAATTTATTACTACGACAAAAAGGCCCTTTTTTATTTAACACTTTCATTTATTATTGGAGTTTTTTTTATAGTGGAAAAAATTAACGAATGACATTTTATTTATTAATGGGGTAGAAAATCATCAAGTACTTTTTCTTACTCTGGGTGTAGCAATAAGGCGACTCCCGATTTCAAAAAGACAGAAATTTGCACACTAATGTAATCAGAGCGAAAGTTTTGTGAGCATGTGTGTGTTGTGTACCTATTTGGTTTTTTTTAATGTTTTTTCAGGCTCATACCGCTGAAAAAAATTGGACGTTGCTAACGTCTCAGAGATTGACTGAAATAAGATACTTTTTACCCAGAAGCATGTTTCCTTGGGATAATTTTCTATTTTCACGCGGGCAAACCCCACTGGGTTTCTGTCACTACAGAAGCTAGTTAAGATAAACTTATTTTAATTTTGACAATGTGCATCACTAACTTAATTTTTTCCAGCAAGATTACTCATTGGATCTGTGCTCAACTCTCAAAGCAATTAGAATATCTATCGCAAATGCATGCACCTGTATCTACAGACACTGATAACCTCCACCTGCAATCTAGTGGCGTAGCTAGGTGTCCAATGACACTGGGCCAAAAAAAATGGGGGCCCCTTTTTAAGTATAAGGGAAATTATCAAATAACTCCTCATGCTATGGGTAAAGCGAGAAGTTTTAGAGTTTTACGGACTAAAAAGAGTCGACATAATTAAAGTAGTTTTAAAACTTCTTTTATTTAAATTTCAAAGGAGGGAAAATTCTTAGTCTCATATGAAATTGAAAAAAGTATTTTTATAAACATGAGACTCTAAGAAAGTGCTATGGAGTTCTATAAAAGTGCTAAAGAACGCTTTTCTTAGTTTTAAAAAAACCTCTATTCTATAGTAATAAGTTAGAGTTCAATTACATATTGATCTCTTTGACTAGATTGTAATCAATTATTAAGAAATTAGTTCTTGTATTAAGAACAAATTTCTTAATAATTTTTAAATTATTAAGAACCCTAACTTTAGTCAAGGGGGAAAAAAGTTCAATAAGAGGTTTGTTAATCAGGTTTTGAGGCCCCCACAGCTTGGGCGCCCTAAGCCAATGCTCCACTTAGATCTTTAATATCTACGCCAGCGCTGCAATCACCAATCCCGTCTCTGACCTCGACGCCAGCAGGGCTGGCCCGTATTCTCTCACAGTCGCTTAACCCTTAAATGTCAATGGTGTCAATAACGTCACTTCGATGTCACATGAAACATTACTGACATTTATTAGTCGATAGGTACTGTACTGTGATCTAATGGAGTGGAGCTAGAGGTTCCGGGTTCGAACCCTAGAGTGGGCAGTTGTGGTGGGCAATCGTCACAGATATTAGACTTAAATACATATAGTGTGCGTGGAGAAAATGATCCCAAGGAAACTTACTCCGAGGGTAAAAAGTATTATGTGTGCCAGTGGACCAAGTTTCATCGAAATTTGTTCAACGTTTCAAGCGTGTAGAAATAGCAAATATACAGACACACACCTATGAAATTTCGCCTTTTTAATAAACGTCAGTATGACATTTGATTGATAGATCGATTTATTAGTTATAAAACAATTTACATTATGAGCGAAAACTAATATAATACTTACGCTTAAAAAATAGAAACATAAGTAGTAAAAAAAGAAATATATGTAAGTGAGTGTGTATAAATAATAGGCAAAACTCGCACAAGCCGTAGACGAATGTGTTATGGAGCTGAGGGCTGTAGTGACAAATTTGCTCGGGTGTCAAACGACGTTTTTCAATACACTTACGACTCGGGGGGGTCAACGCGCCCCCAGCCTTACATCTTCTTCTTTTCGTGTCGATTTGACTCAAATTTTGTCCGACCAATATAGCGTTACATGATAAACTACTTAATTAGAATAAAATAGTGGCGGGGGGAAAACACGCACTTTTTTCTGCACTAGTGCGGAAAACCGTTCATTGCGTGCCTGTAAACTGTGAAATAAAAGTGGGTTTCCTAGTAAGCGTACTTAAAATATATTTTCATTCTTCATTTTCCTTTAGTACTAACACTTCTATAAACTCTCAGGGAAAAACATAAGCATGATATTTTCTTATGTAATTAAAATTAAAAAAAAACGCGTCTGACCCATTTTTTGCTTGAATATCGATCTATTCGTATCGCCCGATCACTGATCCAGATCTCTTCAATGCCAGACATGACGTTTGATTGACAGATTGACGGACCAACATGCTGATTGGATATAATTACGATGCATATTTTGTTAATAAACAATTGTCTGTCAATCTGCTGTTATAACCAATCCTATTAAACACTGATAGGGTTTAATTTTCCATGATTGGAAGGTAAAAATAAGTTGGTAAAATATCCTTAGAAATTAGATTGTTGGCGGTAGGTTTGTTATTTGAAATCATTGTGTTGTGATGATCAAACAAGATCCTTATTGAAGTCAGTTTGCGGTTAATCGTCGATGGTATTAGAAGAAAAGGTTACACGGCAGAGTTGATGGTGCCGGCTGCTTGTTACTATTGACTGTTATAATGAGCTGTTAGCGGGTTGATTTGCGTTTTGTTTTGATTGCCACAGTTTTTTTTTTTTTTGTTAAGTATCTATACCCGGTACCCGGTTCTAACCGGTGAAGGAAAACATCGTGAGGAAACCGGCATGTCCTAGAACCAAAAATTCGAAGATATCCACAAATCCGCTCTGGGTCCGAGTGCTGGATTATGGCCTGAGCCTGGAGACCTGAATCCCAGGAGTGAGAACATTAAAAAAAAGGCTGATGATGAAGTATCTATACCCTAATCGCCTTAAGATTAGACATTTAAAGAAACCTTTTCTTCTGTCTGTTCAACAGATTGCAATGCAAAAAAGTCGAAAACCCAACTATTTATTGCAGCCGTCATTTGTCATTCCACTATCGTAATAAAACTCAAAATCGGTTGAACGGACAGTAAAAAAGGTTTTCATAAATAACTAATGTTAATCAGAGCATAAGTTTATAAGAGACATCATGGCACAGAAAAGAATATATGATTACATATTATAACTTTGACGTCCTTATTTTCAAACTATATTCTACCAGCAGCTTCCACAGTGTAAAAGTAGAAAATCATCCCTTGGGAAAATTGGATAGTTGTAATTTTTCAAAACATGGTCGAACCCTGTGAGACCTTAGGACAAATCCGTTAAGCCATTTGGGCGTGAAGAAGTAACAAATATACTGACACAAATAGCTTTTGCCGTTATGATATTAGTATGATATCGCAAAGGAAACAATGAAGACGGTCAATGAGGCCGAAAGACTCTGGAAGATAGTGTGGACCGAAGACTTGGTGAAGGCCACGACAATCCAATGGATATGCACAGGACTAATCACTGTGGTGACACCAAGAGTTCTATGTTCAGCGGTGAAATTCTCGAACTAAAAGAAAACCATTTTCTTCTCTAGCAAGCCCACCACGTGCACTACAAAATGAATCTCCCATCTTTTCAGATCCAATGTAAGATAAACGACCGCTCACCTAATACCGAAATTTACGCTCGTATATTTATCTATAAGTACGTAATCAGCAGGTGTATTATCTTATCCAACTTTATGGAAAGCTTACAAAACTATTCATTAGATTGAACACTACACTCATCGGTACTGCGTCGGCGTTCGACGGCCGTCCGTCTTGCGATGCACGATGGATGTTCAATCGAACTAATAAACAGAATGGTGTAGCTAAACAGTATTGCATGCCTTCAATAAAAATAAAATTCGGGAGATTAAAATTTAGATATTCGTTGCGTAGAAAACTAGGCAAGGTGTAGACGAGAATTCCTTGAATATTATTGCAACTTGGCAACAAGTAAAAATATGTTTAATGTGTTTAACTACTTAATTGACTGTCAGGCCATAGTATAAAGAGAAGGGCAGTAGGCTATCTCCAGCCCAATCCGCGTTATAATTGCCTACTGTCTTAAGGTTGTCACTTTTAGTACAATTTTAATTCAGTGCCTATAAATTGGCAAGGGTCGGGAAGTTGTATTTTTTACTTATATAATAAAAATAAAAAACTGGTATAAAAAAATACGGTTTTTTTTGCGATATAAACAGCCGTATCTGTTTTATTCGTTAACTTAAAAGTTTCGTTTTTTTCACAGCTTGAAGGGACTATGGTTTTAATTTCAACTAGATACATCACGCATTCTCGAGATAAAGGGTCTTAACAGACAGACATACAGATAGACGAAGGGACAACGAACTGATCCTATCTGAATAAATAAATAAAATAAATAAATAAGGGTTCCGTTTTTTTCCTTTTGAGGTACGGAACCCTAAAAATGAATAAAGAAACACTAAAACAACATTAAAAACTAACGCCTATCTCTTAGACTATAATCGAATTTGTTGTTATGATTCGAACTTTGCTTTATATGTATATCTGATTTACAATTAGTCAATTATTTATTATGAATTACGATTTTCTAACTGTAAGTAGGTAAGAAACTAAAGTAACTGAGAAATCGGCATAACCAAACGTAAACAAAGCAATAGCAGCAAATCAATTGACAGATCAAAAGTAGAAATTAAGCCTACCTACCTACTTCCTCTGTGTGATAGAAAACTAAATAAAAAAAAAGTAAGCAGGTATCTCAAAATCAAGTAAAAATTATATGCTAGAATGAGTGACTAGCTTACCTTTACGTTCTCCTGCGATTATCAGACATTTTGTTTTGATTTAGCGGTGCCGAAAAGCAGTGACGCGCGAAACTCGTTTAGTGTTAGCCCCGACTGGCGCACTGAGAAACGGGGCGAGATTTTGTTACAGTGTGCGTGCGTCGACGCGTAGATACTATGGCGCACACATACAAGCCGCGCGCGGTGCGTTTGTATGAAGATAACCTACTTCCCTTCTCTTTATACTATGGTCAGGCGATTAGGTAGTATAATAGCAGCCTTTGTACATAATTATTGTAATCCTCTTTTTTATATACTGTTTGGTGTACAATAAAGAATTAAACCAGATTCCCAAAAGGGTAATATGTATTAACCTAAAACGCCTCTGAATAAAAAGTGTCTGACCAAGTTAAAAGGGCATTTAAAAAGGGCAGGGCGTTAGTTTTAGTCAGTACCTAGTTAAGAGTCTGGCATTGAGGGCTGAGTGACTGTCTCTTTAGTGAAATATATGACTGGGCGTCCATAAAGAGGTCTTATGGCTGAAAATACAGTGCAACCTCAAATTCTGGCATTTAAAAACATAACTAACGTGTCGAAAAACTTCACTTCAAAAAAACTACCATCTAGTAGAACCATAAAAACTCAACTAGCAATACCAGAAACAAATAAAGACGCCATTCTCTTTGGTGTCATAAAAATTTTAAAATTATTCGAAATTCCAATTTCAAAATACAAAAACATGAAACGACCAGTACAGTGACGACCAAAAATATCTGCAGCGCAATATTATTTGATATAGAACATGGAGTTAACAGTCGGCTGCATTCATTCCGGCCTGATTGATAGAGTGATTGATTGGCACGTGACGCGAACACTCCCGATGTAATAGCCCAGTAAACAGGTTCGCGATCGCGACCGAATTCAAACCTCTAAATTAAAATTAATATTTTTTGTGTAATCTGTGGTGATTTTTGTTTAGATTAGATTTGTTCGAGGTATTTGTACGTTTGAGAGTTGACGTTTATAAAAACATCGACTTAATGTATTGATTTATTGGGTAATTAACCAATTTTACTGTGGACTTTTATAACTGATACGATCAGCTTTTAATTGCAGGATATCATAAACAAAATACTTCACACACTTCACCCCATTGAAAACTTTTCCCTTTCGAAATAAGCAGAAATCTACGCCCCAATGACACACACACACACAAAACAATTGAGCCCTCAGTCCCAACTTCCGTTCGAAACACACAAACAATCACACGTCTATACTCAATAACGCTTCGCAACAGCATCTTTACAAGTCATTAGACGTGCTACTCCCCCCCCACACGCTTCACCCCCCACCCCGCGGGCCCCGCACCCGTTTGTAATTAACTGAGGGCCATAAATTGACCGTAACTGTCATATCATATTGATTTAGTCCCGTGAGCGTACCTACGCCTTGCTCCGAGTTTTCAGCCTCGCCGGGGTAGGGGAAAAATTAAAATTGTTTGGATTGACGCTATCGGGGAGCGCTGTATCGGGGTTGATGCTTATGTTAGAGCTACCGTCCTGTTCAGTATAGACCGGTCTGTGACTAGACGGTTCTCAAGTAGAACTAGAGGTCGTTTTATTCTTACTCTGTGCACGTCACACCGTCTACTACAATGACAACTTACATTTCACGTCTCAATGAACGTTTACTGAATTGTCTCTGGTGTCAAAAGAAAAGTTTTACAGAAAATTCTTTAATCCTTGACTCAGTTACTGATGGCCAGCAAAATTACTAAGTGTTGAAAAAATTACAATCACCCAATTTTATTTTCGTTCGTCTATTGAAACAGATTCATTCATTCTTTCATTCGGTTCATTCATAACAACTAATTTATCACATTGAACGTTTCAATTGCATATCAGAATTCCGAAATAAAACAAACATCGGGCGAATCGAAAATAGTCGGAAATCAAACATGATACGACTCATTTAAATCATATTCATATACAAAAAAAATCATTCCGTATGCATATACATACGTACGTCGATGCCCACACATAGCCGTGAATGAAGTGAAGACAGCATTATTACCGCTTTGCAACGATTGAGACTGTCAAAACAACGCTAACTAGCGAAATCGAACAACATTTGGCCGGCGGATGATAGAAAACAAACATTTACTTGCCATTCTTAAACAGATGATCCGATTCAACAAACATTATTGAACGAATTTACGAGCCATCGAGATCAAAGTCGTAATACAAAAATATCTGTAGCAATCAGCCGAGGGGCGTTAGTTTCTTAAGAGCTGTGCTTAAGGAGCAATTTTGTGCGTGAGATGACTTTGATGAGTGCGGATGCAAATTGGGCGCCATGTTTTTTTCCCGCGCCAACAATCCGCGCTGCTGCCGCATCGAAGCTTCTTTTTTCTACTGTAAGTTCCTGATCGCGCTAATTCTGATTGAGAAGCATTTTTTGTTTCGATTGTGTAACATTTTAGACGCGTTCGTTCGATATTTCGATGATTGCTACGGCGATGCTTGATCAAAGACGGCCTGGATCTCATTAAACCTTGATGTGTGAAAGATTCATGCTTTTTTACAAATACCCGCAGCAGTTGTTTGGACAATAATATCATAGCTGATAGGAAACTTTGCAACTGGACCGATGACATGATTCAATCTTCATCGATTGATCCTTAGATTTGAAAAAAATAAGATAGCATTTTAAATTTTTTAATGAGAATTTCATTTCAATTCTTTGCTTGTTGCCCAGAATATCTCTAAAATTATTAAAAGATTAGGGAAAGTAAGACACGGATTGCCACGAATAACCTATGCAAATCATTATTAGCCCGCGAAATATTAAGTTTGATCATATGTTCTGCTCATATAATTTATAAAGTGACTCATTATCTTTTGGATATTTAAGGCAATAGTAAACGTTTATTGTAGAGACAATGGTCGCAGGCTACAAGTGTAAACTTTTAGGATCCTGCGTGTATGAGAAAAAACTCTGAACTGCAATTTTTATTACATACAATATTTCTTATGTACGAGTACACCAAAACAATGTGTCAAAGTATTCTGGGTAGGTAGTTTTCTTAAATTTATTAGAAGGCCTTTTTAATGAATTTAGTATTACAAACCCTCAGATTATTTTTCACAAAGACTATTTTTTAAGACGTACTTGCTCTGAACCGTACCGTATCACTACACGTCTTATGAAAATAACTCAAAAAATACTATGTTTAAAATTATCTTATAATATTTAGGTGCGCCAAAATCTAGACACTAACGCTAAAATCAATTAGAGAAAAATCACTTCAAGTAATGGCCCAGCAAAAATGTTTATAAGTTACACTTTGCAGTATCTTTTTAAACTCTATGCAAAGTCGGAACAATTACTTATCATTATAAGATTATTTAATTATCAATTTAGGTTAATAGATAGAAAAACTACTAGTAAATTGCGGTAATTATTACGTCAGTAATACTATAAAAATACAAAATTACATTAAAAAAGTTCAAGTAGTTAAATTATAGCATTAGTGACCTAGTAAGATTTTAAATACTTACTTGTAGTTTTTTCAAGTATTTGTATGTTTTGTTAGCTTTGTAAAATTGTTACATCATTTCAGCCCAAAGACGTCCACTGCTGGACATAGGCCTCCCCCAATTGTCGCCATAATGAACGGTCTTGTATATATCGCATCCATCGGATACTGCAACCTTTGCCAGGTCATCGCTTCATCTTGTAGGAGGCTTTCCAACACTGCACCTTCCGGTACATGGTCGCACCTCCAGAACCTTTCGACCCCAACTGCCATCTGTTTTGCGAGCAATGTGCCCTGCTATTAAGTTTGGCGATTCTTTGGGCTATGTCGGCAACCTTGCGGTCATCTACGATCACGCGAGGAAACTCCGAGCATAGCCCTTTCCATTGCCTTTTGGGTGACTTTAGTCCTTCCCTTCTGATGTGAGCGACTACGTTTCAGAGCCATAATTATGTCATCACTGGCAACATACACTGGCCATAGACTTTCGTCTTAAGGTACTGTGGTATATTGGACGAGAAGACCCCGTGCGGCTTCCCGAACGCCGCTCAGCTGAGATGGATTCGACGGTCGACCTCTTTCTCGAAATCAGATCCACCCAACAGAACTGTCTGTACTGTCTGTGTGATCTGTATGTTTACCTCTGACAGATAGTTCTGTCTGTACATTTCAGTTACAGCATCTCCCACAACTTCCGGCGTAGAGTCTCTGATCTTGATAGGAGTGGGTGATCATGACCTTGGTTTTGTCCATGTTCATTTCAAGACCCACTCTTTCGGAAGCTCTACCGAGGTCTGTACAACTGTCCATAAAAAACCTCGATCTCTCCCAGAAGAAAAAAAGAAAAGCATTTTAAGACACCGAAAGAAAGTTCACAGCTTGTATGAATATTGAACCCAATTTTAACACGAGCAAAGTTGCGGACAAAGGCTAGTTTGCACATGAGACTCCTGTGTAATGTGCTACCAAAAGACTGACTGACAAACAATTTAATTATTTTGCACAAATCTTTAAAAATATGAATAGGTTCGATAGACCAGCCTGCATGCTTACAAGGTAAGGTTTTCATGCAACCTGCACAGATTTCACACTATTTAAGCCCACATTTCATATTGCAACTAAGGCCAATTCGTCTATTAATTTCCACTGAAATCAGTCAAAGCATTTATTCCTAACAATTACTGGTTCTTTTGAATTGTCAAGAAGTGAGTCACAAAGATAATGCTGATTGAACATTGTAATGCATAGATTTCTCTGAAGAAGAAATGTGCCAGAAACTCCACAGACATTCTTTTGAATCAGGTTTATTTTTTCATTACGAATATCTCGGTTACTTCTAGTCGCTTTTAATACGTGGGAACAATACAAACATGTAAGTAAGGTAAAAAATCATAATTTAGAAATTTTAAAAAGTTAAGAGTAGACGAATCTCAACTTTCAGCATACGTTCACGAACATGACGCCTATATCAACACCACTCAGCACAACCATTTTGAAGGGAACCGAATGATTCAACACACGTATCACCATCAGTGAAACAAAGTGCAACTTCAATCGATTTAAAAGATCTTGTTTGAAATAATTTCGTGCAGATATTTCCATCCGTCATAATATTTGACCCATATCTAGTTTTCAACAACAGTTTATCTCATCTCTGTTTATTTCAGCTCATCGTCGTTGTTATCGTTGTCAGTCACATTCTCACTTGTCAGTTGTCAGTCAAGCCCATGATCTTCAGTGATTTGAGATAGTGTGATTTATAAGATAAACCAAAAACACGAGATGAACCAAATATGTAAATCAATCATGTTCTTTCTGTATTTCGTATCTTTAAAAGGAATTTTGATGTTAATTTTTAGTAAGATTTCATCTAATTGCTCAATGAGTCCATATTAGATATGCAGAGTCTATGGAAAATATATGTATATTCACAGTTACGTCTCTTTTACATAAACGATCATGCATCTCCCCGACTCCGATCCAGTCACGATATCAATATATCAGTTAGAGAGCACAGACTACTGGAACTCCTTGCCTACACCCAATTTGACAGCGGCCATTAGAAAAAAAACGGGTTTATTTATCGCCCCACTAAAATTCCTAGTGATTTCACATCTAGGTAAGTTATCTTATAAATCGTGAAATGTGTCAATTAACTCCAGTTTAATGTCGTATTTATGTTAATAGACGTCTGACGGACATTTTTGGGCATACACAAAAAGAGACGCGGCAGGATGCGACCGGCACCACGGCATCACTACACTCGGGTATTTTTAAATGTCAAATGACTTAAATAAGTGTTGCGGCCTGAGCTGTGTGACGCCTGATTGATTGGCTGATTGACTTTTCGCATTCGAGGGTTAACATTTCTTCTTTTTATTTCACCAAAGCCATCGGTTTATTTAAAGCTGAACAAGTTCAATCAAATAAATAAACATTTTTATTTTACTCCTCATAAAATATAAAACACATTGCCAAAAACAACGACCTACTAATCGATATTGGAACGTTAATTAGTTAATGTTACATAAAAATCTTTTACTGTATCATTACTAGAATGACCATTAAACAAATTTAAAAAACGGCTAAAAAGCTGTCAGAATTTATGTATATTGAGATCATTTAGGAAATAAGAAAGAATTAGTAAGAGCTTAGCAACAAAACTGATTATTAATAAAAATTCTAATTTCAATCACTACTTTAGTAGATGGATGTCATAAAAATAATATAAATAACGTAATATAAATTATTGGGGTATCGAGAAACCTCGTCTCGATGTTAATAATCGTAGAGGGATACATAAAACGTATCTGGTAATACATTCTTGATTATGAAGCCGTGGGACTGTTTGTGTGTTATTTATGTATCTTGCTTCAGTTAACGCATTGATCGGACACACAGCCGACGTAAATTTTAATGACGGAATCCGAAAAAAACTATTTTTATAAATAATGGTACATCAATACATAAATAATGGGACCAGTCTGAGGAACTAGTACCAATAACGCGAATAAAAATAAACATTACTTAACCATTCGAAATAAATATGGCGGATGATTTATGGCGTTATTGACATTGGGTGCGCGGGCGCAGGCGGCCATCTTGCCGGCTAATTGCCAGTCTGTCATTAAATCAGTCACGCATCGACTATAGACGGATGTTCGAATATTTGTTTTGTGGCGACACCTAGGCAAATTAACATTTTTTATTATATAAATGACTTTCAAGTCGTCAGGCCAATCGGTCCGATGACGCGGTGGTCTATGCTAATATATCTAGGATAGGAGTAACGCCTCTTTAATTATCAATTTGTTTTAGCATCTGTTTTTCCAGAACGAGGTTGTTTTAGGCGTTATATTAATTAGCAGACATAATGAAGTTCTAGTAGTAGTTCGGATCGTGTTCTTGCCTTTTAGCAAATGTCAACAGTCAGACTTAATTCTATTTGAATAAAATTTCGTTACGTTCTGTCATTTTGCAAAATTAAAAAAATAAGTTTTCCAATTAGAGTTATTTTATGTTTTACGTTCAACCTGAGAAAAATAAGATTCGATCTGAAAAGTCTACAACTAAACTACCAGTACCCAATTGAACTCATTAGATCTACAAAACTATAGAATTCCATAAATTGCTACTTAGCCGTCTTCCTCTCTCCTAATTTTTGGTCTGTGATTTGCAATAAATATATATAATAACTAGCTTTTGCCCGCAGCTTCGCCCGCGTACATAAAATATAGCCTATGTCACTCAGAAGTAAAGCAGCTTTCTAGTGTTGCTTAAATTTTTCCAATCGGACCAGTAGTTCCAGAGATTACCCCCTACAAACAAAAAAACAAAAAAACAAAAAAACAAACTTTACCTCTTTATTATATTAGTGTAGATTGCATTGCATTATTATAATTGCAATAAAATATTGAATATTGAGCATTGAAAATCATAGTTGCAATACTGGATAGAATGTACTTGATACAAATACAGTACTACTACTAGTAAGGTATAGTCTTTAGTAACTTGTTGCACCTAAAGTTAAATATAACTACATATATAACATACCTTTTAGCGCCAGTTATCGATCCAATAACGTTGGTAATTATTTGTCAAGAACTAAATAAAAGTAGATTTAGGTACAATAATTGAAGAAGATTATGAGATTCTCTGCCAAAATATTTTTTGTGACAGCTACAACCTAGCCATCTTCATGAGTGGATAGGTAGGCAAGCGTGCTTTATCCTCGACTATATCATCACTCAACTCCCAGTAGTTTATTTTAATTTCCATATTTTGAAATTGGTTGTTTTACTTTCTCATTTATGGTTACTTACATATCTCTTGTTGTTACTGTAATAACAACCAGAAAAATGTATCCAAGATATTTGTAATACATAATATAATTCAGAAATGTTCATGCAGATTCTTGCACATTCTCATCCATAACAATCTACGCCTTGAAATGTGCAAATAGCATCATTTTTCTGACTAATTTATTGACAATTCGAAACTGGCTGAAAATTGTCTGATAAAAAGAAATGCTTGATACTGATTCAAAATGTTAGCATCGAGTAAGATAGTGAACTACCGTAGGCACCAATAAAAAAATAAAGGACTCAAAATATGGATCCTTGGGAATGAACAGAAAGACAAAATTCCAAAATATGCTACTTCTTAAATAAGAGCTGATAACAAAAATAAATAAGTAACTGGAAGAAATGGAGGGAGGCCTTTGCCCAGCAGTGGGACAGCACAGGCTAGCTATAATAGTAATATAATAACAAAAATAAAAGTGAACACAAACCAACAGTTGGCATCTGAACCTCTGGACCTTGACAAAGTATTAACTTAATTTTTTAAGCAGGTTATTGGAAATTGAGCTGTCTCTTTTATTACTTCCCTTAAATTTATTTTATTTATTTTAATTCAACATGTGTATAATAAGTACTTACAAAAGAAGATTAAGAAACAAAAAAAATGCCAAGTTAAAGCTGAAAAGCTGTTTATTCGTTAAAAATTCTTGTAAGTCATAACTATATGTTTCGATTGTAAGTTTTCATAAATTTAAAAGCTAGAAACTGACCAAACAATATCAATGTTTTCAATTTTTAAAAGCTCATTAAGATCTATATATTATACAGATGAAGCTTTTAATATATTTTCAAGGATTCAACCAAAGATTTGTATTTTAAACAAAATCTTCGGTACTATTACTTTTTTTCTCTTCATGACAGTTTTTCTTTGTTCAATTTCATTGTTTATAAACTAGATAAACAAAACAAAATCAAAACAAAGCAAACAAAATGCTTTTAAAATAAAGGTTTTATCATCAGCTTCCTTTTTTAAAAATATGGTTTTGGAATTTGCAAAAAACAAACGAAGACAACAGAAAACTAATTCAGAACAGAATTAAAGAAGAACAATATTCGGATGCAGATTAGATCTTATTAAGTCATCATATAGTTATATTGATGTAAATATAAACAACCTTAGTATAATGACTCATTTGTAACAAAAAAACTAAAAATGTCAAAAAGCTATGATTTTTAGCAGCATCTTACTAACATTATAAATGCGAAAGTTACGATGTTTGGATGTTTGTTACTCAATAACGCCAAAACGGCTGGACGGATCTGGATGAAATTTGGCACAGACAGGATACACTTCGGAATAGGACATAGGCTACTTTTTATCCCGGAAACCCCAACCCCGTCCCCAATACCACGCGGGCGAAGCTGCGGGCAAAAGCTAGTATTCTATAAATCATGTCGATAGTACGTAAGGATATTAATCTGTCTATTGTGTAGTTGTCTGTTGGTCGTTGAGATCATCTGAAGCTGTGTGGGAGCACTGGGTGTAGTACCACGCGAGACAAGTGTTGAATGTCACACCTAAGACGATACGGAATCCGTTCCATTATGAATTGATACTCAGAGGACGATATATCTAATTGAAATGGGAACCAACAAAAAAATGCTACAACTAATGGTTCATATTTTTATTTGCGACAAATATATGCTAATAAAATCAGTAAAAATTTTACAAATATTGGTCACAATTTAAAATCTAAATATTATGCATATTCTGGAACAATTTGACAACAAGGTATGGGTGACTAGGAAAATTCTTACAGAAAGCTGAAAGGTGATACATCCGTCGAAATAATTGAAGGTAATCAATCAATCTGCCTGCTGAATAATAAATATAAAGAACGAAGCGACTATCTTTCTAACCTTCGCAACCCAGTAACCAGATAGCCGTTTTGACAAGACTATTGTCAAATTTTCTGGCTTCTGACGGATAGTCAATGACTGTAAAAGATCTAAAAATGACATTGGAGAAGAAAGGCACATACTTGTTGAGGTACTGAGGAACCTGCATGTACACAGCATTTACAACCAGGGGGTCTTTAAGTAAAGATTGAATAGTTTACTTCTAGACAAGCTTCTTATCATTGCTTACCATCAGGTGAGCATCCTTAACTAGTGTTTAACTAGTGGTTAAACACCAACCAGTAATAGTAATAAGAAAATTAAGATGGTTACCTATCTGCATACAAATAATAGAGGAGTAAGAACAGAAAAGACAGCTGGTGATAAAAAAATACTTACAAATAACTCATTTGGTCATGACAGTACAAAGAATAAAGACTGTTTGGCAAATTACATTTACAAAATGTAGTTAATCATTGATTATATTTTTAATATTCCATATATAGAATAACCGATGGTTCCGGCAAATAAAATTGAAGTTAAAAATGTACTTGCGACAGATGTCCTGCTATAATTATATGAAATTGGTTATATTTCTCAAGTCATGCGAATAATAACAGAAGTATTAAGTTAATTAAGACAAAATAAATTCTTCTAAAATGGTAGCTTGTCTTATTAAATAAGTATTACGTGAAGGTTGTTTATTACAAACAGCATGCTCGAAAAAAGTAATATATTGAATTTTTAAAATATTTTTATAAAATTCCGCTAGGCTGTCACTAGCACAGATATTCAGCCGCATTTGATTAAAATGGAAGCTGATCCCAAGCAAGTTGGAAAAAAGGTTAAGGATATAACAATTTTAGTAAAAAACTTTTAGTGCATAATACAACCTAACTCCGATATTACCAAAATACTCTTTTAGCATATCATTCAAAATTACGTACAACAAATTATTCATTTTCTTACCCTTGAATCTAAATAATTATTTTTCCCAACAACTATTGTTATTGTTAATAACATTTTGTTCACATTAAAACAAAAGACAAAAAAAAGAATATTATTATAATTAGAAACCCTAAAAATTGTAGCTAAATATAATATATTGTGGGACATAAACAAGTCAACGTTATGGAAGATCTAGCAGATGCCGCGTCACATGGCATCGATAAATTTTAACTTGTCGTATTCAAAATGTCGGGTTCAAATTGTTTAATATTATATCCATAACTGATAGGTTTCGTGGCAGGAATACAAAAACTACATTTATACAAACATAGAAATCAATAAATGTAGTTTTATTTTGAAATTATTTGGGAATACTTTATCATATATCCACAATAGATAAAGTAGACATACAAAGAAAGGCTTGTTTCACTTGGGTTTAACCAAATCAAAGTTTGTGTGTTTCAGGATCAAAATAATTGTTGTTTTTTTTATTTATTTATTTCACTATTTGTTTTTTTTTCTATTTGTACACATAAGAGTAAAAGAAAAGAACAAGGAAACAGAAAAATAGGTACAGAGGTGATGCTTGGTGTGAATTATTAATTGTATTCAAAACCTAATTTAATATTAGGTTTTGAGTGTTTGATGATTGACAATGATTTGACAATGTAGGTATAAAAGCGAGCAAAAATAATACAAGAGGCTAACAAATATTCAGAAAACATTGATATATATATACTAAACATTTTAAAATCGCTACGGTTATAAGAAAAATACATAAATCAATACCAAGTAACAAAATTAACTATAAGACCTATGTTTTGGTCCTGTCTCGAAGGACCAATTTAAAATATTCTTTTTAGTTCAAACAATAATAGAAATCAATAGCAACAGTTTAATAACACATTTATATCTTTACATTATCATTAAATAATAGAATAAATTATTGATCAAAACATAAAATGTTATTTGAACTACACATGAATCAACAATAAAAGATTATTTATCAGTTAAAATAATAAGATCTAACAAAGCTAATGCAATTTACTCATAAATTTTCCGTTGTGCATATCGTAATTAAAAATTACTTCGTTTCTAATCAATTATTAATCAATGTCATGATTGCGACATTAGCAATAAAGCTTTATTATTGACTTCTATTGTATTATTATTTATGACATTTGATTGTCAGGTAACAGATCCAGCCACAACACTTGCGTCAATCGTTGTTCTTACGTCTTTCTTTTTGTTATTTAAATATTTGTTGTTATTTATTTTCTTTATTATTAAGTTTTGCAATATAATTAGGTATATTAATTAATTATTTCTCTTACATTTCTCATAACGCAATAATAAGTGTTATCTTGGTAACAGACGTTAGGTATAGCTTAGCTATTTGACTCAAAGGATCATTGTTACGCTTACACGCACTCACACTTTTCTTTAAATTTTTAACCAGTTTACCAAAGACACAAAAGCATTTCGTACAGACTGCTTCTATGGAACTTATACTGTTTTGTTTTTTACATTTTATAGTAAATCATAGGTTCACCTAGTTTATTTTTATTCTAGAACCTATAGGTAAATAATATGGTCATAAATTTGCAACTTTTTTTAATTAAATATCACTTACAATTAAGTAAAAATGTGGGACGTTTACTTTTGATATACTTAAAAATCAAAAATAAGATCTCAATAATAAAGATTTTTTTATACTGTCTACAATAAATTGTAATTACTTAAGGGTTACTTAAATTGAATTGTTTAATCAATGGAATGTTTAAATACCCGCATGTCTGATACTTAGCGGTTATTCTAAGGTGCTCAAATATTTAAAGTAATTTAAAGACTTGTCAAAAAAAAACTAACAAAAGATGCATTTATTTGTTGTTTGTTTATTATTAAGTACCTATTGGCTTTAGTTCATCATCATCATCATCAGCCTTTTTAATGTTCCCACTGTTGGGACAGAGGCCTCCTCTCTAGGAGAGGGAACGGGCCGTATTCCACCACGCGGGCCCTGTGCGAATTGGTGGATGTCACATGTCTTCGGTTTTAGTTACTTAAACTAATTTAAGCATAAGCCTATGGCATTAATTTTAGTTTTGTACAATGTTTTACTTGTATATAAAGCTTTGATAAATAGATAAATATGAAAAGAAATATAGAATAACAAAAAGTTGAAAAAAAAATCTACAAACATTAAAATCTATAATAAGACTCTTAGATAAAGACTTGACGAGATTCGTTCCAAACAAATAGTGCACTAGGCATATTGCGTTTTCCAAAACGTCTTTATGTACACAATGTTTATGATGCGGCGTCCCGCTCTAGCGCCCCGCCCCTGCCCCGCGCGCGCCTGCCCCCCTCCCCCCTCGCTCCAGCATAGACGCGTTGCAGACGCTTGGGGCGCGCGCCACTCGACTATTTAAAATGACGACTGTGTGCATTGCTTTACAAAAATAAAGATGGCGGACTGGGGAAAAGGACGCCAATGGATGCAAAAATATTGGACGTTTCTTTTGTGGTTTGCTACTTTTTTTCTATTCTTTGAGGGCTTTGTAGATGCAAAAGTAATGCAGAAGTTTTCTTCAAGTTATGTAACTTGTGTGATTGGTATGGTTGACAACGCATATTATTGACGGAGCTTTCATGGTTTGAAGGAGCTTTTCATACCATAGAAATCTCCAGAAAATTTTACTATTATTTTATTAATTTATTTTAACTTGAATAGTTGTTAATTTTATTTCTAATTTCAATCTAATAACATTGATAAACACTGGGGACATAACCATTTCTTGTAATTTTTGTATCAAATTCTTCAAATGCTATGGCATTAAAAATGTTATAATTACAGTGCATATCTACAAAACTGTTTTGATACATTCAATATCCAAATAAAAATATTCCTTAAAATTAATTTTCCAATTCAATTGAATTCTGATGCATTATTTATTCGTTTATGTCAACAATTACCGGCGTTGTTACGAAGTCCAAAGCCAGAATTTCCTCAATAACTTTTTGCGAACTTTATCCGAAACATTTCAGTCACTTAAAACTCTTTTAATAACTATTCAACAATACTCTAAGCTAGTTCCCATGATGGAAAATAAGATGATTTATAGAGAAAAGTGTTTATGTAACACTTTACGGCATTTTCATCAAGTTATTCCTTTGTTACAGCATACATTTTATCAGCAACGCCCGGCACAGTACCGTCGCGGGCCGTCGCCGCATCCTCACTGAATTCAGCAGCCGTCACAAAGTTTTCAGTGCTCACCACGCATTGTGAAACTTAATAGTACTACACTAAACTATCTACGCTATCTAAATATACAAAATTCTAAACATGTGTTTTTCAAAAAAGCAGTTTGAAATGCGTGAGTAATTGTTAAAAAGCGATAAAATATTTAAATGTAATGTTAGCATTTGTTTGTCTTGTATACTTAAAGTATGCTCACCTTCGTTTTCCAATGAATATTCTTATTTGACAGACAATAAGAACTCCGCTCCACCTGTCACAACGAGCACCTAAGCAAGCAATGCCACTCGAGACCCTCTCATATAACCATTGTTTTCTAAACTTCTATTTGTTTTCGAAATACGTAAAACGAATTCCTCAGCACATCAAACACTAAGTACGATGTCGTTGAACCTCTTTCCAATCCATCAATAGTAAACTTAAACAAATCAGCCGTATTTGAACAGATGGGCCGCGACGGTGTGTCGGTCGAGCAAATACGTTGACAATGCTTACTGGAATCGCACAGCGTGGGTCACTTCACTCAAATAACTGGCACTAAGTTAACTGGTCACAATATTTGGCACAGCACGTGAACATGTCATTGGATCGTTTGCGCGTGTATCGTGGCGTGTTTACACGGGCGAGAGCGAGCGCGGGTGGCGATGCGGTTGCGTCGCGCGCCGCGGCCGGAATGACGCGCGGAGCGGCCGCCCGCCGCCGACAGCGCCACGCGGCGCCGCTCGGAACTAGCGCACTCAATCAAACGTCCAGCCGTGATAAGATGCAACTGCTTTTTTGCAACATACTGCATTCTTATTGTGATTGATGTTGTAAATTAAAATGGTTGCTTATTGAAGATATTATTTTAGTATTGAGTTAAGCTTTTGCTTTACTTTAAACTGTTTTATTTCTGAAATCTTAAATAGATTTAAAAATCTATTATTTTCGTTTAATTTAATCTGATTCAATGAAAATGCATTTTCGATTGATCAAAATTCCTAAAAATAAAAAAAAAACAAATATTCAAATATTTTTCCCTAATTAAATTATTAATTTTAATTAACTTTACAAAACAAAAAACTTCAAAACAATTTTTTTCACAAAAAAAACATCTTAAGAAAACCGCAAAAAAGAAAATCAAAAATAACCTGAAAAAAAAAAAGTACAAAGTTGAACATGTCAAAACATTGCAAAAAGTCAGTGGGTCTGACGTGACCTTGGCGCGGTGCAGGCGGGCTGCGTGCATGTCGCCGTCCCGCTCGCGGGGCGCGGCGTCAGGCCCCGCCCCCCGCCCCCCGCCCACACCGCCGCGCCGCCTTTTTACCTTTTTGCCCGAATGCCCGCTGCTAACTCACTTTCGTTACGATTGTACCTACGTTACTTATGCTAAATAATTATCTTAATTATTATATTTTTGATTATTATTTTTTTTTGGTTTTTCGATGATTTAGTTTTGATTTTTGCATGATTGCCTATGATTCAACGTTGTGCAATGAATGATTGATATTTATTTTGCATTAATATTCTTATTCAGTAAGTAATTTTATTAATAATAATTTGACTTTAAAATCGGTTTTGATTATAAAACAATTTTGCTTGTATTTACTACCTATAATTTACATTAATAAGTCCCTGAATTAAATATCTAATTTATGTACAAAAAAAAATTAGGTACGTAAAAAATACTACTATTACGTACATTTTATCCAATTAATGTCTTTTTTTTATCTTATTACCCGAATGCCCGCTGCTAACTCACTTTCGTTACGATTGTAGGTACCTACGTTACTTATGCTAAATAATTATCTTAATTATTATATTTTTGTTTTTTTTTTTTTGTTTATTGATGATTTAGTTTTGGGAATTCTGTCCATTTTTGTATGATTGCCTATGATTCAACGTTGTGCTATAAATAATTGATATTTATTTTGCTTAATATTCTTACTTAGTTTATAATTTTATTACTTAATAATAATTTGAAGTGGTTGTGCTTATAAAATAGTTTTACTTTTAGTTCCTACATGTAGTGTACCTACATTAAATAAATTATTGATAATAAAACTTTAATAATATAAAATTACGTACCTACATAATTATTATTCAACGCTTTATATGTCTTTGCCCTTTATTAAAAATTTAATAATAAAAAGTACCTACTTATATGCCTGAGTAATTTTTATAAACTCCGTAGGTAGGTTACTACCTACTACACATTTTTATTTTATAAACATAATATTATCAATGGCGAGCATTTCAAATTCTTATGAACTAATAATTACCTACCTCAGTAAGGAGTTTAACCCGAAAAGGCTGATAAAAATAAATTACTGAGAAGTAAAAATTACAGCCATCATACGTCCCCAATATATTTAGGTACGTAAAAGATTCATTAGATGCACGTAATAATAATAAAAAAACTTTGCACCTTCAATGTTCTTTCCTAAAACACGTTACTCCATAAAAATCTCATATTTCCATTATGTTCTCACATAACATTACCGGTTACTTTTACATACCACTACATACCTCCACGTAGCACTCTATCTTCATACAAATAAAGCCTAAAATCGAAAAAATCACAACATTTCAATAATAACCCGAAACACGCGTAATTTTACGATCGGAATCGTAAAAATCCGATTTTTTTTCTTCAATATAATTTTATTTGCGTTTAAGTTCGCTTATTAAGCAGAAATGTGGCTATTTTGGGGGTTTACCAACGATTTTGACGAAGTTCTGATAAAGTTAAAGAGTCAAGTGTGAGGTTTTTATTGAGTTGCTTTTAACTTGATGTGAGGCTGGTCCTTGGGGCCGAGGGAACAGGTCCTCATCTACCTGCTCTCTCCTGCTCTCACCTGCTCACCATAGGGGAGACCGGGTACAAAAGTAACGGCGGGTCGAAAGTAACAAATGCTCTGTAGGTATATCCAATGGTCAAACACCGCGTCGATGTCGTAGGTTCACAGCGGGGCGGTACCCCCCTCACTTCTGTACAGTCACTACGCGCGCATTGCGCTGTTTATTAATATATAAGGAGACGTTTTGTGATTTCGCAAACCAAAAGTAAGTATTTTGCCGTTTTCTTATTTGGTGTTTTCATAGACTTTAAAAAATGATACCAATCTGAATATTTGCATGTTAATTCTTGATTAGATTGATTACACAGTATTTGAATCCATTTTTGTCTAGCACATTTCATTTTAAGATTATCTTTTATATTTTAACAGAAATGTGGTCGGGTACAAAAGTAACATAGCCCTATGGGTACACAAGTAACATGTTACTTTTGTCCCCGTAATTAGTTGTTAATTTATTTTTGCTTATCATTGTTATATATGTATTTATTTTAACAGGATGCCGTGACAATGCATTAGAACTACCACACGAGAAGCGAGGAAAAGCGGCTTAAGAGCATTCAAGAGATGGTACAAAAATTATATCCTTGGCAAAAAAATATAATGTTTGTCATGTAACATTATACATATATATAAAAAAAATGAAGCAGGAGATATTAGTGTCGTAGTGGGTTATCATTGCGTGAATAAAGTTTTCAGAAAAATGTCTACGGGATTACTTGATCGAGTGTTCTGGAGTTTATTTCGGGTTACCTCCACCTGAAGTTTGTAAACTGGTATATGAGTTGGTTTTTTTAAGTATTTTGCATTTAAAATGCAACTTCTTTGAATACAAAGTCTTAAAATAAATAATATGTTGATCTTTTGGCCTGTTACTTTTGACCCACAATGTGTTACTTTCGTCCTGCCTACGTGGTCGAAAGTAACAACTTCCCATTTTTTTTCAAGTCGCTGTGAATCATATCAAATGAACAATAAAAAGCGAAATTGAGATACCGATGTAAAGACCATAAATGAAATGTTTAAATGGTAATATTCATTTCTATAAAATAATCACACCTAACAAGAAATCAAAGTAAAAGTACAAAATGTTACTTTTGTACCCGGTCTCCCCTACTAATCTTTATTTATTTTTAATTACTTTGGGACATTATTTTAGCTCGTTGACATACCTAAAACAGGAACTGGATATTCATATAAAACAAAAAATATTACTTGATTATTTAAAAAACCACAATATATTTTATACTAACTTTTGTCACCGGCTTCGCCCGCGTACATAAAATATAGCCTATGTCACTCAGGAGTAGGTAAAGCAGCTTTCTATTGTTGCTAAATAAAATATATTTTTTTCTGATCGGACCAGTAGTTCCAGAGATTACACAAAAAAACAAACTTCACCTCTTTATTATATCAGTGTAGATATAATATATATGTACCTATTCTATAATAGGCATGCATACCACTATGCATGTCTATATAGGAACTTATATACAATTAAATATATAAATTACTAGCTCTTGTCAGAGGTTTCGCCCGCGTACATAAAATATAGCCTATGTCACTCAGGAGTAAAACAGCTTTCTATTGTTGCTAAAATTTTTCCAATTGGACCTGTAGTTCCAGAGATTACCTCCTACAAACAAAAAAATAAAAAAAAACAAAAAAACAAACTGGTAAGTTTGTTTTTTTTATTTTTTTTTTATTTTATTAGTGTAGATGTAGATTGCACTAAATATTTAGCATACAATTAAGAAACAACAAAAACTGTTATAAGGGAAGGAAAAAACATATAATTTCAAAACTAAAAAACAGTCAAGAAAAATAAATACAATAGACGTTTGCAACTTTGCCTCTCTCTTCATACAAAGTAATATTCAAATATTGAACTTTGATAAACATGCATTCATAAAACCATACAGTTAAAATACATCATGCGTACGCATTCAACCGTAATTTTAAAATATATCAAGTCTATATTTACTTAACAACTACTAAATATTTACATTCCTAGTTTACAAATACTATTTATGTAAATCGAACACAAACTACTAAATATAAATACAACTATTTATTGACATTTTTAAACGACTTTACAGCGACTGTCATAATTTCATAAACTACTAAAATTATATCTACGTCTGAATAGAAACATAAATATAAATGTTTTTATGAATCTTAAGTCACAAGTTTGAAGTTCAACAAATCAACTAAATGCTGCACTTAATTTTAATAAAATTATTAAGATACCGTGAGTTATGTTAAAGATTTGGAGTCTAAATTATGTATTTAATTTAGATATGTCTTTAGCATTTTTTACTGTCTATTTAAAAAATAATGAGTTACACCATAGTTAGGTACAGACCTATTTCTTTTAGTCTATTATTATTATTTTTGTTTTATCATTTTATTTGAATGTTTATAAACTACACATTTATTTATATATTTAACGACTTATAAACACACATAAAAAAAACAAATAAGAAGTAGGTACAAAGGTGAAATAATAAAGCCAGTATTATTTTTACCAATCATAACACATTTTTTTTTCAAAACATTATTATTTTGTAGTAATAGACCAACTTACTAAACTTTATTGCCACCATTTTCATACAACAACCTATTTAAAAACTCGTAAAATATTTAAAAAAAAATATAGTTTCCAAAGCAAACCACACAGTGTTACCATCATCACCACAACACTCACCCCACAGTCCAGCCCTACAATAAACTGTCATCTTTATCCGTCCCCCGCTGAGTAGCTCCACAGCTAAATATACACACGATTATTATCAACATAAATTTTAATACATATGATAAGTTTTAAAAAATCGTATCTCGCCATAACTAACGCAGTTTATGTTGATGCCTGACGCGTTGGCAACATTTTGATTGCGACTTAATCGCCCCGCGTTTGAGGGTTAGAGGTTAATGAACTTACATAAATCTTTTTTTTTTTTTGCTTTGGGTCTTTTGTTTGTGAAAGAGAATAGAATGTTCGGTGATATAAATTAAGACAATGTCGTTTGAATAATCCTTTGATTAGCATGAGATGCGTTTGTTAGATTGATACAAAACAACAAGAATACAACAACAACCATAAAACTCAAAGTTGATTACGACTCTGTTATCCACAAATATTTTAAGTTATTATGTTGTACTATGTAAATAGTACGCCACAAACTAAGCGTGTATCTTTCTTCTCTATCAAATCCATCTAAAAGTTGTCTTTAAAAACATCCGAATTGATAACCTCCTTCTTTTTTAGAAGTCGGTTATAAAATCGCTTTTCGCGAAAAGACTGCCGATTGATTGTAACCTCAATAATTTTAAGCTCCTAATGAACCAAATTGTACGTATGGGGTACCTACAATAAAGAGTATATCTATCTATATATTATATAGTTAGTTATACGAGTATATAGAGTTAAATTACTTATTAGTCTCTTAGGCTAGATTTTAATCAATTATTAAGAAATCTCTCAAAATACCTGACAATATCTTAAATAAAGGATTTTTTAGAAGGAACAATATCCATGTACAATTTAATCAGAGTGTTATACCTAGGCAACTCCAATATATATGCTTGAGTGTCAAAATACAGCCTTAGAACAGCAAAGACAACTGAAAAAATGGACAAGTTTCAGACAATAAATGTCTAACACTCCCTTCAACTCCACCTAAAATGGGAGAAGTTATTTAATTACTAAAAAGAAAGAATAAAGTTCTAGACATGACAGGCTAGAACAATCTATCAAACTCGACATTGATGACTTTCCGTTCTCCTTGCACTACGCCACACTTTATTTATTACTGTTTTAGTGCAAGTAGCTTCATAAGTTCATCGTCCTGTTAATTATTTGAAGCTGGCTAATCTGAGTAGGTATTTAGGTAAAACAATAGCCGCTCAACGACTTGGTTGTCTGAATGACAAGTGAGAGGTCATGAGTTTGAGAGGTTAGTCGCAAGACTTGACTAATCTAGCTTTGTTTCAATTATTAAAAAAAAAAACAGCACGTTCAATATTTACCAGATAGGTGAACATAAATATAATAATATAATATTTTACAACTATCACACAACGTCTTCTAGTCCCAAACTAAGCAAAGCTTGTGTGTTATGAGTACTAGACAACTGATAAACATACTTATATATTTCTAAATGCATACATGTTATAGATAAATTACACTCAGACACAGAACAAATGGTCTCATCACACAAACATTTGTCCTGGGTGGGAATCGAACCCACGACCTCCGGCATAGCAGTCAGGATCACTAACCACTAGACCAAAAGGCCAGTCACAAACATAAATGTACTAACCAGCAGATTTTTTTTTCGTGACTATAGTAAGGTTCCATAGTAAAAGTTGTTTGTTATCATGTCTATATTCATGTGTTTAAGTAAGTATCAGTCACTTATTACCAGTCACCCTATATATGTACATAATATACGGTCATCGTATAAAAAACAAGGTTATCGACATAGCCCCAAGAATTCCAAAATACGAGTAACTGCCACTTAGGCATTGGGCAGGGCACTTGCTCGCAGAACAGATGGCCGAAGGGGTTGAAAGGTTTTACAGTGTCGACCACGTACCGAAAGACACCACTTTGGTGTGCCCTCCATAAGGTGGACTGATGAAGATCACAAATAAAATTATGATGACGGAAACAAATATCTCTTTTTTATGATGGGCAAAAATCATCCAATGACGAATCCCGCTCTTGGGCGGAGGGCGAAATAGTGACAGACTTTTACTGACTAAACACCCCACCCCGTTCCTTCTTTCCCCCTTCGCACTAGGACCAAGCCTTCCTTTCAGAAAGAGACCCTGGGCTCCAGCAGGTTTCGACCCTTTTGCAGAGTCTCTACGGCTTTGCTGACAACTCCTTGAAGCGCGCGGGAACAGAGCGTGTCGTCGACGGCTTGGGCTTGGTCTGGTATGTTACCAGACAACAAGACGGCAAGCTTTCCATTACGGAAAGCTCACATTTACGGTGGAAATATGTCTTCAGAAAAAACTCAGTAAAAGTCTGGTGTCCTAAAAAAAAGGAGGCTGTTTAAATTGTCAAGCCCCTAATCTCTTCAGACACTGTGAGCTACCTAGAAATACAAAGCCGGTACTATGAAAACGTTGTATACCTAGTGTGACAGTTCATTCATAATCCACAAGGTTACCGAAGTTTACCTTGATACAATACTGCTGACACCTTTTTGTCAACGGTTGCTATAGTTAGTAACACTAAAGTTATTCATGATCAGCGTTAAATTTTGATCATTATAATAAATTTAAATGAGCTCTGGGCTTAAGGCAAAGAATGAACGGGGTTGTTAGTTTAGTCAGTAAGAATCTGACACTTTTTCCCGCTCCGCCAAAGGGCGGGATTCGTCATTGGATGATTTTACCTACCATAAAAAAAAAACTTACAAAATACTTTTCATCAAAAGCTGGCATTAGCGTAACGGAAAAAATTAAAAGAAAATAGGTGTACAGACACCGGCGTCCCTTGGCGAACTAAAATCTAAATATATAAAAGCAGAAACTGACTGACTGACATATCAACGTACAGCCAAAACTACTGGGACTAGGAACGTGAAATTTCGCACAACCTTTTATGACGTAGGCGAGAACTAAGAAAGGATTTTCCAAAATTCACCCCGTAAGAGGGGTCCAAAATTTGTATGGAAAAACCTACTTTCACGCGGGCGATGCCGCTGTCAGAAGTTAGTAAATAATAAATAAATAGAGTTCATAACACAAAAAAAAATTGCAAGTGATATGGTAATACTCGCAAAATGCAAAAAAAATAATATTAACGCTGCGAGTTACTTATGGTTGTCGACGGCCGTTGCCTACTAACTACCTACAGTTTATTGACTCAAACATCTCATCTTATCTGATGTTGACAAAAACAAATCAATTTCGTACTATAATACACAAATTAATACGAGTTTAAAAATAAATAAATTATAATTGATACTGTTTCACGTACCTCCACGGGATTAAAACGATCAAAATTTAGCCGTAAATACCACCCATGATGTCACTTTTATCCCATGCGCTAAACGTCGTAATGACTTCATCAATAAACTATACAAAAATATGTATGATGAAACGCAAGACTCCTATCAAACCTGGTTAGCAGATTTTTTGATTTTCTATAAACTAATGCTTGACTAAGATCATTGTAAGCAGTGATGCAATCGTTGATGGTGAGGCGCATTAGTTTATTAAAAGCTTATTCACTCTAGCCTTGAAGACACCCAAATTATATTCGGATGGGAAGACTCTTCCCAATCTATCACACAAATTGTTCCAGTCCTTCGATTTTCCCTTAATCAGTTCATTAAACCAGCAAGAGTTCATATACTCGTAAAACACAGTTTATATTCTCAGTTCAGATCAACATTATTAGGTAAGATACTCAAACTATTGTCGTCTTATTTCGCCAATAAATAAACACAACACCCACAAAACCAATAAAATATAAATAAAACCTCGTAGGTTGTGTTTTACAACGTCGTAAACTCACTTCCCTGGTTCAAATCTTAATGGTCACCCTTACACCTACACTTTCGACCAATTTAAAATGATCCAATAAAATATGTAAGGGCATAAAGGTTGGTGTAATCGATATAGTAATCTGACACCAGACGGACAAACAGACGAACAAGAGTGGCCGTCAATCACAAGCAATCAGTCAACGGTTTCATGACACGAACGCAGTCTCGCAAACCTTTATACGACCGCTATAGAACCTCCTTACTCTTAATACAGTAACATAAGGACCAGATTCGGAGCGAAGGACCAATATCTAGCTGTACCACGCCAAAGTCTATATGTAATTTCGGATCATAAAATTGGTAATTTTCGCGGATCGCCATGTCTGCGCTGTCATCACGCGGATCCTTTATGGCGCTAAATTATACATGCTGCGCGGGCGCACCGTTTTTCTTGCATTGAACCAGTTGCACGCAAATTGGGTAAGGTTTCTGAGCAGCGCGGTTGAAGACAATAATGAGTGTCAATCGTGTCGGGTTTCTTTGGGGTTTCGTTAGTTTTGCTCTGTTTTTAGTCTGTTGGCGGATTGACGGAGATTTTTTAGTGGAATAAAAAATGTTAATTGTATGGATAATTAGTAAACAAGACGCCAAATAAGCATAATAGTGTTGAATCGTGCCATTATGACCGATGATAAAGGGAATAACTAAAATTGTTATATTTTTTAATCATACAGTCAATTTGATCTGAAAGGTGGCTGTTTCATAAATTGAAGAGATTGTATAAACTCAAAATTACCTCAACGTAAATAGCTTTTTAGTATGACTATCAACTTAATTCCTCACAGACCACCTACAACCACCACATGTCTGAAAAAAACCCACACCCTAGAACAAGAAAAATAACCGTCAAGCTTCATTTACAAACGCCAAGTCAAGCGCGTTTCCTCCATATGATAAATAGAAATAAAAGCATATTTCCAATGCAACAGTTACCCGCGGCTGTCCGAACTTCTCATAGAGGAAGCCATGTCGGAAGGGTGAGCTAGCTGCATGCAACCTTGTTTTAATTACCCCTGCTTACCCCCCTGCCCCCGCGGCGAGGTAATAAATATGGTCTTCGCACGCACTCATACAGCAACGTCAGTTGATGAATGTGCACCAAAGGTTATGCATATCTGCCTTTGAAAAGTTGTTGACAATTCTTATTAGGCTTGTGCAAGGAGAATTGTTTTATCGATTTATGTGTTGAGCCTATAAATTAGTGATGTAACGTTGTCGATAATAACTGAGCTCAAAACACTAAGAATAAATAGTTGGTCCTTAGGGCCACGCTGTCTTGCTTTTATGTAAAGTAAAATTCCGAAACTATGTTTAAACTTATGGTGTCATAAAGACCCCAAGGGGATTAGGCAATGTGACACTTCACTGACGAATATTTGTCTAACAACTTTTTACATAACACCGAAACCAGTTTCTGAAAATCAATTATTCTAATTATATTATGGAACCACCACAGAGCTTTAATTTAACCCAAACAAAAAGAATCATCAAGAACCGATCTTGAACAACAAAAATATACCTAAATTAAAATCATAATAACATGGAATTTGAAAACAAAATTGGTGAAATGATGGTACATATTTTACTGCAGTGCCCCTTCAAAGAGTACTGTCGAGATGTTAAGTTATGAAATAGTTTTAAGAAAAAACTTCTTCATCGAATCAACACAATATTTAAGTAGCAAATACTAGGAAAAAACATTTTGGGTTTAGGTTAGGTTACCAAAAAAAAAACGTTTAATAGAATTCAGGATTCCTCCTTCCTTTTTGGTAAATGGTTAAAAAGTGCAAAATATGCGCTACCTACTGAAATAATTTTAAGAAGGAACGGGGTGGGTAGTTTAGTCAATAAGAGTCTGTCACTATTTCCCACTCTGTCCAAGGGTGGGATTGGTTATTAGATGATTTTTCCTACCATAAAAAAAAACTTTCATAAACTTTGGACTTTAAGCAATACAAAAAAAATTATACTTTAAGTATAAATAATTATAATTATTGGGATGGGATGGCTCTATAGAGCCTAAAGAGGTGATCTAAAATTAGAAATCCCAAATCTATTTAATGATAAGTAAATAATTAAAAATGCTCATCATCAAACAAAGGCGTATAACATCGACGGACGGTGATGGACGACGTAAGCGCGTTGCGCATAACTAGTTAACGCTCCATGCGTCGCCCGCTGTAATGATTGCACGGAACTAGGATCACCATGAATGTGGCGAATAAATCGGGATATTACTTGCCTTTAGAGGTCAAAACCATAATCTTATTAATATTATAAAAGTAAAAGTGAGTGAGTGCATATGTATGTTTGTCTTCTTCACACTCGAACAGCTGAACGTATTTTGACTAAACTTAGTACACAAGTACAACGTCTCTTAAAATATCACACTTTACATCCCAATAATATGTTCACTTGGGACAATTTTAAGAGACGTCTAAGAGTAATCCTTCCATTCACATCTGACCTATTATTGGTATTTATTAGTATGTACGTATATTTTTAAAAATTTTATTAGACTTATTTACACGCGTGTATTTATACTGATCACTGAAACCTACCTTCAAATGTGTTCTCTCTCATTCAATCAACAAAGGTTTGCTGGAAGAAATTAGCTCATTCTTGAGTCAAGCTCATCGCTTAACTACTGTACTAAACTATATAACTGAACTATATAAGTTTTTATATTAAATGAAGAATGGAGAATTTTATTGAACTTTTCCATTTGCATATTTAAAGACACATGTTCTTTCTGGTATAGATGTTTTGGTACGCATAAAATTGTATTTTTTTACCACTTTTTATAAAATGTGATGTTTTTTTTTTTTACACGAGATATTTATTTAATCTTAATAAAACATTAACTTGAGCAGAAAGAACATCCTAATGTGTCAAACATGGAACGCCAGTGCTTCTACTCTATAGTACCTCTGAAACACGTATTGTTAAAACCTGTCCTGCCCACCACAGCACACATAGTCCCCCTACTAATAGCCCACAGTACAGCTAATCAAGCTCGCATATTCATTAATGCCTGTCGAAAAACCACTAAGCTAGTAATAACGCGATCAGTCCGAACTGAGATTTATATCAGTCGTAATTAAGAAATTATTTACATACTTAGCCACGAGTGACTCCGGGTGAATGATGATGGAGATACTGATGGAAGATTTTTTAATTAGTATTCTTACGAGAGAGGTCAATTAAGTGAGACTAGAGTCTCGTCACTAAATCATTTGTGTGTTTTATGATTATGACCGTATCGTATATTATTTTTTGACGTAGGAGCTGTTGGCAGTGTTTTATTAAGAAATTGAAAGGGTTTTAAAAACCTGAAATGAGAAATCTTTTATTTCAAATAGACTAATTAGAGGCACTTTAGAATGATCAAAGTATCAATCAATCAAAAAAAAAGTGAAGCTAAATTGCACCTTCCAAGAAACTCCATGGACATCCTTTTTCTGATATGTTTATATCTTGCTGCGTACTACGGTTTGCTCATGTATAGTGGACAAGAAGGGAGTGTCACTGTATATGTTTCTTCTAAGAAATTATAAGGTAAAAACCAAATCTAATTTTTGCACAACCTGGGAACTGAAACTTAGACCCTACGCGTAGCAGTCGCTCTTATAATCATGAGATCAAAGTTTAATTTTATTGCAATAGGCTTTAAGCTTATCCCTCTGAGTCATAAAACTTCAGTTAATATTTTTAACTCCAAACCAAGTTTTATACATCATTTTCTTAATAGCGCTAAGTTTCCATAAAATTGCGGTAATCACAAAACTCAAAAATTGACACCAACGTATAATAGAATAGAATAATACTTTATTTATTATACACCCAAAAATTATCAATTTCTCAGAAACTTATAATTATGAATGGGTACAAAATCTTATCGCTGACAGCGATGTCTATCAGACGACCTTAGGATGGAGTATAAGAGCTTAAACTAAAATAGGGTGTACTCTATATCAATGTTGGCTCCAAGAAACTAAAACATGTCAGCAAAGATGTGACTCATGAACGTATTCGGTGGACAAACCCCACTAAATAAAAAAGTTTGTTCAACTATAAGTGCGTCTAGTTTTGAAAAGACACATTAACTTTCTTTACTCCAAAATGCTACTATCATCTTTGATAACTGATCCACAAAAATAGAGTGGGTATTTCTACCACATCATCGCTTACCATCAAGTAGGTAAGAATGGTGAAAATATGAGGACCGTCACATGAGAAATTTAACGAAAAAATCTTAGTAAATTTAAGGATGTAATGTAATTTATTATAAGCTAATTCAAAGTTTACAGAAAACAAAGAAAATTTGGTCCTACTATCCAAAGTGTGATTCACGTTATATTGTCAGCCAATAGATGATTCATATGAGTCAAGTTTGTCGGAGTTTCCGCCAGGGTTCGACCTTCCGGCGGTCAAGGCCGAGAGGTCCGCGAGAGGTTCCACTAACAAAGACTTGTTTAACCTTATTTGGTTCATGAATATTTACCCACTGTGAGGTGTGGGCACGCGTGTAATAAGTATTGGTATTTACCTACAGTTGAATAGAAAAGTCATTTAAACACAGTAAAATGCCATTAAAGAAAATTTGCGGTAAATGATAGCACTATCGTAGAAGATATAGTTGAAAAGGTTTTGAAGTGCCAGATCACGCCCACGTACCGAAAGACGCAGCGCTGGAATTCTTCCCATACGGTGTCCGATGGATACGAGACGCATAGAACCAGATGTTATTACAATACATGATCAGGCCTTTGTCCAACAGTGGACGTCTTTTGGCTGAAATGATGATGTCGATGAAATGTTATCTTAATACTGAATCATCAATATGCGTACTCATTTTTCAACCCACTTTTTTATGTTATGGGAAAACTCATCTAATAACAAATCCAGTGGAAAACAGTGTCAGACTCTTACTGACTAAATGACCCACCGCGTTCCCTCTTAGGTTTCGTAACGGGGTTGGACCGTCTTTTCAGAAACCGGACCGGGATCCCATCAGACTTCGGCCTTGCAATTTTCCACCGACTTCTAACATAATTCTGTATTTAACACAGAGCGACAGATTGCTATTCAACCTCTAGAGTTAAAATCTCTCTCAGCAAGACTGTCTTTCATACTTTCAGCCAAACATGACCCAAGGGACCCAGGGCCTTTCCATAAGAAATAAATCTAGGCCAAGCAACATTAAATAGCACAAACTAGTAAAACATTAGTGTTCGTAGGGCCAAACTTTAGCATCATTTTTGCAAGATGAATAATAATAAGAAACTCGCAACTTTTCTAAACTCGCTTCATAAATAAAATATGGTTCACATTTTGGTCCTTCGGTCCGCGACCCGTGCGCTGCGGCGCGTAGGTGCGTCCCATTCACTCAATTTATGAATGAGTTCACGCCGTTCAGTCATTCACTCGCGAGCTAATGTCAAGGCCGAGGCGACACCGACGCGACGCGACGTTACGAGTTACAATATGAACATTATGATTTTTTACAGGTATTGTCTTGTGACAAAGTTTTTAATGTGGGTTACCCTGTTTGTGTATAGTGTGACTAGTTTATTAGGGCTAGCATTAATCGATACATCTTACGTATAAGGTCGAAGGTACATGTTTTTTTTTTCAGGAGAGTTTTAGGGTTCCGTTTCCCAAAGAGTAAAAACGGCTATTGCTAAGACCCCGTTCTCCGTTTGTCACCAGACTGTAGGTACCTCATGAACCGTAATAACTAGACTGTTGACATTTTCACGGATGATACATTTCTGTTAATATTGCAACAAATACTTAAAAACTGAATAAAATAAACCTAATAAAGTTATATACAACAAACATGTTTTTATTGCTGCTGACGATACCGAACCGTGAGTCTGATTATGTCATACTTATTAGCTGATTTTTTTAATGATTTAAAAATAAATAAATTGTGAAACACTGTTTTTAACCGATGTTTTTGCATCACAATAATCAATGAACAGTTTAAGATCATAGCACCAGACACTGGATGTAATAAGAGATTTTTTAATGTTACTTTTTTACTGAAAAATATATTACGACGTTATACGTAGGAAATATCGATTTTCTTGTTAAGAAAATATCAGTTGCTATGTAAATAAATCAACCAATATTGCTAGAATCATCTAAATTATATTTCGAAGTATCAGTTGTATAGAGACTATTTGTTTCACCTTTAATTACTAAATTCTAGTTAAATTGAAGCTGTTGACTTCGACACGTTGTTCCAGTTTAGTTTACATAGCCAATAACTTCATGTTTTAGGTTTGTTTTAATTATTTTACACACATATTAAAGTTCAAATTCGTTTACATGTTAATGAATGTTCAGTGTCGACACTAAAAATGTTTATTGAATTTTTATATTCCTACTCGCGGAATAATTGAGAATGTCAACATATTTACAAATACTTGTTTATTTTTAGGATTCTGTATTTCAAAAGGAAAAAACGAAACCCATATAGGATCACTTTGTTGTCCCTCTGACAAGACCGTTTACCTCAGAAACGCGTAGGTACCTATAGGTATCAAGTTGAAATTAAAACTATATTCTCAAATCTATGGCTTCGTAAAAGTTAAACTTCTAAGTTATAAAAAAAGTACGGCCGTTTATAACACATAAAACTTATAATTTCGACACTCTCAAGAAAATTCAAAATTCATAAAATGTTTTACGTTGACCCAGAATCCTGAAATTTGCCACAAAGCGACTGACTTGTTGGACAGGTGTAGAAATAAACTTAAAAACAGTATGTTTGTTGTTACGTCACAAAAGGAAACTACTTTTTGGTGATTTGGAAAAATCTCCAAATTGAATTATCATTTACATTGGTAAATTGGTACGGAACCTTCAGTGCATTTTTTTTTATTTGCGTTTAATTAGGCTCGGGACACACTGGCGTCCCACGCAACATCTACAAGTCTATAAACTGTGTGATGTACACAAGGCTTTAGCCTGTAACTCGTATGTCTGTACTTTCGTACTGTTGTGATAATGAATGACATATAATTATATACATATGCACTAGGAATGTTTAACGTGTTTTGATATTACTTATGTAATTTAAAAGCGAGCATGTTTTGCTACTTGTCAGCATTGTATAAATAAATGATGGCAAAAATTTGTATGTGCGTACGTGTATACGTTTGATACTCGATCAAACTCAAATAGCTAAACGTAATAGGATGCAATTTGGCACCAAATTATAAACATGGCAAAAACTTTTTATGCGTGCGGCGGTAAATAATAGTTAATATCATTTTTTTTTTTTAATAAAGAACATACAGCGTCATTTTAACACACAGAAGATATCTGGTTAGCTCTGAATTTTTCGTCTTAATAGTCCAAGAAGCGGCAACTTCAATGAAACACTCACTATTTTCACATCAAAACAAGTTCCCATTTGACAACCACATCTCAAACTAATTCACACAAAAAGATTTAATTCTAAAAAAAAAATCACATAAAAAAGGTAACAATTCAAATAAATAAAGATCGAATCGCAGCCAATATTAACCCTTAAACGCGTTGTACGGTCTAATGGAGGGCCATAAGTTGGCGCAAGTTAGCACCTTACGCCGGCTTGGTCCGCACGCCGTAATGTAGATAAATTGATCGCTTCAATCCCTTATTGGATTAATATATGGTAATATGTTCAGATCGCGATAGCCAGAGCCGAGTTACGATTAAACAGTTTTTATGTAAGACAGCCATCTTTGTTCGCAGCAGTCGATATGTTGGTGCTGTGGTACAAGGAGAAAGAAGAAGCGAATTGAAAATTGAAGCTTTAATTTTGCCAGTCTCATTTGTTTGTAGATTTTTTTTTTATTGATTATAGGTTCGCGCTTGACCTCCATCTCACCTGATGGAAAGCGACGATGCGGTCGACGATGGAGCGCGCTTACCTAGAAGTAACCTATTCACTTTTTACTTAAAGATTCCTGGATTTAACAACAGGCATAAGCACTTTTAATTAGCTTATGATATTTAGGTATAAGCTGTTGAAAAATTCAAGAGAATTGTTTTTTTTTTTAATGCAGCCACCATTATTTAATCTTAGTTTTTACTCAATTGTCTTAGAGCCGTTGTCAATATGCTTATACTACGGATTCTACTGATTAGATACCTGTATCACTTACACTTAACGGAACGACGTATTACTTAATAATACCTAAACAAAAAATGGCTTTTTCTTTCGAACATATCATTTCGCAGATCTTCTGGAAGAAATTTCGTGAAATAAGCAGTATTTTTGTACAATTTTTTTCTTTTATTTTAGTGCGTAAGTATATATATTGTAAAATGAATAAATAAATATTTTTCATGGTTCAGATTTTTTTCCGTCATATTAACGCTTACCTACTGAGTGCTGGCTTCCCGCTACCGCCTATCACTTGTTCCAAACGACACGTGTTAATCATACCACTATGGTATTCGTGATTTTATGACAGGCCACAAGGCTGCATAATGCGATAGGTTTTGTTTCTGCACGTTCGTGAGGCTATTTGAACTTGATAGATGGATGCTTCAATGAACGTCAGGTTTTGACTCGAAGCTGGCATTATTACGGAAACAGGAAGAATTGAGGACTGTGATGAGAAATTTATTTCTTTGTATATTTGGTAGATATTAGGTTGCAGTGCAACTAACCAGTTTCACGCGAAAAAAGAATTTGAAGACAAATATTACCTACTTCCGTTCCTTTACTTTTATTACTTTAGCTATATGAAAGTGCGGTTTTTTTACCCAAAGGATGCCTTGGGTAAAAAAAAACTGCAGAATTTTAGTCTCTACTATACTACTGTTACTTTTTTTTATATTTGCGATTGACCTAAATAGATGTCACCTGATGAAAATTGACAATATGGTCGACGAAGTCGTTGTCGAGAAGTAACCTAAATATTCACTCTTAACCTGAAAAAGATGCCTATATTGAAGCGATCAGAAAGCAAAAAAAAAAAAAATTAATACCATACCAGTTTTTCGCTTCAAGTTAAAGTCTCACGCTGATTTTAGTGATTAAAGTAATTCTTTCTGCTAAAATAGGTACTTTGACCAAATATTTAGGAAGAAAGTTCGAAGTCTGAAAGCTAAACGCTATAAAACCAAAAATAGAAGAGATTGATGACACGTTGTCTAACAGGCATGGCACTAGAAAGTGTGTCCGGTGTCAAAGGTGACTTGATGTCACTTTATGAATACTTGAGACAATGCGTGTCCGTCCGTCCGGGGGGCACAACAAACACACACACAATATTAATATAAAACAATATTATCATGTTCTTTCTAGTTTTAATGGACGGAATTGAAATTTATGTGTTATTTTAGACCCCCGGTAGTGTTTAATATTGCTTATTTAATGTTTAGGTGTCAAAGAAAGTTGTTAAAAAAATAGCTGAGTATGTAGGTCATTGAAGATAATATGTTTATTATTGTTTTATTTGGAATGGCTTAATAACACCCACTGTCATTGTACGGTTAAACTATTTGATTGCGTCAAGATTTGGACGCCATTTTGTTATTTGTTTAATTTATTACCTACATACCTTTTTGATGTTAATATCATTAAAAGAAAACAAATGTTGTTGATCTACTGACCATTTATTTGTTTAAGTGATCCGGTAAAAATAATCAGTAAGTAAACCAAATATAGAGGAAAATTCATACTGAGTAAGTGATGCGCCCAATAAACATTTCCCCAAAAAAATACAGGTAGCAAACTGATAAACGACTTGATACACTTTGTTCCGAATTCATGAATCCAATAAGAGAAGCCGAAATAACCTCAAGAAGAAAAGAGGAAAAACGAAGAAATATCCTTAAAGTTTGTTCAATAAACAAAGAGAGGCGAGATCGCAGGAAAAACGGTTTCGAGCCACATTGCAGTACATTTTATACAAACGATGACATAAATACTCATTTTCGGCAACAATATCCGATATTGAGTGAGGCCTGTCTTCCGAGGAATGAGCTGATACAATGTTGGCCAAAAATTGGGGTATAGCTTAATTTTTTTGTTCGGTGAACGTATCCGATATTTTCCTTTTCGATATCGTAAATTTTTTGGCGATTGCGCCATGAATATGTGATGGAGGCTTCTGTGTTCTATTTTTGAATTTATTTACTCATGTGATAAAAATGTTATAAGGTGTTCTTTTTTTCTAATTTTCTTAAAATGCACAAAAAAGTCAATATTATCTTAAGCTAAAATGTATAACAGTCTAGGATAGAAAAAATATAGAAAACCGATCATATTTTTTTGTAGAATTTTGTTCGTTTGAACTACATTTTAAGTTTATTAAATTCCTTTCGTGCCTCAGTATTTTTGCTAACATAAAAACCATTACTAAAGTAACTGAAAAAATACCGCTGATATCAAAACTGTTACCGAAAATATTCAAAACAATCGTGTTGTGAGTAAGTAAATTTTCGTTCCGCCAGTGTAGTCATTCATGTTTATTCACTGGCTCACCCCATCCCATACATTTATCGGTTTGCATCCCAACGCTACGTGGAATACTGGCCGAGCAATGAGTCTTATTCATCTTGCATTTAACTTCACACTCAAGCGATAACTTAGAAAACTTAGTGGTTGAAGGAGGAAATATGAGTGATGCGAGTGAATGAGAGTGTTGGGAAATATTTAGAGGTAGATGTGTAGTGTAGGAGAATTTTTTTAACGATTTTAGGTTCTACACTTAACTACAATCTCTACAGCAGTGTTATTTTCGAAAGTAACGATGTTGTCGACGATGGACCACGCTTGCCTTTAAGGCGGTTTGTAGCTATGCAGAAAGAAGATTCTAGGTGCAAATAACACTCCTTTTCTGTAGACATAAATAATGTGTTCCCAAAATTTAGTTCGGTACTGAATTGTAAGAAAGATTAGTCAAGGTATCAGTTTCGTTTAGACTACTAACTGATGTTCTAAAGCCACCATTATATGATCTACTTTTTTTATGTTGAGTACTGTAGTTACTTTAGTACTAGCTTGGACTGACTTAGAGTAGGAAGAGCTTTCACTAGAAGGAGAGGCCAACTTATACTAGTAGTAGTACCACTGACATACCGCTCCAAATAAATAGCACAAATATCGATAGTCTTCTGAGTTACTAATTATTTGGACTATTAAGCTCCAAGCGAGCGCCGGCGCTCGAAAACCTATTGTTCTTTAATTGTGTCTGTAATTAAGATAGTCATAAGGTTAAACAATTGCTGTCTGTATTTCAAACTTAAAAGAAAAAAAAAAACTACGTACAAAAGTATGTAAGGCATAAATAACCCCACTCGCTCGCAACCCCTCACAGCGCCATCAAGCAGCGACCTACATGCCCTACAAACTCGTACAGCGCGCCCCGTCCAAGTATCGCCATCGGGGTGCTATCGGAAAACAATAGCAGACGACCGGTATCTTACTTATTGCTGGCTACGTTTCCACCGCACTTGCTGCAACGACCCAGTATTTATGTATTTAGGTAAGTATGAATAAAAAAGACCAAAGAGATGTAATATACTAAAAAATTAATATGAAAAATTGCATATTGTGTAGAGGCTCAGCAAGGTCGAAGCCTCCTGGAGCCATAGGTTGATGCAAAAACGAAACCAGGGCCTTGGAACTAAGGCAAAGAAGGAACGGGGTAGTCTTACACTATTTTTCATTGGATGATTTTTTCCACCGTAAAAAATACAACATCTCTAAAGTAAGATTTTTTATTGGTCCTTCGAGCCGGATTGGTCGATTCTTTAGTTTAGTTAACGCTCCTAAAATTCTGAATTATTGTGGATTATAAGTTAACCTTTTTAAGACATCGCGACAAATTCTTAACGATAAGGTTTCATAACTGATCTTTTTATTTTTTACGGATAAACTTTTAAGAACCGATTTTGAAGTTTTGATTGAAAAATAAACTTAAAATTAACTTGCGCAAAATACGCGGTTTAGTAGTGGAGTTGCGGACATCAGCCAGAAATACAAAAACAATTAAAATTCACTTAGTAATTAAACATAATTTTACTTTCAGGTAATTAAAACCATATCACGTGATTCTATCACTCTTGGACTAACCTAGTAATTATTAATTAAATGACTCCGAGCTAAGCCAGCGTAGAACGGGAAACGCTTGACACATATGATTTACTTGCAGTTTTTACGTCAGTGAGAAGCAACATGCTATGATTGACAGCAAAATGATCGTACGGTCCCACAGTTGCGCTTGAGTGGCGTTATACGTCAAAGTCAGGCGCATCCGGGCGGCGAGACTATCTCACGGTGTGCCGTTGTTGCGGCAAGTGATGGATATAATATATTTTTGTAATAAATGTGTGTTTGTTTATTAAGTTATGTTATCACAGTGTAGAATTATAACTGGATGGTGTTATAACATCTACATATACAGTGTACTTACCATATTTTTTAATAAAAACACTTTTATAATCAAAATTCAGTTTAACTTTTCGATCTTGTAATTACAGACACAATTAAAGAACAATAGATGTGCGAACACCGGTTCACTTGGGACTTAATGAATTAATTAGAAATCTTTTTTATGAAGACTAAAATATAAAAAATCTCCTAAAAATGTAGTGAATGGTGAAGAGACTATATTAATTATGGTTGGTACTTTTTCTTTTGAACTTCTACTATCAACTTGCAATGTCATTACAATTATTGTGATACAAAAGCGTTTCACGAGAGTCACTTGTGTAGATAAATAAATAAATTAACTAACTTAATTATGAAATTATTGATTTTTTTCCTTTGCGTTTCAGAAAGGCGATAACCCTTAAATGGTCTTATAGTAGGAGACTTGCTTGGGTATAATAAAGAAACAAAATTCAAGTTCATAATTTGATTTTGGAACCAAGGACCAATAAATCTATTGATTCACCAACCCATTATGTTTAACAAAACATCTACAAAGAATACAAAAAAAAAATTGTGTTGTTCAAAAATTACATAACATAATTCATTCACTTATGTACACGCACATTGAATAAAAAACACTACTCAACATTTAAAAGGCCATTATGTAAATGTAAACTAAATTCGCTGAAGTCTGTCACAGGAGTTAGGTCTTATTTTCATAATTACCACCTGTTGTTACTCTGTCATGCATTTTGAGCACTAGTACATAAATCCATAATAAAATACTACAGTTCGTCCGTATAAGAAGTGCGCTTCAATTGTGCGCCATCGATCATGCGCCGCGCGTACAATCATTCGCTTTTTATTCGCGCTCCAGTCAATCATAAATCAAGCCGATGATTGAACCCTTTGGACGGGCAACTTCACGCTATATCCTTATCAGGGTAGGTAGGCTGTTGAGTGACAGTAATTGTGGTGGCCGGACGGTCTTGCTAAGCTGCAGGTAATGGAAACAAAAACTTTAATGTAATTATGTGTGTTAGCAATCATAAGATAGTTCGACGATCTAAGTATCACTTATCTTCTTTTCTTTTGTTACGTTTTTCAGCTTACTGTTTTGCAAACCTAGTGAGTGTATCGAAATTTCGCTAAGTGATACTTCAAAAATATATTTTTTATTCTGCCTTATACATTGTTTTAACAACTAGTGACTGACAGTGGCTACGCCTGGGTTATAGTAAAAACTTATCCCATACTATATATCTAGCTGGATATAGTCTAGCTGTACACCAAGTTTCATCGAAAGTCGTTCAAGCATTCGAGCCGAAGAAGTTACAAATACACACGCAACAACTTTCAAATTTGTTTTGATGATTGATAGCATACTATTTACATGTTTAAAACACAACTTATAATTGTCATATAATTATGTGGAAATGCCTTTTTCATTGGGATTTTTTCCTATCGACAATGATGTTTATTGTTTTAGTTAAGGGCTTTTTATTTTTTTGTAATAGTGCTAAAAGCTTCCTTTTCAGATAAACTAACTTTATCGATTATTTATAAATAGTGACAAACTTGTAAAAAACAGACAGCTGCATTATTTGGGTATCGCTGTCATAATAAAATACCTTTAAAAAAATAGAGGTAACCAGTTGTTGACGCTAATCGTACATAGATGAACTATAAACTCTGATAAATAATAACATCATCATCATCATCATCATCATCCTATCCTTATCCCATTTTACTTGGGGTCGGTGCAACATGTTTTTTTCTTCCACTCTGTCCTGTCATCCGTCACACTATCACTAACTCCCTTTTCTTTCATATCACTCCTCACACAATCCATCCATCTCTTCTTCGGCCTCCCTCTTCCTCTTGATAAATAATAACATAAGATTAAAGTATTCAAAAACTTCCTACTAGGTTTTTTATAGTGGGTAAAAATCATACAAGACAAATCCCGCCCTTGGGCGGAGCAAGAAATAGTGTCAGACTTTTACTGACTAAACAACCCACCCCGGTCCCTTCTTCACCTTAGTTCCAGGGCCCTGGTGATCACTTTTACATTTGCCATAGCCCCAGGAGACTTTGTACGTAAGTAAGTATAGCTACAAGTCACAAAAAATAGTTTATGTTTTACTATGTAACACTAAGGGTTTTCTGAAATGTCTGATATTATTGTGAACGCACAACAACATTAGACATTTAAGAAAACATTTCTTACTGTCCGTTCAACCAATTTTGAGTTTTATTACGTTGGTGTAATGACAAATGCCGCTTGCAGTAAATAGTTGATTTTGTAACCAATTTTTGTGCTTTTAATACCATCCTTATGTCTACGGAATAGAATTTAAAATCGGTTGAACTGGCAGTAAAAAATGTTTGTTTGAATGTCTAATCATGTATAGATTTTGCATGCAAGAATATCTTGTACAAACAAAACATAAGCTAATCACAAAATTATGACACGCAGCTGGATATTGATAGATATTTCATGTTTCAGATACTCCTTATCTTAATTAAACAATACATTTACATATCTAAATAACCAGGGTTCCGTAGCACAATAAAAAGAAGATATTTCTTAAGGGTTTACTTTTTTATATTGATAGGTTCGCGTTAGACCCCTATTCTCACATGATGGTTTTTTTTTTTTTTATGGTAGGTGAAAATCATCCAATGACGAAACCCGCTCTTGGGCGGAGCGGGAGACCAGTGTCAGACTCTTACTGACTAAAAAACCTACCCCGAACCTTCCTTGCCTTATTTCTGGAGTCGAGGTGACAGTTTGCACATACCCTCTAGGCTCCAGGAGGCTTCGACCCTGAAGGGCCCCTGCAGTTTGCTGACAACTCCTTGAGGCGCGCGGGAACGGTGCGCGCCGTTGACGACTTGGACTCGGTCTTACCAGACGACCGGACGGCGAGCTACCCATTGCTCACCATAAGAAATGATTTGATGCGACGATGGAGCACGCTTGCTAAAAAGTAATCTAACTTGTCGTGTTCACTCTTAACTTATCTCTTACTTTATTATCCGTCAGGCTGTCTTTTTGCTAAGTTGAAACTACATATATCATATATCAACTACATATACCTACATTAACTTATCCTTTCGAATACCGTAAATAGAGACATAATATGTAGGAAGACAATGGGTCGGGGTTCAAGAGTTAAGAGCAAAGAGTAAGAGGTATTGACCATTTGTAAAAGTATTATAAAATTAAAGAAATTAACAACCCCTCGACACCCAAGCGAGCGCCGGCGCTCGCGGGTACTATAGCGAACGCCGGCGTTCGCGGGTAATAAAGGAAACTATTAACGTACAATATTTGATTTTTTTTTTGTAGGGTATTTTGATATTTATCCAAGAACGTAAAAAAAAAGTTTTTATAGATAAAAATATTTGATTTTTTTTTTGTAGGGTATTTTGATATTTATCCAAGAACGTAAAAAAAAAGTTTTTATAGATAAATAACTTTCCGTTAATACCCGCGAACGCCGGCGTTCGCTATAGTACCCGCGAACGCCGGCGTTCGCTGTATGGCTGAGGAATTAAGAAAAAAACAAACAGTAGGTAGACATTATAAGTGGAAACCAAACTACTCGTAGCGTGTGTATTGATGACCCAGGTAATTATCAGATTAAGCAGTTTGAAAGTTCTATGTAACACAGCACAATATAGCAGTAGAAGAAATAGGCACAAAAAGAAATTAAATATGTGGTAAAAAACAAGTATTTACAAAATTACACTATAATTAAAATCCAAATCAACTTAAGTAATTTAAAAACTAAATCTATTTAAATAAATAAGTAACTGAGTTAAATTAAACTTAAAAAAAAACTAAATCCGTGGCAAAAACAAAATTAAAATACATTACATTAAAATACATACATTACATTTTTAAATTATAAAAAATAAATCCATAACAGTATCAAGCTTCGGCCAACACATGTATAACACGGAAACCTTACCGTTTCGTGTAATCCTACACTACTACTACTAGTTCTTAGCCATTTTTTTCGTCGTTATATCTGCAATCGTTTGAAACTAATGTGGTTCGGAGTTTCGCATGCGACTGTGTGGTCTGACAGGTGTGATGTAAAGGTCACAGGTATTAGCGGCCCTTTGATCCCTGGAACTACGTCGGAAATAATCCTGGATGGTGGCTAATGAATGTGGAAGTTGATTGTTAATGAGTTTTTTTTAGTATTCATACGATTGGATACTATGTGGGTGAAACTTTGGAGCGAGAGATTTCAGGTGTTATTTCTCTTTTTTCGCATTACTTTGAATTAAATATTACATTGGATTGCTTTAGATGAAGCAACAAGCTTTTAAACCATACTCGACGTAGACTATAGGTGAGTCGGGAAGGGCCCACCTAAAGGAGTTATTCTGAAAAACATTTAAAATCAGTAAGGTTCGATAATGGAACGTGTTGACTACACTCAGAATCACTTGACAATCAATCCAAGAATAACACGATAGAAAAAAACGAACCTCCCATGCAAATTCAATACACACACTAGAATCAATCAAACAATTTGTTCAGCGCACAGAGCTGCGCACTAAATCGATCAGAGAGACACCATCTATTACAGCAGGCTGCGCCGGCGCAATTATAACACGCGTAATTGGATCCCTGGTAATACGAGACATTGTAATACAGTTCTGATTGCTTTTCAACTTGTTTCTGATGTCGATCTATCCTGTGGTGAGGATACGTATGGAACATATGCTTGTGGTATCGAGGACCGGGTGATAATGCCAGAGTCATCAGCAGTGGGAACATTATAAGGCTGATGCCTATGCCTTCTAAAACATATTCAGCTCGTAATAAGTAGCTCGTTGTCCCAACGTAATGTGACCGTTTGGACCGAGCCCAAGTCAGTCAACAGTAGAAGTAAAGTAAGTAAGTTGTCAGCAAACAGTAGAAGCCCAGCAGGATCGAAGCCTAATGGGACCAAGGATTGATTTTCTGAAAGGAATTTTCGGCCCCGGTAAGAAACGCCACGAAGAAACAGGGATAGGCTTTTTATCAGTAAAAGTCTGTGCCAGATTTCGATGCTTAAAATGTATGCAATACGAGTATTTTATTCACAAGGTTACAGTGTTATTCGAAAGAGTTCGAAAAAGCTCTGGATCACAAAAACCTACTGAAGGAGTTACCTAGGAGAGAACTTAGATGAGTTTAGTTAGTAAAAGTTTTACACTTTTTTCGAATTTTTGAGGTCCTACCTCAATAAAAAAACTACCGAGAGCTGTCGTAGTGTTGGGTGAAGTTGAGGGCACCAGGCCACGTGGTAGATAAGCAACGGGATGGACAGTCCAGATCTAGGCCGCAACTAAGTACTTAGGGTAGGCTTACGAATGTACCCGGAAAGCTGCAGTTTGTTTCGGTGTTTCTTCTCAGGGTAGTCAGCTATGAAACACCGGCCTCATCTAGTATCAAAAGACGAAAAAAAAAATTGACGTGTAAAAGATTTTGTAAAAACCTACTTACAAAATAAAATCATTTATCATTATCATTTACCAAGACCGAGATGATCACTCATCGTGATCCACAGTGATGACCACGACCACTCTGACAAGAGTGTACCGACTAAGAAGAAGAAGATAATAATATATATTTACTTATATTTCCTTTCCATGTCAACCGTACCTATAACAATTTATACATACTAAATTACAAAATTAGCAAGAGAGATCATTTCTTTCTTCATACAGACAGCACTGTCCCCTACATCAAACAATAAAATAATTAGCGATCCTTAATTAAGAACTTGTACAGGGTCTATAAAAGGAATACAGGTCTTAAAATTAAGCCATAACATTTTATGATAGACAATGAAAAAAAAATGGTAATCCATTAACTACGCCGCCAAAGATGCAAGGCATGAGTGAGTGTTGCTAGAACAAAAACGGAAGTACTAAATAAGTTAGCAAACGTAATTAATGTCTGTTGTACAAGTATTTGTGTTATTCGTCGTATGCTTGTCACGCGACATTTGATAGTCTGTAGGTTATTTCCCATGTCAATTGACTTTTGCGCATGCAGGTATTATTATTATTATTTCTAGCCCATACTATCCCACTCCTGGGCAAAGGCCTCCCTAAATTATTTCCAGTGTTTTCGCTTTTGAGTAACTTCTTGCCAATTGCCAAGATCCAGTCGACCCGCCATCTCCTTCTTGGTCTGCCGCGACTTGGTCAGGGCACTAACTTTGTGTTTTACTGCATGCAAGTATAATACCAAAATAAAAATTAGTTAAGTGTGAGTTAGACTTGCGCTCCGATCGGTTCATATAAACTTATCTATGTAAATAGTTCGATTCCCGAATCGATTCTAAACGATTTTTCAGACTTTATAGGTACTCGTACTTTGAGGGCTTACTACATGACTTTCAAGATTCTAGGTCAACGAGAAGTACAAGCCAGTAAAATAAGAGTCTAAACGAAGCATAAACAAACGGCCGTATTCTTATTCTTCAAATTACAGTACGGCAATATAAATAAAGGTTTTAAAAAAATAAATGGGAATAACAGTTTTTACCAATAATAACAACTGCAAATTGCATTTATTTGTTAAAACCATTTGTTTTTTACGAGTTTTCATAGCAAAATTCGTAGAGCCTAACTTCGAATCATCAAGATCTAGTTTTTAATTAGTTTTATTTATATGGAACTAGCTTTTGTCAGCGGCTTCGCCCGCGTACATAAAATATAGCCTATGTCACTCAGGAGTAAAGTAGCTTTCTATTGTTGCTAAAATTTTTCCAATCGGACCAATAGTTCCAGAGATTACCCCCTACAAACAAAAAAACAAACTTTACCTCTTTATTATATTAGTGTAGATAACAACCGCGCGGCACTTTGCAGCTAAATTGATGGCGCCGTAAAATATAGCAGAATTGAGTATTTCATATTAATTTCAGCTTTATAGGGTCTTGACATATGGACAGACAGAAAAGAGAACCAATAAGGGTTCCATTTTTGCCGTTACAGAACCATAAAAATATTAAAACTTGTAACACTAGTAATTTGTAATCATAAACTAATCTAAGTCATTATACACCGTGAAATTTAAATGGTTGTTTTCCCGCGGCAGAATGACTTGCCATAAGGAGTACTTTTAAAACATACAGAATTTTTTTTTTTTTTTTTTTATAAATATTTATCAACTCAAAAAAGCGAAAACAATAGTAACATTTGACGTAATTTGTAGGTACTACTAGAGTCGCATGAGCAGCCCGCCGTCAAAGGAAACCGATTCATTAAATATTTAAACCAAAATAATCTCTCGCACGTTGTGATACGTCATAATTAGCTTGCACTCTACAGGTCCATTTTTTGTTTTTAATATTTTATTTCTTTATTAAACGTTTGTATTACCAAGATACAACCATTTCGCTGAGTGAAAACAACCATTTAAATTTCACGGTGTATAATGGATAAGGTCACGTGCATGTTTCTAAGTTTCAAAAAGAGGATCACTTATCACATCATCGCTTACCATCAGGTGAGATAGTGGTCAAACGCGAGCCTAACTGTAATTAAAATATAGATACAGTTTTAAACTTTTAACCTTTTTGTCTACCTTAATTCTATGAAATTATCTAAATTTTCTTTTGGTGACATGTAATATTTTCTGCCACACTGGGTGTTACAGACTTTTACTAACTAATACCCACCAAAATTTTCCTGAGGTCAAGGGTCGATGCGAAAGCGTAACACCAGGGCTCTGGGATTAAGGCAAGGAAGGAACGAGGTTGGTCGTTTAGTGAGTCTGACACTGTTTCCCGCCCCGCCTAAGGGTTCGTCATTGAATGATTTTTACCTACTATAAAAAAAAAACAAATTTTGTTCACTTATTCTTAGCGCTTTAGGGTTGCGGTGACTCTTATGATATAACAATTATGGAATCCTTAGTTATAAAAGTTTTTTTTTTTCAAATTATGAGAATTTTCTCCGCATGCAGAAAATTTTAAAGGGCCCCGCGTGCGTATTGCTTGCATTACAATAAACAAAAAATACTTTTTTAAAGAAGATATTTTCGGAGGTTTCACACGCAGATGAAATCCTTATGATATTAAAAACACCCTAACAATAATTCTTTAATAAGAAGTAATAGTCTGTAGTAATCTGTTAATTATAATTATTTGATATTTATCATAGTATTTATTTGTTTATAATATTAACATATATACGTATTTTATTATTATTAGTCACTTAATTTATATTACAATCTATTTAAAATATCTGTTATTTATTTATTCTGAACACCTACCACAGTGTTGTCTTTCTTAACCCCAAAGGTTGACTGGTAGAGAATGCCTGTACCACTACCATAGTATAAAGAGGAGGGAAGTAGGTTATCTTCATACAAACGCACCGCGCGCGGCTTGTATGTGTGCGCCATAGTATCTACGCGTCGGCGCACGCACACTTTAACAAAATCTCGATCCGTTTCTCACTGCGCCAGCCGGGGCTAACACTGCACGAGGTTCGCGCGTCACTGCTTTTCGGCACCGCTAAATGAAACCAAATTGTCTGATTTTCTGTCGTTTCGTAATAGTCGAAACCGAAGAAAGCATTTTTCTGTAGCTAATTTGTAATTTTGTAATAAACGTGTGATTCAATAGATTTGTTTCTAATATTCATGTTTGTTTTAATTAAAAATAAATATGGTCCTTTATGTGTAAAAATACTACATTATGCATATTAAAAAAAAAAAATACAAAAATCTGACCAGATTGTGTATAAACTACTAAGAAAATAATTTAAACACAAGCTCTTAGTCTATGTCACCGCGTGTGCCATCTAGCGACATAAAGAGTCACACCCCACAAACCACAAACCCTGTACCCAGAAAATACAAGTCAAAAATACAACTTCACGACCCTTGCCCATTTATAGGCACTGAATTAAAATTTAGCTAAAAGTAAAACCTACCAACCCTAAGACAGTAGGCAATTATAACGCGGATTGGGCCGAAGATAGCCTACTTCCCTGCTCTTTATACTATGCCACTACTGTACATGAAGTTTAAATAAATAAATAAATTTATTAATCGCCTACAAACCAAAGCTCTCACAAGTCAGATCGCGAGCAAACCACGTATCAGTCATGGTAAGCACGCCATAACTTATCGCCTATCATCTCCTAACGTCTATAAATTTAATCAGCTACCATCATGATTTTCATTGCCATAACTCGCGGAGTCGCGAATCATAATTATTAATTATGGCCGGGGCATCGAAGCTGCTGCCTGGTTCAGTGACCGCCGCTGATCCGCTATAGATCAACGTCGACAGTTTGGCATCTCATCCTGCAGGAACAGAGGCCGCTACTAGCTGCCGACTGTCGGACCGTGTGAAGCTCCATTATATCACGGCGGGAAGGGTTTACCGTGCGGCTATATGCTTTGAGAGTGTCTAAGAGCCTAGACAAAGTATCAAGGAATCAATGATCCAATCAGCGCAGCGGTTCAGCAACTGACTGAACAAATATTTGTATGGCCGTTGTTTTGGATCTGGGTTTCTTGTGTAAGTTTATACGTTTATAAACGTGCCCAAAATACAGGAAGAAAAAACTACTAACCATCGGTTTTTTAAGCACTCAACGATTGTTATTACTTATGTCACAATGTCTTCGCCCTATCTTCGAGTTCTAGAACAGCACATGGATACTTTTAAACCAAGAGTACGTTCGCTTGGGACAATTTTCTACTTTGACGCGGGCGGAGCCGCTGCCAGCATCTAGGTAATATAAAGACGAAAATTTGTGTGTATTTATTACTCCTGCCTGTACAAACATTAAATCTTTCAATTACCGTAATTAGAGACATAATAGAAAGACAATAGGTGTTAGAACGCCGAGGTTCGCTTAGGGCTCAAGAGTTGAGTTTATATAAATAGTATACAATTGACACAGGGGTAAACTATATTACAGATTAGCATATGTGATATATTTTTTCAGTAGTTCATTTTCTCCGGACCAATTTCTTACTTTCACGCATCTATTAATCACGTCAAGAGGCATATCTCTAGGTGATGTGAAGACACAGCCATAAAAACAACTTACCCAGAATCCTTCTCACAAGCAAGTCGCTCACTACATTCCCTCCACCATGTTACACGGCTACAAAGCACCAAGCAGCAGAGTACAGCAGCCATTACCATGCTTACCATGCTGTCCATAGATCAAAGTCGCGGAGTATCTCATCAAGCCATAAACAGACCAGCGCGATCAGGCGGCAGGCTGCGTTAATGTTGAGCACCTTAATACTCCGCTATCGACTGAACACTATCAGCCGCCTAGGGTGCCTCAGGAGTTCGTGTCCAATGTACTACGGTCAGAAATGAAGTACGAACTTTTTAAACGGATGTCAGGTCTTGGACTAACCCTGAGATTTCGGGCTCTAGAGTTCTCCGTACGATAAGTTGCCTAGCCAAGTTTTGAACCGTTTTCTGTCGTGTCTCTTTCTACAATCAAATCGCCTCAGCGTAAGTATCATATAAACTACTAGCTTTTGCCCGCGGCTTCGCCCGCGTACATAAAATATAGCCTATGTCACTCAGGAGTAAAGCAGCTTTCTATTGTTGCTAATTTTTTTCCAATCGGACCAGTAGTTCCAGAGATTAACTCCTACAAACAAAAAAATAAAAAAAACAAACTTTACCTCTTTATTATATTAGTGTAGATAAAACTACAGGATATAGCGATGACAATAATAGAAACGATTACATTTCATTCTGCTGTTCTGCTTGCAGAACATATACAACAGACCGAAATCAACTATCGTTGTTCGGATAAGAGACCTCACCTATCTTGTCGTACCTTCTATTTGGACCCTATTTCGAAAACCTCGAAAAAATCTATAGAATATTACTTATTTTGCAAAAATAGCACAGTACAGAAAACACATGTTTGGTTAAGAAGAGAGAGAGGCATGAGCATTGAGATAAAAACTAGATACCTGTACGAATACAAAAGCAGTAAAACTATATGTCCTGACTTATCACAGTCTTCCTGCCTTCTAATAAAAATGTGACAAGCTGGTCCTAGATTTCTGCTTTGATACTACCGATGTATCAAAAATTATAGTCATGCAATTGCTGGTTGCTACTTCATGCAATCAGCCAGTTTACTCATCTTCGACTACATCACATTCATTTTGAGGTAATCTACACTAATATAATAAAGAGGTAAAGTTTGTTTTTTTGTTTGTTGGACGTAATCTCTAGAACTACTGGTCCGATTGAAAAAAAATTAGCAACAATAGAAAGCTGCTTTACTCTTGAGTGACATAGGCTAAATTTAATGTACGCGGGCGAAGCCGCTGACAAAAGCTAGTTTCCGTATATAAATAATATGTGCTCCATAAATCCATCTAGGGCTTATAGGCTCCCTATAAGCCCTAGATGGATTTTTTTCTTTCTTTCCCATCACACTTTCTTTCCTTGAATCTTCCCTCTTCAAATATAATTCCGGCGTTAATACGGCCACTGTTCCCAGAAGCAGAGCAATCAGTCTGAGAGGGCTTCAGAGGCTGTTGGCTCCATGATCACACTTCATTACAACAAGCTCCTTTAGATATCGGCACCTTCAGACGCCAGCCATTACTAGCAGCCGCTTGCCGATGGAGCTGTGCGCTTCCATTGTCGTGCGGTGTTCGGGAAAGGTTGGTCGGTTAGGAAACACCGATGCCATCTAGTAATTTTTAAATATAAATGTTGAGATTTTTGACATATACTTGGACAGTTTTCATTTGTTTTTACTAGTACTTGAAAATGGAGATACGGATGTTTTGGTGGACAATAAATAATAAATTAGAAAGAAAATTAGAAAATTTTATATAATTTATAAGTAATAATGAGATTCATTACATAATATTTAAAAAAAAGTGATGGCCGACTGGTAAAGGCCCCGACTTACGAGTTGTAGACCACGGGTTAAAAGCCAACGAGGATTTATTTCATCACGATTGCTCTCAAACACGGCCAACCTGTACTTGGCCCGCAAGGTGGAATATAGCCCATCTCTCCTAGAGAGGAGACCTGAGTCTCAGCAGTAGGAGCATTTTAAGGCTGATGCTATGCTATCTTACATAATAAGTAAAAGTGCATAAGTAGGTATGGAGCAAAATTTATCAAAGACCTCTATAACGTAAGCTTGGTTCTATAAAGTAGCCCACGTTTAACAGAATTTTTCAAACCTCTAGTACAAGTTTCAGAACACAGAACTCCTCATGCCTCCGTTACTCATACTCATGATGAAAAATGTCACCCACAAAAATTCATTTCAATTTAAACTTTAGGCTACCAAGTCACCGCATCGTAACATCCCCGACAAAACCGTGCCAACAATGGACACGTACCAAACAATGTCCGCGGTATCAGATGACGAGGTTAGCCCGACGCCGCATGTTTATGGACACAATCTAATTTATTAGACGCCGGGCGCAGATTACGGCCTGCCTCCTTGCCTGCTTACCATCGTTTTGTTGTAGCCCTGTTTTATCTGCGATCGGATTCGCCGGTACAGTGTTCAAGGACCTTTTTTTGCGCGAAAGTGATTTCAGTTGCACGCGAAAGGGAAAATTGTGTGTTTCTATTAGTTGTCGCCATGGCGGGAAACCGAGCCAGGTAACAGACGACTAGATGAGTGTAGAATGGGTTCGAAGTAGATGCGATGAAGGAACTTAAAGCGGCTACTTGGAAAATGAAAAAAATGCTACGTAGTATTTTTGAGGGGCAGTAGTGGTTAAGTGGTAAATTGTGACATATTAGATGATGGTAGAATTTCGATAACAGAGTTTTAAGGAGTCCCGATCCCAAATAAAGGGAACAGGGTCGGACATAGATGAAGAAGAAGTAGTGGTTAAAAGGTAGCGTCATAGTCCGAAGTTACGAATTCGGTCATGGTTTCAAACTCAGGCGCAATACTTTGTGTAATATATTACACACCACTGCTTTTTCTTAAAATTCGAAAATGTAGGTATGACATCAAACCAACCTGCACTAGGCTCTCGTAGTGAACTACCTGAGTCTCAACAAAGTGAATATTATAATAAGTTTTTGGGGAGATAGAAATACATATTTTGATTTGGCAGGAAGTTTCATTCTGTGACTCTCTCAAATTGATCTAGCAGAATCACTACAAGGAAACCAACCAGTAATTAGGACAAACCATTACCCAAGAGCAAGATGACAGCCGTAAAAACAATTTAAATCAAACTACCAGGCAAATTGAATCCGACTTCCTCTATTGATCAATCCTACCGAACCAATAACTTACAAATATAAATTTAGAACCAATCATAACACTGCTATAAATTACGACAACAGTACAGTCTCAATTCTAAAGTTAATATCACAGAGTTAATTCTAGCAAACAGTTAGTGCAAACCGGTACTTAGTACCAGGAGTCCATGACTATCGAGGATTCGATAATTAATATGCTAATGGCACAGCTTTGCCCACCCTTGCGTACGTGAGAAGCATGATGGTGGATGCCAAAGAATATGAGATTGTTTTTGAGGAGGCGGCAGCTTTTTGATGGACAGAGTTTCAAGAATATTCTACCATGTAGGCTCTGGTCAAGACACTTGTTCGTGAAGAGCGTTTTGTCTTGTTCTGACGTCATATTAACGCTCAGTCACGTGATCAGAACAAAAAATCGGAGGCGTTGAAAAAATCAAGGCGTTCGATGCAAGAGAATAGAAACGAAACGATTGTAACTTAGCTAGGGTATCCACCCTAGCCAAGTTACAATCGTTTCGTTTTCAGACGCATCTACTTATAATCATTATTGTGTCACATCATGTCATAGTCTTGAATCATTATTTTTTTGTATGTTGGTAAGGCAATTCTTCAAGATGGTGAGTTTGAAGATTCACAATTTCATTTTTAGAAAACGTTTTCATCCAGCATTTTTTACACCTATTTCTCATCATCTGATTTATCAAACCATCTTTCCAGTTAGGTACTACAGTACTCTTATTAGTTATTCACGAAAAATTATAACCTAGAACGTATATTCTCAAATACTTAATTAATTCTTTTAAAATTATTATTAGTTAATCAAATTCTGTAAATTACTGTGCACACCTTTAAGAATTCACTGATTACATATTAATAAGATTATTATTCATGAAAAAGTTTTTGCGAAGTATTAGTGAGATTACTAAGTACTGTAATTAATACATAAATAACCCTTATTAAAATGTTATTGACCGTTGCATCACTGCGACACCAACCCGTTAGGCACACAACCTCCTGACTGCACACCATTGATCATATTATTACAGATCTATGCACACTGATTTGCGTGCGCGCGCGCAGAAAAACCGACGTAATTTACGAGCAACACGCTGACGTCTGACTGACAGACGATGTTTAGTGAGCCATGAGAAACGAACACACAGACACACAAATGTTTTCCAACTATGGTGCATAATTGAAAACTAATACCGATAAACAAGTGAGGAAACACGGAAATCGGTAATGACTGTTTTATGATTGTGAGATTATGATTTATAAATCTGTTTTCATCCGGAAATGAATTTAGATTAGGTGGCGCGCCTTTGATTGCTTGGGTGCAGGTTGGACCAGTCGTTCTAGATGTTACAATAATAATTAGCGGCCCTCTAGGGCTATGTTATGAGTGTGGCTGCCAAAACACACCTGAAAGTTTTGTAAGTAAATTTTATTAAAACGGACAGAATTAAATTTAAGGCTTCTGAGTTTTGAAATCATAACTTGCATTGCGCAACTGTAAGGCCCTAAAGAGGCTTTACAGTTGGTCTCTTTAAGGTCTTGCAGGTTCACAATGCATTTGAGAAGTGAATATTCACACTCGTGTGCTTCTTGATTCTTCCCCGCTACCTTAATGATATGCATACCAATAAGCACATCTTGTTCTTCATATATTTTTTTAAGATATTGTTTGAATTTTAAAAACAATTTTATTCAACTTAATTATTTCATTTACACATATAAAAAAAAATAATGTGACACCAAAGTAGTGTTGGTAAAATGGGTCACAATGATTTAACTCTAAATATATCAATATTCACGATAAACGTATTGAAAAATAAAATGTGAAAATAATACATGTATTCACTTATAGGTACTTATAGGTACCACGAAGCACGAAAAAGTATAAGTATGAGTAAAGGAGCTATGCAGCAGTGGTGTTGAAATAAATTACATAAAGTAATGCACCTGGCTGGTTTTGAACCCGCGACCTACAACTCGTAAGTCGGGCCTTTACCACTCGGCCACCACTGCTATCCACTAGTATCGAGATTTAGAACATTGAATTAATTGTATTTTTTGTATTAACTATTATAACTATCCGCTATTGCGTAGCTATTACAGGGAATAATAGAAATAAATTAATATCTTTAAATGTTTTTTTAGCAAACAATTTAACAATAACAAAATGAAATAAATAAGCTGATGTCAACATGGGACAATTAATGATGAACATAAGCAATTTACTAGAATCCGAAGAATGCGAGACGTACGGGACCGGTCGTTTTGGCGACGCCTATGTCCAACAGTGGACGTCTTTTGGCTGAAATGATGAAGAAGCAATTTGACAACGTAAACTGTGGAATTTTCTGAAGAGTCATCACAACCCTGTATCGTAAGGGCAACAACGCCCTCTCGCCCTTAAAGCGAAACAAGTAATTTAATGCTTCCCTTTATAAACAAGTCTATGTATGACCATGTTAAACCGAGGAAAAGCCTGACAGTTAGATTCAGCCGGTAACTTCACGCCAATAAGTGTCCTAACATTTATCAGTAGTGTTATATCTTCAGCAACAAAATGGATTGTTGTCATGTTCCATGAAACCGTGACACGAGCCTTATCTTGTATCAGCTGATCATCGACATTGATACTAGTGATCCTATTTACATAGCATTTATAAATAGCCGGGCTTATGTAGAGCAATGAAGCATGGTATTTAATTTATTTTATGGGACCTCGTCTGGTTTGTGGAGTTCTGGTTAGAGAATTATGTAAAGATCTACTGATGAATGGAACTGATAATAGTGATTTGTCATTACTTCATAACGTAATATCACGCAAGTGTTACGAGAAAATGTGGAGGACGAGGTTTATAGTGATTTTTAGGACGCCTTGTTCCCACAAGGCGCCACTAAGAGCGCCTTTTTATTTTCTATGGTAGGTAAAAATCATCCAATGATGAATCCCGCCCTTGAGCAAAGCGGGAAACAATGTCAGACTCTTACTGACTAAATAACCTACCCCGTTCCTCCCTTGCATTAGTAATGGTACTCGAAAAACTCCGTAATCTTAGCACATGTTTCAGTGTTTTTTTTCCAAAAAAAACACACTAAAGGAACGTTTTTCAGGTATTATAAGTAGTTGCACAGCAATACAGCAATTGGATGTAAACTACTCTCAAGGGGCCTAACAAAATAAAAAATTATAGATACATGCGCGTTTGCGATGTTGTATGTCAATTTCTATTGGCCTATATTGGAACCTAATAGGAAAAAAAAACAAAAGGCAAAAGCCTAGTTTTGGTACGCAAAACCAAAAAGGAACATAGAAGTGAATTTTATTCAAGCCACCTTAAAAAAAAGTCAAGAATCCAACAAACACGAATAAAAAATAATATCTAGAATTAAAAAAAAAACATGTTATTTCTAAAACTGTTCAGCTGCAATGTGAAGCTAGTTTAATTTTAATACTTTAATTTCTATGCTAATAACTTCGCAAAATTACCAACGCTTTGAGCATTAAAGAAATAATATTCACAATTATCCAATCCATTTAATTGCAAACCAAACTGTTTATTAAACGCATAAGAACTTTCTATACATATTTCCAATAAATAGATAAAGATACTAAGGCAACTATTAAACGCCTTCATTACTTTTTTAATAATTACTTAGTTATACGATTATAGTTGTTGCATTTTAGCATGACAATGGCGGTCATTCACCTATGCATGGAAATGGGTAGCTGGGGAGCTATCTGTGGGTCTTTATATCAAGATTTAGTGGGTGATATTAAGGCAAGCGTACTCTATCGTCGACTAGGTCATCTCTTAGGGCTACGTCACACTAGGAAGGATTTGCGGATCAGGCGCGGAGCAAATGCATCGAGAACACGCCTCGGCTGCAAAGCGAAGACGTAGCCAATTCGCCACCTTTAGTTTAATTTGTAGCAAGTTATAGTCACTTGATATGGTTGCGCGCAGTCCCCCACTTCGATTGATACCCGAAAATCGGTTATGATACTCGTCACACATGTAAAACCATCATGACGATCGACGTTGAATGCGCACTTGCGAAATAACCAGTCTTAATCGAAGTGGGGGGCTACGTGTAACTATAGCAAATGGTTCAACTTAATTGCCGCGTACTATGACGACGTAATGTGCGTACAAAACACTCGGTAACTTTACAAGCGAATAAAAAATAATCCAGAACAACTTTATACCAACCGACAAATGACAAGACCTACATTTTCTCGTAATTTTACGTGACGAAAACGTTTCGGCGTCTGCGCTATGAAAACGCGGCATGTTCGCGACTCATTCGCTTTGCGCACGAAGGCGTGTCGCTAGTATGTTAACACCCTTATTATAATCTGATATTATAATGGCTAAAAGCGAACCTAAAATTAATTTAAAAAATGCATCCTCATTTATTCGAAATCGGAAATATGTAGTTAAAAAATCGTCATGTTTTTTTATGGTAAGTAAAAATCATCCAATGACGAGTCTCACCCTTGGATGGAGCGGGAAACAGTGTCAAACTCTTACTGACTAAACAACCTACCCCGTTCCTACGTCGCCATAGATACTAGGGTCGGAGCCTTCCTTTCAGACACGAACTCTTGGCACCAGTTGGCTTCGACCCTTCTGCAGGGTCAGGGACAACTCCTTGAGGCGCGCGCTAGCTGCCCAGCAATGGGACCATCCGCATGCCCGCGCCTACGATGGCCGGATTTAGTCCTTCCAAAATTTTATCAGAATGATTCAAACAAAGCAAACGATTAGTGGCCACAAGTATCACGCATTTCGTTGGTATGTACGAAAAAAACCCGCGCATCTTCCCGAACACTTCCCGAGCCCAGCCAAGTTAAGTTTGAAAATTGACCTCTTTCTCAAAGTTAGACCTACCTGTCAGTTTCAGACATAGTCTACAACCTCAGGTGTAGACTCTCCGATCTTGATAGCAGTGGGTGCTACACGGTGACCGACCGGTATTTGCAATGCTAAAAAAAAACGGCTATAGTGAGTCAAGTGTCCAATGGCGGTGACAAAAAGAATTCGATGACTAGTAATTTTTATTTTCAAAGTTTCTACTAAACGGTGTTGCTGCCTGCACCTGTCATCATTATACTATTTCACGATGCAGTTAGTTTTATTATTCCTAGCAGCTAAGGGTTATAGAGTACTGCTTACACCTTTTGCGACTAAAATAAAAATCTTATAATGTTGGTCTGGAAATTAAACGTAAAGAAATAGATTGTTTTACGAGGATGCATCATTACAGTTGACTGAAGCATTTTGTTATTCGAATTATAATTTTATTTCTAAAAGAATTCCGTTCGGTTTAGAAGAGTTGCGTTTCGAAAAAGAGGACCGGTTATAAAAACTGCAACAGTAGCTAAATTAAAAGATGTTTAGTGATTTGTAAACATTTATTTCAATTAAGCTCTTTTTTAGCAGACTTGTTAGATAATAATTTTAGAAGTTTAATAAAAAAAAACGTTGTGAATTAAATTGGTAGGAATTACTTGGCTTGACGAGTTGTCCGATAATTTTCGAACAATCAATATATCAATTTATGGTGGGAATTTTTTGCCCCACTTTTCCGCACTAGTTTAAAATAACAACATTGTGACCTCGACCAGGCAAGCGTGAGTGTTAAAAACTATTATAGTTTAAAAAAAATAACTACAATTTGATCGAGAAATGGATGACATAGGACTACATAGGACATTTTTTTTTTACACATATGACATACTGTTTTTTGAAACATCACATCGGAATACGAAACAAAAAATTTCAGTGGAAAAGTCTACAGGAGCGATGCCGCGAGGAAAAGCTAGTATCAATAAAATCGGTAAAACTACAGCTTACCTTTCAGATACTGCAACTGTCGTTAAAGACATGAAATATGAACATTACGCACGATCGAGAGTAAACCTGTACTAGTGGATTACGTTCATTGCGCGAATTTTCATTTTTATTTTCACTTTTCCATGTTGGGCACCAGCGATGGCGGCTATGGCCGACGATTTATTTGAATGGATAGCGACGTAAAGCGTGTAAGTTGAACTCTTTTATGAATGTCAGTTATTGTCAGAGATTGTCGTTTAAAGTAACTATTGTTTTTTTTTTTAATTTATAGGTTTTAAACTGCCTCGACAGTTACCACTGTAGTTCTGGGTTGAGATGGCGATTTTCCTTAAAGGGAATTGATTTTTTATCGATTTAGTAATCGATTTACTAAAGTTACCTAGAACTGCTTTGTAATTTCTGCTTTCTACTTTTTCAAATAGATAACAACATGTTTGCATTCAACTAGAAAAAAAATCTTAAGAATCTTAATTCATAGAATCTATAATATCTGATATTTATTAATTGTGCACACCTACCACAGAGTGTTGTCTTTTTTAATTTAAAGGTTGACTGGTAGAGAATGCCTTGTTGCATCAAGTCCGCCTATGCACCACTACTGTACATGAAGATTAAATAAATACATACTTTGTACATAATCAATTTAAAAAATCGGCTAGTTCTGTCCCACTCCCTTACAAAAGTCAAACTCAATTCCCTCCATCTTTCCTAGGCCCGCGATTCATTCATATTCTTTATTGCAAATCCACAATGTAAGGATCTGATGGTAATACAAATAACATGGTAGCAATCGTGGACCCTGATGGGCACAGCAAATAGTAAGTTAGAAGAGAGGAAGGCGTTGCAGTTGCAGGCTTCTCCCAGTTGCAGCAAAATATATATTATACACTTCATTCCACCACGCTATCTGCATCTTAGTCGTATAATTTTTTAAAAGCCCGCATGTGACCGGTATGATAATAATGATGATTTTGAAAATTAAATAACTAAATGAACTATTCTTATCTTGAAATAAAAGTTTACAGAAGAAAACTTTCCACTGCACACAGGAGCAGCTTTCAAACAACTTTACAACACAAAGATCAAACTTTCATATCTCATAATCTCCTAGCTTCAAAAAGAACATAATATTTAAAGTTCAAAGTATTAAAAGTCCTGCACAGTGTAGCCAACATTGCAATAAAATAATAAAACACGCGCTCGCGCGGTTCTTCCATTATGTAAACTACGTTAACTGACGATATGACCTTTTAGACTTCCATAATTAGTAACTGCTGTAAAATTAATGTCATTTCAGATGTATTGATAGAACACATTCCTCAGCACATTTAATTATCAAAAGCTCATTAAATAAGGACTAAGTACGACATACATAGCACAAAATTATGTTTAAATTAATTAAAATGAAAAATAATAATCTGAAACTATAAAGATGGTAGATAGTGGCTTTATGATATGAGTGTTTAATTTGATTTATTTGTAATGACTACCGGTAATGGCTACTTGGCTACTATACAGAAGTCGACATCTTGATCATAGTTAACGGCGGAAACTAAGACTTAACGAAAACGATTAGTATTTTGAAAGTGTTGTGCAGTTTCTTATAGCTGATGATATTCTGTCGTTGTTTTTTAGATTATCCAGCAAGCTGTACGATATTCTTTATTAGTGCCCGATCGTATAACTTTAACTTGTCGTTACAAAATTGTAATACTTACTTGGAGACATTATACGATTATTAAATCAATAAATTTTATTTGTACTTAGACTATAAAAAATTGTACAGTCAACCGTGGTACCCAGTTTCCGTGGCCCTGCGTGGTAACTAAAGGATATGGGTTTTAGTCAGTAATAGTCTGACACTCCCTCTCGCTTCACCTAAGGAGGAATTGTTTAATGGTTTCCATCCCCAAAATAAAAACTCCTCCAAATCAACTCAAATCATGTAGTTAATGTGGTTATCGCCGCAAAATTTCAAAAACTTAAACCAGGGAATGAAGTTACAATGTAAACTTACATTAACAAACAAAAAACTAAATAAAATATCATGTTTTAACAGCATTTATCTAGCCACAGCTTGTTACACTGCAAGTCAACCTAAACCAAGTTAGGAAAACGCAACGAAGAAAGACAGCCAACCACATTTAACGTCGAAACTAATTTCTTCATTACTGTTTAACTACAACTTACAAACAATTAACTTCTCAAAGTCATCACACACCTAGATAGCTATGTATTTATAGCTCCGCTTGCAAGTAACTGCGACATTTGTACGCCAACCATTTTATTCCGCAAAATTAAACCAAACAAAATACTATCAGCATTTTAGAACTCGCGATGGACGTTATCGGCAGGCGTCAATTCGGGTGCCGTCAGCTTGACAGCGTGACGTCATAACATATCGGGGCAGAAGGGACACTCCATGTACTCGCACACCGTGTTATGAAGCCGAAATAACGTGAAAAACTTTACGAGTATTTAACAAAAAGAGTATTTTGTGTCTGATGTATGAGAAAAGGACGCATTGGGGAGGTCTGTGTCCAACAGTGGACGGCTTTTGACTGAAATGATGATGAATTGTCAGTGATGGTATCAACTATCTCTGACGATTGCAAGTAACTGCTGGCCCTATTCAAAAAAAGCCTACTAGGGCCCAGGGTGTCTTACTGAAAGGAAGGCTTGGTCCCAGTGCGAAGGGCAAAGAAGAAACGGTGGAGTGTTTAATCAGTAAGAGTCTGACATTGTTTCCCACTACATCCAAGAACAGTATTTGTCATTGGATGATTTTTGCTCACCGTAAAAAAAATCCTGTTGACTTTGGCACAAGTTGTGGTTATCCTAACAGCCTCTTGTAATACCACAATTAGTTAATATACTGTAGTTCAATAGCCTTCTCATCTGCAGTCTATCATTATCTGATAAACAAGCCTTTAAATACAAAAATGACCAAATAATTCCACTAATCCTAGAGAATTTCTTTCTTGTTAAGATGCGAGTAGATCGAATTAGTGTCCAATTAAATGTTTATTTCATTTTAAATTAAATCGAACGTCTTAATCATTATGGCTAAATTACAAACCTATATGTTAGTTTCTTTTTTTATCGTGGGTAAAATTCGTCCAATGACAAATCCAGCATTAAGGCGGAGCGAGAAGTACAGTCAGAGTCTTACTGAATAAACAACCCATCCCATTCCTACGTTGCTTTTATACCAGGGATAGAGTTTTCCTTTCAGACGCGAACCCTTGGTCCTAGTATTCTTCGACCGGAAGGTTCGATGCCTTTATATTGGTCCTTCTAATCCATTCATCACAAACGGTCCTTCTGCATACAATTTACTAGTTAACCCGTCAAAATCGTCTGACGGGCGCCAGTCAAGCGCCGTTCGTTCTAAATTTATATAAAGCGATCGACAGTGACGCGATATGGCAACGTGACGACTGCGTGACGGCTGCGGGGCGGCTGCGTGACGGACCCGTTGTGACGCTAACGACTGTATGGAGCCTGAACGTGAAGGATTTGTCGGTTACGTTATGATTTGTTTGGAAATGTTCGAGATGGGTATCGTAAACGACAAATAGAGAAAGAAGTATCTATTAAATTTATTAAATAGAGAATGAAGTTAAGGTAGACAAAGTTACTCTGTTTGTTTCTTTGAAGTAGGAAACTGTTAAATAACTTTTCCAGCTCTTCGTAGAGTGAGAGGTATTATCAGACTTTTTTTGACTAAAACCTACAAATGTTGCTTTTTAAGAAGAGGGTGTCTTCGTTACTCATTCTGCCTTATTAAATCACTTACACTTTTTATATGATTAAATTTAATAATTACATGACACTTATGTCATCTCAATAATTTCAAAAATAATATAACAACGAAATAAACTTCAAGAATGTCCGATCAGCTCCGATGTCGACGAACTAATGACCACTCACACGCCGCGCACGCCTTTTATAAACTTTTTGTCTGTCACTTTTGACTAGAGGGGGGGGGGCGCCGTGTGAGTATTTCGGAACGTATCGTTGCACTTTTTTTATGTTAGGTAAAAATCATCCAATGACAAATCCCGCTCATGGGCGGAGCGGGAAACAGTGTCAGACTCTTACTGACTAAAAAACCTACCCCGTTCCTCACTTGCCTTATTCCCAGAGCCCCGGTATAACGCTTTCGCACCAACACGCGGCTCCAAGAGGCTTCGGCCCTGAAGGGCCCTTACAGTTTGCTGTCAACTCCTTGAGGCGCACGGGAACAGTGCGCGCCGTCAACAACTTGGGAACCAGACGAACGGACGGCGAGCTACCCATTGCTCACCGTCTGCAAACCAGCGTCTACGGTGGCCGGAAATCGGCGGGATCGTGGCGGCGGCGACGGCTGCGGCGAGTGCGTCGTTAAAGATATTTGCTGTTATTTTTTTGCGATTCAATTTATTTTAAATTTTATTGTTTTTGGCTGTAGTTTGTTTTTTTTTTAGTTAAAATTCAAAAGACGACGCGGCTCGCGTTGCGTTCTATGAGAGTATTTGTAATAACCTAATGATCAAACTTGAGCCCCGAACGAATGCGCTCGCATGCCTATTGTCTTTCTATTATGTCTCTAATTACGGTACTTGAAAGGTTAAACTTATGGTTGTTTTTATTTAACAATTGTTACATAACGCCGTCTAGACTCAAGCTAAGCAGAGCTTGTGTTATGAGTCCTGCTGATAAACATATTAAACTACACTGATATAAAAATATATTACCTATAGATAAAGTGGGAGCAGTGGTGGCCGAGTGGTAACGGCCCTGACTTACGTGTTGTAGGTCGCGGGTTCAAACCCAGCCTGGCGCATTACTTTGTGTAATTTATTTCATCACCACTGCTCTCAAAACGGTGAAGGAAAACATCGTGAGGAAACCGGCATGTCCTAGAACCATAAATTCGAAGACATGTGACATCCACCAACACGCACTGGGCCCGCGTGGTGGATTACGGCCCATTCCCCTCTCTTAGAGAGGAGGTCTGTGTCCCTGCAGTGGGAACATTAAAAAGGCTGATGATGATGATGATGAAAGTAGGTACTCATAAACACAGAACAAATGATCGTGTTCATTAGACAAACTTTTGTTCTGGATTGGAACTGAACCTATGATCTCCGGCATAGCAGTCAGGATCTCTAACTGCTAGACCAACAGGTCAGTCAAATGAGATGAGTGATGGGATGTCCACCTACAATTACTGTACGTCTGGTGGCCCAACGATGGAACGGGATTAGCAGAATTAAACTGAACAAATTTGATACACACTCGATGTATTTAAAGGATAGAAAAACTAGTGTTTAATTAGAAAACCACTTTTTCCTCATTCAGCCAGTCTTCTAGGCACATTCCAGGATAACAGCGATGTGGTGGAGTACTTTGGCGTCTGAGTGGGTTTGGTTTTTGTATTATATGTACATACTCGTAGTTTAATTCTATGAGATGAATGTATGACTGTGTGTAATACCTATTAAATGACCCCTGCAAGTCCTGCGCCACTTGTCAATTATATGTTGTTAATTTTAATTATTGTTTTATATTTTATTGTCTTCTTTCTACTACTGTGTTTAAATGGTGCATATCGCTTCGGCCGTACTATTTAAATAAAATAAACAGTTAGGTTTAGTATAAAAGCATTTATAGTTTACTTTATATTATTTCATATTATTGTTCGTTTTAAATACTTTTTTTGGATTTCTCCTGTAAATAACTATGTTAATTTCCGTTAGCCGATGAAAGAATGGATTTGATAGAGCAGATAATAATAGATATAATCGCTTTTGTGAATCAAAAAAATATTGGTGAGTGTATTTTGTGTTTTTTATTTTATGTACAGGTTTAGTGTAAATATTTAGTTTAGTTTATATTTAAGTTTTTTTTTTAATATTATAACTTGTTTGGTTTTGTTTTTGATTCCTTCAAAATAAATATGTGTAAAAAAAAATATCATATTCGAGTCTTTGAAGCTTTAAAGGCCATTAGGCCTTCTTCATTGATTACCATTACCATCTCAAACAGTAATTAATGTAGCTGTTCGCCTGCGAACGGGTTCGTACGTTCCATTCGCCGTACGCTTGCACAATAGCAGTTCTGCATGACATTTACATACAATGCTGCTGCTACTGGATGATTTGCAGGGGTATCTGATGACATAATGGTAAAAATTGTACATGTACCAGCTGAACGATGCGCGATGGGAAGATCTGAGGACTGCGAGTCAAAGATGATATTCTTATTCGTACTTCTTCATGGTTCTTTTTTTATGGTGGGAAAAATCATCTACTGCGACATATCCCCCCCTTGGGTGGATGAAGAAATGCAGTGTCAGACTCTTACTGACTAAACGACCCACTCCATTCCTTCTTGGCCCTTATACCGGGGTCAGAAATTCCTTTCAGAAATCGATCCGAGGTCCCAGTTGGCTTTGAAGTCTGGCGAAACGTGGTAAAAAGTCCCACAAAACTCAGTTGAAAAGAGGAGATACTCCGACTAGACCGTTGTTGTGTTTGGTTCGAGGAACTGCCTTATTGTGATTCTCTGAAACAAGGCTTTCTATCTCTTCAGAAAACTGTTAATTTCCTTTGTTGTCACATTCGAAAATATTTGAAATTTAACTTGGTTTCAGGCAATGACGAAATAATTTTTCCGCCATTTCTTGAGCGACTTATCGAAGCACTCTTCGATAAAGGATCCCCTTAGAATGCCACCTTACCATAAAGACAGGTACTTACTAAACAATGTCATCAGAAACGCCATTGATACCGCATCATGGTGTTCGCATGGCGTCCCCGGGGGTGCTGAGGTGAGGCCGGGGCGGGAGCGGTGAGGCTGCGAGCCTTAAGTGAATGCGAGCAAAACGAGGGGGCGACACTGTGTTGATGCTGATTTACGCGCTGGCCCGCGTGCTCTACTGGCCCGACTGACCGCTGCACAACAGTGGCGTGGAGTTGCTGTTTGAAGATTTTTCACTATATTTTTTATTTGATGTTTCAAAAAAATTAGTACTACGGTGGCTTGAACTTTCATTACAAAGTATTGTTCTGACTATGAAGATTAACTAAATAAAAATAACCATTTGATCTATAAAAAATATAACTTTAGTATTACCTATTAAAGATATTTATATCCTTATTATAAAGTTAAGTACTAAGAAAAATAGTATGGTAAATAGATATTAATACATGGTTAGGTATATTAATTACCTCATTAAATCCAAGAGAGCATGACTTAACGAATACCTAATTTCTACTAGTCAACTTAAAACTAGTCTTGCTGTATTGTAACACTATACAGCAAGACTAGTTTTGTAATCATGGTACAATTGACTCGACATACGCGGGTGGTCTGAAAAGTTTCCGACCTCAATGTGAAGATAGTAACACTCGTCAATAAAAGCTATGTTACTGTGTATCTTTTTATTGAAACAAAATTTCAGCGATTTCAGGCGAACACTTGTTATTTAACAGTCATTTTCGTAAGTGAGTCGATGTAAGATGCAGAGCAGAAAAAAAACACTATTTCAACAAGATTTACATCATTTAGATTTACATCACTAAGGAGTGAGACAACGTATCACGTTGTCTCACTCCTTAGTGGTTACCACAGCAATAATGTATAAATTACGATTTAAACTGCTCGGCCTGACTTTATACACTAGATCTAGCCCCAAGCAACTTCCTTTTGTTCATTTGTCTAATAATTGCGCTCGGAGGATAGAGATTTTCAGCAATGTGGAGGCAATCATCTTCCTAAACAATTATTTAGCAGAGAAAATGTCTATTACTATTTAAATGGATTAGTGGTATGAGAATATCGCTAGGACTAGTGTGTAGTTATAGGGAATCAATTTAAAAAAAAGTGAAAGAAAATATATCTTTGAAGTACACAAATGCTTGTAAAAAAAATATACTTTTGAAATATAATTTCAAGTATTTTATTGTATTTAAAAAAAGTAGCCCCGCATATTTTTGCATATTTCTCATAGATAGCAGCAAAATTATGGTTTTTAAGACTTAAAAATATTTACACCTCATCGACTCCATAGTTTCCTCAATGCCATTATTTGAGACAGGATCGCGAGCTGCAGATAGCGCGGCGGCAGACATTTTTTGCATCTTTTTTCGTCTGTCTGTTTTTGTTTTGTGTCCACATGCGCTAATACTGAGACGATCGGCTGACTCGCCCATACAACTGCTATGTTTACGTTTTATCCCTTAATTAACAAGAAAATAGCACAAAATGATAGCAGAATGTATGCTTTATTAGTCTTCGTAGCGAAATCTGACACCGTTGATTATTTCACGTGAAACATCTGCTGCTAGCAGGTGCGGGGCCGTCCATCTGTTTAGATACCACTATTTTTATGCGTCAACGTGCAGTCGATGCTCAACGATAAACCCTTTCACAAAACGAACAAATAATTCAGTATTACGCCAGTACAAAATTATACACTTGCGATATAGGAGAATACAGAATCGAATAAAGTCATCGCGCACAATCAAGCCTGACACACAAATAATTCTTAAAGGATTATTAGCTAAAGGAACAACAAAATTGAACGCGTTAATAGCTTCGAGTTGCAATTTACATAAACAATTTCATACAAACGGCTCCCTGTTGAGTGAACTAACAAATATTACTCGCTAATTATTTTGCTCGACATTACCTCTCGACACTAAGTAGACACGCCGAGTCGCGATACGGTGCTCACCTGCTCATTACGGAATTTCAGCGAGCGATGCGCGTGCGCACGCATGCCCACGTTCCAATTTTAAAATTTTAAACGCATTTCGTCGCTATCTGTCATCGAGAACGAACGCGGCGACTGTATTGGTCCACGGAGGGATCGATTAAATCTGCCACAGTGCGGTGGCCATTAAAATAAAGTGTCCCTTAATAGTCCCTGATAATGCTGAAATTGAAGAATTTTATTTTTATTTTCACTTACAGCTGTACCCGATAAGGAATGCGTTATCTTATGAAATATCATAATTTGCATACGTTGCTAATGTTGAAAGAAAATTAATCGTCTGCCTGCCTTATTGAGCATTAAGTATTCGGTTTCGGTTATAGAATATTGATAAATAACGTATGTACCTACTTACATCTACATCTGGAAGTGAACACGCGATATTTCAAGCAACATTGTAACAACGGGTAAGGGCACAGCGGTATGCAATAATTGCAACAGATCTCGACGAAATTACTATTTACTTTATTCATATTATATTACCGATGATAACACGATGGTTTAGGATATCTCGGGGAAATAATTACCGTGAGTCAAGTCGGAATCAAGCTTAATAATTTCCACGAACGTGTAAGATGGTGGAATTTATCATCCGGCTTGGAAGTGGTCAAAGGTCATGTTCAATGGAACGTAAATACACGCTCGTACATTGAATACTTGGCATTCAACTTATTGACTGATATTACTTGCATTACATCGCTTTACATTCCCTAGCTGTGGATACAGGGCGGGTTGCGTGACTATTTACATGTTTTACATTTACACTTGTTAGTTCAACTTCGATTGCTTAAATTTCTTTAAGCTATTAGCAAGTTCAATGTTCCCGATAAATAGCGCATACAAAGAGGTACGTAAAAGCAGCAGGGAGCCTCTCAAAGGGCGTATAATGGGCCGGTAATAGGCCAAAACGGGCACAACGCGTGTAAGGCCGGTTAAAGGCCACTTACTACAGCAGCTAATTAGAAGTAACGCACACGTTTACTGCTAAGTTTTAGCTTAATGCGCTACTAACGTTTGAGTGGATGTTTGGATGGAAACATATTTTTTGGGGTATTTGTTGAGGCTGTCGGGAACAGTACGCAGGACGATAGACATTTTATTTTCCGTTGAAAAATTAACGATACAGCGGCGACAAGGTTTCCAAAAGCCACTATCTCTAAAAGTTCTTATTTATTTATACTTTATGTACAGTAGTCGTACAGACGGACTTAATGCAACAAGTCATTCTTTACCACCCATTATGTTATGGTTATTAAAGTTCTTGGTACCTAGCAAAAAGAAAACATAAGTTAGTAAACATCGGCCTCATCTAGTTTAAATTGACAAAAAAAAATGACGTGTAAGAATGATTTTTTAAAACCTATTTGCAAAATAAATCTACACTAATATAATAAAGAGGTAATGTTTTTTTTTTTTTTTGTTTGTAAGAGGTAATCTTTGGAACTACTGGTCCGATTGGAAAAAAATTAGCAACAATAGAAAGCTGCTTTACTCCTGAGTGACATAGGCTATATTTTATGTACGCGGGCGAAGCCGCTGACAAAAGCTAGTATCATATAAACATAAATATTTTTTGTTCTATTTGTTATTCTGGATACGCTCGCGCGATAGGTGAGATTGTGGTCAAATGACCACAATCGCACCTGGTGGTAAGCGGCAATGGAACACGCTTGCCTAGAAGTAACCTATTCACTCTTGTCTTAAAGACCCCTAGATTGACTTCTATTAAAAGTTTTGATCACAAATTAACCCTAAATAAACCACACTATTAGCATTTTATAAATCATATTCGACATCTTATAAAGTTATGTTAGGTAAGTAAAGACCTATTATAGCAGTAGGAACAATAGTTGGCACTTAGCTCTTAGGTCCCTGGCTTATGAGAACACCTACTCTGGGTATACTTGGCGCATATGAGAGAACCTTGAACAAGGCTATTTAGGACATGGCCTTAGGCATATTTCATAGAGACAAACCTCATAACATACAAGTTATTACTGGGTTTTATAGATATTTCACATGACTGGAATAGAAATATGGCCTCTTCTCATAATAGATTTAGTACAACGCAAGTTAATATACAAAAAGAAAAATATTGGCAAGAGCATTAGTCAAGGAAAAAGAGAAAACACGATGCAAGATGAAAATGGACTCGCAGATTTAGATAGATAGATTAAACTTTATTGTACACCAAAAAGTTACAGAACTTATACTTAGACTTCGACATAAGACTAAGGCCCATTCCCTCTCTTAGAGAGGAGGCCTGTGTCCCAGCAGTGGGCACATTAAAAAGGCTGATGATGATAATGATGATGATAAGACTAAGAGAAGGCGGAGTCTCCATGACAGCAAGACAGACTGGCACACCCTGGGCACTGAACAGTCTGACCAACTAGCTAGCAAAAATTTTGCCAAACAGGAGAATAAAAAGCATTAACGTCTTGGATTCTACATATGTCTGTGTAAAATCTTGCAAGTTCTCGATTGCATTGTGCAATTTGCTTGATTCTTCTGAATTATTGACCAATCAAAAGTGCCTGTAAATGGTTTTTTTTTATTATTGATATCAGCAAGATGATTCAATCTCTTTCACGTGTCATTGAAACATCTTCAAGATTATAGAACGCGGCAAATAACTTGAAACCGTTGCTATGATTACGCCCCACTTCGATTAAGACCTGAGAATCTATTACAGCATTCGGCCAACAAATTAAACTATGGTCGTCATTGCTATAATTATGTGCAGCCCTTCCCTGTACCTATCGCACTCTATTACAACTTTGGGTCAACTTATATTCCGTGTTTTGTACCAATTATTTTTCTACAACAACTGCCAGCTACAACATCCTACTATCACATCAACTCGACATATCACGTGTGCTATATTCCTGCACAGTATCTAGACACCAGATTCCAACATTGATGGATTTGATGATTGACAGCTGACGGTATCTGCGTGAGTGATGCTCATATGATGGCCAGAGATATGAGGAAGGTCGAATACTTTGCTGCTGATAGTGGATGCATTGGAATATTTACAAGTTTTTTTAGATATTTGTTTTTTTTTATCTACATGTTTAGCATGACATGGGAAACCCATAGATTCATTTTCTTTTATTGTTGGTTCTGACTTCAAGCATATTAAATTTATAGTATCCCCATCTCCTTGCGTTTTATAATTTAAATTTGGCGCAGTGGTTGAGCAATAGACTCCTACTGACTGCTACAGTGTGTCTCGCGGGTTAGATTCCCGCAAGGAACAAATATTTGTATGGCCTACAGACAGATGTTTCGAGTCATACATAGCGAAAAAAGTGAAGGCCATACATAGCAGTACACCTTTTAGGGACAAAACCAGTTATATGTTAAGGTTATACAAAAAAAAAATATTACATAAATAGGTAAACATATATGTTTACCTATTAAAACATATATGTTTACCTATTTATCTAATAATTTTTGCCTATAGGCAGGGCACATTTCACGCAGAACGGAAAGGTTCGAAACAGAAGGTAGGAATGGCGACCGCATACCGAAAGACGCAGTATTGGAAGGCCTTCCACAAGGTGGACCGATGACCGGGTCAGGGTTGCTGGAATCCAATAGATGCGAGACGCACAGTGTGCCCAGAACGCTGGCAACATTGCTACGTTGGATGGTAATGCTGATTCGAAAGCCCTAAGGGTCGGAGCCAACTGGGGCCGAGGGTTCGCATCTGAAAGGAAGGCTCTGGCCCTGGTACATATGGCAACGTAGGAATGGGGTAGGTCGTTTAGTCAGTAAGAGTCTGACACTGTTTCCCCACTCCGCCCAAGGGCGGGTTCGTCATTGGATGATTTTTACCTACTATAAAAAAGGCCTCTGGTTACGCGAAGAGTCAAAGAAGAAACAGAAGTTAATTATTAATTTAGAATTCAGATGCTAATGAACTAACAACGAGAGATGATAATAGTGCAAAGACATATATGATAACACTAATGTTACAGCTATGCAAAAATTGTTTAACCTAAAAGGGAGAGGTATCGTATTTATAAATAAATTCTGTATATCGCACTAGTGTGTGTAAGTTAGCACTTAAACCGAGCTAATGATTATTAATGACGCGGTATGGGCTTAATTTACTAAATACGCAATGTTTTTATTTCCATTTTTTATAGTAATTACCCTTTTTACTTGTAACCCATTTATGCGAGCGAGCTTGAATGTACTGCATTAAATTATTTCAAGTGTGTCGTTTATATTTTATAGGATATCGTATAAAATATAAACGACACACTATGTATATATGGATAAATAAGATATACATTTATTATGAACCGTTATTTGCCGGTGGCTTCGTCCGCGTGGTATTGGGGTTGGGGTTGGGGTTTCCGGGATAAAAAATAGCCTATGTCCTATTTCGGAGTGTATCCTATGCCTGTGCCAAATTTCATCCAGATCCGTCCAGCCGTTTTGGCGTGATTGAGTAACAAACATCCAAATATCTAAACATCCAAACATCGTAACTTTTGCATTTATAATATTAGTAAGACTTACAGTTCAAATGTGGTTGATCAAACCGCTTGGTTGGTGATTGGGAAAAAAGCATGATACCTATTCTTTATTCGTAAATTGGTGGCGGTGAGGACACCAACATAGAACTTCATTGACCTCTGAAAGTTTTAAAGTGGGTGGCTAACTTTTTGAACGGTACATCTAACTAAGAATCTACTTTTTCAGGTGGTTTGTTATTATAAGGGAGTCCAAGTAACTAAGCCTGGTGAAGTTTATAACGATTTTGCATTCAATAGGTAGGATTTCTTTGAAATACTTGCACATCTGGCTAAACCAATTAGCGACCTACATTGGTAGGTCAGGTATGATACCACTTGTCATATCCTTAATTGGCTATCCATTACTTACTAGATAATTTTACGCATGACCACGTTCATGAAAACATTCACCTTCCTACCCTAAAAAAACATTTAAAAAATTCTACTCATTATCTCCATTACATACTTTAAAGTATCGTAAAAAAGAAATAAAACTTTAATATTTCTAATTAACAACCGAACGGCAAGATAAAGCTACCAGCAACAACCTATTAAAATAAATGTTGCCATATGAAAAAAACTATCGTGCAAAATATGACAGACGGCTGTACTGAATGTATGTTATACTTATAACTGTAAGTTCATTTGGTGGCGATAACATAGGAAATTTACGACTTCCCTTCAGCTGGGTTGCCAGACGGAGTAGGATTTTGGATAAATTATTGTAATATGACGCGACCTTGGTAGACTCAGGCTGGTACCAACTAGAATAGAGGGCCTTGAGCGAGCCTCGTCTGAGGCCCGTCAATTAGCACAACTATTTGATATGTTACTAACTGCTGGGGTAAATTTTAATAATGAAAGTCTTGGTTGGGAAAGGAAATTGCTGTCTTCAACGTTTTACATGAAATTAATGGGTTAGGTATCTAAATATATAAAAATTCAGGTAAGTAATTGTAGTGTATTTTTATTTAAATTTGCTGTAATTTATTCTCTATTTTCCTTACCCATAAATCATCCAATTTAAACAAAATGTTGATCGGTGTAAGTTTCAATATTACATCTTCACGACAAACTATTTTAATAAAACATGGTACTCTACGGCTTTTTCGAATCTCACAAGTTTGGTTCGCTCATAAAAATTGCAACGCGCTCACAACTAACGTGCCGAAATGAAGCAAACAAAAACACAGCTCATGCCAATTCATTAAAACTTTCCCGCTGATGACCTCCGTCGCAACACCTACTATTTATACCGGGATGGTAGAATTTTCTCCCGACTGGCAACACTAACGGCGCGACAACGAGCCAAAGTTAGATTGCAAGAGGCCATAACCCCGCTCCTCCACTTCAATCTCCCCTATAAGATGAGAGGTGTTTGCGAGATGGCGGCTGGAATTTTTTTCTTGACGCGGATAATCTAATTTGGGTAGTAAATGTTTTTATTAATAAATAAGGCGGGGATGAAAGGCGACGTGATGTCTTGAATGCGTACGATAAAGGAGAGAGGCTCCGTGAACTTTGGTCCTAAGATACGTAAAGGGTCGAAAACTCGGAAACTTTGAACGGCCAAATTAATTCTTAAGTAATTTTGATACTGAAATCCTTACTGCTTTGCGTCATCGATAACTTTGGGTCCTAAAGGGGCCACAGTTATGGGCCTTTGGCTTTTGTTATGAAGTAGATGGCATTGACATCGTTCTGTGGCACCAGTGCCAAACTTGAATGAATTAGCATCACTTTGGTATGAAAAGTGCTTGTTTTGCAGGTGGAGTTAAGAAGTTGACTGATCATATAATGCTCATATGCGTTCTTTTGATGAGTAATAAACTGGTGCTATATATAAAATGAGCTCTACGAGATTTTTTTGCTTTGATAGTTCAAATAAATGCCTTAACTTCCCAGCTTCGCTGTAGAATCCTCCTTAGGAAACTAATCCATGATGATAAGAAAAATATTTTTATTTACAATTACTACATAATAAATTTACAATTCTTATATATACATATATTCATAAATACATTAAAAAAAAACCCTCAAGAACTAACTAAAAGTGATCTAAAGTATAGGCGTCAAAAAAATCGTCCGCATCGCTGTCGACTGGTGAAGTACCCGAAAGGCTGGCAGCATTGCCACGCTGTATGGCAATGCGTATTCTCTGCCCAAGGTAAAAGCCAGCCCTAGGATCACGCGAAGTGTCAAATGTTAATAAGAATAACTATGCCTATCTTACAAATCTGTCCCCTTCTAGTTTTCAACTTTATGTAGAAAAAACTAAATTGCCTAGTTATCTAAGAAACTTTCTCACGAGGTCTTGATGCTGATTTATTGATGGTAAGAATCAAAAGTTAGCATCGTACTGGACACATCTTGTATCTAGACATGTATCTCGGATTGGCGATGTATACCGACGAGTTCTTCGTGTATTCTCCGGACAAGTTTAAGGGCCAGCTCTTAGATAAGGATGGGCGTTAAATCTGCAAGTGTTTCAATTCTGCGACTTTTTTTGTTTCATGTTAGTTGTGCTTTTTGTTAGTTGGGTTCAGTTTTTTCTTAGGTAAGATCATAGTACCGTCAAAAACTTCCGCCTATCCATCACCTAACCATCGCCTAGACATAACCACTAAATTCATTTTTGCTTCTAAGGGTTTTTTATGGTGGGTATGAACCAGCCCTTGGGTGAAGCGGGTAACAGTGTCAGACTCTTACTGACTAAACAACCCACACCGTTCCTACGTTGATTATATACCGGGGCCAAAGCCTTCCTTTCAGACACGAACCCTTGGCCCCAGTTGGCTTCGACCCTTCTGCAGGGTTCCTACGGTTTCTTAGGCAAGTTCATAGTACCGTCAAAGACTTCCGACTGATCACCGCTAAATTCATTTTTGCTTGCACTCGTAAGGAAAACTTCAGAGTTTTTTTATGGTGGGTTATATTCCAGCCCTCGTGCGGAGTGGGTAACAGTGTCAGACTCTTACTGACTAAACAACTCACCCCGTTCCTACGTTGCTTCTATACCAGGGCCAGAGCCTTTCTTTCAGACGTAAACCCTTGGTCCCAGTTGTACTGTAGTTAGGTTAGTTTGCTTACCATCTTCGTTTCACTCCAGAGTCACCTATCACCCACTACTTGGTAATGATTTCTCTGTTAGTTTAGTAGAACTAAAGTAATCACTTATACTAGTCAAATTAATAGTTTTGCTATGTAGGTTTTTATTCTAGTAGGTAAAAATCATCGAATGACGAATCCCGCCTTTAATCGGAGCGGGAAACAGTGTCAGACTATTACTGACTAAAACACCTAACCCATTCCTTCCCTGCCTTAGTCCAGAGCCCTGGTGTTACGCTTTCGCATCAACCCTTAGCCCCAGAATAAGCTATGTAGGTAAGTAGGTAGGTACACCATTTTCATATTTTTCAATAGTCAAGGTAGTCAATTGTTTAAAAAAAAATCAATAAGGTTCAAAGTTAGAGGAAAATAGCGCATTCTGAACTCACAAGTTTCATCGAAGACCTCATGCATCAAGTAAACTCGATCCCAAAAGCTAATTCTTCAAGAAAAAAAAACCCTAATAAACGTACAAATAACTATTAAATTATTATATTCATAAACTTTAATTAAACTCCCCACTTATTATACTACCTTAGTTGCAAACGGACCGTATTGCTTTCAAAGTGACCGAAGCTACGTTTCGATACAGGCAGCGCCATCTAGGAGTACGAAAACGCACTAACAGTTTTGTTGTGACGAAAACATTAGTTTTGCAGCTAGTTTGTTTTGGGGATAAATATGTATTGAATAGACGTAGTAATATTAAAAATAATGCTGAAAAATACCTTCAGCGTTGTAAAATAAAGAGGAATCCTAAAGTAAAAATTTTTATAACTAAGAATTGGGAAAAATTAAAACTAAACTACTTAATTAGATACTCCAAACTACAGGCAAGCAACAAAATATAAAACAGGTACCTTAGATTGACCCTGCTGGTCCTGCGAGCAAAAGAAAAAAATCATGATCATTCTTGTAGGCAAAAATCTGCAAGCATATTTTATTTATTCATGTTTAATTAAGCGAATCGTGGCTGGATGGCCATTGTCCGACTTACCTGCTCGATTTAAATCGCTCGCAACCGGTTACCGGCCCGTCAACCGACTTTTATTTTCAACAAAATTTATTTACCAAAATATCACGACACGAATCATTCATCACATATATAATACCATGAAAATATCATCTTCTAAAATATCCTTCACACTTCTTTCCACTTTTACACAGTTTTAATAGTTACAGAAGTATTTTTTTTATTTTTGGTCAACAATGACACCACCAGTACCAGCCATCTTGTTTTTGACAGATATTCTTAACTGTCGTGAAATATGGAAAAGGTATACCTACATACAGCCTAGTTCAAGTTTCGTTCATTCCGTTTCGATTACATATCGCATCGGCGACGTTCGGAATTCGCGCCGCGCGTACTTATCATAGAGCGCGGGCCGCGCGTCTGCTGCCGAAGCTAGCGTTGTCCGTCAAACACCGGGGGCGGGCCAAAGGGACGGGCCTCGGAATATATTCGGCTAACTTCGGAGCGCACCTCTCACTCTGTAGATCGCGAAGTGAGCTGAGTCACAAATAGACAATACGCTCACGTTGTGTTGTTATATTTCGTGTTTCTTCAAAAATAAGGACTGGTAAGTGTTTTTGTAATCATATTTTAGTATTTAATGCATCTGTGTTCATTATTGAGAATGGTCATTGTGAAATGACAAGATACAACGTCAAACAAGATTGTGTTATTATTCACCTAGCGTCTGTACTTTTTAAGTGTTTTTAACAAACTTCTCAACCATGTTTTACCACACCAAAACTTCAGTGCCGCTTAGAAAATTATTCTGGTTTATAATTAGAACTTAAATCCGTTCGTAAGGGAAATTTTAAAAAGTTGTGTTGAAAAATATTTAACATAACCTCAAAGTGTCATTTGCATTGACTCCATTGCTCAATAGATGGCGCTGTGTGCGGGAGGCGGAGCTAACTAACTGCCACACTAGCTGGACGTATGTCATTTGCGATAATTGAAGGTTAGTTCAATATTGTCGAAAATTTTAGATAAGCTTTGTTTATTTTATGATCTCCCCCGTTCACCCCCTTTGGGTTGTAAATATGGGGTTCTGGATTGGCAGGCAAGTATTTTTAATCCCTCTATTTACTGAATATAAAATATTAGATAAGTTTTTGTTTTAATGAAATACAGTCTACACCATAACTTTTGTATTTAATTTTTTGTCATAAATTATATTTGCGTCTAGTAAATAAGTTTAGTGTTGCTATTAATTTATTGCTGTTATCATATTTTCCTTGAGTAGTATTAAGAATATAATTTACTAGAATAAAGTTGACATGAATTTATGGATTTGGTGCATTTGTTGGTAAAAAGGAACTTCGTAGTACATTTCACTTGTTCGTTGTCAGACGTGAGACGTGGAGAGTGCGTACAATGCTGATCCACTGTGTCTTTGTAGCGTCGTCAGAGAAAAATAACTTGTAAAAATGTTTATCGCTCCTTTTTTATAAGTGTTGACATTTTCTTTGTTATAAATTATATCATCTTTATCACCAACTAGATATGTGTGATTCGTTTCGATGTAGAATGAACTATCCAAAATTTTAATAGGTATGTTAATTTTGGTAACCTTTCTGGATCTATGACATTTGGGATCCAATTCTTTAATTTCCTGGATTTCTATACAGAAAATAAATCAAACTCGAATATACTTAAAATCTTTATTTTTTTTTTATTAACAGGTCACATGTCACCAGTCCCGCAGGTAGACCTAAACATCTTGATACCAAAAATAGAAATTATTATACTACTTAAACAAAAAACTGTCGGTGCCTTGCGGACCGTCCAAGGCGTTGTTGGGGGCCGTCTCTTGACAGATTTATAGCGTGCGTGGCTGTTACTCGTACGCACTCTGTCCCCCCGCCCCTCTGCCCCCCTGCATGTACCCCGCGCCCTTCGCGACCCGCACGCCATCCCCTTCTCACGAAAATTAAATCGTTCCATATTTGAAATTCTTTTAAATCCCACGTCGATTGAATTTTTGTTCCTTTTTTCCATTTTTGATATCTTTTTATTTATGACACCCGAATTTTGTCGGTGACTGTCCGGTGACGTTGAGAACTCTACCTACATATTTATTAACTTTTTTTTGTTACAAAATATCTTAAACCATTCATTATTGTTTGTTATGTGGTTAACAGTGATGGAGTGTACTAGTTACGTTATAAAGAAAAAATACCTTTTTTAAAAGTGTTTTACCGTAGGTACTAACCTTTTTAAATACTAGGTACTAACCGAGTAATTAACATAATCCTGCCGCCTCAAAACTATCACTGTGGAGTTCGCATCCTTTTAAAACCAAATTATCCCTAACAAGATTTATGACTAACCGATCCGGCTTTCTTACTCGAAAAAAAGCCTTGACTTTTTTCTAATGAAAGCAAAAACTTAAAATTTACGATCGTCACAAACAATGATAGTAATGCATCACTCGTCATAATGGACAGATTACGTCTGTCTGAACTCGACAGATTTATGAGTTGTTGCATAATAGCTAACTGTTGCAATACAACAAAAAAACGTTGCATTCATTCAAACATTCATAGAAACGGTTTAAGTAATTATAATTTGAAATTAGAATTCAAGTAACGGTTCTGGTTTTGAAATTAGAATTCGATAAAGCGGCTAGTTTGATGCTTGTGTCTATTGGAAAAGCTGTCTGTTTTTTACAACAAAAGTATTTAGTTATTTACCTAAATATCAAATGTTTAATAATATTATGATGAGTGAAAACTAGTTATGTGAGAAAACCTTGCTATTGACAAATTATTTTATTTATTTATTTTCAATTCCAGCAATATCCTTACAGACTAATCCAAATAGATATAGATGTTTCTTAGTATTAAATTATAAACTAGATTTATTAATCTAAGCGTAACAAATTTATGACGAGTACCCGACTTTTTTGCCTTTAGTTAGATAGTGAGTATAACGAAATTCAATAATTGAGATATAGGTATTTTGTAGGTACATTTTCCGTTGTTCAGATCGATCTTAACTTTACACTGTTTAGCTCAATATCAGCTAATGAAACTATTAATTAATTACGTTACATTTTAAATAGTTTCGGACAGGTTGTGTTACATTTGTATACAATCATTCAATTTTTAGTGGGCCGTTCTCTGTGATCGAGATTTAAAACAGAGAAACCTCTATAAGTGATTATAAAATCCTAGGTCTTGAACTGCCAGTTACCCAGGTTTCACAATAATATAAAATTAAAAAAAAATCTCCTCACATCTCATCGACAAAAGACTAGGCTAGCACTCTTGTGAAAAAAAAAACAAAAATGACAACTGATTCTGATGAACCAAAACCAATCAAGAAGTAATTTAATAATTATAAGAACTATATTTCGGACCAATTTTTTGTTCAAGAACAAACAGATCCATATTTATGTATGTTAGTATGTACTTAAGAACTATGTTAGTAAACCACAAAATAAAATTGAAAAAGCATCATTTTGACACATGGAGCACAATAAAATGTTGTCGCCATTCAAAGTTAAAAATAAAAATCGATAAATAAACATTTATCACGAATTATTAAAGGTATTCCCAATAGAGATAGCGCCTGTAAAATGTTGACGAGACTTTATTCAAATCATGAATTTATAAGACAAAGATTCGCCACAGGTCAACTTCAATGATAAATCTTATAGATTTATTGATCCGTTTCTTCGAATCTATAAGTAATTTATGCTTATTTTTTGTTGTTTCTTTTAATCCTAAATTAGACGTTTACAAAGTTTGTTTTACGTGTTTATACTGAGTCGAAGAACAATGCTAGAACTTTTAAAATTTAAAAAATGTTGTTTACCTTGCCCGCGACGGGTTGGCCTCATTAGATATGTTTTTCAGACAAATCAGGCCTGATTTGCTCAGGTAGGTAAATACAACTATTTACCTACTTTAAACATTACCTAGTAAGCTTTGTCCTAGATATCCTATTTCGCGCTTTTAACATTAAGAGTCTTAGAGAATATATTGACTGCACTTTTTCTTTCTTTATTTCAGCTAAGACCTGGGGTCTTTAAATTAACTCAAGAGTAAATAGAATTACTTCTTCATCATCGCTTACCGTCAAGTGAGACACTGGTCAAGTGCGAATCTAAAAGTCAACCATAAAATAAACATTTTTATTTTTTTTTCAAGTTTGATTGTAAGTTACTCTTTAACTCACTTTTAAACTACCTACACCAAAAACATACCTACGTCTTCAACATGAACAATTGAACAGCCCTAAATCACAAACAATACAACATTTTATAAAAATGACAAAAATCGAATAAATCAGTATGGCCGTCACATACCCCACCATATACAGGTTGTTCAAAAACAAACGCACATTTATTTAGATACATATTAAGCTAATTAATAATAAATCCAGTGTCCCGGATTACGGTGACGCGGCGGGACAAATGTTTCCGGTCGCACACGGAATGGCTTTTATTTATTTTTATTATTTTTATTTACGAAATAAAAATTTATGGTCGTCGAGACCGCCTTCCGTGAGATTTAGCGAGTGTGTCATAGACTCGGGGAGCTGAAAACTCGATCTGAATTGAATTATGTACGTTTTTAATGGTTTCGCGGTTCGTACGTCGAAAAAGGTTGTGGTAATGTATTGACGGGATTGTGTTTGTGTGATTTAAATTCATATTATCGGCAGACAAGAGGATTTTAGCTTGCTTTTATATTTTTTTTCTGTTTCTTTCTGACAGATTTTTTTGTTTCGGATTTTTTTGTGCGCTCTTCTACTTCCAAAATGGAATACTAAACTTAATCTAGAATATTTTAGAAGTCAAAAATGTAAAATATACAGAATTTTAAATAATAATAAAATTTAGCAAAGTTTCACACCCAATTTATTTTAAAATGATTCTATCAAATCGTCGAAGTTATAGTATTATTTATTTTTTAATTTATGTACAAACAGTCGAATACAAAAAGATCTAACACGGATAAAAAATACAAAGGCGCTGCTTATTTTAAGTTTCTTGGAGACTGCGACAGGAGAATTGTGTGAGAAATGTTTAGTGTGTGGATTAAATAGGTTAGAAAAATTAAAATATGTTTAACATTAATTATATTATATTTAAAGAAAAAGAACTAACTCATACGTAATGTATTAAGGAACTGTTATATAAATGTATACATGAAATGAATTCTAAAATAATCACTAGAATATTTAACAATCAGAGAGAGTAGAAAGACTTTAGTAGTGTCTTATAATGTTTAATGTTATTTGCAATATGCACTACATGTACATTTAAATAAAAAACTTTCAGCTGTCTATTTTAATATTTTGATTCTGGATACTGTATAGCTAGAGTCATTTTTTTTTTTTCATTAATAACTCATGCACCTTTTACAAACAGTTGCAATGGTGCAACTCGTTCATCCAAGCTTTCGTTGACAAAAAACTTGTCAGGAAAACCATAATTTGAGTCCATCGACCCGAAAAGAATACGAAGCAGTTTTTGAGGAATAAGTATTGTAGGTCAGCGTTAATCATAAAAGTATGTGTTATAAAAAGAACCAGGAACCAGGAAACTTCATGTCTATGAAACCATAACGTCAGATATAAATAAAATACAGTGTGAAGATCCGCTGACCTTAAAGCAAATATACTCGTAAGTAACTTACAACACGTCTAATGATTTATACCCGACACAAGTTCACAAATGTAACGCCATTTACTTTCCCTACCTTCTTAATATAGTCAAACAGCTATTGTTAAATTACATGAAACAATCAGCTTGTTAAACAGAGAAAGAAACACTATCTCCGTCAATTTATCTGCAGCCGTACACTAGGCGGACAAACACACATGCACGCAAACAATAACTTGTAATACAAGGCTGCGTACAAATTTAGTTATACACCCACTCGGGACCGACACGATTATTTATAATAAAACCCTTTTTTATACGATTTTGTTTCCGATTCAACATAAATAAGATATGTTATTTAAAGTCAATATATCACTTGACAGGTGGTAGGCAGCCATTTTTATTTTTACGAACTAATTAATACTTAAAAGCTTAAAGAATAAGGGTGTTTTTCGCGTGGCATGTGCATATACTCGGGACGGGCAGACGTTTCATAAGATTTATACATATATCAAAGTAAGGCTTTGTGTGAATGTAGTGAGAGATTTTAATCAACGTCCGAATGCAACGGCAATAAGGGGCCCGGTTCGATTCCCGACTCGCACTCGCACTCGCACTCGCACAGGACGGTTGATGCGATTAATTGAGTTTAAACGATTAATTAACGATTTCTTCATACAGATGTGTATCAGTTTCTTGAAGACGAGACTTATTTTTGAGTGAAAATTAAAATGTCCGAATGTATTTGTAAGTTGCAATGTATTTAATACTTTTACGAATTGCTTCTGACTTGTTAACTGTATTGAATAAATCTTTTATTAATTTATTTTATGTTTCGGCGTCCATTTTTATTCGCTTGACAATCCATTGAACTAAGTGGGTTTTACATTGATAAACAAAGTACAGGCAACAGTCCTTTAGGTCATGTGACGTCATAGTGGCAGACATCTTGGATGAGAGCAACACAACAATGTATAATGTTAATAATGAAATGAAGCACCCTGTAGGTATATAAAACAGCCACTAATCACAGGATATCGTCCACATAATAGCTCCAGGAACAACATTACCGCAGTAATGATGATGTAATTCATTGTAATAATTGTGATATAGTGGACGCCGACCGCACCAACTTATTGAATACCAAACTACTGTAATAAAACACCGAACACGCGTTAAAAGTACTCATTTTCCAATAATACATGCAGTAGAAATAACATAAACAATTCTGCAATAGGTTGAATTCTAAGCCCGACCCAAGCCCTTAATAAAAGTATTTTACCCACTGCCAGATTACATAGAAGGTTATTGACTCCAAGCAAAAGATCTTTCGTAATCCGTGTAATATTTATGCGGAAACTGTACCAACTATATTACTTGTAATCATAAAATAACCGCCTTATCCGAAGCCAATGTGACTACTAACGCCATCTAGTGCGGCGATATAAAAACTAATGAGTCCTTATTCGCTAGAGTTGAGCTATAAATTAGTCTGTTAGTATTGTTGGGTTAAATAGTCGAATGTGTATTTTTGGCTTGATTTTTTACTTTTTTTGTAAATAGTGTTGTCAGTAGTGATGGGGCTTCATTGGGGCAGCGAAGTGTTAGTGAGGCGCGTTGCGTCGGCGGCTGACGCGGCGGCGGCGGCGAGCGCTAATCGATGCGCGCCACTGCGCTGTCTTCCGACGGCGGCCATTACGCACCTTTATGGCCACCCAGCCCCCGTCCCCGCGCCGCTCTAAGGCGGCACATGACGAATCAATATGCCGCCAACCGACTCAACACTTATTTATTTGACACGATTTATTAGCCGAATGCCTGTAAACTTTTATGCGCCCCTCTGTTCTCATCCCCCCTCCCCGGCCCGCGAGGGATGCTTTATGATGGACACAGCAGTGATAAAATTCTATGTTTCGGCTGCCGTCTACTTTTATTGGGAATCGGAACAGATGTCTGGATGAGACTAGAGGGAGCAAAATTACTATTCGAACACCGAATAGTAAGCGTTCCTCCTGTGTTGTTTCTAAAGAGGTAACCATCTAAGCAATAACAATTTCTTTTTACAATTCGCTTCATTAATTACCATTTTATTTTGCCGGGCGGTGCAATTAACATTAGTTACTTTTTTACCGTCGCAAGCGCTCAGCGACTGCGGTGTAGAGACAAAATGTCGGCAGGAAATGTGTAATTTTTTCACAAATATTGCGGAAGGAAGACGCTGGCTTCCTCTGGGCTGTTTAGATGGTTTTTATGCTAATCGTGGAGATTTGCTGGGTTTTCTTTTAGCGCGACAATTATTCACGGTGTGCGGTCGCAGCTCGCCCTTTAAGAAATTAGCGCCAGGGAGACCACGCGGCCGATAAGCGGGAACACACTGTCCCCTTCCACTTAGAGAGGTACTAGTTTTACACTTAATCGTCGGCTTACTCATCCAGAACAAAATATAGAAATAAACTCTGTCAGTAACTGCAAAGAAGTTTAATTAGTCTTCAAAAAAAAAACTTTTTTTAAGATATAGCACAACCAACTTGTAAATTATCAACTAAGCAAATAAATTGTGAAGGATGTGGGAGTGAATAAAAAATAATTATGTAACATGGTTTTTTGTACAGAACTGAAATTAATTGCTCAATTTCATATTCAAATGGTAATAAAGACCCTTTTCCTAAAGTTTCATTTATGGCATACTACAAAAAAAAACAAAGAAACTACAAACCATAGAAGGACTTGTAAACTACATAATTAGTGACGAAGCCCCATAAATCATTAATTACAAGTAAACAAGTAGAAAATTACACATTCCACACTACCCACCCTCCGAGCATACGCAAGAATGCCTCATAAGAACTTATTAGAACTATTTACAAACGCACAAACACTGCAACGCTGGCAACATTAGCTAACGCCGCACTTATTTTTTATGTCCCCAACGAGTACTAAGCATGGTCGCCGTAAGTTTTAATGGACGATATACATGCATAACTGTGCTTTTACGACTAGGTTAGGACAAAGCTAACGACTTAGCACCAATAAATTAATTAGCCGATAAACATGAGCCCACCGGTGCCTCCTCAAACGGAAACGTGTACTTTAATTAAAAATGACCATCCCGTAATGACCTTTGGGTATTAGATAAAAAATTATCCATGCAAATGTTGCCGTAAATATTTTTTGTTTGTTTGTCGCGTGACGTTTAATCTAACACTCCTCATGTAGACACAACACTGGATTTTTTCCCCTCGCAAATGAATGAAGATTCGTATAGAATACTGCCCGTTCGACACAGTCGTCATATGGTAAGTACGTAATTATTTACACCGCGTTGAGCTCGTATCGTGTCCAAACTCAATATTTCACTTAATGGAACTTATAAACGAGCCGATTACTATTGGGGAACTAAATGAATCGATTTATATCGATTAAAATTTAACAGCAATTAATACAATAATCGATTATAGATATCGTGCGTAATTACTAATTAATACCAAAATTCGAATTATGGACAGTTGAATGGAATTTGACCTTTATAGTAGCAAGTAGCAATAGGTTAATTTTGTTAAGTTCCAAGAATTTTACTACCGCAAGGTGCTTTAAAACTCTCATCGCCATCTTCCAGAACGTCACTGTCCCTTTGATATTGATAAAAATGTTTCCAGCAGAAGCTGTTTACGTCAAATGAAAGTCGAAAATATAAGAACAGGAAGTGTTTTATAGACCCATTGACCTACATCTTATTCTATTCCGCCAATGACGATGCCAAATGTATTTGATGAAATGTTCGAAACGAATGAGCAAGAAAGCATTTGAGTGGAGTCGAGACCTTTGTACAAGCTCGGCGTTATGAAGGCGCGTGTCGTGTGCATGTAAATGTAAAACAATTTCATCTACCCGCTTGTGAACGACGGACGGGAGAGCCCGTGAGCCGTTCCGTTTCACACGTCGACATTGTAACTCCACCCGCTCCGTTCCATACTCGAATGCATAACAGACAAACAGGCTAATCCCGGCGTTATCGTAAATTGTCAGTTTATGACGTGCGGAACGGCCGCGGGGCCGGGGGGGGCGCGGGGCAAGGGGAAGAGTTTTCTAATTTCGCCCCCTGCGCCCGTTTTGATGCGCTAATTCGTGTAAGCAGTTTCTGAACGTGCTTGTTTCGAGTTCACTTCAATTTGCCAACGATGAGTTTGCCAGTCAGCCGCTCTTACTCGCCCACGCTTAAGGTCGGGATTGAAGGGGCTACTCGTCTGCATTACTTTGCAAGGTTATCGTCGGCTTTTACATAGAGTTGCGCAATTTACATACATTTGTTTGTTCGGTTTTTAAATTGGGGAATTAACTGTGTTAATCGCGATGTTGTTTTGCTGAAGGCCCCCCCTAGCAAGTTTCAAAGTTATGTTGCTCGTACCTATACGCATAATGTTATTTATTTATCGTATTCCATAAAAGACAGACGGACGGTCAGTTAATATTACATTACAACAGAACATATCAAAGCGCGGCGCGCGATGGGATCTCGGGCTGCGCGGGCGCATCAGCAATTAATACTCTTCATTTAATCGATTCCTTCAATTATTCCACCTTGATATATGTTAATCCTTTTCGGTCTCGGCCTCCCCGGGATATTGTTGGCTATAATTACGTGGGAGGCGACCTCTATTGACAAGTATTGATGTTTTTAATCTGATGTTAGGATAAGACGTTAGTATGCGTTCGTCCGTCCGTCCGTCCGTTGATTTGTGGCCGGCCGGCTCATTGCCTCGTAATTATTGGATTTCGGCGCGATATTTATTGGCATTTCTTCTCACAGTCGCCTTGATTTATCATTGGGCTGTCATACGGCAGAGAATTATTGCGATGCGTGCCCGTCCAGGGAGAGCGTTCCGTAATCGAAGTGTTTTTTTTTTCGTTTATTAACGCTGAATCCCCGAAGGTACATCCAATACGTCATATTTCAATACGTTACGCGTTAGGACACATGATCACCTCCATTAAGGCGCGTCTTCTCCCGACGGATTAGCGCCGTCAGTGCGGCTCGACTGCTCGAGTAATGAGATGGCGAAAAATATTGGAAATAACACGCGACAATAATAAACGTATAATAGGGGAGCGCTCCGTACGCAGCTGCGGCCCGCCGACGCTAGGGGCGCTACCGGCGCGCTTTATCGCTCATCGATGATTAAAACCGAGTTAAATCGATTAATTTATTTTAGTCGATTAATTTTATTCGACAATCAAATTTTTATGATTGCTGAAAAATTGATACTTTATTTATATTTTAGTTTTACAACTTTATAATGATGTTGGAAACTAGTTTGGTCATAGATTTAGATTAATAGAAACAACATCGAAATAACGTTGTATTTCACGGAGGTGATAAAACTAGGCCGTGATTAACGACTCAATTAAAGTTATTTATAACTTATTAATTTATAACACGAGCTTTTGCTAACACCTCTTTGATTAAGTGGATAGGTACAAAATATTTCTTTCCAAAATTTAAATATCTAGAAAGTTATCATCTTTCAACTTGTCTACAATTTTACCACCCAGTAGGGTGACTGACTTATTGCAGTTTTCCGACAAACGACTCAGACTTAAAACCACTCCTGGAGTCGGGGACATAAAAAATAAAGTATACCTACGCAATTAGATAAACTAACATGACTAATCTTATTGATGCCAATCACATACTCATAAATTAGATTAGATTATAAAAAGTGCCAAATTATAATGGGCTGGATTTTCGCGGATAAACTGAACCTACGTACTACCTAATTGAAAATAAATGTATTAATCTAGGTATGTAGCTGTTTGTTTGCTTGTGTCTACTTCTATGAAAATAAATCCTTTAGAAAAAAAACCATTATTTGTAAACTTAATATTTGTATCGGTTCAATGAAATAAATAAAATCCACTACTCGCAGCTTCAATCTCAGCGAGTTCTATAATTTAAAACTACTAACGCCATCTATTTTCAATATCGCGGACTAATTTATTACGATAGTCGTAAAACTAAGCACTTATCCACTACGACACAGAAACACAAAAAGTAGTCCATAGTAAAATGTATAAGAAGAAATAATAACACGTCTTTCACGCGACTTAATTGACTATAAAGTAGCTTGCATTTTCCCGCTCTAGAAATGGCGTTCGCGCCAAAATGATGGATTAACGTCACACGAGTATTTTCTTTTTAAAAACGCAAACAAGAGCTCGCCGGCAAAATTGCATCCAGCTAATATTCCCTTGCCAATCATGTTGTTCAGTCAATTTTCAATTTTCCCGTTAATAAGGACGTCAAGTCCCGTCTCGAACAATATCAACCGTTTTTATTGAAGCATAACAGTGTTAGGAATATGGAAGAATACAATTTTCATTTATAAAAGAATTTTGTTTTAGCTAATTGGTTTTAATTAGAAGTCTAGGTTTTCTGGAGAGTTAATTGGGGATCAGCTTAATTATCTTAGCGGTACCTAAGAGGATCGTTGACGGAGTAAGCAGAAAGTTTAATTTACTAATTAGGTAATAACGGATACCTAATTTAAACATTGCGTAAATAACATCATTTTCTTCCATATAAAATATTTGTACAGTATTATTCTAAAAAAAAACATAAGATAAAAAAAAGTTTGTAAAAATAACACAATGGTGTTTTCCAATATGTCGGCAAAGTCTATCAATTTGCTGATAAGATAGTAAAGAACATTTATCAAAAGACTTGAACAAAAACTACATAGAAAAAAAAACTGAGTCGACAAACTTAGCTCTATGAACAGAATAGCTATTTCGACCTGGCTCTCAATAAGCAGAGTGGCGCAGTGGAAGCGTGCTGGGCCCATAACCCAGAGGTCCGTGGATCGAAACCACGCTCTGCTAGAAACACTTTTTGCTTTTTTATTTTTTTCAGAACCATTCTTTTTAATTTTTTCCATTAAAAAATATGTTCTTATTAAACTTTTTGGCAGTTTTTAAGTATTTAAATCATTTTTTTACTAGCGCCTTCTACAACTTTACTTTTGTGCGTATCTGAGTAATACTGATTTCTAACATCTTGTTACAAAAGTATCAATAATTCTATTCTCCTTTCTTGTCCCTCACCTAACTTCTTTAATAAATTTTTCTTCAACAACTTCATGACTAAACTTGTAATCTCAAATGTAGGGTGACCAACATTCTTTGAAAAAAAAACTAAAAGATTTTTTTTTTCGAATAAAAATTAAAACCACGGTGTAAGTTTATTACTCTGTGAAAGCCTTAAAATCCAAACATAAGAAACTCATAGACGTATCAAGTCCATTAGCCGACCGTCACAGGAGATTTATGTTTAATTGAAATCGTCGAGTTTATTGTGGTGTATTGATTTATTCGATTTATTCGAAGCTATTCGAAGCGTTCGGCCGATAGCGGTGCACTTTCAATTGCCATCGCTCACGGCTACGGTCTCAATAACAATAGACATTGTTTGATTACGTGTTTAAAAGTTGTCTGTTTGTTTTTGTTGATTTTAAACGGTGGGTGATCGGATTGTACCGGTGACTCGTGGACGGTGATGGCTCAATTATTTCACTGTGGTTTTTTGTAACATTTATAGAATTTTGATGTTATGTGAGCCATCTATGAGTATGACAAATCGTTGATTTTACAAAGTATTTTTTTTATAATAAGAGACGAATTTGACTTATTGATTCAAAGGAAATTATTATGACCATTCTAAATCATTCACCAAGACATCTAAGATAAATTAATAACCGCAAGCCATTTTACAAAATACGCCAGCAGATATAGAAGCTAAGAGGCTTATAATTACTGCTTCGTCAATAGGTCTGGCGTATCGCGTGTCCACGGTATCGAGTATTAATTCCCTTCAAAGTGAATGGGCAACATAACTCATTCGTTTATTTGGCATTTTAATTCATACATCTACGTAGATATTGATGTCGTGTGCGACTGTAATTCAATCTTTGTGTTTTGCAACCAACAGTCCCTTGATAATCTCATACTAAAAGCAATAATTTATTCACTACCAACGTATACACACCGCGTATCTATATATTGACATCTCTTTATTACTCCTACATGAATAATATTATTATGAATCCTTACACGCATAAACAGAAAAATAAAACAGCTACTGCCTCGCGAAACACGCGCTTAATACAACACAATAACGTCTAAAATAAACGAAACCTAACTGTAGGTCAAGTCAAGAATAAACGGACGCATACATTTCCACAAATCCGTGTCAAGAATCGAAGTGGAGTTTAAAAAAAGGAGCTATCCTACTGACACGAAGCTTTAATAAATAATTCCTTTTCACATGTTATTATTTATTGGACGCCACGCCAGCCAGCCTCCGACGGGACTATAACGATGACGAATACGAGATACGTTTGTAAAAAACCCTTTTGAGTCTTGACGCGTGATATATTCCTGTGCACGAGTGTTATAAAGAACGCGGCGGGGTGCGCGCGCGCCGAGCGCTGATTGGCCCGCGTAATGACTCCATGCGCGGACGTTCCGTTTTCGAAGTACGACTGTGACGTAGACTAATGACTGCTGTATGGTAAACCAATGACGGATAGGCACCTCTGAACCTATTGTGTATGTGGTATATAGGAGTTGCGCCGGCGTTGAAATATTACGTCGATTTGCCAGTTCTGCGCACAACGGCTAGCTCAAGACTAATTCTAGGTCATAATTTATAGCAAAAAAGATAGCAAGTCCGTTTGATGATAGCTATGCTGCAGAACCATTGAACTGCCGCGCGTTTAATGGAATTTAAATCTTATAATGAGTCGATGTTGCACATGTATTAAAAAAAACTATAAGACATCTTATTAATAGAATTAATCAATTGATGTGACAGGTTACATTTTACAAAATCAATTTATCGGTCAGTCCGCTCTGAATCCGCAAAAAATCTGCTGGCAACAAACTAATAAAGTACGATTACCCACTTTATCTTATTTCGCGTTATTGGAATCTTGAAATCTAATCGCATGTTCTTCTTATTATATCTTCAAAAAAACGTGCTGGTCACATCAGCAAAACGACTTGTGGAGACCAATTTACTTACTAAAACGACATCAATGGTCAAGTTGTCGCAAGTAATTCTCGGTATTCATTATGATTATAAAAGAAAGAAAAACAGTTTATTCATACGAAATGACGCAACCTTAAAGCTATTAGACAATCATTACATTTTATAGAAAAGAATACGTCACATTCGCGCAAAAACGGCCAAACGCTCAGCTTAATGCTGTGGTCTCATGCATAATGCCATGAGCTCACAGCGCGGTGTTGGTTGAAATCTTACACGTACTTGCAAAAAATACGCACTCACTTCTTTTCGAATCGATGGTAAAACTCGTTAAACTGTTGGGGCCCAGAAGGTGGCTAACTGCAGCATCGTTGGCACTCATTATATCCTTCACAGTGCATATGTAAGGGCACCTGGGATGCTCCAACGTGTGGCTCATGTCGTAGGGACTCTGCAAAAGGGTTCAAGCCTACTGGGGCCTAGGGTCTCTTTCCAAAGAAAAGGCTTGACCCCATTGCGAAAGGCAGGGAAGGAACGGGGTGGGGTGTTTATTCAGTAAGAGTCTGACACTGTTTCCCGCTCCGCCCAAGATCGGGATTTGTCGTTGGATGATTTTTGCCCACCATAAAAAAAGTGTGGCTCATGTCTTGAACAGCACCACACTCATATTGAGTATCCGACAGGTCTACACACTCCCATTTTACCAAGCTGTGTTTGCAGCGGCCTACCTGGGTGCGTACTCACAAAACTATAACTCATAACAAAACGAAGGAAATTTAACTTCCATAATCGACAACATCCTCACATAATGAAGGTTCACTTTAAGTTATTAACTCATTACCATCGACTAGACTCCGAAACTCCTCGCTCCCAAAATTCCAATCAATCTTGAGGAGCCTCACCTCAGTCCAGTTAAAAACATGTGTGTCATCGTTAGATTGGTACTAATGAATCTATCAATCCCCCGGGAGGCATACATTGTCCGGTGGACGCCGACGTGTGGCCAACTTACAGACAAGATTGATTAGTTCGGAAATTTGCTTGTATTTTAATTGATTAAGTACCTTTACACCTTGGTCCCCGTGTGATTTTATATTTCTGTTGGTAGGTTCATTTGTTTTGAAGTTATTAATTAAATGAAACTTAGTTTAGAATATATAGTATGTACATAAGTAGGTAAACTTCTTACTGTATTTTGATTGAAGACCTACACAACAGTTGTGGGTTAAAAATTCATTGAAAGTAACATACAGGGAGCAATGGTGGCCGAGTGGTTACGGCCCCAACTTATGAAAAGTAGGGCGCGGGTTCAAACCTAGCCAAGGCGCATTCGTTTATGACATCACCACTGCTCTCAAAACGGTGACGAAAAATTATCATGAGGAAACCGGCATGTCCTAGAACCAAGAACTTCGAAGACATGTGACATCCACCAACCCGCACTTGGCTCGCGTGGCGGAGTACGGCCCATTCCCTCTCTTAGACAGGGGAAGCCTGAGCCCCAGCAGTGGGAACATTATTCGGCTGATGCTGTGCTCTGCTTTGGTAACTTACAAGGTCGGACTTGGCTGGATTTTCTCGCTCTTTCTTTTTTAGTGACAAAAAACATCAATACTTTTGAAAACAAACTCAATAATTTGTTGTGAGTGATTAAAATTAAAGTTTTAGTCGGACCCAGATATTTTTATCTCAAATCTAATCTTAGCTTACACAATATTACTCAAAAAAGAAACTATTGATTACTCTTATTATTTTTTTTTTGAATATGCTAAATAAAACAAGACACATTAGCTATCCCTTTAAAAAAGACCTTTTTCCTCAAAAAAAATTAATCTGTACCTACAAAATAAAAGTGCATCAAGAAACTCGGTCGTCCCACCACAGGCGCCATCCATCTACATACAGGGACATTAGTCAAGGAGCCGGCAACAAGTGCTTTGACCTACTTGCCACCGTCTTAACGTACCACTCCGATTTACTGTTCGCACTTCCAATTTGACATTTTATTATTATTGAATTAAAACTAGAAATAGATAAATATGCAAGAAAACGCATTTTTAAATACAATTTTTTTTAGAATTTATAAATATTGTTCTAAATTATTAAAAAAAAAAACACAAACTGTCCTGATTAAAGCATGGTCACCCTAATGATTACATGATTACGAGGTAGGTAATTGATGAAAGCTGTAGCAATCAAATCAAATTAGCAGAAGCATTTCCCTTGTTCGGTTGTTCCTATATCACAAAACAGCAGGCAACCTGGTACTACCTATTCCTTTAAAAGTCAATTAAACATAACGCCTATGCTGTCTCATTGCTGGGCAAAGGCCTCCCTCCATTCCATCCAGTGTTCTCGGCTTTGAGCCACTTCTTGCCGATTCCTAAAGAAGGTATCTAAGTCATACCGCCATCTCCTTGGTCTGCCGCAACCCTTTCGAGCGATTTCAGAGTACCAACTTTACTTTACGTGAATATTCAATTTAAATTAAACCCTAAAAATCTTCAAGGCTAGTGTGATCAAAATACTCGACAGTTTTCGCCAAAATTATGAAAACATAACTCGTCATCTGCTACCCATATTTTGAAAGACAAACTAATGAAAAAAAAAAATCCTCCAGTTAAACTTCAACAATACAATAAACTACATTTCCACCTGTACGAGCTAACTCATACTTAGTTACTTACATATCAATTTTACGACGCACAAACGAATGAAAAAATGTTTTAGCAGTATTGCATAGCATCATTGACTCATTCGCCGTACATAAATATATCATGTTCGGCCGTTTCGGGCATCTAACTCAATACATAATTTGAACTTAATATCAGTATGTCATTTTAAGTATACCTTACCCTATACACCACCTTTCTCACACCTTCAAGAGCATAACATCTATGTGCCAATAGCAACCCACCTTGACCCAGATAGGGTGGCGACCTCGGGCCCAGTGCACCGGCGGCCCAAATCACGGCGCTATCCTGAAACGAGTTCGCTTCTCAGATAGAAACACTACTTAGTGTGACTGTCTTAGAGCAAAGAGAAAAATACTGCCTGACAATAGGTAATGCTGAGTTGTGTTGGAAAAAATCTGTAATTTTATATTGCACATTTTAAAAACATTTTATTTTACCGCGTCTCTCAGGTTCTCAAACTACAGTTAAACTCTTGAGCCTTAAGCAAACGCCAGCATTCGCACACCTATTGTCTTTCTATTATGTCTCTAATTACGGTTTTCGTAAGGTTCAGAGATTTGAAACAAGAGGGCATTTCGGTTGCACTTGTTAATGCCATACATTTCGGACGTAACGACAATCGTAATTTATTGCTGACAGATATTTACGTTTTTGGGATACTCTGATAATATCTTAGAAAAGTTTAAAATATACCAATATCTCATTTGGTATTGTTGTGAATATTGTCAAAAATAATTAAATACCATTTGACCAGTATTTTAAACTTCTTCAAGTGCCCACAAGCAACACTACAGGCTAGGCACCTGTTTTACTTGAATAAGTACCTCATTCATTTCCCTCCCATTCCTGCACCAATCTAGCCACAACCACATGCTTAGCGTATTAATCCGCACTCACACGTCTGCCCATCGCGGAAACAGAAATTATAATAAGCAATTATCAGCGAGCTTCAATACAAGGTGCACTTGCAAGCGTACGTAATTTTTTCCGACTACCCACATAAATCAAAGGGCCCGCCCCCCTCTAATGGGAATTTTAATTGATTCCCTCCCAGGCTAGGTAGTTTTTGTGATCGTAATGCAGGATTTAAATTTGTTTATCGGTCTATCTTTGAACAAATATTGGAGTATAATCTATGTGAGCTAATTAAATCTTATTGTTGCTTGATTAATTGGATGTGGTAGTTAAAATTGTAATAAGGTAATCCGAGACTGGGCTGGGGATTCTCAACTAGGTTTATGAATAATAGTTAAAACGGGAAAATCCTTCTCTGAGTTGATAAGTAAATGTGACTAAACTGGCAGAAAAGAAAATGTAGTATAGAATAAATCGAATTTGAATAATTCAGAATATAATAAAATATATCATTTACCGAGAAGTAGTACAGTGAGATCCTTAAATAAATAACTACTTAAGCCAAAAGTACCTAAATCCCTAATAATAATTCTAAATGACTTACAAACGAAGCTTTTCAGGAAAAGCATTGTAATTGATAGTTAGCATTTTTTTGCAGTAGTTTTTCCTTGTTTACCTTTCCTAATTATAAACCATTTATGACAGTTAATTGGAACTATTCTAAAAGATCAGTAGGTAAAAAAACAGAAAAGAAAAACTTTTCTGCCAAAAAAAGATTGTATCGTTGATCATGTTTTCTTAGAAACGGTCAATAAATTAAATTAAACAAATGAAATTGTATATCCTGTCCACATTATGAGGTGTACAATAAAATTTATAATAAATAATAATAATTAAAGAAAGGTAAATTGTATTCCGTGAGTGAATAGGTTTTCCATCGGGCAAGCTTTGCGTGCTCCATCGTAGACGACACAAAAATTTATAATCAGTTTAAGTAAAATTTCCTTTACATAAAGTTGCTACTAATTAGTAAAGCCTACCTACATCTAACAGAAGCCATACACTAAAAGCACACTCAATAGTTTCTATCGTACTGAAACCAATCGTCTAAGAATATCACGAAATTCATGAACTGAAGGAAAATCAACTTGTCAGGAGAAAACGACGATTGATAAACTCGCCACCGCGCAACCGTAGCGTCGATAGAGCGTCGCTTTCAGTACTCGGGGTAGCAAGTTCGAGTCACAGTTAATAAGGACTCATAAAACATTTAGCTTACGATACTCGTGTGATGACCTGGTCAGGGTTGCTGGAAGCCGATGGATGCAAGACGCACAGGACCGGTCTTTGTGACGGCGCTTGGGGGAGGCCTATGTCCAGCAGTGGACGTCTTTCGGCTGAAATGAAGATGATGAGGATGACTTGTGTGACAGAGACATTGACCTGCATAAAAAAAGTACAAATTCAAAGACGAATTTGTACTTTTTGTGAATTTCCAAAATGCCGCATTGTGTTTTGCTCTAGCTTATCTGTAGTTTTCGTTAGACTATGTGAAAATGGTGTTGGGATATGTAAGACGTATACGAGTATCTACTCTGTATCGAAAATCGTATGATATGTTAGCTACTTACGGATAAACATAGTTAACTAGAAAAGTAATATATGTAGTTGTACAGATAGGTTGATGTATATACAGAACCTTAGACTGAATTTCTATGTAGTACACATTTTATTATTCTTTCTACACTTGAAAAGAGATGATCAAAAATAAATCCTACGCTAACAAGGTGCGACTAGTCAAACTGATTGCAGCTGTATCTAACTGCAACATATAAACGTCATAATAACGTTCCAAATTCAAATTAAACAGTAAAATAAAAATCGCGTGCAATCCCAACCAGCGACATGACATCGCAATTAGCTCGAAATTCAAACGAAACATTGAGACCGCGTTCTTGCTAGCCAGTGACATGACTGACATGGCGTCACAATTAGTTCCAAATTCAAAAGGTGTTGAAAAACCATATCGTTTGTGTTGCACGTGTAAGGTGGCTGCGGGGTGCAGCGGGCCTCGGAGGGGGAGCTGGGGTCCGGGGGGGTAGGGAGGAGGGCCAGCGGGGCGCACCTCGATCGATGGCGACGTCGTTATTCGGGCGACAGCCTTTGACGACGTCGCGGGTGCGTTCCGCTTGCGACCGCCTTTAATTTCTTCATTTGTATGCTGATTTGTGATTGAGGGAATTAGGTCGTTGGGGCTTGGGGTTGTGCTGAAGAGACCTGCCATGGATTATGCTAAAGATCGCTTCCTTGTGCATCTACTTACTAGTACTTCCCTAATAAAAACTTGTTATAACATGGGTACACTTATCCTATATTCCTATGTTATGAATGTAACGTTGGTGTCGAAGCTTTAATGATCACCACCAATTGCTCCTAAAGGTCCCTGCAGCAGTTAACTGCTTCACTTCCTTTGGAGTGAAGGGAAAGTATGGAAACCAGCTCCAGAAGCTTCGAGATCTACTCTCAGCTCTAGATTATGATGAAATTGGTCACGCCATAATTGCCCTGTTTAAGATGTGGCTAGAGAGTTTACACTGCATCCTCGTTTTCTGCCTGAGACAGCTCCTCACTGGATATGACCTGATCGGGACATTCCTATACCGAATTCAAGCGTAAGAAACGCCACGACATCACTATTGTCAGGAACACCTGAAGATCACAACACTCACACCGGTGAAGAAATCGGTAGAAGTTTATCCCGCTTGATTTGATCACCGTTTTGTCCTCGAGAAGGCGATTGGCGGCGCCTACCTCTCGCTTTTGACCCTGGTTCAGGTCAAAGTCCGGAACAAGACGATATGGGACGCAATCACCTCCCTCTGCGAAATAATAATACAAGTGAAGTATATAGCCGCAAGCGCAAAGGGACGGACACCCCTCAACTGCCGCTATAGAAGTATATTTCGTCAAGATTCGCACGGCACTTCCCGGCCACCCCAGGCACAGGGTCGCGGACGACAAGTAAAGGATAGCTCGCTATCTGTGCATCCGGCAAGGACCAAGCCCAAGTTGACGATGATGGCGCGACCAGCGCGTTAAAAAGATGTCAGTAAAACTGAAGAAGCCTAATAGGATCAATGTCTACTAAGGCGTTTGAAAGGGAAACCGTAGGTAACCCTATTGAAAGAATTTGCTGTGACTACAACAAATAACGGGTTTTGCAATAACGGGATTGCTATGTATTCACCGAAGAGGCGAAGTTCAACAGTAGTTTCCAAAAACCCTCCTTTAAAGAAATCTTTCCTCCCAGTCGCAAGTGGAGCCCACCCGGGCTAGGTCCACGCCTCCGCGGACGCGTGACTGACGGACGTCCGCACACCACCACACCTCCACACACACTAGCCACTCAGTCTCCATGCACACGCCTCACTCACACATATGCCTGACGTTTTGACACTTGACAGATGTGTGCCCAGAGTGATGGGTGGCGCGCTCCGCGAAAAATACGAGGGAATGTTTGAATATGGAACACTGAGAGTTTTATTTATGCTCCTATTTGTGATTGGCAGTGCCAATTGATTCTTGGGTCTTAAAGTTATTGAATTACTCTTTGGATGTTTTACTTTTTTGTCCAATTTTCATCATCGTTAGCTACGTAACATTCGGGTCAATGCATCTCACACTTGCATTGAGAAATAAAGAGGTCGTGTCCGTACATTGCGAAATATAAAGCGACAATGAACTTTGCGAGTTCAGGGAGAATGACATCAGAAAATTTACAAAATAATAGAACGACTGACAGACGACTTGTGACATCTAGCTAAAGAGGGATTATAATTATATTAGTAACTCTATTAACTACACAAACAAAACAATTTACTCCAACAAAAAACAGTTTGTGAGGCATTTTTTGGACAAGAATTAATCTGTGGTTATGTACCTATGTATTCTTTTTTTTTATTGCTATAAACTTGTGTTTGACTGCGATCCTAACTGATGGTAAGCAGTGATGCAATCGTTGATGGTGAGGCGCACTAGTTTATTCAGAGCCTATTCACTCTAGCCTTGAAGACACCTAAATTATTATCGGACGGAAAGACTGTAGCTGGCAAATTGTTCTAGTCCCTCGATGTACACGCTATAACTATAAACGTTGCGTTAAAACGCTTAGTCCGGACCGTAGATTCTCCTTCATTTTTAAATGCAGATAAATAAATAAATAATAATAACAAGTTGTCAAAAGTATTATCAACCTATTTGGTATATTAGACAACACACCTACTAACACATTCAAAGAAAACCGAAAACGAAAAGTCCCTCACTTGTTAGTCATATCACCGAAATCGTGGCAGTCAACTGAAGGACCGGTCACACTGGCATGATTGCGTCGTCCGCACGCGGCGAGCCAGTGATCTGTCACCAGTTACTCGACTAGCGCGCTGTCCCGTCGCAGTGTAGTGATCTTTTATAACTGACACTTCACTGTACGTTTTGGTTTCGGTGAGTGTTAGTACTCGGATGTTAGTTGAGTTTATGCTTTCAGGATGGTTTGGCGACAAGTTAGATAGTGTAGATAGTTTATATATATAATTTAGAGTTTGTGAGGCACATAATCACCTACTTGTTAGAGAGAGAGCAACATACCTAGGTAGATAAAAGCTTGAAATCAAACATCAATATGACATACGTGCAAAGCGTTTTGTGAACACATTCATACGTAACATCTAAGGAGAGGAATTCCCTGCCAGAGCCTGTAACCTGCTAACTACAACCTAGTAAAATTGTAGTCAAACGCGAGCCTACCAATTACAATTTAAAAAGTATTATGTCATCGTCTTGTTTCTTTTTATTGCCACATGGTAAAATAGAGTTAGCCTCAGCTTTCTGGTTCCGTGTAATTTGCTCGAGGAACCAGCGGAGGTGCGACATTCGAGTCTAACGACCTGTTAAACTGCTCCCATTTTCCGCAGCCCATCAATTCACACTCGAACCAGTCTATTTTAAAAACCAACAAATCAATAAACAAATCCGTTGAGCGGCGACTCCAATAATTAAAAGTTCCCCGAACAGCGGTGTAATGACTGCTGTGACGTTAACGACATGGCTGACAGCGAAGCCATTTGTCAGCCGTCACGTGTCAGCTGTTTGTCAGCCACAATGGTGTCAGGCGGCGCGGGCCCGATTGACGCGTGTCACTCACAGCACGAACCACCAGTTGTCGAACACAACTCGACTATATTCCAGAAAAGAAGTCTGATTGGCTTTGGCAGAAAGTGACAGTTGACTGTGCCGAAAAAGGATATTTCGAATTGACAGATATATTGGCGCGATTTTGATTTTGACACCTTATAAAAGATGGCGCTCGAATTCTATACTATGAAATGAACTCTTTTTCAAACAACTTGACGCTGGCAGATGCAAAAGAGTGCTAGCCACAATCTCCTGTCGATGCAATGGGAGAAAAAAAAAACTCTTTTTCAAAATATAAAGTGTTTGTTTTTGGAATATTTGGTTCACAATCTGCATGGTGATCATAAAGCATATTCAACCTTATAATGTTTCCACTGCTGAAAACAACTGCTTTGCTTTGGTACTCTAGCATAAACTTAGAGCATAAATGGACCTTGCATAAACTGTGAAGAGTTGCCAAATTACAACATTTACAACTCTTTAGGGAATCATTAAAAACCAAAGGAGCTACATTACTCGTATGCAGTCAAACTTTTAGCACCTATTAACGGAAGGTTTTATTAGAAACAATAAGTAAATAATTATTTAGAGAATGTTTATAAATAAATCAGCTTGAATAGATACTGCCTGACTACACCTCATTGACTAGGTAGTGAAATACCCCATGACAAAATTGATGATAGAATTTACCTATATATTAAGGCCGATAAATAATATTGAATGCATAATTATATTTAAAAATAACTAATTGAATAACTGTTTAGAGGAATGATTAACTCATTTAATAATTGAGTAATTTAATTATTTTAATAATTTGAAAAACATAACAACTTGAATGATTTAATGTTTATATTAATAACATAATAACTGGAAAATTGAATACCTATTAAAAAATATTGATTCTGCATAAATTTGCAGGGGAGGTAAAGAACTTTTCTCTGTATACCGTCATTGGGCATTAATATATTTTATCAAGTATGTGAACCATTGCTTTACTTGTGATAGCATTATTATAATTTAACTGTTCTTCTAAAAGCCTTGCTATTTTTTATACATAAGTTCTAACTTGTTGTAGTTCCCGATATCCGGCCACCGTAGACACTGGCTCGCGGACGGTGAGCAATGGGTAGCTCGCCGTCCGGTCGTCTGGTAACTGTCCAGACCGAGTCCAAGTCGTCAACGGCGCGCACCGTTCCCGCGCGCCTCAAGGAGCTGTCAGCAAACTGTAGGGGCCCTTCAGGGTCGAAGCCTCTTGGAGCCTAGGGTGGTGCAAACTGTTACCTCGACTTTAGGAATAAGGCAAGGAAGGTACGGGGTAGGTTTTTTAGTACGCTCCGCCCAAGAGCGGGTTTCGTCTTTCGGTGATTTTCACCTACCATAAAAAAAAGAAAAAAAACTTGTAGTTGAACGTAACCGACTGTGCCCTATACTATGTACTATGGAAATATGTATTACCGGTGTACTGTAACCTAAATTTATGGTTAATAAACTAAACTAATTGAGACATTAATAGAATTGTCTCTTGCACCTATAACACGAATTTAATCTTAGCTAGTGCCAGTGCGGAGCCCCTTCACAGGATATGCGTCATCTCCTTTCTTGCTCAGCTTGCACTACCACCTGCACCTTTAATGACTTGTACGAGGCTAACGAGAGAGCTGTTCAGGTTGCTACATATTGGTCGGACAAAATTTGAGTCAAATCGACAAGAAAAGAAGAAGAATCTTAGCTAGGCCGTGAGGGTGTACTGATATAGCTTAAAAATCTAAAAACTTAAGTGACAGTGGACAGGGCAGCCATGTGCCACAGGACAGATGGTCGATGAGGCCGATAGCTTCTGCATTGACGATCACGCACCGGAAGGTGCATCCTTGAAAGGTCACAAGGTGGACTGGTGACCTGTTGAGCGGAAAACCGATGGATACGATATACTCAGGTTCGCTCGTTATAGCGAAGCTTGACGGTATGTCCAACAGTGAACGTTTTATTTATTTTCTGTATTTTATGTAATTTTAGAGTAAAATTGGGGTAACTTTGACCCTGAGGTTAACTTTGCCACAAGCTAATTAACCAATTGTAATACAGTAAACACAGTTTCCCCAGGGCGAAAGTAGCCCTTTCACCCGGGGGTTAAACTTTGAGACAAGCTTATCAACCAATAGGAACATGAGAAACTGTGTTCCCGTACCATCCAAGAGCGGGATTCGTCATTGGATGATTTTTGCTCACCATAAAAAAATCCCAGGGTGAAAGTAACCCTTCTTTACGGTATTTAGAAACAATTCCGCATCACGTAAAATCTAACTTTTATAAAATCAATCAATCAATTCAGCCGAAAGACGTCCACTGCTGGACATAGGCCTCCCCCAAACGTCGCCACAACGACCGGTCCCGTTCGTCTCACATCCATCGAATTCCAGCAACATTGACCAGGTCGTCGGTCCACCTTGTGGGAGGCCTTCCAACACTACGTCTTCCGGTACGCGGTCGCCACTCCAGAACCTTTCGGCCCCAGCGGCCATCTGTTCTTTTGTACTTTACTTTCGTAAAAATTTGTACATAAATAAATTGAAACAAAGAGTGATAATGTCATTACAAAATCGAGAAATTTTGAATACCAGTGGTAAATCAGCGTAGTAGCTATGCGATAGGACAGGTGCGGCGGAATTATTAATGATAGCTTGATTCACACCTCGACTGACCCTGAGTACTGTCGCCCCGTCGACGCCACGCTGAAACATAGGTACTTTTCATTACTGTATGTTCAAGCTAGCCTTATAAGGCAGAGATATTACAATATATAGTCAATCAAATAAGCCCATTTAAACGAAAGAAAAAAAAAGAAGTCTTAACTAATAGTTCTCTATCATAAAATAGAGAACTATAAGTTCTCTATTAAGACTTCTTTTAACTGGTGAGCACGACTGATCGCACAGTAAAGTTACCCATATAGGTTAACTTATTATAAGTATAACAAAACAACTTTTACTGTGGAACCATACCCGAAATTGAGAAAAAATCAGCAAAGTTTTAAACATAAGTGTACTAACCAGCAAAGTTTTTTTCGTAATTTTAGGTTTGATCCCATAGTAAAAGTAGTTTATCACGACTATAATCACTTGTTTAAGTATCAATCACTAATTAACAGTCATCCCATATAGGAGTCTGTATATGTCTTCAAGATTAGATAAAATATGGAATAAAGGATTACTAAATATTAATCATTCAAAAATTTATAAACACTGCTGTAGACGTTGAGGTCCTTATAATTCTGAGTTGAACTCCTCGAATACATAATACTTGCACTGACTGGGCAAGTCCAGCCAAATCTGTTTGAATCTCTTCGTCAAAAACCATTTTCGAAACTATATGCATGGCTCTAAGTTCTAATGTGATTTGACCATTACATGGCTTGTATATGGAGGCCATGAGGAATTTTAGTCAGTGAAAGTCTGACACACCCTTCCACTCTACCCTAAAGAGTCGTCAAAAAAAGTGTATAGACTTTGAAAGACTTTTGATTTTGAGTCAAATTACTTGTAAGATAAAACAACTGTAAACTTCATTGAACACACACAGGAAGGCAGCTCTTCATGACTCATCCCACTCAAGAAACAAAGGAAAAGCAATTGACACACAATTTTGACGTCATACCAATACTAACCTCGATCATGCACAATCAATTTATGGGCTCAAGCAAAAACAATAGAAATACTTCCATAACTCAATCGGCTGCAGGTATGCGGCGTAAACTTAGTTAGTTATTACTGTCTTCATTGCATACATTATAGATCTGAACAACTATTTACGGTTAATTCGCATCGGAGGTATATTTATTGGTTGCCGGTGACGGGCTGACGTCACTGCTAATGTCTCTGCACCACGCGATTAGCCCCGACGTCGCCATAACACTTTAAACTAGGTTGCGAATCTTCCAATTATTAGTTTACTTGTTTGAATACTCGTTTGTATTAAAGTTTTGTAATGAAGGTTTTTGATGGTATGGTATTTGCTGCTAAGTTTCATGAATATCTTCTGTTCTATAGTTTTAATATTCACGTCTCTAATTCCTGTCCTCTTTCAAATGACGTAACAAATTCATCAACTCCTTTGTTAACAGATCATTAACACATTTTTCATATGTTATCTAATCTTAGATTTCGTCGCGTTTTCCAGATGTTGTCACCTCGAGAAGATGACGACGACGACAGCCACCTCTGCATTAAATGCAACACCACCATCGTCGGCTTGGACAACTACGTCAAGCACAGGAAGCAAAGATGTGGGAAACTAAAACCAGAAGACCCAAAGCCTGAACTACCAGCTATAGATACTTTGGAGCCATCTTACAGCCTGGGAGCCGATGTGTTCTTCCAGTCCTTGGAGCTGCAGAGCAGTGTCAAGAAAACTTCCCTATCAAGACTTACACCACCGATTCCTATATCCAAACCCAATTTAGACAGAAAGAGCTCTTTAGTAGTTGCATCCACTTCAAGGGATATACCACGAATAAGCCTCTTAGAAAATAATTTAAGGGGTGAAGACTGGATTGGGGGTCACAGTTTAAGAATCGGAAGCAATGAAGACAATCAAACAAAATTAATTAACGCAGTCGCAAGCATCAGCGGTGCAGTCAAGAAAGACATTCCCACTTCATCATACAACATTAACACATATGACTACAAAGGAGATGAAGAAAGTGACGAGTCTGAGGAATCAGATGATGAGGATGAAGAGGACCATCCCAGTGGGGCTAAATGGAAGCCTCCTCCTAACTATACTGGAGGGAAATGGCGACCGGCTTCCCCGGAACACGAAGACTGGGACATGAGGGAAGAACAGGAACACACTGGCGGAAAATGGAAACCAATTATGCCCGACAATAATGAGCGTGACGAAGATTATGATGCACCACCTCCAGGTCATACTAAAGGCAAGTGGGTACCGGGTGCAAATGATAAGGCCCAAATAATGCAAACAACAATACAGACAAAGGGGTCAGTACAGTATTGGTGCGGTCCCTGCAATAGAAGACTCAACTCCAAAACGATTTATGATAAGCATCTTAGATCCAGTCTGCATTTGAAGAAAGTATTACCAGAGCATGAGTTGGAATTTTCAGGACATTTAGAGCCAATGAAGACTGTGGTAGATAAACGGATGGCACGTCCGTCTAGATTTGTTAACGATGAAATTTACTCTCAAATTGAAAGGAAAAAGCTGGGTAGGATCGAAGGGAAACTAAACGTAAAAATTGAGAAGAAAAAACGAAAGAGAAAGCCCAATTTTGTACATTGCTCTGGATGCAAGTCACGAGTGAGACAACATTTGATGGGGAAACATTTAATATCACACTACCACTTCAGAAAAGCCACAGATACGAACACTACATTATACCAGGACCTTATCTTAGACAATATGGATGCAATAGTCCATCAGTCCCCTTTCCAGTGCAGTCCTTGCAAGTTCTATACAAACTGGTTATCCACATTCATGCAGCACTGGTTTTCTGAAGAACATGAACAAAAACTGGCTTTGATTGAAGGTCGACTCTGGTGTTCCTTCTGCAAATTCGAATGCGAAACTTCCCAAGAAATGCTAGAACACTTATCAAGTTCTGATCATAGCGAAGTGGTGGCTGTGATCAACAGATCCATGCCTATTATAATAAGGAAGAAGACTGTATTGAAGTGCGATGCCTGCAGCACAGAATTCCGATACAACATCGAAATGAAACGACACTGTCAGAAGACTGGACACCCATTGGTGATAACAGCTACAGATAACTATCAGGAACTCCACAAATGCCAACATTGTAAAGCTAAGTTCAAGTCTTCTCTAACTCTTGCTGCTCATTTAAAATCTAAGCACAAACAGAGAGCCTACCTCTGTTTAGTTTGTGCAATGAACTTCAATTCTTCTGAGGAAGCTAAGCGTCATCGACAGACGTCTGAACATAGGATAAAGAGAAAGGAAAACTTGAGGGAGAAGGGAGTATCAACCAAGGATATGAGTAAAAAATGTCCTTATTGTACTGATAATGTGATCTTGAGAAATGTATTGGTTTTGAAAGATCATATTCGGAAAATGCATCCCAATATTCGGAAAAAGTAAGTACTCTAAAATAGTAGATCAATATATTTCTATAACTATGTATAAGCTACAAGATCTGATTTTCTGATTCCAGGTGTCCCAAATGCGGGATGTCGTTCATTCTCTCCCAAGAAGTGACTCGTCACGTCAGGGACAATGCCTGTCAACTCAACCAAACTGCTCAGATCACTTCCTCAATCTTCTGGAATTGTAGCCAATGTCTCTTCACGACTGACTCACAAGCCGAGTGCTTCTTCCACGAGGTTTTGCACACAACACCCAAGAGAGAACTCTTAAAAGTTGGAGACACGGAGAAACTGGTCCAGAAGTATCCTTGCCCTCTTTGCCCCAAGAGTTTCAAGAAGGCTTCGTTACGCCAACATTTAAGACAGCACACTTTCGAAAGGCCATTTATCTGCTCCACCTGTGGAGCTAACTTTACAAGGCAGACCAGCCTGGCGAATCATTCCAGGAGCGAGCATAGCACTGAGGTGGCCAAGATACCGAAACTACCAGCTATTGTGGAGAGGATTGAGGAGTGGGAGTGCGGGAAGTGCAAGAACAGATTTTCTAGCAAGTGAGTATTAATTTTTCATGTGTTTATTTTTGCAAAGTGTTTTTAGATAATTATTATTATTATCTAATAAAGTCCCAAAGTCGAACATCAAAAGGTCATAAAATAGCAAAATCCAAAATAGAGTAAATTCGAAACATTCATAGATACAGATTATTTTTTTCTATGATTTTTCAAAAAAAAATAATCGTATAACAAGCAGCGCTCAAATTGCCCGTTAGGTATTCGAATAGAAATTCAGACTGAATCAATAAGTGACCAGAAGTTATTAAGACGGAAGCGCAAACAAAATGCATACAACCGAAATAAACAGTGCATCAGCTTGTGCCGCGTCGACATCAATTTGCGGCAATAACACGCGGCGGCGCAGCGGATGCGTTACATGTCACCCGTCACACAACTCCTTCACAAATATCGGGATACATTCATAATTTGACAAGAGTGCTTTGATTATGCTCGCGCGCACCACATTCCCGCCCGCGGTGTTGCCAACGATGACATTTTTATACTCTGTGGTCATAAATTTCTGCCCGGATGCACGGTATTTTGAGAGAGTGCTGGATCAAAATATTAGTGTCGGAGAGAGATAGTGGACGTTTGAATTTTATTGTTAGCACGTGTCTCTGTAACGTATTGGGGATTTGCATTTTGATCTGTCGTTCAGTTTGATGGCGCTAAATCGTGTGTGGTTTATTTGCTTTGACACTTGCGCTGCAAGCGTTACAATTTATATGTCTAACGTCACTCTATAAATAGTTGGGATCAGTCACGAAGGATTGACGACGCCGATTTTAAACTGAATGTGCTTCGTTAAAATTAACGGCTGTTTGTCCTCAACGTTTAATGTTTTAGCGCAAATACTTTCATAATAGCTAGTACAAAGATAAACCTTTGTGCCGCTCGTCGTATCTGAAACACGAACAATGGTGTCGTGTCTAGAACGACTAATTTTGTAAACTGAAGCTAGACTAGACAAACCAGACATCTGAATATCTAATCGCTTCGTATTTTATAACATAATTAAGTTCAAATATACTCAGTGGATTCAAACGCCAATATAAATTGAAATTTGAAATCCTCCTTCCTCCATTAATGCTAAAATCACAGCAGTAAGACGTTGAAACTTCACCGCAGACCGCATGAATCAAGTTGGCGCGTCATTAAGAGAACTTTCAACGGATCTAGACAATTGTAGGACATTCGCCGAGCCATTGGGGGCGTCTAACAGCGCTGATGATCTAACTTGTGTAATATCTTACGCGTTATTGGGACGCCTTGCATTAATGCACTGCAACTGTAATGCGAGCAGCGAGTTAACTGTCGCCGCGGTGGGCCAGTGTTGCCAGATTATGCGCGCGAAATTATTACTGTAATGCTTATTAGTTTCAAAGAGTTTTTGTCCAAATTGCTTTTTGTGGCTTATTTTAAATTAGGTAGGTGGTTCGTTACTGTTGCTAGTAAAGAGGTAGTTAGGTTTAAATAATCGTAGCTTTTCCCATGTCCGTCTGCCTGAAAATAAAACATGACGATTTCGTCACGGCGTGTTATACCTACCTTTATCAAAAAACTATAATTAGCTTTTCAGGCTTACCTACTGATGTGATACATTTTCACCTCTGAGTTTCACACGAAGAAATAATTATATGGACTTATTAATTAATCAGAAACTGAAAAACATATTTTTGTCCTAAAGACATTCACTCTTGGACATAGGCCTCCCCTAAATGTCGCTACAATGGACGGTCCTATCGGTTTCACATTCAACAAATTCTCACAAACGTTGTCATCTGCCTGCCTTGTGGAGGCCTTCCAACGCTGCGTCTTCTGGTAGTTACGTAGTCGCCAGTCTAAAACCTTTCGGACTCAACGGCCATCCGTTCTGCGAGTTATGTGTGCTTCCAATTTGACACTTAGTTCGACCATTCTTTGAGCTATGTCAATAAACTTGATTCTCCTGTCGATATCTTCAAAATCTAAAATGAAAGCATTCTTTTCGTCCTAATTATTAATTTTTCAGACCACATCTGAAAGAGTAATGACAAGGTACAGTCCTACGGCATGATTTTCAGTAGGTAGGTACAACATTGCGGGCGTCTACATGAAATGTTGACAAGTTGACAGTGTTGCCAGTCTGTCAGTGCGAGCGTCCTTAAACGCAATCCGCAGCTTCTATACTTAGCTGCTTGCAAGTGATTCATTAGCGGAGGATGGAGTGAAATAGCATGCTACTGAAATGTGCCTGTCGAGGCACACGCAATATTTTACGATTTAATTTAAATTACTTCTTTAAATAGTTGGTGCCATTCGGTTAAATTAGGCATTGAATTCAATCAACGAGATGATGCAGTGAAGAAGTGAGAGGGTAGTCTGTCTTCTAGTAGTCACACTTCATCGGATTTTAGAATCTTCTTAGTAACTCCTGATTGATGCAGTGGCGGGGCAAGACCTAAATTTGTTGTGGGCAAGATATATTTTGCGAGGCCCCCTGAAGGACGACGCAAAAGAACTGATTTTGTTGAGAGAAAATTTTTATTCTCGAATTTTTTAAGCGCCTACGCGTACGATACGCGGTGGCCGGAATTCGGAGTCTGGGGCGTGAGTGATGTTGCCTTGTGCGGTTGACCTCCTCCTTTGCTTGCATCACTGCTTCGCAGAAGGTGGCGTCCACCTACCACTCCTACTCGCTCCGGACCATGGCCTGCACCAAAGCCCGATGCAAGAGATCGCCGCCGCCGTTCGCCTCCACAAGAATACGAAGACGCCTAAGGGTGCCCTGCCCCAGCGGGGCGTACCTCCACCGTGTGCTCCATACAGTGGCAAAACCCGGGCTTCACTTCCTCACAAATCCAGTGCAGATATCTCCCGAACTTACCATGTCCGATAAGAACCTGCGTCATGTGGAAGGTGAGGACGCCATGAGGTCTTTCCAGCCAGGCCTCAAAGAGGAAACTTGCCGCCATAACTGTGGCATGCCCAGAATCGGGTTGTGACAGGCGCCGGAACTCAATTCGCCATCCCGCGGCTTGATGTGGTAGTGGAGCTTCGTCCTGGTGTTGCATCTCCACGTACAAGTCGTGCATGTGTGCAAGGACTGTTGCCTCCAGATCCCAAGAAGACTTGCCGCTTCGCGGGAAACCGTGCGCTATCCCCGCACCATCCGTATTACCATGACCCTCTGGCATGCGTTAAGGTTCGGTTGCTTTTACAGCGACGGCGCCTGGCTCTCTATAGAGGGCCAAGGATCGAACGATTCCTGCGTAGACAGGAGAGTAGCTTCCAAAGTTCGGTTGGAACCGCTTAAGAGTAGTCCCAGTCCGATTCAGTTTGGGAGCCAGACATCGGAAATGCTCATCAATATTCCACCGATTGTCGAGGACGAGTCCCAGGTACTACATCGTAGACCCGACGCCGATGCGAACTCCTCCATTAGCTGGGAACCCGTTGGCGGCGCGTTCTGAGGGCTGTGGAAACACATGACCTCTAACTTGAACAGCGCCACCTCGAATCCCAACTGCTGAATCCTGCCAATGACTATCGCAACTCCGCGTGTCGCTAGTTCGACCGTCGCCTGGTACGATTCTCCCTGTACTAGGACCGACGACGTCACGCAGCTCGTAGTCGTACCCAATTTTCCACAAGGGTGGTCGTAGTACCGATCCCTGCGGAACACAACATGTCATCTTTTGCCGTTTCCACTCTCCCTGGTGATCGGGGTAGATGATATACCTGACCGACAGGTAGGCCTTAATTACACGACAGAGATGGTCGGGCAACCGGTGGTATTGCCAGATACTTGCTAGCCGATTTTTATATAATTTCTTGCTTTTCGTTCGCGGGCCTTCGAGGCGCGAGGCCCCTTGGACCGCGAGGCCGTGGGCGACGACGATGACGGTCTTAACTGAACTGGTAGAACTACACTGCGTAGACGTCCGCCACATACGTCTGTTCATCTCCATACATTTAAATATGGAATCCACACTTGATCCACGCCCCAGGCGTCCCGGCGAGAACCAGCCACACACGGCAATCAGGGGTGCTATTCTTTAAGGAGCTTTGACCGCAACGCTGGCCGCAGCGAAGAAATCCAAATTAGGTAAATTGGATTAACCATCCTATATATAGGATCATTGGGTTAACAATCCAATGTAGGTATACCTATTTCGATTTCGGCGCTGCGCTCAAGGCTTCTTAGAGAATAGGCGCCTAGCGCCAAGGCGCGGCCGTTTCCATACATTTTATATGGAAACTACACTCGTAGAACTATGCTGGAGCCATGCCGTCCACGTGTAGGTACTCGTAGTTCTCGCTTTAGTAATTCATTAGGTAAGTCCCAAGAGGCCACCGGTGTCCGCACATTTATGGTCTTTTATATGTGTCTGTAATTACGGTATTCGAAATGTTGAAGGGTTAGAGTTGATACTATAGGCCGTTTAGCTCCAGACTTCTTTCTCGCTTAACTTTTTAACACGTCACTGTAAGGTATCTGACCCCTATACTATTGACTATAATATAGACCACTGCGGTTATCGCTCTTTGTAGGAAGAGTAGAAAGTAGCTTCCAACATATTTCGAATTTTGACTTCTAGAAAATTTCATGTTGATGCACATTATTTTGCTTGTGGAAAATGACATGCATGAAATGATTTTTTTCAATAAATCACTAGTTCCGTGTTTCGCTGTATAAGCACGCGGCTTGCTTCTGCAGCTCGAGTGTAGCTTTAATAGGAGCAAATGTGTCCCATCACATTATTGTCCGCGCTAATTACTAGCAGAAGACGCTAACTAGAAGCATCCAAAGTACACTATTGGATTAAAAGGACTTTGGTTAATGGTATTTAGGCATTCAAAATCAGGGTTGAATTTTATTTTATTGAATATCGTCATTAGAGACACAATAGAAAGACAATAGGTAGGTGTGTGAATGCCGACGTTCGCTTGGAGCTTGAGAGCGTATTAAGGGCAGTCTACTGCTCAAATAACTATGTCATCATCATCGGCTTTATTAATGTTCCCACAGCTGGGACACAGGCCTCCTCTCTAGGAGAGGGAATGGGCCATAATCCACCACGCGGGCCCAATGCGGGTTGGTGAATGTTACATGTCTTTGAATTTTTGATTCTAGGACATGCTGGTTTCCTCACAATGTTTTCCTTCGCCGTTTTGAGAGTAGTGGTGATGAAATAAATTACACAAAGTAATGCGCCCGGCAGGGTTTCACTCGGCCATCACTGCTCTCTATGGAAGTGCCTACAGTATTCGGCAAATAAGTTGAACCCGTTACTATGGTTACGCACAGAGCAACTGATTTTCGGGTGTAAATCGAAGTGTGCAAATCACTTCCATTTACACCCGATTGCCATGATGGTTCATTCAATGTGCCGCGTATAATTATTTAGTATCAATTTTGTAGCCCCATCAAAATCTTTTAGCAGTACCTACATCTTAAGACAATAGCTACTAAAATTATAGCCCATACAACTTTATGTCGTAATGACTATTTCATGTTTTAATTTTTCTTTTTTCAGAAGCGCACTATCTCGCCACGCCAGCAGCTGCACTAATGCTACCACGGCTCGCCAATGTCCATATGAACATTGCACATTCGTGGCCACTAATTCTAGCCAACTTGCAAGGTGAGTACGAGTTATCGTACGAGTTTCAATTATTGTAATTAAATAATTATGAAAGTCTTTGTACCACAATATTATTTTGATTATGTGAACAGTGACATCTATGAATATTTTTATGAATCTTTTACTGTCCTCATCTTGCTGTCGCTACATAAATATTTCAGTCTGCCAAGTACAGATGTAGATCAATAGATGGCGTTCACAACCAAACTAAATCAGTCTATGCAATGAACATTGCTTTTTTACTATGCTATAAATACCTTCTACGGTTAATAATCTATGTAAATTATTAAGTTTATTAATAATAATCCGAATATTATTAAACTACATCCTTCCCATATGCCCATGTGTGAACATAAGTGTGCAGTGTGTAGTGAGGTTTTAGTTCCGCTACTCGATAATAAGTGGCGCTGTATTATATACTATTCTAAACATATCATAACATTTTCAAGACATCGCAGAACCCACGGGGAACAGGTGAAACATCACGAGTGCCATCTGTGCACGTTCAAGAGCGACCAAGCAAGCCATATGAAGCGGCACATGCTGTGCCATCAAGGAATTAAACCTTATGCCTGCCCTCACTGCTCATTTACTTGTGGTAGCTTGGTAAGATATTGATTTATTATTGCATGTGTGTGTTTAATTGTTCATTCAATTATTAAACTCTGACAAAGGCAAGATAATGTAACTTTTTATAAAACTAATACACCATGTTGAATTAATTCTGACAAAAGATGGCGGTATTAAGACTAACTTGGTATTGACTAACTTGATATATTACCATTTTTATCATTTTATGGCTGCATTAAAAAAATATTCTCAACATTATTTTTTATTAATTGCAGGAGAACCTCCGTAAACACGTGCTTCGAAGTGGTCGCCACCCGGGTTTATTTCTCTATCATTGCCGATTGTGTCCCTACAATACTAATACAGCAATGGAACTCCGTGCTCATCTGACTGCGGCTCATGCCCACAAATATGACTCCAAGAGTGCTGTCGAAGCTGTAAAAATGCACTTAATAAGAATAACTGATAAGAATTAATGACAATAATTTGTGCTCCATATTTTTCATGATTAAATTTATACTTTTCAAAGTTGAGTGTGTACTAATAAAATAGCCTAGTTAAAAATAACATTGACTTGACATCCAATCATTAAACTGTGAGTCACACTCGCAATAGAGATTTCACGTAGGTACTTATCTAAATAATATTAAATTGCCAAATATTTATTTATGCAATACAAAAGGTACACAACCAACCAAACTTCGCAGCTTCGCCGACGGACTGTCACTGGAACGCGCCCGCTGTCAAAACGCGCGCAACTCCTTGAGCTAAAGCGAGGGAAAAATCACAGAGTCGAAAATACGACGGTATCTTGTTGACGTCTGTCCGTTTCTTCGGTATCGATAAAAATAATATCCAACCGCTCTCAGCTGTGAAACACGACAATATTTAACACAAACAATTGTAAATAAAACACAAAAATATAAAATTTGGTACATTATGTGTGCTGGAGTATGTTTTAAATAGAATGTGTTCAAATTATTCTCGTAATAAATAGTGCAGTGTTTTTAAAATTATAATTTTCCGAATTATGACTGTTTGAATACACGTGTGGTGCTGGAAATCGATTTACATCCATAATGTCGCTGAAGGTAAGTGCTGAATCTATTGATTACTTGTAATATTGCCGGGTCCTGTTCGGTTCGAGTTATATTTAATTTTTGCGTGGGTTGCTTACCCTTTCGACCTGTTATCTAGGGTCACTTCCTCAGAAGTTATTTTTGCTTTATCGCGGTTAATTACTGTTTTTCATTATACATTTATATTCACAAAGACGATCAAGCATATTATGCTCCATGCTAGTCACTTTGATTTTAACGAAAATCTTTTTTTTTCTTATTGATTTAAAAAAAAATCGAATAATGTTGCATTTAGTGAGAGGGTAAAAGAAAAAGTAACCCAATGATATAATTTTCTGTTGTTGCTATTTGCATTTTCAACGATAATACTTAATTTAAATAATAGCAATATTTATTTACATTCAATTAACATTCCTTTGTATTATTAAAAACTGAATTGCTGAGTCAGATACCTACTTGAAGAATTCAATGTTTACAAACTTTGTCTAAAAATGCAACAATGCAATGTACTTTGAAGGTCAGGATCTGCATCATAATACCTAAAGAGCACTAATTTATCAGTATCTAATATTATTTTAAAAAATATTGAGCATTAGGAAAAAAAATGTGCATAGTGGATACCTTATTCTTTTATGAATAAAAATATAAATAAATAAACCTTGTTTTTAAATAATTTGAAAAAAGAATACAAATCAAATCTTCAACTACCTTAGAAAATATAAAAGTATGTGACATGACTTGCTTTAATTCCTTCACTGTGGGTCAAGGACATGACACAGTAATGATTAGGTAATCTGTTGTGAAGGACAGTGAATAGTAAATGTTTGGCTTACATTTTTATTACGACTTGTTACAATGTTGTTAAAAGAAAATAGACTGGTACAGATAGATACTTAAATGTTTTTATTAAAACAATTTTTAGAATACATTACACCACATGGACTAGTGTAGCAGACTACAGCCCATTGGATCTTCTGTAAAGACCGGAGACCCAGCTGTGGGAACACTATAAAGTTACTTAATTATGCTATGTACTAATTGATTACATACCTACTTACCTCACATCATGCCATTATTTTCTGAAGAATTAGGCAAACATGGCACCACATTTCCTCAATTATGTTCAGGTTTCACATATTAGGTAAAGAGCCTACAGCAATCAAATTTGCTTCTCCTGAGAAACTCCAGGTAAAAGACCACTGGGTCATTCAGCTAAAAATCTAGGCTTAATTCTCGGCCAGGTAAGTTACTGAACTTGCCTTGCCGGACAATTTACCCTGGACTTTCAAGCCATTTTGAGCACATTGTTTCTAGATTGCTTTATTACTTAAATTGTGTTTTATTTATATTAGGCCTTAAACGACTGAGCTCCAAGAGAACGCTGGCGTTTGCACACCTATTGTCTTTTCATTGTGTCTGTAATCACAGTATTTATTCAAAAGGATAAAGACCTAGAATAAGTACCACGTACTGGAAGACGCAGCGCTGAAAGGCCTATTATAATGTAGACCGATGATCTGGTGAAGGTCGCGGGAGACGATGGATGCGAAACACTCAGGATCACGTCGTTTTGGCGCCAGTTGAGGCAGGCATCCAACAGTGGACATATTTTAGCTGAAATGAATTAATTTATTATGGATCATGTCTAGTCTAATAAAATGGTGTTTTTCGTGAGAAACATTCAAATAAACATATCCCGCCCTAGAACTTTTCGGCCCCAGCAGTCATCTGCTCTGCGGCAATGTGCCCTGCCCATTGCCACTTAAGTTTGGCGATTCTTTTCGCTATGTCGGCAACCTTGGTTCTCTTGCGGATATCTTCATTTCTGATTTGATCACGCAAGGAAACTCCCATCATAGCTCTTACCATTGCCCTTGCATTCCTGTATCACATACAATAAAATAAAATAAAAAAGCAAACCGTGGACTTCTTTTTCATTACAAGCAGTGATCTCGCTAATAACACTAAATTAGCGTCGTTGCCAACATCCTTCAATTAAACCCTTAAATAATAAAATTTCTTCAATCTAACAATAAAATCGTTTTATTAGCACGGTTGGTTGAATCTTGCGTCGTTTAGTTAGAATCCGGTCGGACAAAAGCATGATAGAATGTATTTTATTTACGATTACATATATTTAATCACCAGATTCATCAAAGGTTCAGTGATATTCGTCTAATATAAAAGAATGTAAACCTGCTCTTATCACACCGCACCGCTTACAGACACGGAATGGACTGTTTTCCGCATTAGTGTAGAAAAGTGCGCGTGCTCTGCCCTGCTACAATTGTATTGTAATAAAATAGTTTATCGTTATCGTATCAGGAGCGTGTCGACTACCACGAGTCGTAAGTGAATTCAAAAAAATACAATCGAATTGAGAACCTCCTCCTTTTTTTGAAGTCGGTTAAAAAAGGTAGTTTGACACACGTGCAAATTTGTCACTGCAGCCCTCGACTCTATACCTACCTAACACACGCAATGACCAACTTTCTGCACTTGTATCAACACTATATTCTACCCCCAAATAGACGCAGGATAAATACCAAAAGACCACTTATCACTAACTAAAACAAATATTTTTGCACTTAATTTCGCAGTACTACTCAAATAACAATAATACTCGGAAATGATATAATAAAAATATGTATATTGTGTAGGTATCCGTACTTGACCTATATATAATTTTCAATGATTATTTATCACACATCATAAAGTAGGTCTTTCTACTTACCATACCTAGTTGATGAAGGAAAAGGGAAAAAGATAAAAATATAAGGCCTCGAATATTATCGTCAAGAGGAGGATAAAAAATAGAAATATTATATTTCTACTTTTTTATTCGGCCCATCCCCTGTACTAGAGAGGAGGCCTAAGTCCCAGCAGTGGGAACATTAAAAGGCTGATTATGCTTATGCTTCCTTTTATGGCAAAGGCGAGCACTAAGAGTTTCAAATACGGAAAGGAATGGGTGTCAAAAGTTTGTAGAAACATACGCACACACGGGCGAAGCCGCTGGCAAAAGCTATATTGCTTAATGATCTGCGAAATCCATCTCCATTTGTACCACTATATTCCCTCACTAGCTTTTGTCAGTGGCTTCGCCTGCGTACCTAAAATATAGCCTATGTCACTCAGGAGTAACGCAGATTTCTATTGTTGCTAATTTTTTTCCAATCGGACCAGTAGATCCAGAGATTACCACCTACAAACAAAAAAAACAAACTTTACCTCTTTATTATATTAGTGTAGATAAAATTCGCTTGACAAAGCCTCATCTAATTAAAACTGGCTGCATTGAAACCGGTCGGTTGCAGAAGATAGCTCCATATTTAGCTCGCCAGCGGCAAGGCTCGGAAACCAGTTGTACCAGTCACGGTGTCACTGAACCAAGGGTGGTCGAGATTCGCTATATCATACCTAGCGATGACGTAAATTGAAAGGCTTGTAAAATCTCAGAAGATGGGGTTGTTAGCTCTTCATCCGTCGGATCTTGATGCGAATTTAAACAATCTGCTACAAATAGTCTAAATTCAAAATTACCACTGCTCCAAAATTGCTTGAAATCAGTTTATTTTAAGTAATTCAAGTCCTTTGTCCCAACAGTGACAGAAATCATTACAAGGAATTTAGTTAGTTTGAGTATTTAAATTCACGTAGCAAACTCGTGTTCATATCAAAATATTCATAATCATCTATGTAAATATCTCGAGTCATGGCTACCTTCACACATTAAACACTTATCTTTAGAATAACCATGTTTGCATAGCTCTATTCTCCTCTTGACCAAGTTACCATTTCCGAGGCTATCGTAAAAGTTACCAAGGAGATAGGAACATCTCTATAAGCAAAATACTTTATACCCGTACCCTTTTCCTTGGCAACTATTCAGTTACAAAACTTCGTCTTATACGTTCCAAGTAACCGACTTACTTCCTCATACATAAACCACAGAAAATATATTCAATTACGTATCGTTATAATTTTAGCGTCCATAACATGTACATTCTACATAGGAGTAGCATCATTAACTATCATTATCATTGTGGTGTAATACCACAGCACCACGGAATATACGGCATAATGGCTACTTTTAGCTGTAGTAAATTTTAGTCTTGTTTTCGTAATAAAGCAGTTGAAATTACAATATTCTAAGAAACCAGCCAAATTGAGCTGTTACCTATTCCAGTTTAGAAAGGGTAATGAACATGATATTTGTATCGACCAGTATTGAATGAGACCATTAATTTACACTTTACAACAACCGATTTGTCGTTAATATGAGACTCGCTTGCTGTTTCGATCTAAAACTATCCATAGTTTTCTCTTTAGTTCGCAAACTTTATTATTCCTTACATTTAAATGGTGGATTGATTTATGTGATTTATGATAATGTGTGTATGAAAGAGAAATAATATATATTTCAGATGAAATATAGATTTTATTATCTAGTTCATACGCAGATTTTCCACATAACTAGATGATAACTTAACTGCAATCTAAAGAAAGTCTACAACAATAAAATGTATAGTTTTAACTATCACACGATTTATTTATTTATCCTTTAAAAACTTTAATAGCTCCGCCAACTTTCTTTTGGGACAAACTTAAGTCCAAGACTGCTGTTGCAAATAAAATAAAAAATAAGCCATCTGTTTCCCGGCAGTTGTAAAAGACGATGAAAGTGTGTCACAGCTGCTAGTCTGCATCAAGCCACATATCACTTTACACTGCGACCTTTAAAGGAACCGGCCAGACATCGCGTACACATTCACATTGCCAATGCTTCTATAAAAGTACACGGAGTACACCTTGCGATGTACCGCTTAGGGGATTACAAGTTGTTGCGAGCCGTGCGAAAGGTATGTGTGTAGTTATAGAGGTCAGGGTCAGTTTTTCCTCCATCATTGTATTAGGTCTTATGGCTAACATACGTCTTGTATTGCGACATCTCTGAGACTAGACTTATCTCTAATGTAAGTGTCCAATATATTTTAGCATGTCATGCTGTTTTATGATCGGAATATTTTTTACCTGTGCCACATCGTAAAGAAAAGCTGCGCTAGTGCGTTAAAATTAACTCACTTGCAAAGGGTACCAAGCCTGCTTATTAAGAAGCTTCGTCTGGATTGCCTTAAACGTGTTGTTTTGATGAAACTCGACTCTTAATGCCCTTTAACTAAGATCGTGATGTTCAGATAAACCCTTCCAACGCTCATTTATTGCAAAATTTGCAATACCAAAATGCTCGACGATTCTATTTCAACCACATTTTGAGTTACCCTCCCATAACTGCGACATTTAGCGTCTGTACTAAAAATAATCTGTTTAAGTATTCATCCGCTGCTCTGCATCCCACCCTGTCTGGATATAGGTCTAGACGTTATAAATAAAGGCAACTGTGACTTATGGATTGGGTTTTCGAACGATATTTCAAAGGGTATTTTGCTGTGGCTGAAATATTTTTATCGTAAAAGAATAATAGGTCGTATTTTTGCTTTTGTCATAAAATATTGATAGAATATCCAATATTGAATGAAACAAAGTAATATGAACTTTCCAATGTAAACCAACAGCAATTGCCAAAGAACCTTCTTTTCTTCTATTGATTGACCTACACGACACTAAGAATCTCTCGAAACTGAAGAGGTTCTCATTAATCAAATCCTCATGAAAACTCTTGAATCCATTCTCCTATTTCCTTCTAGATACTGCTATGAAGATACCTGCACATAATTTCTGTCTGCTAACAAGATTCATCAACAAAACCGCTATACCAAATCAGCACTATAAACTATGACGTCACAGGCAGCCATTTGCATAAGTTATAGGCCATTAAAGCTATAGGCAATTACAAATATTACGATCCCAATATAATGGCAGTAATAAATACGTAATCTAAGCTATTCGTTTTGCAAATTAAACCGTAGCATTTTATGGTTCTACATCTGTGACCCACTGGTATTGTTTATGTTTTCATGGTGATAAGGCTTTGTTGGATTTATTTATTTAGTTATACTTGCCTGAAGATTTATTTATGAATAGACTTCGTAATTTCACGTTTGGAGCAATGCAGGGTGCATTACCAATTTCTGGCCTTCACGCAGATATCACCAACCCTCTGACCACAGATGTTCCTCATACCTAGCTCATAATCCGCAGACCACAACGTGGCATGGTGGCTTTCGGAGTGGAACTTCAACTCCAACTTCGCACATCGTGCTCCATATCCCTAAAGGCACATGCTTGTAGCTGGCACAAAAGTATGCAAGTAGTGTATACCAATGAGCTATAACGAATTCTTCTGATTGGTGTATGTGATGCAAGCAAGCATGCTACTTGCAAAAATTTGTGCCAGTTACAGGCACAATGTATTTCTTTATTCGATCCGATTCAACGTCTGGTCACGTTTAGTAGCCGACTAAAAGTGGGTCCTCTTTTAACCGGCTTGTACTCTTGTCCAAAATTTAATGGCAGAAGTTTTACCCAGCTTTAATAGTCACTGAACTGCACCAACCATCGAAGATCGATTCTAACAAGTGCATCGAAGCGAAAAACATGTACGGTACATAACGGAGATTAGAACCACATGCAGCAACTTATGTGGTCTTGTTTATAAGACCGTAACCCGGCGGGACGTGAGACGGCTCCTATGGCTTTATGGAGCGTAAATAAGTTATGTGTTTTGACCCCATCGACTAGAAATCTGCCTTTAACGGAGGAAAATAACTAAAGTATAATAAATGCTTGTAAAATTAATGTCTTTATCGTCCTCGCGTTGTATCTAACTCTGGCGGAATCTGCTGCTTCCACCGCTATGCAAATCTTCGATCGTATATAATAACGTACTTAAACTAAAGGACGATAACAGCTGTGGTCTTATCGTATTTTATAGGCAATTACTTTATTTATAGCCTAAGCCGTTGTGTGGCTTCATGTATTACGTCGTACCCAAAGACTATTGCTAGAGACATGGGCTTAACCTTAAATGCTTCTCACATTCTGAACTGTCTTTCGCAAGAACATATTTTCATCATCTACAGCACAACTTCGTTCATTGCTAAAAATTGGGTCTTTGCTTAAGTCTTTGTGGTTCCTTCAGATTTGCGATCGTGTTATGTTTTCATCAGGGTAAGATTGATACATAAACGCAGATACTGATGCATTGAAGTGGAGAAGCTGTCATCAAATAACACCTGGTCTGGATGGAGTAAGAAAAAGTGTCAAACTTTTACTGACTAAAAACCCAAAGTCGTGCCGTCGTGTCGTTGTAGCTTCGTTAACAGAGTTTTGTACGTAAGCTGTGAGCAAATTTACACGTATAATGACGAATACGCGTCTGAAGCTACGTGTCCTCAAACACTAGGTCTTAGGTTGCAGTATTTGCTAGCACCGAAAGAGCAGTTCAACCACCTCTTACCGGATGCAGTAAAGTCAAGTAATTGACATGCGGCTTGTTAATGAACTAGAATTAGCCAACACTTTCTCTAATTACACGGCTGACATGCGAACGCTAGAGGTGAACTTTGTTATCGTATAACTACGTTACGCCTAGTCTTCCCAGGGGTTAAGTAGTGTAATGTTTTAGAGGTAGGTATTAACTAGCGCTCTTAACCACCTATCTTACTTCCAAACCTCAAAATTAAAAACTGTTGCAAGACAGCATTCACATCTTAGCAAGGTATTAAGTTGATGTCGTTAAGATTTCTTTGCCTGTAAAGGTTTTTTTTTATGGAATGTATAAATCATCGAATGACGAATCCCACTCTTGGGCGGAGCGGGAAACAGTGTCAGACTCTTACTGACTAAAGAACCTACCCCGTACCTTTCTTGCCTTATTCCCAGAGCCCCGGTGTAACGCTTTCGCATCAACCCTCAGCTCCGGGATTGCCTGTAAAGATGACAAAAATGGATGAGTTGAATAGTACAAATATACGCGATATCTCCGTGACTGGACGCCGTTAGTTAACTTAATTGCATTTTTCGCACATGATATAAGTAACAATAAATATGTACTTAACCGATATATATTTGTAATATGTTGTTTTGTTTCTTGCACATTCTTATCCGTAGATATCTATGCTTTGGAATGTGCAATTGGCATCACTTTTCTGACTGAATCATTTTTCTCGATAGTTCAAAACTGCTGATAAACGGTTTATTTGATTTGACTTATTTGAAAGGTCTTTCTCAACTAAATAAATTACCAAATCAATTGACTGTTGTCAATTTTATTTTATCTGATCCCTCACAACTTGACATTGGCAGAATAATCGCAACCGGCTCAATTGCCATAAAATAAAATAAGTATAATCCTTGCTTACGAATATATTGCTGTTTTTCTATTAAAACTTGTTAAAGACCTTAGGCACTCAAAGCCGGTGGCTAGCAGTCCAGAGCTGTGCTTATTTCAAACACGTTAATGACATTCTTTAGACGTAGTTTACACGATAGTAAGGAAGCCATTCTAATTGACCTGCAGTTTAGCGCAGCCTGTTTAATTGCACCAGCACAGTAATAAGATTGTCGCTAGCCGGCGAATTAGCTAGGCATTATCAGGAAGCTTTAGGCCAGTTAATATTAATGAACGGATTGATAGTTAGGGCGTATTGCGTAAATAATGAAGAATATATCTGAATACGCAAATCAATATTTTCTAAATCATCGAAATATAACTTCAACTCCTAATGAATGGCCTTTATGCAAGAGACACCACAATTTTGCCAATAACACGTGCAAACTAGACTATCAAACGCTGCATTAAAATATAGTTCGGTAAAATAACATCTGCTTATGACAGATGATACTTTCGAGATGTAAAAAAATGTCGAATAATGCATTAGCAAATAAAACGTCGATCACTAATTGTTGATAAAATTTCCGTTTCAGTAACAGGCTAGGATTTCTTTCCTATACGGAAGACGTGAAAGAAATAAGTTTCAATCAGTCAAAAGTTAGTATCATCCTTACGCCGTTCTAAGGCCTCTCAGGCCAGCTGGATACTTTATCCCAGACTAACCAACCCCAGTTTTGGGCAGTGGCAAATTATATCCCCAAAACTTTCTCATTTATTGCTTTTTCTGTCAAAACCGCATCAAATCCGTTGCGGGGCGTAGAAAAACTTAGCTGATAGACAGACAAAAGCTGAAAGCGACTTTGTCCTATGCTATCTAAAGATTTTATAAGCAAACCTACACTTAACAGCTACGTTCTGGTTTTACAGTTCCAAGGAAATCAAGTAATTGCATATCCAATGCACTAAAAATGCAAATCCCTGGACCCACCCAAACCGAACATGGGTTAAAATTGCACAACGCCCGTCTAAACGCTGGTAAACGCAAGTATTACGCGTGTTGGCAAACCGGTAAGTGTGGTAGTTAACTTGAGTAACTAACTTTATGTGTCGCTTCCCAGGCAATGATCTTTTACGTGGAAAGATGTTGGCTCTGGGAATAGGGGCATCTAGTTTGTCACAAATGAGTTCTTGAGGCGACATCGGCCAGCTTAGTATATGTAGAATTCTGATTCTAATACCATTTGTCTCATACCTATCACAACTACTGATGTAGCAATCAGCATCCACTTGTTCTCTGCTCCCCAAAGACTTCCAGATTGACTACTGATTACGTAATCTTCAAAGTTGACTTGTCCATTATCTCCAGGACAACCTACCGCAATTTGAATCACAGACTGTTGTTCAGATGAATAGACTTCATCTTTTTGGGATTGCTGCAGCTAAGTCGTGCCAAATTATTCCAAGAAAGAAAAGCTTAATAGCTTTTACCTGTAATTTTTAAACTGTAATCAGTTTAGATTGTCTCATAGTCATACTAAGAACTACTGAAAGTACATCTTGAACCTATTGACTTGAAAGCAATTCAATTACACACAATGACGTAACTGATCTATTTGTATGCATATATTTGAAACGTGTTCTAACTAAACCGATTTGTTCAACAAATTGATCTATTCTAGCTAGTCATAACGCGTAATCTAATTGACAAATGTGTGTTAGTTATTTCGGGTAGTGACAAGATGAAGTCATGCTGTATATTGTTAATGTTGTTGTAGTTGTTATTGACCTGATTAAACGATGTCCCATGTGAGTGGGCTTGTACTATTTGTGCTACAACTGTTCCAATACTCCTCTTTGGTTTTACATTTCTTTCTTTTCTTCAGTCTCGTAGATTTTGTCCTGTATTTGCAGTCCGTCTTAAATGGTACTGTGTTGATGCAATGATGCTTTCGTTTTTCTTTTGACCCTTGTCTCTTTGTTCATTTCTCTGTCTGTTGTTTTCAGATATTTTTGTTTGACGTATTGTGACTTTACGTATTCTAGAAAGATCGTATTTAAATAACAAACACTTTGAATGTATTAGAATGTTTTTCATCCTACATGGATTGTTTCCTCATTCCTACCTACCAACACTGAGACATACCGTTTTATAGGGGCCAAAGGCCAAACGAACGGTATTCAATCGTCGAGAAGGACTGAGCGTTTACTAATTAGACCAACGTTCCAGAGTAGTAATCTAGAAATAGACTGAAATACCAAATCGTTTTAGAAGTCCCAATTTCAAGGATTAGATGCCTGATGGAGACGAAGGATGGAGATGAGCATTCCTTTCATAGCAAGTTCAAAACCATTATCTGTTCCAAATATTTGTGGCTGCGAATATCTTTGATATTTGTCCCAAAACTTGGTCTTAGGTGTTTAATATTGGCAGGCTCAGTTGTAAAACTATTTCTTATTGGGTACACGCAGTACGGCGCAAAGGTTAACGATTTAGGTACAAAGGGTACCGTATAGGAGGTAAAAACAATACATTGTCCGAAAGAACAGTGGCTTTATGTTACATGAATGTCACATGGCATTTGATCCGTACCCTTCTAAACCCCATAAAAGGCTTTTACACTCTTGACCTTACGGTAACCTCTATGAATATATGTGCACTTTATAGTGTGCATTTTCATGTCAGCTTTAAGTGCTTTGTCAGGGTTTCTTGACAAATTATTATTGGTTTATCCACTACCGTTGCTAGCCAAAAATCTAAATATAGCAAAATTTCAAGTCAGTCAGTTTCTCCTTTTATTTAACATATTAACAGGAGAAACCGACTGGCTTGAAATTTGTCTCAAAGCTTTCTTTTATGATTGGGCGTGCTAGTGCTCGCCAATTTTGGAAGATTCTCTTTTAGTAAAGAGAATCTTCCAAAATTCATTACCCCCTAAAGGAGATGAAACGGGGTTCCAAAGTTTGTATAGAAAATCCTATGTTTTCGAGCGAAGCTACTGGCAGAAGCTAGTCTTCCAATAATTCTTTGGTATTAAATACAGCTATTTATGTAAATGACAATTTTATGAACACGGGAACAAAAAGGTCTCTTAAGAAGAACATCTAATACAGATTATGAAAATGCAGTGAGAATTATACAAATATCGCAGATTTTACAGCACTTCACACGGCCTACACCACAAAGCGTGTATCGTCCATCACAATCAATCACGATCACGCAAATTAGCTCCTACATCTTTGCACGTGAACACAGAGACACATTATTTTACCGTAAAAACGTGTAGCAACTATATAAATTAACTAGCCTTCTGCCAGCGACTTCGTCTGCGTGTATGTAGGGTTCCCCATACAAAGTTTAGAGCCCCATTTCATCCCATTAGGAGCTGAATTTTGGAAAATCATATCTTAGTGCTCGCCTGCGTCAAAAAAGAAAGCCTTGTGCAAAATTTCACCCTTTTAGTCCCAGTAGTTTCGCCTGTGCGTTGATTTGTCAGGCAGTCAGTTTCTCCTTTTATATTGTTACGAACGTGAGTAATCAAATGCCGGTTTACTAATAGAGAGATTTATTTTCCACAAACAAAACACCAATTTAGTCCAATCGCCAATAAACCACTTCGTAATGCACTCTAGAGATCCGTAGAAATATCGCTTAGGTCGTCGTATGGATGAAAACGTTCTTCACTTGACTTGGATAGTTCGCACTGATCGCTGTCGAAATCAAAACTGACTGACGTCCGGCCAGTAGACACGTATTTATACTCAGAGCCAAGAAAATTCTAGATACCGAAGGTTCGAGGCCACACCAGAACAAAAGAAACCGTTTCCGCGAAGCAATAAATTATTCTTATTACCTACCGGTAGGTAACTACTCGACCCCACGACTCATACGAATTTCGAATCTATAGTAAAAGACTGAAGGTACAAATTCCTTTACCAAGTTACTTAAGTACCTACAAAAGTTCTCAGAATTATTGAGTACCTACTTATACGTGCCCGATTTTTCTAGAATTTGCTAGGCCCTGGTACGTACTTCTATTCTGGAGGTTTCGACTAGCAATGCGTTTTAATTATTCGGTGATACTCTTGACTTTGTCGAAGAAACGGCGTGTTCTATTTCCACGGCGTAACAGTGCCCCCCTCTTAGTCATGCTCGTCCCGAGCATCATTAGATCCACGATACGGCGCCAGTCTATCCAAGTGAACTACCTTAGGCTTCCCTCTTAGTCCTTTCTTGATGCGGTAGGTTACGTCGTTAATCCTTTTCACCACGGTGTAAGGTCCCTCCCATCGAGCTTGAAGTTTCGGCGACTTCCCTTTTTGTCGGAGCGGGTTGTGAAGCCAGACTAGTGAACCTTCCTCAAACCCCTTGGTATTGGCATTACGGTCGTACCTAGTTTTCATTTTGGAGCTGGTGTTCATGCTATTTTCACGTACTCGTTTATGCACTTCATCCAATTGGTCCTGAAGGTCACTGACGTAGTCCGTAACTGGCTTGTTCTTGTCAGGTGGCACGCCAGTTATGGCATCTACTGGAAGTCTCATCTCTCTGCCGAAATTCACTCTTGCTGGAGTATGTCCCGTGCTATCGTGTACTGCCGATCGATAAGACATCAGAAATAGTGGAATGTACCGGTCCCAGTCCTTCTGATGGTCATCGACAACCTTAGCCAGGTGATTCTCCAGGGTTTGGTTAAATCTTTCCACCATTCCGTCCGACTGTGGATGCGCAGGTGTTGTGCGTGTTTTGTAAATCCCCAGAAGGGTACACATTTCCTGGAACAGCGCAGATTCGAAGTTTCGGCCTTGATCGGAATGGATCTCCAAAGGTACGCCATACCGACACACTACTTCTTCAACCACCTTCTTTGCCACTGTCGTCGCTTCCTGGTTGGGTATGGCGAAAACTTCGGGCCACTTTGTGAAATAGTCCTGGATCACCAATATGTATTTGTTTCCGTCATTTGTAATTGGAAATGGTCCAGCGACGTCGATGGCAATTCGTTCCCAAGGGGCTCCCACGTTATACAGCTGAAGCTTGCCCCTGCTTCTAGTCTGTGGTCCTTTCACAGATGCACACGCTGTACATTTCCGACACCACTGCTCTATGTCATCTCTACAATTGAGCCAGTAATACCGCTGTCTCACTTTCAGTAGAGTTTTCTTGATCCCCAGGTGTCCACCAGAAGCACCATCGTGTATTTCCTGTAGCAGGGGGACCACTTCACTTCGTGGTACTATCACTTGTGTAGTCACCTCCTTGCCATCATTCGATTCCCATTTCCTACAGAGCACATCATTCTCCAGGACTAAACTGTCCCACTGCGCCCAGTAGCTCTTTGTGACGGGACTAAGTGACGATACTTCACTCCACTGGGGCCTAGCTCCACTACGCATCCAGTCCAGTATCGGTCGAATATCGTCATCTTCTTCCTGGGATTTCTTGAAGTTGCCTTCAGTTCTAATCAAGTTCACGTGTTCTCTGGCTTCGTTTTGCTGGCAATGTCTGCAGTCTTCATCACACGGACGTCGCGACAGGGCATCAGCATTGTTATGCCCTTTTCCACTTCGATGTTCTGTCACAAAATTGAACTCCTGCAGCTGCTCGAGCCATCTTGCAACTTGACCCTCCGGGTTTTTAAATTGTAGCAGCCATTTCAATGCAGCATGGTCCGTCCTCAACGTAAACTGCCTTCCAATGAGGTACTTGTGGAAGTGCTGCAAGGTTTTTACCACAGCCAGCAGTTCTCGTCGAGTAACGCAGTAGTTCCTCTCAGGCTTTGAAAGTGCCTTACTGAAGTAAGCGATCACGATCTGTCGGTCACCTTGCATCTGTGACAATACGCCACCAATTCCCGTATTGCTGGCATCAGTGTCAACGACAAATCTTCCATCTCTACTCGGATACCCCAGTATAGGTGCTTCACATAGCCGTTGCTTCAGCTCGTTGAACGCTGACCCACAGTTGTTGTCCCAGATAAATTCTCTTTTATCCTCAGTCAATTGATGCAGAGGTTTTGCAATGTCCGAAAACTCATAACAAACCTTCTGTAGTACGTGCATAGCCCTAGAAATGCACGTACTTCTGTTTTGTTCTTCGGAACTGGCCACTGTTGTACAGCCTTAATCTTCTCAGGGTCGGTTCTCACTCCGTCGGCGGAAATCACATGTCCTAAGTAGCTGACCTCCTTCTTAAACAGGGCACACTTCTTTGGGCTTAGTTTTAGGTTAGCCCCTCGTATTCTGGTGAACACTTTTTCCATGTTCCTTAGGTTTTCCTTAAAAGTGCGGCCCATTATAATGACGTCATCCAAATATACTAGACAGACGTCACCAAGAAGACCAACCATGACTCGTTCCATGAGGCGTTCAAAGGTTGCTGGAGCATTGCACAACCCAAAAGGCATGACGTTAAATTGCCACAGGCCATTGCCAATGCCCGTACTGAACGCTGTCTTTTCTTTATCCTTCTCGCTGATTTCCACTTGCCAGTAGCCACTTTTCAAATCAATGGTTGAAAACCACCTCATACCACTGAGCATATCCAGCGTATCGTCGATCCTCGGCAAGGGATAACTGTCCTTCTTCGTGACGTTATTCAGCATTCTGTAGTCGACACAGAATCTTGTACTGCCGTCCTTTTTCTTCACAAGAACGACAGGAGAAGACCATGGGCTCGTAGAAGGTTCAATTATTCCACTATCAGCCATGTCCTTTACCATTTCTGCCACTTCAGTTTCTTTAGCCCAGGGTATGCGGCGCGGCCTTTGTTTAATCGGTCTAGCATCACCTGTGTCTATCTCATGCTTGACGAGGCCTGTTCTTCCGCAGTCCTTTCCCGTCGCAAAAATATCCCGAAACCGTAGCAGAAATTCCCTGGCTTGCTGTAGTTCTGAGGTCGACAAATTGTTCTTAGAACTTTCCAGAAGTTGCTGGATGTGGTCAGGTTCACCTTTTGTCGAGTCCTGCTTCACTGGAGATGTGTTGATTTGGCGGAGATACTTCACTTCTTCACATCTTCCAACAACACTGTTTTTCTTCAAATGGACCTCCTTTTTCCCAAGATTTATTATTCTCACTTTAGATTTCCCTTTCGTCATTACTAAAGTCCTCGCAGTGATGAGTTCCGGGTGCCGGTCAGTATCCTCAATTATTACGCATCTTTGTTGCCTGATTTTCTTAGGGAATTTTACTTCAACTAAAGTTTCTGTTCTCGGAGCCAATGTCGTATCTTTTAAACAATAGAGGTTACACATGTTGATTCCCCGCAGGAACACTTCTTGGTCTGGAAACTTCAATACTCCCCTATCAATATCCAAAACACATCGGTACTTCCGCAAGAAATCCAAACCCAGAATGCAATCATCAGTAATATTGGCAATTAATACAGAATGGGTGTAGACTTGATCACCAATTTTTAACTCTACATCTGTATCACCGAGGACGGAGACTGGCTGGCCGGTTGCTGTCTGAAGTCGGCAGGATGGAGACTTTCTTTGCCACAAGATCGTACGTTTCAGCAACTCAGGTCTTATAATAGTCCGTGACGCCCCGGTGTCAACGGTGAAATTGCAAGCTCTTTCATTCAGTATTCCTTCTATGGTCAAACTATTTCCGTTGTGGACTTGATTGATGGTTATGGTTGGGGCCTTAAGTTGACCAGCCAGCACCCGCCCCGCGGCCCTGGCGACATTTAGTTTAACGACTCTTCGTTAACTTGGGTTCCGGAATCCACACTTCCCCTCTTTCTTTTGGGGCAATCGGTACGAATGTGCCCTTTTTCTCCGCACCCGTAGCACGTCGGAATATATCGGGACTTTGCCGAAGAAGAAACTACCCCTTCTCGTTGGAGCGGCTGCACTGAAGGCGAGACCACCACTTCTCGAACTCTGTGCGTGCGTGAATCCTGTCGTACGGCTTCCACTTCCAAAGCGTGAGCCATCGCACTCTTCAGAGTTTGGTGGTGTCCAAGTCGCACCGTAGCTCTTACTTCCGTATCCCGTAGACCGTCGATGAATGCCTGCACCAGATATACTTCCACGGTCTCCGGTGTCATCGACACGTATGCGCGCCGCACCAGCCGTTCAACCTCGACACCCCACTGTTGGAGGCTCTCGTTGGGCTTTTGTGTTCTCTCGCGAAGCTGCGCGCGGAATACGTGCTCGAGGTGCTTGTCACCGTAGCGGGTGTCTAACCCTTCCATTAGACGCTCCAAGGTCCTACCGTCCGAAGGAAGGTTCTCTAGGACCAGTAGGGCGTCCCCACGTAGAGCTAAGGTTAACGCTGCGAAAGACTGCTCATCATCCCAGCGGTTTGTCTTCACCAACGTTTCGAATTGGTATTTGAAGGCAGTCCATGACGACGTGCCGTCAAAACGTGGCACATCAAACTTTGCGGCCGACGTACAGTGGGTGTGCGCTGATGAGCCAATGGCAATGGGTTCGCGTGCTTCCAGCTTGACAATTTTTCTATTGATGTCCAGCAGGCGATCTTCATGGCCATCTATTCGGGTTTCCAAAGTATCAGTTCGGGCGGAAACCTCCTTGACCTCTAAGGTGAGATTCTTTACTTTCTCGCCCAGCGTGACGAGGCCGTGATCGATTTTCTCGAGGATAAGGTTCTGCTTAGCCTCTTGATCGCGGCGAGCGGCTTCCTGTTCGCGGCGAGCGGCTTCCTGTTCGCGGCGAGCGGCTTCCTGTTCGCGGCGAGCTTCTTCCTGGTTAGCCGCGATTAGGTCCTGGAGCTGGCGTTGGTTAGCTTCCTGTTCGCGGCGAGCGGTTTCTTGTTCGCGGCGAACGGCTTCCATACTAGCTTGCATGGCAGCCAACACCGCAGCGAGGCTCATTTCTGAAGTTGGTCCTGTTGGCATCTCAGCAGCTGCCGTTGCTCCGACACCAGCCGGATCTTCTTCCTCCAGTCGGTGACGCGCAGCATCCATCTCCGTTTGTCTCCTTGTTCTTGGTCGCTGTTCGTCGTCCCTCTGTAGTAATGGCATCTCACTTCTGACACCAGTTGTTACGAACGTGAGTAATCAAATGCCGGTTTACTAATAGAGAGATTTATTTTCCACAAACAAAACACCAATTTAGTCCAATCGCCAATAAACCACTTCGTAATGCACTCTAGAGATCCGTAGAAATATCGCTTAGGTCGTCGTATGGATGAAAACGTTCTTCACTTGACTTGGATAGTTCGCACTGATCGCTGTCGAAATCAAAACTGACTGACGTCCGGCCAGTAGACACGTATTTATACTCAGAGCCAAGAAAATTCTAGATACCGAAGGTTCGAGGCCACACCAGAACAAAAGAAACCGTTTCCGCGAAGCAATAAATTATTCTTATTACCTACCGGTAGGTAACTACTCGACCCCACGACTCATACGAATTTCGACTCTATAGTAAAAGACTGAAGGTACAAATTCCTTTACCAAGTTACTTAAGTACCTACAAAAGTTCTCAGAATTATTGAGTACCTACTTATACGTGCCCGATTTTTCTAGAATTTGCTAGGCCCTGGTACGTACTTCTATTCTGGAGGTTTCGACTAGCAATGCGTTTTAATTATTCGGTGATACTCTTGACTTTGTCGAAGAAACGGCGTGTTCTATTTCCACGGCGTAACAATATATATAAATTTACTGGTTGTAAATTAATGTACTCTGGTAATAAAACACGATTGCTTTCGGCTTCCCCTCCTTGATTATATGGTAATTAATAAAGATAACAACATGTTTTGAAACAGTCTTATTCTTCAAGTTTGTTCGACTCTTCCCACTGATTCTTGAATATTTTGGTCACTGTTTTGGGCCACTTCATTCATATGAATGAATGAAGTGGCCCAAAAGATAGCATGACATTATCAACATTTCAGCCCGGCAGTCTGTTACTTGGGTTTAGTTTTAGGATTTTGTTTTACTGAAATTCTGTAGGAATCTATGACTTTTTTCGTCTAGGAATTCTATCGGTGTCCAGCCTTCGTAGATTTAAGACGTTTTTTCTCGTACGTAGATTACTCGTACAATTTATCTGGTGTCAATGCAACATTCTTTTTCAATTCCTTAGTTTGTCGACATGACTGTAATCACTCCCTTTCTAAACATACGGGTAGGAATTTCACCATGTGTACAATCCATTGTTTATAGGGTTTATCATCAATATTTATAGCTATATGATGACCTGGGGGTAAGGGGTTACTGTAATGTCTTCCAATATCTTCCCTTCAGATTATAATTTAGGTGTATTCAAGACTAGAACAAATAGACTCTTAATAAACTGGTACGCTTCACCATCAATCTGCTTACTAACCTAAACGGGATCGCAGTCAAGCACCATGTGCTGCTGTTGCAGTCAAATACAGGACGCTATATATTTAAATATGTTTTAGTATCATAGTTTTTTTTTGGACCTCCAAAAGTGTTTTAAAATGAAATCTGATTATTTTTCAATTGGCACAATCTTTTAAATATCTGTCTAATCATCCCGCTTGAGAATGATGGCTTCCTAAGCAACTTCTTTCATTACATTGTCGACATTCCTCACCACATTTCCCTCATTTCTCCGTACGTTCTTAGTACAAACCTGTGCCACAATATTAGGGCCGGCCCATTTAAACAGGTCAAGGTAATGTCGTGATGATGGAAATTATATCTCGCCCAAGAATCTGCTTATTACACCATGATGGTAGTGCGTGTTGATAAATGCATAGCTACTTAAGTTTTTATGAGCCTTTTGAATTGCACATGCCACATGACAGATAATTATAGGTGTGTGTGTGCCTACTTATGTAAGGTTGTCTTTAAAAAATCGCTTCTAGCGATAAGACCGCTCATTGTAACACCGTAGTAATTTTTACGTGTCCTAATGTACCAAGTTGTGTTTATGCTGTACCTACAATAAAGAGTACAACCCGTTCCAACTGAGAATAGGATCGATGGTCATGCCGTGACGTCACGTCGAACTGTCAAATCGAAGAAATTAGGTAGAGTGAACAAAAAGAGATATTTAAAAAAAATATTTACCTACGAAACGTGAATAAAAAAAGTTGAATCAGAATACAATTTTTCAATTTTGTTTATCTCTGTTTCACTGTGTGATGTGTCTTAGTGGCAAATAGAAGAAAAAGGCGAATTGTTTGTAACAATGAAAATAAGAAAGAAAATAGTTTTTCTTGTAAACTATTTTTGACTTAAAACACTATATTTGGCAAATTTATATTAAACCCTAACGTTTTTACTTGAACTAGAATTAACTAAAATTTAGAAATAAAAAGCAAAAAAAAACTTTTTATTCATACGCCAATAAGATTTTTTTTGCAAACCGTACTTTTCACTCAAAATTTGACAGAACCCTCGTTCTGTCATGTTATTGACTTTCCTCTTCTTATTTGGAACGCATAATATATCTATCTATCTATCTTCTATTATTCAGGTAGGTACGTCAAGTAAGTAGATAATAGTTCTTAGAAAGAATTATATCTTGACTAATAATATTACTGAAATCCGATTTGTGAAATTTGTCGTGTGATTGATTTTGTCCGCTGCTTAAATCGATTACGTCCGTCCATAAAGCCAATTACATTACTTTTAAACACAAATTTCTCAATATAATGTCTAAAATTGTCTGTATTACATTTTGTAATAAAACTGTCAGTCAACATATACATATATTTATACCAATCTAGATATACTTTAAATATTGATAACGCCAGACTAAAACAAGTTGATTAATAACAGCGACATTTACATACAGAAATACCTAAACACGACGATTACGAACTGCAACATAACATACGATAACATAGTATGTACTCACGGTAACATAACATAATAAGTTATTTTTAACTCCCACGTCAACCTCGATTACTGAGGTTAAGGATACACCTTTACCTCTAAACATCACAACGGTAACTATTAATATGGGATTTTCCGACAGTAATGTTTTCCAAGAAAATAGAGAAAAAAGTGCTAACCACAGGGCAATTAAGTCATGTTTCTTAAACCTCAGGTTATTTAGAGGTCAAATGTCATAATAAATTGATGTTTGTTTTTTTGGTTTACTCGGCAATTTCAGTTTCAACACAACTGTTTTTATGAGTCTGGAAAGAGTCACAGACAATTATATTTAAATCCTTTTCTTCAAGCACAGATTTGTGAAATTGAGTGATTTTTACGCCGACCACTTACAGAACTGTGATCTTTGTCTAAACAGCTAAGAAAAATCGCCACTGCAACACTTTTACAATATTGAACAGCTTCTAAACATTCTACTTCAAAACCTATGCATTTCAAACAGCCATATAAAAGCACGCGAATGCATTTTAAAGCACCACTAACCACTAGTCAACAAAGGAAACAAAAGCGCAGAGGCCAACTACCCCTCGGGTTTACCCTGCCATGTCGCGTATGGTAAGTAGCGGTCGGGCACCACTTGAGAACTGGATGGTTTTTCAAAGCTTCGTCTTGTTATTGTGAAAGTGTTTAGAAAATCCCTGGAAAGGCTATAATTTTTCGAGTATTGGGATAAAAACCAGTCCAGTCTACAGGAGTCCATGTGACCTGCTTTTTAGCACAAAATGTATCAGTTAATTCGTTATTTTTTTTATGATTGTTATATTTACTGACCCACTACTGAGAAAAGTCTTCCCTCCATTCCTTACATTCTTCCCGGCTTTAAGCCACTTGCCAATTCCTAAGAAAGACTTCTAATTCGTCTCGCTAACTCTTGGTCTGCAACGACGCCGTCGCGCTGTTTCAGGGTACCAACTTTGGGTTTAATTAGCCCTCCGCTTAATCGGCATGCAGCAGACATGTTCAGCTCAGTTCCACTTAAGCTGAGCAACCTTCTGAGTGACATCAACGATCTGTCTTTTGGAAAAATAAATTGTAGTGCTATCAAATCTTTGACATAGCCCTCCATGTTCCCTAAAACCAGGGCTTTGGTATCTACTAAGGCAAGAAAGGACAGGGTGGGTCAGTAAGATTTTGACACTGTTTGCCCAAGGGCAGGATTAATCATGTGATGATTTTCCCACCATAAAAAAGTCCTCTATGTTACTTTTACTACAAACACGCAACGTATTGTTTTCAACATGTAGCATTACAGGTTTCCCTTATAAAACCGCTGTCGCGTCGCGGTAAGTAGCAGTCACATTACACTTGACCCTGCCTTTGTCAAACAGCGGTTTTCCTTCGGCGAACCTTGCTCGCTAGATCTAGTTACATCACTAAACGTGTTTTTGTTTAGTCTTCCTTATTTAATGCGATTAATTCGTGTGCCTCAGGTAATTTAATTCTGAACTGTCATCCCTTGGAGGCTATGCAAAGTTTTCTGACAATTCATTAATTTATAAACTTTTATCATGAACAACAACAATAACAGAAGCAAAATTATATTTTTCCCGCAATTTGAACCCACAAAATTTTAGTAAAAAACATGCCAAAAATCATAAATGTTAGAGCCAGATTCATTCCGAGAAAATCTTAAAACTTCGCAATATCTCGGTATTTACATCTCGGTCCTTGCCATCAGTCGTAAGTAAACACGAAGTGCACATGAACGTTTTATAGGCACAGTTTACACAGTATGCACCTGAGCACAGTCCAGAATGAAAGCCCGTCTGCCGCATTCTAGTATCGACCCGTCTGCTCCTACCCTTTTACGGTTTCAAGGGTATTATGCGTGAAATATCAGCTACCACTACGTACTTTCCAGTTTTTTACTTGGCTGTGGAATCTACGAAAAAAGTTGTAAGCAACTTTACTCTGATTTCTAACCGTATTGGGTATGGTAAGCATTCTCAAGTCTTGCAACTAAATTAGAGATGCCAAACAATCTGATAAAAAGTTACCGTCAGGTATTGAAATCGAGGACCTAGCTCAGTTACTTTAATGGTCCTTATCATGGAAGTTGTTTGTAAAAACAAGGTGTGTTTTTATTTACACGAAACAGCTGTTTTTGCCGCGATTTTAGTGTTGGTCTTTGTATTTGTACTGTACGAGTATTTCAGGCTGCTGCTGCAAGTCCACCACTAAAGTGCGTATTTTGTGTACCCAGCGTTGGTTTTGTATTAAAGTGTTTATGATGTTGCATCCTTTTGCAATTTTATTTTGCTTTTCTCAAGTTTATTTATTTATTTAATTCTATGCATATAAATGTACACAAATGGACTTAACGCATAAGCCCGTTTGTTATAATTATCCTTCGAAAATTTCTATCGCATGCCATAACACATATTGGTTTTTGCTTTACGTCGTTTTTATCTGGAATCAAATTAACAGGCTTTTGACAGGCGACCTTGCTAAAGTAATTTGTCAGCAAATTGGATTTGAGAGTTATTTTATCGTGTTGTTTGTTTTGTGTTGTCCTTTTTATGTCGTGCGTTATTTTATGTGCTGTGTTGTCAGATATTGTTTACGGATTTGTGTTTACACATTCAACCATGGTTCTAACATTTATAGTTATACAAAAACTATTTTTAATGGATTAGATATTGTTTTATTGCGTATCAATGATGAAGATTATTGGATCCTATTCGGCATTTAAACTCGGCTGAATTCCTGTTATAATGGGAACCCGAACAAAAAATTTAGTAGTATAGAAGATAAATTGCTATACTGATAAAAGTCTATTTGTAATAAATATAAATAAAATTCGTACTACATTATTCCATTTATCGTGCAATAAATCAGAATTCAAGGCAATCTGTTCAAACATCAAGTTTTGCTCGATCCTAATTAACTATCAAGTTATAATTTATGACGCACCACGCAATGTCAATAACAGACAGTAGCGGCGAAATAAACTGTTAGCTGGAACGAGTTTTAGGTATAACGTAGAACTTAACGCGTAAATCAACAAAAAACATTTGAAATTGATAGATATAAAAGAATTTTTGGTCCTTGAAACCGCAGTTCCGAAAACTTCTGGAAGTTATAGCATTCTTCATGAAATGTTTGATAAATGTAGACTAAAATACAGTTCTTTCAAGTTTCAAACATACCATAATACTCATCTTCCTACCAATAAATCACTAAAACACTCTAGTTCTATCATTTTTAATAGCACTCGTCTGTCGGTCAAACATTTTAACTTTACAACGGGAAACGTTTAGGCAATTTCCTTATAAGCTTTTTGTACTATTTCTAAATATCCTGTTTCGTGGGCTTCGTCGTGGTTATTATGATGAAGAGTAGGCGGTAGTACACCAATTCGGCGCACCCGAGGATAGAAAAATGTTTTCTTAAGTTTAGTCAGGAGGGTTCGAGAACATTAAGAGACCGTGCTTGAAATCAACTCATTTTGAAAATTTTTGATCATGATTTGTGTTTTTAGATTGTGAAAGTCAAGTTCTTACTCTCTCAGATGGAGTGAGAAGTAAAACTCTTGCATTCAAAGAGTAGTTATTATTAATGTTTGAATTACTAAGCTACTTTGCTTGTGTATAAACAATTATTTCAAAAATACGGATGAGGAAATAGCGTTTCTGTTATAAAATTAAATGGAATGCTTGTCAAAATAAAATTTATGCAGCATTAACGATAAACATCTTGTATTCGTACTAAAATTAATTTGACCATGTTTTTTCCTCTGTTATAATCCTGTTATACATTCTGATAAGCCTTATTAACATGGTGGCTGCCAGAATTATTTAACTTTTGTACCACGACCTTGCCGTATGCCATGAAAAATATGCGACAAGGTTGCCAACTCTGCCAAGAAACGAATATAACTTTAATGTCATTGTCAAGGACTCCCAGGAGTTAAATATGTTACAGTTAAAATACCAATACGATAAAATGTGAACCGTCGCATATTCGTTCTGAAAAATATTGAGAATCTCATGAAGTTTCGAATGGATCGAATGACCGTGACTTTCTGGAATTACTGAAATTTGGATGCTTTTACAATAATTTTCTTAACGATCGTGCTGATAACGTACCATACTTCCAATTTGACTGACAATAGTGAACTCGTTTACTTTTTTGCTCAGTAAAACCTACCAATAGACCATTTAAAATCTTAGGACGGTTATAGAAACATGCGATATCTAGCAATATATATATTTAGTTCGTACAATCTGCTTGAATTCATTAGATGACGCTGTCTGTAAAGTCGGAATCAATCCCAATTCCTCTTAATAAACCACTTTTTATGTTGATTGCTTTTTTAATAACCTCGGCCGTTAATCCAATTAACTCTTTGTCATTACGTCTTTTTTCAGTCACTTCCATACATAATGGAATGGATTTCCTGTCCACAAAGTGACGACTGGGAACAATTTACTTCTATTGAATGTATTCTTACTGTTTGCATACTGTTAAATGTTTTAACATACTATGAATAATTTAAATAACATAATTAGTGCCTTTCAATTTCTACGACTACATTTACCCGTTGTCCTTATCGGCTGTGACATTCACAAATTATGAACGAAAGACCTTGAAATAATAACAAACGGAAGCGACGTAATAAATATTATCGAACGGCAATTGCAGAAACACAATCTGCCAATTAGTTACCGTTGCGCAACCGGGGAACTGTGCACTGACGGTTGCGCAGGAGTTCGTACGATACCGAGTTACGTCATTGATGATCTACCAATCTGGATAGTATGACGAAACGATGACTAACTCTAACTCATTGACGTTTTTTTGCTGGCGATTTGTGAAAGGAAAGCCTAAAGCGACTGCCCGCATCCGGGATGCTGATGTGGTTTTGGGAACTGGGTTTTGTTAAGAGGATCAATTGTACTCAGACCTTGTGCGAATTTAAATTAGAGCGGCAGTCAATGGGGCCACCAGATGTCCTTATTATATGCACTTGAATAAATTTCAACAGATCGCAATTGCGTTTATGAAGGTCCTAAACACCACCCAATACATCACGTCTTCTGTCAATAACATTGTAGATCTACCAGAAGATCTGAATTTAAAATTGGAAATGATATTCCTCTAAATATTTAATAGTAGATGGCAAATAAACATGTAGTTCAAAATACAGCTCGTGCCACAAATGTCAAGGTCTCGGTCTTATTAGAAATGGCGGTGCTCTGTCTAGATCTGCATTATGCATTCATCTCAAGGTCACGCCATTCGTTCCGTTACTACGTACCGCCGCGTTTTTTTTTCCTTTGGCCACGTACCGCTGGCGCAATGCGTTGACAAGTCTTTTTTGTGACAGAAAAAGTGTCTCGTGTTTGGACCATTTCGAAATGACGGTTGACTATGAATGGACTGCAAAGATTCAGGCGGCAAAACCATTAGATTGTTTCGAAGAATTGGTATGAACGCTTTAGGAAATACTAGCTTTTTGTTGAGATGAATACGAAACTGTTTTTTGATTGATTAGTCTGTCACTCCATTTTTTAATGTCTGTGTACTAAAATAAAACAGACAACAGCAGTTTTTAGAATTCATTCAGTAACAACCGATAACGATCTTAATTATTCTTATAACAAAGCTTCCCAAACTAAATATAGTATTTACAAAGAACAAAACAAGATCCTTTCCTTTTGTTGTCTTTAAATCATGTTTAATTACAGAGCTGCTGTTTCGTCTAATTTTACAATGAACGAGGCGTCCGTACTCTTCATCTCTCACAATTAGTATTGCTTCATGCTAAACATTACTCAACAATGTTATACTTTTGACATTAACACGCTCTAAATCATTGCTTACTGCACAGATCATATTTCAGCTTTATTTTTATTTTCGGAGTCAGAAACCTTGTTATGTTATGTTTTGACATCCGTCAAGTAAATATTGTAACAGGGTTGTTAGTACAGGATCTTTTGTTTCTCCAGGGAACTATTTTGTGTAATAGTGATGTCGAAAAAACTAGGGATCTGTAATCTGGGTATATACTAGACTAGCTACTGGGGTAATCCCTTGACAACCCGAATTTAGTGCTTGATTCTACTGGAAAAGCAAATGATTTACATCGTGTTACATTCTCTTATGTCCAATTTGGATAACTGATTTCCAAAACATTAAAGGACATAACCACTGTCGGCACACCCAATCCTTCTTGAATTAACAATCAATTTCATAACAATTCACATTATAAAGGGCTCACAATACCCATTCCCACCGTTTTCCATGAACATCGCAGCAATAAATACACTTGGCATTGTGCAACTGCATTCTGACGGGCAGTGCATTGTTGGACAAAAAATTGGGCTTGCCAAGCGGCCGTTGACCCCAGACTGTTCCGAGATGAAGCCTTAAACAATACGGTACTGTTACTGAATAATTTTACTTTCATACGGTCCTCGGTTGAAAGGTTTGGAAGCTTTGTATGTGTAAAGGTTATTGTTGTGTCAGCGTACAGTGGGGCAACGGTCATTTGAATTTCAAAAGGACTAATTTGTAAAGCTAAGTACATTTGAAATCTTTAGGACCACATATCACATGTAACTAAAGCTTTTGGAACTATCCACACAGACTTCCTACTGATATGTACCTACAGATAAAATTACAATCCGGTTTTAAAGCTTTATGCAAATCTAGTTTACATAGCAGAACCACACCCTCATAAAATTAGCAACACAAGCACAAATCAATCCCAACTAAGCCTTTACTTACCATAATCACACGCGATCCATCAAAGCCTACCGCAAACCCGCTGCATCACTCCCTGCTTATCAATTTCCATTTAATATGCCCGCCGTGTATTGAGCAAGCTTTGCATTACCATCGCAACTTCATCTCATCGGTGACTAGCGACTTTCTCGTGACTCATCTCCGACCTGACCCCCCTGGCATAGAGCTCTTTATTGTGGGTAGTTTGATGTTGTAACACCGGGTTGTATGGTGAGTGATTTAATTGTTTATTTCAGTGATCTAACCGGGTATCTTTCACAGGTTTTAAGCTTCGATGTAGCTCTTTAATTGTTTGTGTTATTGAGACATAACAGACAAATCTTTTTTGTTCTCTTCTTTTTTATTCTTTCTTTTTTTAATCTTTCATTTTCTCTTTTTTTCGTCCTGATTAGAGCCTTCTTTACACTTAATCATGTACATGTATTTAAAATCAAAACTCAGACTTCAAAGGTAAACTTTAAGTCTGATGCTTGATATGTCTGTTTCATTGGTTTATAATAGAATTATATATTGAGAAATTTCTAATTAAAAACGGCTTTGCCCTTATCTAAACTTTGAAATCAAAGCTTCAAACAAAATGGGACCCTCTTCTATCACGGTAATCAAAAACCTTGTCAGTAAGAAAAGAAAAGGAACGCTACACCCCTATGCTATGCGAACCGTTGCTACGTCGCAATCGCAAGGTATTAAGATTGTCGACGCACCCCTCTATAAAGAGTAACTACAGGGTGTGTCCCTTCTTGTTATTGCATTGTAGTATATAAGGAATGTAACATTTGTACTGAATGTGGGTATAAAACTGTTCAGAGAATGCTCTTAATAAATGAGAAGGGTAAATTGGAAAAGGTTTGGAAAGAAGGCAATTTCCGAAAAAATATTAAGCAAATATGTTTGCACTATTGGCACTGGCATCTTAAACTTCATCTAACTAGCGTGGATCAGTTAGAGCGCCATACATGTGCACTTCCATAATAATTGTGATGCTAATTACAAACGTGTCATTCCTAAACAACAGTGAAATCTATTTATCACCAGCAACAATTAACAGAGGGACAAAACAGAAGCTGGTATTGCATTATATGCATTAAACAGCGACTTTCTAACGATTGCAGTGAAAGATAAACATATTTGCACGCGAGCTGCTGTCAACGCGGAGAAAGTACATATGACATCGATTGCTCCTTGCGGGTCGCGGGTAGTAGGACCATGGGTCCTAGGCTTACCGGGACGGTCTTTACTAATCTCAGTAATAAACACTAAGACCAAAAACCTGTAGTCACGGTAAACCATAGATAAGAAGCCGTTTCCAGAGTTTCTTTTTATTAATGTCGGGTTATACATAATTATATTGATCGTTTTGAATCTTCAATTGTTTTTCAGGCTATTATAGAAGCCGCATATTTAATGATTTAGGTCTGCTATTGTTTCTCAAAATTCTATTTTATAAATGACTGGTATATTGTGGGATTTGGGAATGCTGTTCCTTTTCCGGGTTCCAATTTTGAAATGGCGGGTATATTGGGGCTTTAGGCTCTGCTATAGCTTTACAAGATTCTATTTTTCGAATTGCGGGTATATTGTGTGATTTGGGAATGCTATTGTTGGAACGTGAGAACCGACTTATTTCAGAAGCTATTGCCGTGTCCTAAATCGCATTCGTCTGCGGTCTAGTTTCGAGATTAGAACAATCGTCTGCTACTAAAGTGTTGACACACAAATATTTCACTGGCCATCTGGTATGTAAAACTGTCAACAAACGTATGCTACTGGATAAAAACTTTTTGAGGACAATTTTTTCCTTGGGAATGTTTTTCTTCAGGTCTCCAAAGTCACTTGAACTTTTTTGGTGTGTCCTATTTTTGTCTTCTTGCACTTGGTTAATGTAACCGCGGAGTGTGTACCCTTCAGATAAGGTTTAGTACAGTTTGTTTTAGGTTGATAAGAGCTCTTGTGAAACAAGACAGAATGTGAAATTGCATCAAGAGTAAGATTGACTTAGAAGCAAGACAGATTACCTACACCATTGCGTCCGCGTTATAGAACGTAAATTGTGTAGTTAAGTCCTCATAGTAAAAATCGGATTTGAAAAATATAGTGAATAAACTGGCAAAACCTAAAACAAACGTGACAGACGTGAAAGACGTGACATCTGGCAACCCGCATTGGGCCGACGTGATGGATTACAACTATATCCTTTGGCAGAGTGGGTACCTGAGGCTCAGCAGTGGGAATAGAATAAGGTTGATTATACTTATGTATCACAAAAGGATCGAAAACTAGATACCAATTAAGTTTCAGATAGTTAAAGCTACTGCTATAAATATTCATAATCTGAATAATTATATTTGAGAGGACAGGGATATGACTGATGATGATTAGCACAGTGTTTCCTGATAGCTACAGGAGTCTTTATGTTAAGAGTGCATAAGTTACTTCTAAACAAGCGTGCACCATCGTCAACGACATCATTAGGTGAGAGTAAGATGATCATTACTTACCATCAGGTGAGATAGTGTTCAAACAAGAGACTAAAAACAAAATTAACAAAGATTAAGGCATTTCGATAGACATAGGCAGCTCATCATATAATCGTTAATCTTTCTCCAATTCCGATTTCATTAAACCGTCACTAAAAACGAGTAGTAATTACCAATTTTCACACTTCTTCACTGAGAACAATACGGGACGCTCAGTGCACATGAATGTAGAAACTAGAAAGTAATCATCTCTTAATACCATTAGATGGCTGGCGTGCAGTATGTAACTGTTACTAATCACTGCATGATTTCTAGCTGTGGGAACTTGCTACGTTTCCGTCAAATTCATTATTTTTTTCAATGTCACTGCTGTATTTGGGTATTGAATCTAATAAAAAAGTAGTAAATGGTTATAAAGAATCTCGATACCTACCCGTGTGAAAATTCTAGATTACAGAAGCGTTTATTGGTGTTAATGAAAGATCTGATGAGGAATGATACGTCATGTTAATAAGAGTTATGAAAAAAAGGAGGCCAAAGATTGATGAATTGTGTGAGCAGTGATAGGACAGAAAAGGATTTAGTTATAGCGTGACAGGACAGAATAGAATAAAACGTCGCCGATCTCAAACTACAAGGGATTAGAGCAGAAAGACGATGGTAGACGCGTTTATTGATCTTTCAGAATTTGTTCTTCTTTCTTCTTGTACGTTGGTCCTTTCGTTTGGTTTTTTTTTTATTCTGGAACAGGAAAGTTTGTATATGTTACGGGTAAAGCTAGAAGATGGAGTAAACCTAGGTTTACCCGGGTAAACTTAGTATTACCCAAGCTTCTTGGGTAAAGTCCGAATAAAAAGTAAAACCAATTTTAATTCGGGGTTTACCCATGCTCACCTAGGTCTACCCAACTCTGGCTGGGTAATGTTAGGTGTTGCGTTATTTTCGCACCCGTGGCTAAATTTTGGGGGGCCCGCGTTATCTGCCCACGCGGCCACGCACGTCGCTTACTTAGTGACATAATGGCGACCGAGCAAAGTGCAAATATATCACCAGAAGAAAGCTTACGAGAGCTTGCAAATGAACAGTCGATTTCAGGAGGCTAGGTTTTTTTTTATGGTAGGTAAAAATCATCCAGTGACGAATCCCGCCCTTGGGTGGAGTGCGAAACAGTGTCACTCTTACTGACTAAAGAACCTACCCCATTCCTACCTAAGTTGCCATATATACCAAGGCCAGAGCCTTCCTTTCAGATGCGATCCCTTAGACCCAATTGGCTTCGACCCTTCTGCAGGGTCCCTACGGTTTGCTGACAACTCCTTGAGGGGTGCGGGAACAGTGCGCGCCGTCGACGACTGGGCTTGGTCCGGACGGTTTCTAGACGATTGGACGGCGAGCTACCCATTGCTCCCCATCCACAAGCCCGTGCCTTCGGTGGCCGGAAATCGGGATCGGAATCTCGGCAGCGTCTCGGGCGTGAGAGCCCAGTCGGCTTCCTTCTTTACTAGCATTACTGCTTTGCAGAAGGAGCCGTCCGCCTGCCACTCCCGCTCGCTCCGGACCATGGCCTCGACCAAGGCCCGGCGCGAGAGATGGCCGCCGCCGATCACCCCCACGAGGACACGGCGGCAAAATTTTGCAATTCAAAATGTCACATCAGTTTATCTTGCTGTAATAATGGCGGGGTAATATTTTAAAATAATTTGTTTAATTAATTAATGAAATGAAAATCTGGGTGCATTTTAAACATTTATTATTTAAAAAACATACAAAGGCGAACGTAATATTGCAAGCTACTCAGTCATGAACAGATAACGCGGCCCCCCCAGAATTACGCCACGGGTGCGAAAATAACGCAACACCTAACATTACCCAGCCAGAGTTGGGTAGACCTAGGTGAGCATGGGTAAACCCCGAATTAAAATGTATTTTACTTATTATTCGGACTTTACCCAAGAAGCTTGGGTAATACTAAGTTTACCCGGGTAAACCTAGGTTTACTCCATCTTCTAGCTTTACCCGTAACATATACACTGTTAGAGGAACTTTTGCAATTTAGGGCAATCACCAATATTATACTCGTGTCTTCCCGTCTAAGCTTTTGCCTTTTCTAATGCATTTAAATTCTTCAGCCTATTCACTCAATCAACGTCCGTTTTTATTCGTCTGACGTAATACAAAAATGGTAGCAAATACCTGTAGGTAAAAGGTACGGTCAACAAAAGAACAATGACTGTACAATTTTGACACGACCGCCAACGAAATAGAGAGTTGTTTACGTCTGAACGTTCAACACAAAAAAAAAATATTCGGACTGTAGGACCAGAAATAAGTTCGATGCAGAAGGACCACCGTTTAAAAAACGTTACTAAATGCTTCACTACCAATTTTGAACACACCCACATTGCAGGAGTAATTCCTAGAGCGAAGCTAAATATCTTTAAAAAAACAATACATAAATAAATTATTTCAGACTATACATTTATATGCCAATGGTAGAGGAAAGAACAGATATGTATGGAAAAGGGAATAGATTATTCATCATTTATAAAAAAGAGACTTGTTAGATTTGAATCAAAGAAAATATCTCCTAAAGTTGCTTACGGGATATTTAGTGATGTTTGCAGTCTTTTGTTTCCTTTTGTTTTGAGCTTTGTGCAAACTGCTCCGGGTGGATGTTCTGTATTCTTTTATTATGTGGCACAATAATTGCTTTGTCAGTTGTTAGCATGTTGCACAACTTTTCGAAGGGATATTTTGTTTATGACTTAATGTAATTCTTCACTAACATTCAGTTTATTACCGACCGTTGGGAATTTATTGATGTACATTATTGTATAATGGTTAAATCGTAACTACACTAACTTTTGATATCCCTTACGTTAATCGTCATCATCGAGTTCTGTAGTGTCAGACACAGGTATACAGTATTAGGTTTTCCTTATTTATGATAGCCAATAAAACAACTTTTAGTGGCGCAACAGTGGCCCGACTTATCCGTCGCGCACGAGCTCCTAACATATTCCTCGAAGCTGCGATACCTTGAGTAGTTTACAATAAAGTGTGAATAACATAGTTAGTCGCGCTCCAATAAACATAACATTGTATTGTTGAATTTATTCACTTAATACCTACACTACAACAGATCTTAAGTTTCCGTGATTCTGACGTAAATAGACTGTTTTTGTTTTTATCGTTAACTAGCTTTGGCTAGTGGCTATGTCCGCATGAAAATCGGAAACTATTATGAAGATAACATGCCTTTTTCTGGGTGACACATTTTAATCTACGCACAGCCGAAACTACTGGGCAACGACTACATAGTGGTTTAATTTTGTTTGCTACTGGGCCTAGGGAAATGAAATTTTGAAAATGCTTCCTTTTATAACTTGGGCAAGCATTAAGAAGGATTTTTTGGCAATACCTCTTTCAAGGGGAACAAACAGGGATCAAAAGTTTGTAGAATTCTACTTTCACGCGAGCGAAGATGCTGGTAGAATCTAGTCTATCAATATAGCCAAAGTAGAAACAAACAGACGAAGCTTCTTTTGTACTAAAATTATTAATTAGTATTTTAAGAGTATGGACTATCTTTTTCTCGCGTCTTGACTCACGTTGCGTGTCCTGCAAAAACTGCGCTTTTTTGCAGATTAAAACCTTGCCTCAGACACTCGGCAAGAGTTTAGTCTTTTATCAGTCAAATAATTTATATAATCTAGTTTTTTCACACAGACAATTTTAGTCACTTAGCTCTTACCTAAGTTTAATGTAAAAAAAAAACAGTTTTTTGTCATTGTAAACAAGTGAGCGTGTTTTAATTGAGCTCCAATTAATTTAGCAGTGGTTTGGAAGAAAATTATTTTGTATTCGCGTGTTTTGTTTTTCTACTTGGACGTTTTTCCAGTTGTATAACAGTGTTTATAAGTGCGACTTTCGTGACTTACTTATGTAATTATTTAATTATATCACGATTATGTCGAAGTGTTCAACCGTGAATTAAATGGAGATAGGACGCTTGAAATAATAATCAAATATTTTGTAGTTAGTTCAAAGAAGCTGAAGGCTTTGTATGTTTGAATGCGCTAATCTTATGGACTTACTGGTTCGAATTGAACATTTCTTTTAGTATTGGATATTATCCAAATAGCCAATTTATCGAGGAAGACTTATGTGTGGTGTAATTCGACTTCCACCTTTTTACAGTGTATCTTACTAGTGTATAATTTGATTAATTAATAAATATTTTGAAAAAAAATACAAAACTGTGTAGGTACATATGATAAACTTTGTTTTCTTTCTTTCTTTATCTAAATTCTATAGTTTACTTTTAAGGGCCCAGCAGATTTGAAGCCTACTGGGTCCATGGGTTATTTGAAAGTGAACTTTGGGGCTCTGGAATGAAGGTAAAGAAGGAACAGGACAGGATTTTTAGTTAGAAAAAGTCTATAACTATTCCCATTCCGCCCAAGGTATCATTGGGTGATTTTCCCACCTAAAAAACTCGATATCTTTTTATTTTTTTTCTAATTTCTATCAACAACAGAATATTTAATACCAAATAACAACACCACTGATGGCCATTAACCTTAAAGTCAGTTAGTTTAGTTACATGTAATAACTAAAAGCTTAGGATTCATTTTCCCATCACGATCTACGGAGTTTTGCTTACTTATTTAATGTATCCCTTGTTTTCTATAGTTTAATACAACAACTGGGACACAAGGTTTTGTTGGAACATGCAAATAAGTGAAATAGTCTTCAGCCAGTAATATCTCGCAACTGACATTATCCAAGCAATAAACAAGCCATTGTGTCCAAAAGTACAAACTAAAATATCTTCATGACCACTTTCCACGGCGTACCTGTCCCTGCACTTCGGTAACAACTTCCTCACAAAACGCATTAGTGGACAGTCTTCACTCGTCGCCTCCCATCCTCACAAATAGAAAGCGACACGACCATCAATCATCACGACGCGACGCTTGAAACAGTACTTACCTGATGTGCTGACAACTAAAATGTAAGTATAGTTACGACATTAAGGTAATGCTTAGTAGGTAGCAAGTAGTGACGGGATAAACAGGCACGATTTTGGCTTTGACGAATAAGAGAGCGACGCCATTCAAAATAGCTCAACTGCCTTATTATTATTATTTTGTTTTGTTGGCATTACAACATTTACGACAGTCTCTCTAGTCACTCACATTCATCATAATTATTATGTTCACTTAGTTTTAGGAGGAATGACCGTTGTGTAAGTCATGCAAAGGGCATTGGAAAGGGCTATACTCGGAGTTACCTTGCGTGATCGTGTGACCAGGAGTAAAGGTATCCGCAGGAGTACGGCCGATATAGTCCCAAAATTCTCTAAATTTAAGTAACAGTGGGCAGAATACACTGACATTATTCGTAGAACGGATGTAGGTTGGCGCCGAAAGGTTCTGAAGTGGCGGCCGCGTACCGAAAGACCCGTGTTAGAAGACCTCCTATAAGGCAGACCAGAGACCTGGTGAGGGACCGTTCATTGTGGCGTCACTGGGAATAGACCTATGGCCAACAGTGGACACCTTTCACTAGATTTTTTTAGAATTAAGATTTTTGTTATCATGAGTCATCTGTAAATTTTCATGCGACGACAATATTCCCTTCCCAGTTCCAATCAATCATGAGGTGTATGCGCAATCCATCAACCATAATGAATTTTACATCAATCACTAGCTAGATACATGTATCACTAACTTTAGCTAGCCATTTGCATCGCATACATAAAGTGCAATTGCCTGTAATCACTATCTGAAGGTTGTCTAACGGTTTGTACCGCTAAGGCAATTTCCCGGGATAGTGCAAATGATCGCAGTAACAGTAAGTCGGTTATGTGTGGCCACTGTGGAAACTGACCGCTTGATTCTCTATCACCTACAGGGCTGCCTGTCAACAGTATGATTTTCGACCAGGTTCTATAGCAAACTGCCTAATTTTAAAAGACCCATAAGAAGTCATAAGACCGTTGGATTGGGGTACTATCTACCTTGAGTTGGTTACGGTAAGTACCTCTGTTCCAAGTCTTATGGGTAAATAATATGCTCATTTTTGACTCGGATTTCTAAAGAGAAATCCGAGTCAAAAATGATCATATTATTCTTAACAAGTTTTCAATGTTTACTAGTGAACAGTAGTGGCAATGAGACTCGTAAGTCAAAAGATTTACAAGTTGTAGATCGTGCGTTCAAACTCGGCCTTACATATTGTAATTTATTTTATCACCACTGCTCTCAAAATAAATAATAGATGTATAGAATTTTAGGCACAACATGTCATACACAAAATATCAAGCTAGTAAGAGCAACAAAAATTATCGATATTATTTTTGTTCGCCTGACATTTAAATTCGGGATCTTTTTCCTTTTGCAATCCTTCCCTCTCGACCTCAGATCTTGAGCATGCTTGTTTATAAGTAACCTTGTTGGTATAGGAAAAATAATTCAAGATGATCTTCTCAAAATCAATTTACTCCCTTGCCACGACTCAACTATCGATAAGCTTTGTGTACCTAATAAAAGTTGATTTCTAAATAACGATCTGTAGTAAAAGGTCATATTATAAGTATAGGTTCCAATGGAATTTATATCAGTGTTAAATATGACAATATTCTATCATATTTAATACGTATAATTCTAGTATAGTCTGAGAATGGCTGAGTAATTCATAATAACGTTACAATTACAGGCATTAAATTTATCAAGCACTGTTCAATTACAATTAAGTATTTTCTCTTGGTATTGTTGTACACTTTTATATCTGGCGAATGATCCCAGACATAAAGGTTTTCTATATTGGAAGTGTTGCAGTAAATGACCAGATACCACAAGATGGATGCGGGTATATTATATGCGGTTGCAATGTGAAAACTGTTCACTTCATTCTGTTGTATAAGCAAGTGTTGCAAATACTTCAAGCCGTGTACGTTGGGGTGAATCTCGCTTAGGTGTAGAAAAAAATCAAGATACTTCTGCCATATGAATTCTAAATTTCTGACTACTCTGGATGTTCCTACATAGGCAGACAGACACCTTGCTACTTACACCCTGGGACCTGTTTAAAAAAATTAAGTAAATTTTTAACCCACCATCATTTCACAATTTTAAGGTCCCTTGGCAAAATTAGCTACAGGCCCCACGCTGGCTTAATTCGACACTGACTTCATGAATTCACTACCGCGATAGCATTTCAACGCATGACTATGATTAGTGTGGTAAAAAAACTAAACGTTTAATACCGGAAGACATGGTTTCCAGTATATAAATTCTTTCCATTATTCACGTTTTCCTAGTATCTGTAAAAACTAATAACCTGCCAAGTTATCGATATTTTTTCAACATTCAGAACATAGCATTCAATATGTCGAATACCGCAAAAATATTCGCAGAAATACAATTACACACATCACGGCATATTTAAAAAGTATTTTACATTCCTTTGTTCTCTTATTGCTGTATTGTTATACACCCAAAACATGAATATTTGCACAAGTGAAAAATTTTGCTCAATCGGAAACGCAAACAACAAAGTCATACAAAATAAGTACGTACAAAGACGCCATAGAAGCTTTTGAACCTGTGACTCACCTCATTATAAAATCGACTGAAGCAAAAGGTGAACTGTATCTAAATTATAGGATTGCAGCCCATAATTTCAGAGCACAATGCTATCTTAGGCCCAGCATCCATACCTAAGAACATAACTACCAGAGGCGTGACTAAAGGCATACTTAGCATCTAAATTATAACCCGTGAACTATAATAAATATGTATGCTGTATACTGCAGAGCATAACCCAAAAACTGCAGTAATTTACCTTTACTCTTCCTATGTCACTACTTTTATGTATACCAAAATAAATACTAATTCATGAATAGAGACGATTTAAGTTCTCAAGGAGTCGTCAGGTAACCGTAGGGATTCTGCAGAAGGGTCGAATCCAACTGGGGCCAAGGGTTCGCGTCTGTAAGGAAGGCTCTGGACGTGGTATATATTATTGTGGCAACGTAGGAATGGGGTAGGCTGTTTAATCAGTAAGAGTGACACTGTTTCCCGTTTCGTCCAAGGGATTTTTACATACCAAAAAAAAAGCCACTTCAAGTTAGGTTGTGCAATAGTGTACAATCCAAAAGTTGCAGTAATTGATCTTTACTCTTCATCCATCATTTCTTCTGAATATCTCAAAGTAGATACTAATTCACCAATGGAGACTGTTCACGTAGGCCTATTAGGTCAGCCAGTTCAAGTTACAGTGTTAGATATAGAAATACTGCACAATCTAAAAGCTGCAATAATTGACCATTCACCGTCACACGGATGAAAGGTAAAGGATATTATCAAAGTGGATACTAATTCGCCAATGCAGACGGCTCACGTAGGCTCCATTAGGTCAGCCAGTTCAAGTATGGCGGCAGATATAGCAATAGTGCACAAATTGTAATAAGTTCGCTTGCCTTTCGCGTACGTGCGCCACCGTAACCCGATTCCTTCCTACTTACGACATGGACGAAAATAAGACGCTAATTCTGAATTCTGTCGCATTTTCTTAACATTCGATATGTTCTTCACGTATATTTGGCGTTATGGGTCTCTGGATAACATCGGTTATCAATAAACGAGAAAATGAAAATTATTCTTTCAATATTTAACTACCAGCTAGCACATTAAATTGTTTTGTATCGAGCTCAATAAACTCTCTTCTAATTATTTTACTAAGAATTTTTCTTTTTTGTATAACATTTTTCTTTTATATCTTTCAGCAGCTCATCAATCTGTATCGCCTAATGTAAACTTTGGGTAATGCACTCAGAGATTATATAAGCAAACAATCCCCAAAAATAATCATGATCGATCTGGTCATCCACTTAATCAGATGGCCAGAGCTTTCCATTCTATGCTTCGATGTTATCGATAAAACACGAATTGGCTCTTACGGCTGATGTGGAATGTTCCGATTAGGTGAAATGGTAGAATAAGCATATGCTGTATAAAAAGACCTTGATGAAAAATTTTTAAACGCAGTCCAATGGGCAATGCACAGTGGTGTTCTTATATAAACTAGTCTTTCTCATAAATTATTTTGCCCTTGTATTAGCCTCTCTATTTATATTATGATTTATTGTTCGATTTGCATTGTTTATAGGCGATATTTCTGCTATATTAGAAAAAATTAGGTCTACAGTTTAGATCCTAATTCCAGGACTGCCACTATTCTCTTTTCATGCATCATCATCATCAACCTTTGAATGTTTCCGACTGGGGCACAGGCCTCCTCTCTAGGAGAAGCAATGGGCCATAATCCACCACGCGGGCCTAGTGCGGATTGGTGGATGTCAAATGTCTTCGAATTTTTGGTCCTAGGACATGCCGGTTACCTCACGAGGTTTGCCTTCACCGTCTTGAGAGCAGTGGTGAAGAAATAAATTACACAAAGTAATGCGCCTGGCTGATTTTAAACCCGCGACCTACAACTCGTAAGTTGGGGCCGTTACCACTCGGCCACCACTGCTCCACACTCGGCCACTATCTTCATCATCTTTTCATGCATCTCTCCTGTACTATTTCCACATAGTTAACTTCCTATTTCTATCCTTCCACGCCTGCCGTTTCCCTTTAAAGGTATAAATAATCCAGCGATCCCCTTTTCGCACGGTGCACGGTAATCATAGAGCGTTCAGTCATCTAATATTCAGCGAAGGGATCTCCCTGCGTCATCGCCGCGCCCGACGCAAATTGTCTGCGAACTTGTTTGTGAGGTGAGGACGGGTGCTATGACTTGAAGATGGATGATAGATACGAGCATAAACTGAAGTTTTGACTGAAATAATATAGAAGGTCACAGTGAAATTGGTTTTATATGAATTTATATTCACTCATGAATTCATAAGAAGGAATGCGTTAGATGGGCTCTACTCGGAACTCTCCGCTTCAAGACAGATCTTTACTCGTTATTACCTGTTTAGTAAGCGTTTCATGACGGATAGGATTTGAAATTATATATTTGACTAGCTGATAGCTGCTTCATTTGCGTGAAAGTAGTTTCTACGTACTAACTTTAGATGACCGTTTCATCTCATTACAGGGTGAAGTTTTATAATCTCGTGCATTTCACACTACTAGTCAATTTCTCCTTTTCTATAAATAAACATATAGATGAAAGCTAAGGTTCTCTTTATACTAAACGAAAAAAAGTTTCCTATATGATCAGTCTGACCTAGAATATTAAACAAAAATGCTAAAATATTCACATAACCCAATTTTCCTTTTTATACCATAAATCTGTAACAATAAAAAAACAAGTCTACAAATCTGAGTTATCGAACTATTGACACTGGTAGACATTATTGCGGCAGTCTGAGTAAACGTCTGTGTGAGACTCCACCGTTACTTGACATCCATACATGTGTAATGTCACCCACGTTATATCCTTATACTAATGTTGGCTTTATGAGATTCACCGTTTTTTCTTGATCCTGAGTTTTTATTGTCTTTTTTTGCAAATGGTTTGTTTGTAACAGAATTGATATAGGAAACATAATATTTTCTCTTTGCGCTTGTTTCTTTTTATGGTAGGTAAAAATCATCCAATGACTTATTTTTTTGGATTACTTTTGACATTAATTATGACATTTCCATTAAGTATTAATTGTTTTATACTATGTAAATTTTCGTAAAACTTTTATGGGTCTAGTTATCTGAAATAAATGAATTTATTATTATTAATGACGAATCCTACCCTTGGGCGGAAAGGGAGACAGTGTCAGACTCAGTGTCATCAAAGAACTCTTGGTTCCAGAAGGCTTCGACCCTGCTGGGCCCCTACAACTCCTAACTCCATGAGGCCAAAACCCTGTATGTTGAATGTGAATGTTCCTTCTTTTTCCTTACATTATAGGGCCATGGAAACCTTTTCAAAGGTTTTTACAATATATGCATTTATCTTAGACCTGAGGAAGGAGCAGTAGCAAAAATCCCTAATTTTTTGCAGAGGAATTTTATGACGCAATGTTTTGCTTGGATTAATTGCCTTTATGTGTGTGTTTTAATCAGTTCAGTGTTTTTATTTTTTTTATTTAAATATAAGGTATCTTAGATCTTACTTAAACACTTTACATTCGAAGAAAGAAAGAAATACAAATTGCCAACTTACCGCTTGCGTAGGTTTTGATCAAAAATTCTGAATGGCGTCTGCTGAGGTCTTAAAGCAGAGCATTACACATTCAATTATGATAACGTAAATTGATTGAAAAATTGAGAACGACTGATTATTTGAATGTTTAAATCCTTATCCTGATTTTAGTTCGTGATATTACCATTTGCATTTTTGTAGGGGCCCTACAGGGTTGAAGCCTCCTGGGCCAAGGCTCGATGCGAAAGCGTAACTCCAGGGCCTAGGTATAAGGCAAGGAAGGAATGGGGTAGGATTTTTAGTCAGTAAGAGTCTGACACTGTTTCCCGCTCCGCCCAAGAGCGGGATTAGTCATTCGATGATTTTTAATTTTTTTACCTACCATAAAAATACCATTTGCATTTTAATGAAACTAAACAGACTAGTTCTACCAAAAAACTGTAGTTTTTTGTTCTTAATTAATGCTGTTGTAATTAAGAGGAATGAAAAACGCAAATACGCGTAGATGGAGTGTTTGCTGAGTAAATAATTGCTAAAATTCTTGATTATTATTTTAATTAAAATATTTTAAATTGTTTGTCATTATTATCTCGTATAATTATGGCTACTAGCCTCGTAAGGCCCAACCTAAATTTAGGTCGATATATATTACGGCCCAATGTACTAAAAATAGGTGCAAGTAGTTGCGGCCCAGAACTTTGATTTAGGACGGTGATTTAGGACCTCAAAAAACTCTTTTATGGGGTATTTCTTATACCTAAAGTTAACTATTTCATGCAAAAAATATTTTGAAATAGTCAAAATTAGACATGCGTTCAAGATTAATAATTTATCGACGGTAGATTTAAATTGGCGGGATTATTTAAACAAAAAATACGTTTAAATATCATGTCATAATTTTAGGTCGCTGGGCCGTAATTCAATGTTTTTAAAAAGTGTCTTGGGCCGGAATGTCAAAATTGTTTTTGTCATTAAATTAGGTTGTTGGGCCTTACGAGGCTAGAGTAATAAACTCGATTAAACGAACCAGCTGGATACGAATTTAAAATGATAATAAAAGTAAAATTATTTTTAAACTAGTTAGCTGTGCAAAGGGGCCATGCTTGTTGCACAAATTGGAAAACCGGTATAATTTGGCAAATCTGGTTTTTTAACACAGAACGCGGCAAATAAATTGAACCCGTTGTTTTGGTTTCGCGTAGCCGCTAGCTTCGCTTTCGGTCGATTACCATTTTGTGTTTGGTGTACTTACCTACAATAACGAGGATATCAATCTATCTATCATTTAAAACACCGGGTATTCAACCGCATCCGATTAGGCTAGAAGCTGACACCAAGCTAGTTGGGACTTGCGGACGGCGAGCAATGGGTGGCTCGCCGTCTAATAATACGGTAACCATCCGGACCAAGCCTCAGTCGACGGCGCGTACTCAAGGATTTACCAGCAACCCTGGTACGAAAGAACGGAGTGGGTTTTTTAGTCCGTAAAAGTCACACTATTTCCTGCTCTGCCCAAGAGCGAGAGATGTCATTAGATGATTTTTACACCGTATCCTAAACTAGTCGAGAAAAGACTAAAATTTCGCCAAGATACCACGCGAATCTTTTCAGCAACAGTTAACTCAGTTACATAAAAGTAAATAAGTACAAACAATTCCACATCCGTTACCAACCTACCATTCATTCACATAAATCACAAAAGTAATTGCAATTAATTCTAAAATAACAGTTACAGTGTAAAACAATAACAGCGTGACAAACACGCGATACTTTATCACGAAGTATATATGATGATGTGCAATTGTCTGCAATCTGTAGCCTAATTCTCGTAATGAAAACCGTAGCGATATCGTAGCGACTTTGAAAATTTTCGTATTCCCGTATGTCGTTCAAACTCGATTAATGGATAATCGAGTTTGAACGACACCGATTTTGAACTCGTTCGAGAGATCGTTTAGAAGTGGTTCGATTGTCGTTCTATCGAATCCGCATCAAGGAACACGTGAATACCGATTTCGGATAGGACTACGTTGACTACGATCGAACGACAATGGAATTGGGATTGTTTGGTTTTACGTGAATTAGGGTACTGTTCTGCAGCGTCTGATATAGGGCTTTCAATCCGGAGTTCCGGAGTTTCGTAACTCCGGAGTTTCGAAGCGATTTTGAGTATTTTTCAAATCCGGAGTTGAAATAGAACACCGGAGTTGAAACCGGTTGTCAAAAACCATGTAAACTTTATTTACAAAATGACGAAAAACGCATCTGAATTCTTGAACGTAACGTAACCTGTTGTTTGTTCCTTCCTAAGTCCTACCTAAGTAGCACAACACTTGCTTGGCTTGTGTCGGCCCGCCGAACAATCTAAGAAAACGAATAAAAGAGAGAAGACTTGCAAAAATAATCGGAACTCTAGGTACACTACCTTCACGACTGCGAAGATTTTTTTTCGTCAGAAGATGATACTTTTAGAATACCAACTAATAAACAGATATCTAAGACAATTTTATTGTTGAAGTTTTGAAGACTAAAATACCGCGTAAACTTGCCGAATCACTGAACAGAATCACCCATGGAAACGTATGAACCAGAGTTGCACCTAAATGTTGCAGAGCAACTGGAGCACGAGTTAAGCAAATTAAAAAACAAAGCACCTTATCTGCTAATTTTGATCTGGATGGATTTGTAAGAGTACAAAAAGCAATTTATGACAATGGTGGATGGAGAGGAAAATAGCTTTCAAAAGCGTACCACTATCTGCTGTGTGTCTTGCCGATGAGTGTGGAGTCAGATCAGAACGAGCATTCCATTCTCGGCAGCGGGCTTTTGCTGCACGAAACTTAGAAGTTCTCTTTCTGATCCATCTTTAAATGCCTTATCGTTTCTTAAAACTTATTAGGTACCAAGAATTTCGATCACGAAAAAAAAATAGATTTTTTAGGTTACCTCTAAGTCTACCTATAAGTTCATGATTATTATTTTATTGTAACTTGCCAAACAAATGTTGATTTTTTATGTTTGTTGATTTTTTTTATATATTATAATGCGCATTAGTTGACTTTTATAACTTCTATCTGTCATACACTACATTTTTAAACAAAAACATTGATTCTTTAACAATTAAAACTTCTATTGATTAGAATAAAAGGCCTTTTTAATTAATTTCTAAAAAACTTGTCAACTCCGGAGCCAACTCCGGAGTTCCGGATTTGATTGCTCAACATCGTAACTAGCTCCGGAGTTGATAACTATCCGAGTTTGAATGCCCTAGTCTGATAGCAGTGTTTGACTAATTATTTTTGGACATTAATGATAACGGAGGATGTTTTGTTATAGAAGTTATTTGCGCTGATTAGTTTTAGAGGACAGAAGTGTAATTTCTGTTTTCAAGGTGCTTTTGTTGAGGATTTGTTTGGACTTTGATGTACCTATAGCTAGCGTATGGGTCGAGGACATGCGGACAGCGAGCAATGGGTAGCCCGCCGTCCGATCGTCCGGTAACATTCCGGACCGAGCCCAAGTTGTTGACGGCGCGCACTGTTCCCGCGCGCCTCAAGAAGTTGTCAGCAAACTGTAGGGGCCCAGCGAAATACCCGAAAGCGTATTACCGGGGCCCGGAAATAAAGCAAGGAAGGAACGGGGAAGGTTGTTTAGTCAGTAAGAGTCTGACACTGTATCCCTCTCCGCCCAAGGGCGGAATTCGTCATTCGATGATTTTTAGCTACCATAAAAAAAGCTAGCAAATGTTCTTTCTCCTTACAGCTACAACAATAGTTTTGGCCTTCGCTTTTTTTCGGGTTATGAAATCACCTTCTCTCTCTGTGTGTAGAGTGGTGGGTATCAGACTTTTACTAACTAAATCCTACCAGATTCGGAGATTTGATTATCAGTTGTGCTCTATTACTCCAGTGAATCTTACGAAATATCCTACTGCCTTTATCCTAAGATTACAAAATATAATAAATAGTAAGGAATATGCCCTTTTTCTAACGGAATCATTTTCTTGTTAACAGAAAGAATCTCGCACAGACGTGCAGTTCCACTTGGCGGCGCTGAGAGGAGACTGCGACAGACTACGTCAGCTGCTCGACACCGGGAAGGTTCACATCGACTCCAGGGACAGGGTGAGTCAATTATCATACTTGCTTTTTATATCGATGGGGGACAATACTTTCATGAGCATATTGTCTAAGTATTGAAACGACTTCTAGGATTTTACCCCATTTTGCACATAACCTGAAAAAAATATATTAATGTGGCCTTCCTCCCACGACTATCGTCAACGTTACGTATTTCTAAAAGCTTGTTGCTTCATTTAACGCAATCTGAAGTGATGTTTGATGCAAAAGTCCGAAAAAAGAGAGATAAAACCTGAAAACTAGCATTCAGTAATTCTAGGATTTACTTGAAAGTTTCACAAAACTTGTTCCAGTAAATACGTGTTTTTACCCTTAAGGATTTTCGAAAAAAAAAAATGACATCATTTAGAATCTCGATCAAATGCGCAATGCTTCTATAGAAGTAATTTTTATATTTTTAATATAGAAGTACATTATGGAGGGAGATTCAAAGTCACTAAAATAGCAGATTTTCAGAGGTCGTTACTGGACTAATCTTACTCAGGTTTCTATAGAAGCCTAGATAATATTTACAAGATATCTGTGTATCCAAAATATCTGAAGAAAGATGTATGAAAATGTACGTCGGATTGACCAGGTCAAACCCACAAATCACAAGCATTAAAAACCTTTCTGACTGATAAAGCTGAAGCTTAAAAGTTCCCAAGTCTGTTCCATCGTCGAACTACTTGAAGTACGGCAATAAGCTATCGACCGGGACATAACATCCCACATACACACAAAACGTTTTGGGAACAAACTAATTGTGTATACAGCTAAACAGTAGAGTTTTTTGCTTGATTTTGATTTCCTGATGGCTACAATCTATTTACATAAGTTTAAGATTGTGTAGGTTACTTCTAGGCCAGTGTGCTATACCGTCGATCACATCATCGCTTACCATCAAGGGATATTATAGTGGTCAAGGGCAATCAAATAAATAAAAAAGCTTACACATGACAAAACGGAGGAAACAAAATAGGATGTCAAGAACTCGTAGTCGTTGAAGCGTTAACATTAGATCAAATAAACACACCACACACAATATAAGTGTCAAAACGACGCCCCGCCTGACACAATGATTGGACATAAATCTAAGATATTGAAATCAATACAGGACTATATCGATTTCAAATATCAGGTGCAAATCAGTTCGGGACGTGAAGGCCAAACATTAGATTTGTAATATTGCATAAGATTTGATTACTCACCAATTGTTTAGAATACAGTTCGATTTGATCAACACGGTTGGACCGGCCTACTGTTACTTATAGTCAAATATGTTCTTTATTAGTGATTGATGTCTAGAATAGGTTCTTCTCTCACTCTTCATTATCATCATTTCATTCGTGAGACATCCACTGTGGGCCTCAAGTTTCGCCACAACTACCGGTCCTGTGCGTCGCGCATCCATCGGATTACTATTAGACTAGTGCCATCATGTAAGAGGTCTCCCATCGCTGTGTCTTCCGATACGCTACCACTCCAGAATCTTCCTGCCCCATCAACCATCAGTTCTGCAAGCAATATATTCTCTGCTTTCTATAAATTTCTTGTTTTCTTCACCTAGGAAATAACCGCCGTGAAATTTTTGCTGTTTCGTTTTCGCTTAGCTTTATCGAAACACTAAGAAGATGAAAACGTGCCTATTAACCTCATTTTCGAGATCATTCGCCGAGATTAGCAGTGTCACTAGTGAAATTGATGACTCGACGGAGTTCGAAGTGGCACGCTTTGCCTATAAAACGCGTTGATGACAGCCCCACAACGTCCCCCACACGAGGCCTGGGGATTGATGGGGTATTACGTAACCCCCGTAACTGAAAAAATTTTATTTAAGCTTATTCAATCGATGGCCTAGATTTAGTGGAAATCCTCGGAGAGCTGAGTAATTTGTTAGGACGCCTTCTGCTTTAGAAGGTTGAATGATGTTTTTAGGGGTTTGTTTGCTTAGACGATATACACAAATAATTCCTTGGTGAAACCAGTGATTTCGAACGCTCTGAATATTTAATAGTCTACGAGTTGTGACTGTGAAGAATTGTGGACAAGAGGACGGTGGCTTTATAATTCATAACATAATTATGTAGGAATAAAAAACGACCTACATTAGGTGACTTATAATTAGGCGTGAAATTTGAATACCTTGGAAAGTAAGGGAATTTATTGAGATACTATTCTCTGAGACCTTTTATCATCGTATGAAAAACTGTGATTATTTCACGAAACCAATCTATCTAAATTAATTAAACACGTCCTACAAAAAGCAATAAATATTGTGTACTCAATAAGTAATGAATCAATTTCTTTTCAATGCTCCAAAGAATTTCATTAATCAAAGTTTCATTTTAATTTTTTTATGGTGACATAAAGTTAGTGCCCACTTTCGACCAATCTCCATTCTTTATGATATGAAATTCTCATTACTCTATTTTCGAGTTATAAGCGGAAGCGATTTCTTTGATATAATTGCTGACGCAAAGTCAACGGTCATTCTAAGGGGCCTTCGTATACAATATTGGGCGGTTAGGTCTTATGTAGTTCACTTCATTCAGCACTACAAAACTGATTCTAAGAACAGTTCAAGTCTACAAAACGTTCTTCAATTTCTAAAGTACCTTCTTGAACACTATCATCATCATCATCAGCCTTTTAATGTTCCCACTGCAGGGACACAGGCCTCCTCTCTCTAGGAGAGGGAATGGGCCATAATCCACCACGCGGGCCCAGTGCGGATTGGTGGATGTCACATGTCTTCGAATTTTTGGTTCTAGGACATGCCGGTTTCCTCACGATGTTTTCCTTCACCGTTTTGAGAGCACTGGTGATGAAATAAATTACACAAAGTAATGCGCCTGGCTGGGTTTGAACCGGGCCGGATAAGTCGGGGCCGTTACCATTCGGCCACCACTGCTCTCCTTGAACACTATATTCGCGTAAAAATGTGTAATGCTATTTTGACCACAGTATAGTGTGCTACAATAGGGTTAGGGAAGACACGTTACCCGCGTGTGCAATTTTGTTATCCGATTCGATTTATGGGCAAGATTAACAACGTGGGTCCCAGAAAATGTGAGGCGATTTTCCGACAGATTCAGGTAAAGATAACGGGATGAAATGACGCCTGTCGAAATTATTGGTCTACTTTAGCTTAAATCCGAGACGAATAGAAAGAAGAAGAAAGGCTTTTACCTTGCAGTGGGGCAGAAAAAAAACAACTTTGTAAAGCTTCTGCTCATTACTTGGCACAAACCAAGGTCGTGAAGTCATAACTAAGTATCTACCTGTCATGTTTTGTTACAAACAGCGAACCCTTTACGTCACTCTCACAGTAAACTTCGTAATAGATGTGAATATCAGTTGGAACAATTCACAAACTGTTTCGTACAGTGTCCTTCCAAGTTAATGAGTTTAAAACTAGCTATAACATTTTGGACGAGTTGGAAACTTACAAACGGTTGTCATGTAAGTGTAGAAAACTACATTCTTGGGCTCTATAAGTGTTTTATATGATTTTTCACGTATTGTCAATACCATACATTTTAAATTATCGTTGATAGAATGTCACTTTGTCCATAAAATGCCTTGTAAAAGTGATAAGCCATCCGGAATGAAAGATTCCTTTCATCAATCATCATCATCATCAGCCTTTTTTTAATGTTCCCACTGCTGGGACTGGCCTCCTCTCTAGGAGGGAATGGGCCGTAATCCACCACGCGGGCCAAGTGCGGTTTCATCAATACATAGTATAAAAAAGTTGCTTACCGCTGTCCCTATATATGCTTAGATCTTTAAAAGTTCGCAACAGATTTTGATGCGGTTTTTTAATTTATAGAATGATTGAAGAGGAAGATTTATGTGCATAATACATGCATATTATATTTGTTATCAGTACCCGTGCGAAGCAGGGGCGGGTCGCTAGTAGACAATAATTTCACAAAATTTATCGCTCCGCTTATGACTTACGCCATTCTTACTCGGAGAATCCACAACAAAGCGTCAACTCAACATTATATTATAAACAAGTCCACGTTACGTAAACGTGAAATATAATGGATGTGAGAACACGCGGTATTCGTAATAACGTGCGAATTGTGACCAAAGTGTTTTATTACTGGTTGCGTACCACTGTGGGAGAACACGCGTTGTGGACCGAGACAAACATTATGTGGATCTTGTGTTTATCATGTTCTGACGGATCTTTAGATAGTCTTTATGAAAATGAAAGAAGGGACAAAAGTCAAGTAACATCTTTTTGAGAAGTCGATCACAATTTTCTGCATATGGAAACCATCTTGTATGTTTTGTTGTCATACTGTCTTTAAGTACCTACTCAATGGTCGCTTATCTGAAGGAAGACTGGCGACTTAGACTGAACACTGAACCGCCCTAGGATGTTAGAGGTTATCCATAGCTTTCAGACTCATCCGGATTAAAATAAACATTCATTCATTCAATCAAACTTGACTGGAAGACTGAAGTAATCCAATTGTTTTTACAAAGTTGCAATGTCACTGTAATGCTATTTTTTTTTTATAATTGATTAACGAATTAAGCGGAACAATTAATCAATTATTTCATTCCTGTTTACTTTTTCTTTCTTGGATTAACATAATTATGCATATATCTACATTATGCATTCAACGAGTTACACTCTGTTATGTTAATCGTGAAGTAATTATAAAGTGCAATTAGCATGGGCGTATGCTAACGCCTGAAATACATAATATATTATGTTCTTTTAGACGTAAAAGTATTCTGATTTTTTTATGGTGGGTAAAAAGACAAAATGACAAATCCCACCCTTGGGCGGAGAGGAAAATGGTGTCAGACTCTTACTAACTAAACAACCTACCCCGTTCCTACTTTGCTTTTATACCAGGGCCAGAGCCTTACTTTAAGGACAGGAACCCTTGACCTCAATTGGCTTCGACCAACAGTAGAATGCTGATGATGTGTGTATGTGTGTGTGATGTATGTAGGTTGACTGGTAGAGAATGCCTTGTAGCATTAAGTCCGCCTATGTACCACTACTGTACACGAAGTTAAAATAAATAAATAATGTCATTTCCTTAGGTACTACTGAGCTACCAAGTCATATTTATAAAATTTGTTCAAATTTTTGCTACTAGGACAGCACCGTTTGAAATTAATTACACAAAATAATGCGCCTGGCGGATGCCTTTGAAAAAAAAAAACCGCGCACACTACAACTCGCATGTTGAGGCGTTATCACTCGGCCACCACAGGCGTTAACTTAATCCTCGATCACTTCTTAAAAAATAAAGCTAAACATTAGCTAAAAGAAGAGCAAGCCTTTATAAAAAAAAAAAACATCAATCGAGCGTAACCGGTACCCAGCATAAGTATAGGAAGCGTGCTCTCTGTTTCCAGCAAGCTAAGCACATGTAAGTCCGTATGTAATGATGCAGAACCGACGTGATTTACTGCGGGCGGGAAGCTGCGTGCTCGTGCCTTTCATACGGGCGGAAAATGTAGCGTGTCGACTGGTGATCTGATAACAGATAATGGGTTTGATGAGGATGTAAACGATGTGATAGAGATCTTATACCACTCACTTGACGTGTTTCTATTTTTTTTCTACGGTGGGTAAAAATCATCGAATGAACGAATGATCTTTATTTTGCAAGTTGGTTTAAAAAAAAACGCTTTTACATATCTTTTTTTCGATTCTAGATGAGTCCGGTCTTTCCTAGCTATATACCCTGAGAAGAATAACTGAAACAAATTCAGGGGTCAAAGTCTCTTAAAGTCCATACAGTAAATATGTATTGGTCATCCAATCACAAATCCTACCCTTGGGCGGAGCAGCAAAAAGTATCAGACTCTTACTGACTAAACAACCCACCCCGTTCCTACATTGCCTTTATAACAGGGCCAGAGCCTTCCTTCAGACACGAACCTTTGGCCCCAGTTTTACTTGATGTACTTAAGTGTAGAATCTTAGATGCCTATATTAATGGCATGTGATGTAAGAGGGGCAACAGGCCGATGACTGGTAGGGCTGAAGGAATGTTGAGACTAATTTATCGCCGTCCTAGAACACAAAGGGTAAAGGTCCCAGGAGGGTTTTAGTGAATAAAAGTCGGACCCTCTAACTCTAACGTAGCGGGGAAAATTAATTATCTTTATGATTTGACGATTGCATCATTTTTTTATGGTGGGAAAAATCATCGAATGACGAATCCTGCCCTTGGGCGGGGCGGAAAACAGTGTCAGACTCTCACTGACTAAACAACACATCCCATTCCTTTTTAGCCCTCATACCGGGGTCGGACCATCCTTTCAGAAACTGGATCGAGACTCCAGAAGGCTTCGGTCTTACAGTTTGGCATCTACATTTGCTGACAACTCCTTGAGGCTGTGGACGTCTATCTGCTGAAAATAATGATGATATCTAGTTTACTACAAAAAAAAAAAAACATAATTTTCTAGTAAGTATTACCTCGATGTGACGTGCATACTCCATATAACTACGCAACATGTCTCGCGTGTCTTAGTGTTACTGAAAAGTTCACGGCTCCAAGAGCATTTATTTTAAACCTAAAATCTTTTACTACTTTTACCCAAGTCTACTTACGTCTCTTAGCACTTTTTAATGTGTATTTTAATGACAAACAAAGTAAGCGTGAAGCGGTACTATCCGTTAAACAGAGCACAGTTGACAGCTCGTTAGTTAACTGCCGTTACTCGCTGTTAACCTGCGTTTAAAGTAAACAACGCTTTATAATTACCGCTTGCAGTAGGCACTTGTTATGCAAGGAAACCAGAGCTTCAGTTAGCTTTTAAAACATCACAGATTAACCTATTTTGGTAACGAGTTTAAGGTGTGAAGATTAACAATAATTGTCAGTAATTAAGTATAGAATGTAGAACTCTCCTAGACAGGAAGCCTGTGTCCCAGCAGGGTACATTAAAAAGGCTGATGATGATGATGATGAACTGTAGAATAGCATGTGGTTTTTAATTTGCAATTATTTAGAATTCTTACAAGCCACTTTTTTATGGTTGGTAAAAAATCATCCAATGACGAATTCCGTAAACTCTTACTGACTAAACAACCTACCCCGTTCCGACGTCGCCATCTATACCAGGGCTAGAGCCTTCCTTTCAGACACCAAACCTTGGCCCCAGTTGGCTTCGACCCTTCTACAGGGTTCCAATCAGTCAGAGTCTGACACGCCCACCCGTTCCACCCTAGAGGTCATAGAACTCATTGGATGATTTCCCACATAAAAAAAAAAAAACTGAAAAACGATATGCAACGAAATTTAACTCTACCAGTATAGTTTTTAACCTCACTTCGTGTTATATCAATCAATCAATCAATGCATACGACAAGTTTTTGTGCAGTCAAATAGCTGTGCATTTCACGCGCTATTGGACACGAGATTGCATTAAACAGAAAATAAACGGTGACATACAGACTTGTTGACAATATAATTCACCGGCCGCAATTAACTTGTAACACATTTGTGTTTCCACAGCATGCTGGACATGGCCAGACATTGTCTAGATAGATATTCTTTGTGACTTCATTTGTGATTCGGGTTTCCAAAAAAAAAAAAAACAGCATGCTAGACATGTCCAGACATTGTCTAGATATTGTTTGTGACTTGCAACATAGAAACTCGATTACAGTGACCCGTGAAGTTCTATTTTATTTTAATGTTCGTTGAAATGTTTTATTGCTGGCTTTAACAGTATTTGTATTTATTTATCTTGCAATCTCAGTTTCTTGAGTTAAAAAACGAAATCCTTATAGGTTTCCGTTTGTCTGTCTGACTGTTAGTTTATCTCGGGAACACATCGAGTGAAATTTAAACCATATACTTAATTCAGCGGTCCCTTGAAGCTGTGAAAAAAATCAAACTCGTTACTCAATCAGCAATTAGTTCCCGAAATGAGTTACGATGATTTTTCCGAATGGAGTTTTTGTAAGTTGGTTCAGAACCTTCTAACTCGCACTTGCTCGGCTTTTCTTGTTAAAAAAATGCTCTTTGACCAGTTTCTTTATAGGACCAGACGTTATGGCTAAGCTTAATGGAAGCCTATGTCCAACAGTGGACGTCTTTGAACTGAAATAATGATGAAATACACGTATCATCATCATTACATAGTATAAAACAAAGTTGCTTACCGCTATGTATGCTTAGATCTTTAAAAGTACGCAACGGATTTTGATGCGATTTTTTTATATAGATAGAGTGATTCAAGAGGAAGGTTTATAAGTTAATACATGCATAATATATTCAATATCAGCACCCGTGCGAAGCTGGGGCGGGTAGCTAGCATTCTTATAATTGAAAGTACATATTATCAATATACTAACCAAATACGTTTTACTACAGCCTATATCCGATATAAATGATAGTAAACTGTCATGACAAGCCATATTTGTACGCGAATTAACTGCATAAGGCGGCGGAAGTGTCCATGTTAGTCTCGTGCTGGTGTTAGTGGCTAATATGTTGTGAAGTGCCGCAGAGAACGTGTGTAGACTGTCATTAGTTATTACCCTACAACTGTCATTCCTCGTAGAAAATGTATGTCAAGCTTTTACTACAAATTATAGACGACCACGCGAAAAACGACGTACTTGTACGTTGGCTACTCGATTCGGTATCTTCTAGACCAGGGCTGTCCAAACCATGGCCCGCGGTTTGGATTATTGCGGCCCATTGAACCATTTTGTAACCGGCTTCAAAAAAAAGTTCGGTACGGTTACACCGACTACAAAGAGATCTGTAGGTACCCACTGCATTTATAATAATACTTTATTTTAATTAATAACAGCTTTAACTTAGTTTTCTTAAATTTTGGGCAAAAAATGGGCTCGATGATGGGCAGTACCTACCTTTGTGAAAGTGCATATTCAACAATGAAGTTTATTAAATCGAAATACAGGTCTTCATTGACAGATATTTCACATAAACATGCACTGCGCCTAGCTACTACCACTAATATTGAGGTTGATGTTGACAGAATTGTAAAAGACAAATTAATAAAAAAGAATATGTTATAAAATAACGATATTATTATTACCAGTATTTTATTTTTATAAATATTTTGCGGCCCACCAATGTATTTAGTCATTTTTATTGGCCCTGGGTCCCAACTAGTTTAGACACCCCTGTTCTAGACTAAGAGATTTTTTCCTAGCGTGAATATAAGGTTGTTATTGCAATTAAAATGGTATAGCAATCTAAGTATATAGGATGACTGGTAATTAGTGACGAATACTTAAACACGTAGGTAATTGTAGTCTTAAAACCAACTTTTTTGTTTTATGGTAGGTGAAAATCATCCAATGACGAAACCCGCTCTTGGGCGGAGCGGGAGACCAGTGTCAGACTCTTACTGACTAAAAAACCTACCCCGTACCTTCCTTGCCTTATTCCTGGAGTCGAGGTAACAGTTTTCACTACCCTCTAGGCTCCAGGAGGAAAACCAACTTACTATGGGAGTCAGATAGGCAAACATAAATATACTACCAGCAGATTTTTTTTTTCGCGATTTCTGGTTTGGTTCCATAGTAAAAGTGGTTTGTTATCATGACTACAATCACGCTATGTAATAAATTTGCAGAAGTGTTTAGTTGTTCGCGCATCACGTAAAATCGATGTAAATAACTTTTATATTTATATAAATTTTATTTGAAATTCTTTTTTATTATTATTATTTTACTTTTTGTTAAATACCGCTACATCGTGCTCGCATAATACAAGCAACATTTTGTAACCAAGTAATATGTAAATATAAATTTGATTTAAAAGAGTGCCCATGGAGTTTCTTGCACGTTCTTCTCCATAGAGGTCTACGCCTTGGAACGTGCAAATTAGCTTCAATTTTGACATTTCAAAAGTGCCTGTCTGGTCTATTTGAAATAAATGATTTTGAGTTTGATACATTAAAATTGTGTGTAATTTGCGTAGACTTTGTTTTTTTTTTTTTATAAAAAGACAGGCGATCCTCTTTGACAAAGCCGGTACGAAGTTCGCCGGGTCAGCTTAGTACGTAAATAAATGATTGACAACGTGGATTATATCAAGTTTTCTAGCTGCTACCGTATTTTAATCCCACAAAAACAAATTTAATTTAAGCAGTAGACTCCGTTTTTCAATTGTTTCTATTCAGAGGGTCAAACTACTAACAGTTTTTGTCAGTCCGGCGCCGAGCGGCCGCTCATTTTTTGCGTCGTTTACCCGATTGATAGCAAAAAGAGAAAAAGAGGTTAATGTTTTTCATGCGTGCACATCTCAGATTGTGCATTATGTATTGTGTGTCCGATTCAATCCGCTGGGAAAGCGGGCCACGGATTCATCTTCATTATTTGGTAAATCACGCATTTCGTATCACTTCATAGTATAAAACAAAGTCGCTTTCTGCTGCCTGTCTATAGGTATGTTTAGATCTTTTAAACTACACAACGGATTTTGATGCTGTTTTTAAATAGGGCGATTCAAGTAGAAGGTTTATGTGTAAAATACATGCATAATATATTTGTCACCATTGCACCCATGCGAAGCTAGGGCGGGCTAGTACTTATTATAAATTCATCTTTTAACAGGTAAGAAATCCAACCTACGGACTTCGTTTTTTTTTATAATCTGATCGTTAACATTTAAGGAAGACTACTAGAAAAGGGTTATTGTAAACTCGTCACAGCAGTTGTAAACTGGCAAAGCATGCCAAAAATTAGTAATTCCATACATTTGACACACCCCTTGAAAACTCATTTAACTACACAGTTAAAGATCTCTCTGCAATGACTGATAACACAATACCTTAAGTAAGACTTCTTTGTAATAAAAACCTACCTAATGAATCAGGAAAAAAATACTTTAAAATCTACGTCTTTTCAAACTTTCGCTCATCAAGTGCGAATTCAAATTAACTTTACAATTTCTCGTGTAAACTTGTAAAAAGTTGTCGCTAGAATAAACTGGCCCGTCCATCAAAGCGGCGTAAAGCGCAGCCGGCCTACATTCGCGAGTGGAGGCTGCTGGCAAAAGGCGCCAAATGAAAGTTCCTAATGAGTTTTCTTTTACGGTGGAAAATGTGAAAAACTTGTGCTAAGCCGTTTATTTGCATATTTATTATTATATAAATATGCGTTAATGTAGGGAAACTCCACAGAATGGCAATTATTTACGGTTTATCTATCGGTCAATGGGTAGCTCGCCGTCCGTTCGTCTGGTAACAGTCCAGACCGAGTCCAAGTCGTCGATGGCGCGCACTGTTCCCGCGCGCCTGAAGGAGTTGTCAGCAAACTGTATAGCCCTACAGGGTCGAAGCCTCCTGGGGCCGAGGGTTCATGCGAAAGCGTTAGATACACCGGGGCTCTGAGAGTAAGGCAAAGAAGGAACAGGGTAGGTTGTTTAGTCAGTAAGAGATTGACAATGTTTCTCACTCCACCCAAGGGCGGGATTCGTCATTCCATAATTTTTAGTTACCATAAAAAACGACGTATCCAAAAAATTACAATGGTTTTATGACACTACATGCTGTTATGCAATCTCGATCCTATTACAGCATGTAAAACCATAAATCAATGTTGCAGCGGCGAAAATGTTTCTATAGAAAGAATGATAAAATTCTAAATTACAGTACGTATACGTAAGAGCATAGTTTCAGCTAATCTAATCTAAAATATTATGCAAGTAAGATACTGCCTCATTAGGAACCCACGCGAGATAACGATAGTACAGATGAAAATATACTGTCCTATTTTCGCGTCTAGCATAACATAGCATGAGCTTAATAATGTTCCCAAAGCTGGGAAACAGGCGTCCTCTCTATGAGAGGCAATGGGCCGTAATTCACCACGCGGGCCCAGTGCGTGTTGGTAGATGTAACATGTCTTCGAATTTTTGGTTCTAGGACTTTGTATGGGGCTCCTTACCAAGTTACCAGCTTGTGTCAAACCATGGTCATCATCATCATTTCAGACAAAAGACGTCCACTGCTGGATATAGGCCTCCCCCAAGCGCCCACCATAAACCATGGTCAAACCAAACAAATTAATAAATGATTTCGGAAATTATCATGTTGTTTTTTGAGGAAGTATGAATGGGGGTCTCTTTCTGAAAAGAAGGCTTGGCCCCAGTGCGAAGGGTAGAAAAAGAATGGGGTAAAGTATTTAGTCAGTAAGGGTCTGACACTGTTTCCCGCTCCGCTCAAGAGCGGGATTTGTTATTGGATGATTTATGCCCACCATAAAAAAAAAAACCATTTATTGACATTTTTAATGTGGTTAAAGTAAGTACATTATACACATAAATGAAACATGTTTGATGATAATATAGTTGACGCGACTGGCCTGTGGGTTTAGTAGTTAGTGGCCCTGACTGCTACGCCGGAGGTCGTGGGTTCGATTCCCACCCAGGACAAATGTTTGTGTGATGAGTACGATCATTTGTTCTGTGACTGGGTGTAATTTATCTTTAATATGTACTTATGTATTTCTGCAGGGGCCCTTCAGGGTCGAAGCCTCCTGGAGCCTAGAGGGTATGTGCAAACTGTAACCTCGACTCCAGAAATAAGGCAAGGAAGGTACGGGGTAGGTTTTTTAGTCAGTAAGAGTCTGACACTGGTCTCCCGCTCCGCCCAAGAGCGGGTTTCGTCATTGGATGATTTTCACCTACCATAAAAAAAAAAAAAAAAAATATGTATGTATTTAGAATTATATATGTTTGTCAGTTGTCTAGTACCCATAACACAAGCTCTGCTTAGCTTGGGACTAGATGGCATTGTGTGAAAGTTGTGGAACATATTATATTATTATTATATAGGTACTTGTGACACAATATGGTTCGGGGCATGTGCATTCTCTTCCGCCTGACTCACAGCACCATGTTCTCCCTTATCCTCAGGATGGCACGACGCCGCTGATCCTGTCAGCTGCGATGGGTCACACGGAGTGCGTGCGCGAGCTGCTGGCGCAGGGCGCCGACCCCGCCTGCAGCAGAACGGTACTTATTAACTAACTTCCTTTTATTCATTAAATACTAATTAACTGTTCTTTAAAATATGGTCGAATATTCTTGAACATTTGGACTTCATGTCTAGCCTTTTACAGCCCACACAGTTAGTTAGATTAGATCATCATCATCCTACCCTTATCCCATTTTATTTGGGGTCGGTGCAACATGTTTTTTTCTTCCACTCTGTCCTGTCACCCGTCACACTATCAGTAACTCCCTTTTCTTTCATATCACTCCTCACACAATTCATCCATCTCTTCTTTGGTCTCCCTCTTCCTCTCCATCCATCTACGTGTAAACTCAAAACCCTTTTTGTGACATGCGTTTCATCTCTCCTCTTCACATGACCATACCAAGACAAACGATTTCCTTTCAACTTTTCAGTCACTGGCGCCACTTTCAGACTTCCTCTAATATACTCATTTCTCACTTTATCCATTCTCGTCACACCACACATCCATCTCAACATTCTCATCTCCGCTACATGCAGTCTTTTTTCATCCGTCTTTTTCACAGCCCAACATTCTGATCCATACAGTAGGACAGGTCTTATGACGGACTTGTAAATTTTACCCTTCAACTTGAGGGGCATCCGTGGGTCGCAAGTTGTTCCCGTGACCTGTCGCCATTTCATCCATCCTGCGTTGATCCGATGCGTTACGTCTCGGTCTATCTCACCATCTCCTTGGACGAGCGACCCGAGATACCGAAAGTCGGAACAGATTGGTATGGGCGTTCCGGCAAGAGCTAAGGCCACAGGACCGGAGAGACCGCCGAAATCACAGAACAAGTACTCCGTTTTGGTTCTACTTAATTTCAAGCCAACACTCTCCAGTCTGTGCCACCACACCTCCAATCTATTCTGGATCTCTTGACCACTCTCGGCAACCAGCACAATGTCATCGGCGAATAACATACACCAGGGAGCCTCTTCCTGAATGTCCGACGTAAGAGCGTCCATTATCATCAGGAAGAGGTAAGGGCTGAGAGCCGACCCTTGATGTAAGCCAACAGCCACATTGAAGCTGCTAGTGGTGCCTGCTGTAGACCGGACTTGGGTACTGCATCGACTGTACATCGCTCGGATCAACTGAACATACTTCCCAGGCACACCTTTCTCCTTAAGGGCCCACCACAGAACCTCACGAGGCACCCGGTCGTATGCCTTTTCGAGGTCAATGAATACCATGTGCAAGTTTTTATGTGCACCTCTGTATTTCTCACACAGCTGGCGTATAGCGAAAATGGCATCCGTTGTACCGCGACCTGGCATAAAACCGAATTGGTTCTGTGAAATTTCACTCTCTTCTCTCAACCGCCTCTCAATAACTTTCTCCCAGGCTTTCATAGTATGTGACATTAGCTTTATTCCTCTATAATTGTTGCACTCAAGCACATCACCTTTGTTTTTAAAAATGGGCACTAAAGAACTGTTGCACCACTCATCAGGTATGGCTTCTTCCCGCAACAACTTATTGAAGAACAAAGCTAACCACATCCATCCATCCACTTGCAATAACTTCCACACTTCAACTGGTATTCCATCTGGACCAATGGCTTTACCATTCTTCATACCATTTACTGCTATTTTGACTTCATCCATACTAACCATTCTTACTAACCCTACATTCACTGGTTTACTCTCTAAATTCCTACTCCAATTATTTTCCTCATTCATCAGTCTTTCAAAGTAGTCCTTCCACCTGTCCTTGATTTCTTCCTCATTCGATAGGACCATTCCTGCTTCATTCTTCACACATCTTACATGACAGACATCCCTCGCCTTTCTTTCTCTTGTTCTAGCAAGGCGATACAGCTCTTTTTGGCCTGCAGGACTGTCCAGTGTGTCGTACAATTTGTCCTGAGCCTTTGCTTTTGCTAAAGCTACGGCTTTTTTAGCTTTTTTCTTTAATAAGTCATACTCTCTCTTTCTTTCAGCTTTCAAACTACTGTTTTCCGCTCTTACACGCTGCCATTCCTTGAATTTCCTTTTCTTTTCTTTCAACACATTCTGAATTTCTATCGACCACCACCATGTATCCCTATCTATAGTGCCTTTTCCTCTCGACTCTCCCAAAATATCTTTCGCTGCATTCCTAATACATTCCGCCATCTCATTCCAGGTTTCATTTATACTTCGATCATTCATGTCTCCCATCTCTATCATTTTGTCCACCACTCGCTCTCTAAACTTTTTCGCACAATCATTCTTCTCTAACATATGCCATTTTATTTTAGAAGGAGGACGCTCTTTGCTTTTATTGCATTTAATTTTAACTACTGATTCCATAATCAGTAGTCGGTGCTGTGGGACCAGATCTTCTCCTGGTAGCACTTTGCAATTTTTGACGTGCTTTATGTTGTTACGCCTAACTAAAAAGTAATCAATTTGCGACTTGTGGAGACCGCTTTTATAAGTGATCAGGTGTTCCTCACTTTTTTTAAACCAAGTATTAGCAACTGCTAGGTCAAAAGCTGTAGCAGATTGTAGCAGCGTTTCTCCTTCATTGTTTGGCCTTCCAAAGCCCCATCCTCCATGTACTCTTTCATAAATACCTTTCATTCTTCCCACATGTCCATTAAAGTCACCTCCAACTATCAGTTCCTCATGTACAGGAATGGTCATTATGACACTATCAAAATTCTCCCAAAACTTCTCTTTCACCATTTCATCACATCCTGCTTGTGGAGCATACACACTGACTACATTCAACATCACATTCTCTATCATAACTTTCACAACTATAAATCTATCATTAATCCTTTGTACTTCCATCACGCTTTCTTTCAACCTACTATCTAGCACTATACCTACACCATTCCTTTTTCCATCACTTCCACAATAATAGAACTTATATCCCTCGCCAATTTCTCTCGCTTTCGTTCCTCTCCATTTTGTTTCCTGCAAGCATGCTATATTTATCCGTCTTCTTTTCAGTACATCCGCTAACTCTCTGGCCCTTCCAGTCATTGTCCCAACATTCCAACTCCCATACCTCAATCTCATTTCCCGAGCTAGCTTCTTACGTTGCACCCGCCCGGGATGGTGCAACAACCCTGGTCCATTTCCCACAGGAGCCGGGTGCTGCCCCTGCGCGTCGCCTGTGGGGTACGCCCTAGTCCTATCGCGCATTCCATTCGTATTTATCATGTTGCAAAAAGGATTTGGCTATTGTTTTATAGCCGGCCGCCTGCCTGACGCTAACCCTCCTTGGGAATGCAGTTGTTGGTAGTTTACCCGCAACCACGCGGTGACCTCAGGTGCTTAGCAATACGCACGGTCTTAAAGATGTCCCTTAGTCGCCTCTTACGACACCCACGGGAAGAAATGGGATGGTGGTATTCTTAACGTCCGGCACCATACGGAACAGTTAGATTAGATGTCAATTCTAAAATACTGCGAAAAAACTACAGTCAAAATACTTTCATTCAACTAAACTACCTTCAGGATCAAAAGTTTTGTTATTGACAAACCTGAAACTGAATACCTCTGTTTCCTCATTGGTCCACGGTCCAGACAGCGTGCTCACTATCGACCAGTGACAATGACAGATAAAATAAGACACAACATTTTGAAATCTTTGGCGGTCACAAAAGATTATACACACACACAATTATAGAAAGCAGGAACTACATTAGACCGACGCCTGATTGGTACGTAAAACTAATGTAGCTCTGCGAGTCTAGTTGCCATAAAAAAGGTATGGAGACCGATACGCCAAGGTCAGACAGAGTACAAGACCCACGTGTGCCCAATGTAGTTCTACCTTCACCCTCATGCTCCGACACTTGGGGACGTTTCAGACAGGAACGAGCGCGCTGTTCTTCGCAGCGCAGGGCGGGTTCCTGGACATCACGCGACTACTGCTCGACTCGGGAGCTGCCATCGACGCGCCGAGCATGGTTCGTAACACTTGAATAATGTTTGTAACAGTCTCTCTCACTGTTTTTATATGAAAAGTGGATACCTAAAGAAAGAACGAAAATGCTGTTGATTATTTTACATCATCATCATTACATAGTATAAAACAAAGTTGCCGTTCCCTATATATGCTTAAATCTTTAAACGTACGCAACGGATTTTGATGCGGTTCTTTTTAATAGATAGGGTGATTCAAGAGGAAGGTTTATGTGTATAATACATGCATAATATATTCAATATTAGTACCCGTGCGAAGCTGGGGCGGGTTGCTAGTATTTGTATATTTGAGAGCATAAAATATAGTAGTGCAAGCACGTAAGACGGTTGTTCTAGGACGGCGGCACACCATTGTTTGTGGCGTGCCAGTGCGGACATCTGCCGGTCGTCGACGAGCTCATCCGCAGGGGAGCCGACGTCAATTCTTCCATGAAGGTAAGCATTTCACCACATTGATGCCTGGGCTTTTCCTAAACGTCAAAGTGAACAAAGTTCTGTATTTGAAGGTGCAATATAACAAAATGTATTTACCTTTACCTAAAATAAAAGGAATGGTTTCTTTTAAAAACCAAAAATCAACGTTACCACCTCTACTTTTCGATAAAATCTCATTTTTAGGGTTCCGTAGCCAAAATGGCAAAAACGGAACCCTTATAGTTTCGTCATGTCCGTCTGTCCGTCTGTCCGTCTGTCCGTCTGTCACAGCCGATTTACTCGGAAACTATAAGTACTACAGTGATGAAATTTGATGGGAATATGTGTTGTATGAACCGCTACAAAATTATGACACTAAATAGTAAAAAAAAGAATTGGGGGTGGGGCCCCCCATACATGTAACTGAGGGATGAAAATTTTTTTTTCGATGTACATACCCGTGTGGGGTATCAATGGAAAGGTCTTTTAAAATGATATAAAGTTTTCTAAAAAACATTTTTCTTAAAGTGAACGGTTTTTGAGATATCAGCTCTCAAAGTCGTAAAAAGTATGTCCCCCCCCCTCTATTTTTATAACTACGGGGTATAAAATTCTAAAAAAAATAGAGGTGATGCATGCTAATTAACTCTTTCAACGATTTTTGGTTTGATCAAAGTATCTCTTATAGTTTTTGAGATAGGTTGATTTAACTGTGATTTTGGTTAAGTTATTGTGCTTACACTGAAAACGATGGCTGAACCTATAAGTACAAGGCAAAATATCGGGAGAGTTTAGGCTCCATTCACCAGGTGTATAAATTGACATAATAAGTTTATTATATTTGCTGCTACGGAACCCTTTGTGCGCGAGCCCGACTCGCACTTGGCCGGTTTTTTCTCATTCACTCATAATCCCTTTCCTCTTTCACTCGCTTCGTTCCATTTCAAATTACCTAGGTAGGTACTATAATTTTATCCCCACTAGTTCTCTACTAGAAAATATTCTATTTTATAAAATCTCTCAGAAATACCTACTCATCTTTTGGCTGGTACAATCTTTAGAAACTTTAAATAAAATATCATATGTTATTTCTTGTACAGTACATTAAAAAAAATGCACAGCATGCTCTGTTTACATTTAGAGAAGGGAGTTTGTCCTCGTACCTATATCTTAAAGATCCCTTTCATTCTAGGACAAAGCAACTCCTCTCTTCATAGCAGCCCAAAACGGTCACGAGGAAGTGTGTCGCGCGCTGGTGACGGCGGGCGCCAGTGTGGACGCCGCGCGCGCCGACCGCGCCACGCCGCTGTGGATCACTGCGCAGTGCGGGCACCAGCACGTGGCGAGGCTGCTGCTCGCCGCCGGGGCCAGGGTCGACCATGTTCGGCAGGTAGGAATTAACTGATTCATACAACAAACAACACACAACAACTCTGAACCTTTTGCCATACAGGCTGGAAACATAAAACACCACCTGACATTGACGAAAACAGTAGGTAATCTTCACCGAAATTGGCATGTAACACATGACTTTATCCATGGATTAAATTAATCATAACATTTATTTCAAATAAACCATATACAAACACTTTTGAATTGTCAAAATCTCCATCAGTTAGTTATTAGTTCGTTAAGTGAAACTAAATTGCATGTTCCAAATCGTTCGTAGATCTCTATGGAGAAAAACGTGGACATTTTTTTTAAATCACAAATGCAAGGCAAATGCGAGTCGAACTCACGCACTGAGGGTTAATGTAACCATTTCTACAATTTACAGTTTTCAGATTTTTCTCTATACTTGTGCTGTAAGACTTTACTCCATGCCCAGGATACTAGGAAAACGGGAAGTACCCGTAAATGTGACAATTATGACGGAGACTGAACGAAGTTTGAGAGGATTTCAAGTACCTTATTAAAACTGTATTATTTTCAATAATTTTTCAGGATGGCGCTACACCACTGTTCAAAGCTGCACATAAAGGCCACGCTGCTGTGGTCGTGGAATTGCTCAAATACAAACCAAACCTTGGATTGTTGCCCGTAAGAACATAACTTTTATTTTGCTAAAACCTTATTACTTTATTGTAGCGACATCTAGTGTCATGAAGTCGTTGATACTTCCAATGTTGTATGCTATTCGTCGCTAGATGGCGCCGCCACAAGAAAAACCGTTTTTAAATCTACGATCCTTCCATTGTAACTATTCGTCGGTAGGTGGCGCTTACACAAGTTTATAAAGAAAATTTAGTGTTTATTTAATCCAATTATATCTTTGTGTGTCGAATTATCCTCTTCACTGGATACATAATTCCCGCAGAGATATAAGGGAGTTTTAATTAGTTGTGCGTTATTTGACGTTTTTGTTTTCATTTATGTTATAATTGCTTTGTTTTAGGTACGATTTTAATAAATAACATTGGTATTTGCAGAACGGTCAGACAGCGCTGCACGGCGCGGCGATGTTCGGTCAGCTCGCGTGTGTGCGCCTCCTCGCGCGCCGCTCTGTGCTGAGCGCGAGGAACTCCGCCGGACTCACGGCGCGCCAGGCGGCCGAGGCGGCGCGTAAGTTGGACGTCGTGCAGTACTTGCGGCGTCTGGAGCAGGAGCTGCACACGTGATACTGTGGTCACCGCTCTACTGGGACTGTGAACATGTGCGTTGTTAGTTGGTTGCTGTCGCTATTCCTGCAAGCCCGATCATTAACTAATAAATATAAATGTGCGTTGACGCAGAGGCGATGTGTACGGTTTTTATCTTGACAAAGCTTTTGCATTTTTAGATTGACGATTTCGACTCTTCGTCAATTTACTTAAATTGAAAGGAAATGATAATAAACAATTAAGTTATTGGCATATAAACTAAGTAAGTTGTTGACTGTATGTATCCACTGTTAGGGGCAACGCTAAGCTCGGACGCGCGGTCACATGCTGCAGCGCTCCGCCCGGGCTCGCTGCTACGGCTACGTAATACTGCATTCAAATTCTCCATAGATACGACTACATACACACTGTTAAAATTAAACTAACGACACTGCGCAAGTTCAATTTCCGCTACGAGGACCGCCACAAACTACATTTTACTTGGCCCTTTTAAATTATCAACGAATTCATATAAACAGTGAGCAAATAATGCAACAAATGCCCCGTACTATATTTATCGACACTAATGACTATTATCACAAAATATGTTTATATAACTTATTTTTATTTTCAAATTCAACTTCAAATCCACCTTAGCTACAGTTCGATCAAATTATGCAACTTTGTAAATAGCATCACCCAACTAACAACGACAATACATTTGTTAAACTCGTGGTTATCGATCTGCATACAATCTCATATTCCTAACTATAGTTACTAACCGAAATTTTGTATGATGTACTCGCAGCCATACTTGTATAGCTTTACCCACTATTATTGCCTTATGCAATACCTCACTCAATACTGAATTATATTATTAACAGTAGGTAAACGGTAGCAATAGACTACAGAAAAACCATAAAAAATACTGTAATCAAAATAGTAAATATATCATATCTAGACCAATTACTACAATCTTGAATGCAATGAAAGATTAAAGCGAGCCCAAGGCAAAGTCACTCTTACAGCGACAAAACTACGCGCGTGAGGAGGGGGTCGTCACCACAGTCGCCAGCAACAAGGTGCGCTGTCAGGAGAAGTGTGCTACTACTGTACACACAGTTGGTGGTGTCACCCCATCGAAAGTAAAATGCAATCAATTTTATATGATAAAGGACATGGATCAGAAGGAGAAGGACAAGGATAGCGTCGGGCTCTTTTGTGGGAATCCCATAGTTATACATCCACTAGCAAAAGCTCAGCTCTGAGCTGATGAGGAATCCCCGAAAATATTTTTTTGTACTAGTAATTTTTTTTTGTTTTGTTTGTACATTGTTCTTAAAATGTTCGGGTGGGTGTCACCCCAAAAAACGTCGCCGCCCCTTTGCTACGCCACTGACTACATAAATAATTAAATATGATTAATATAAATATGAATGAATGAATGTTTAGCCGGCAATATTAGAGGGACAACACTGGATTGTAATGAATTAGGTTAGGTTTGCAAAACATAATTTAACATTTTAAAACTTATACATAAAAGATAATACTCATTAATCTTTGAGTAAACCCCGTAATTTAATTAAATTCATATATCACCCTAAAATCAATTTAGTCTGTTGCTACCGTTTACAATAAAATATTAATATTAAATTGTGTTTCTCGTTGGTGCTGATTTAGTCAATAAGCGAATATCTAAAAATTTTTTAATTTTACACTAGTCAACATTGTGTCGCGGTCATGACTAACCCAAATCACTATTTTAGATAACTCCATTAATAAAATCCTGAATTTAAATAGTTTTTCGAATCCCAGAATTATATTGAAACTAAATGACCGCGACTCATCTTATTCACTGTAGTTTAGAGTCGAAAAGAATGTATTTTTCATACAATCACATACACAACTAGTTTATAGGATAACTGTTGTATTGTTGTAGCGTAGTATAAGCGAATTATTTATTTAGTATTTGTATCATACGACACGACTTGTATTTTAATCATCGCTCAATTGTATTTTAAATTTATCAAAGTTTGAGCAATATCTCAGTGTGGAATCTCATGAAGTGTTTTGATTAAATCTCTATTGGCAATTCTATGGCCTATTGAATAGAATAATTTGAGATACTTCCTCAATCTTAAAATAATGTATTCATCAGGCAATTTAATAGCTCATTAGGTAATTAAACATGGTCGATCAGTATTTAATTATACATTTTTAAAGATGAATTTAATCTTGATGTAAGAAAAGATAATGAAATATCACTTCATAACCCTGAATCTGTTAAATTTATCAATATTCTACATAATTTTTGCCAATAGTAAGTTCCTGTAGCAATGCAACATAGTTCCATATAAACGTCAATTATTTAAATGAACAGGTGTTAAGGATTATCACCAAATAAACAATTATTTAACTTGGTTAAGAAACATTGTATTAATACATAGCATAATACGTGTCGGTGTAGATATAAGTATCAACATTGTTGTTAAGTTATATGAACAGTACAGTTGTTTTTTTTTTAATATAACGTTTTACTTACAAACTTGTGTTTTTGTTACCAGACAAAAGGCATAATAAAATATTGTTAAAAAAAACATAGAATTTCATAATAAACAAAATTTTTGTACATAAGTATCCTGCTAATTGCAGGATGGTCACACTTTCAATTCAATTCTCTCAATAAATTCTACACAATATTATAAAATCATTATTATAATTAATTAATTAGGTACTATAAAAAATCCTAGGTAAAATACATATTAGTAATTTTACCTTCCCAGTTGTACGGCGCGCACCGTTCCCGCGCGCCTCAAGGAGTTGTCAGCAAACTGCAGGGGCCCTTCAGGGTCGAAGCCTCCTGGAGTCTAGAGGGTGGTGGGAAACTGTTACCTCGACTCCAGGAATAGGGCAAGGAAGGTTCGGGGTAGGTTTTTTAGTCAGTAAGAGTCTGACACTAGTCTCCCGCTCCGCCCAAGAGCGGGTTTCGTCATTGGATGATTTTCACCTACCATAAAAAAAAAAAAAAAAAAAAAACCTTCCCAGTTGTACATACCACATTAACCCCTACTTAATGGTAAAAACTGTAATGACAAGACTATAAGCAATAAGAATATCTCATTTCAGTCAACATACAATCAGTGACAGATTGGTGAAATGATGGTGGTCACCACTGCTGATTCCGGCTTTCAGGAGTGGTTGGGAAAAGGGCAACGGGCGTTGTCCATTTTCCCGCCATTTATGAATCTTATGTTATGGAGGTCCAGATTAAACCTAGTCTTAAAGTCTCTACATAAACGTGCAGCCTATCTCGTGGAGTCGTCGCACTGGAGGAGCATGTCCTGTGCAGCGACACACAGGTGCTGCGCGGTGGGACGCATGCTCGCCATAGTCTCCGTGCAGCAGTAGAACAGAGCCAATGGATGCATGTACTGCTTCTCTGAAATGTTTCCGGGCAGATCGGGTCTGGTGCCTGGGAAATAAGATTTTATTTGTTACTTCATGCATAGGTAATTCGTAATCCTCTGAGCAGACAGGGTGACACCCAAATACAGTCAGAAAGTGATACAAACTGTTAATGATGTTGAGGTGTTCATTCTCAAAACCGGGTAAGTGCAAATCTCGCACAAGATGAGTTCTGTACAGTCCGTAGCATAAAGGCAAAAAAAAAACATTTATGGTATAAACAAGAAATATATCTCATCTGTGAAAATTTCAACTGCTTAGCTATAGTTTACACAGAATAATGCCTGATAACGCCGATAGATGGATAGCAGAGTCAGTAAGGTTCCGTTTTTATCCTTTGGGTTTGATATTAAAAAACATCAGGAATACACAATAGAGTTAATAACAGTGCACTGTTACACCGGCATGTCCTAGAACCAAAAATCCGAAGACATGAGACCCACCAAACCGCACAGGAATCGCGTGATGGATTACGGCCCATTCCCTCTCTTACAGTTACATGCCAGAATCCCAGAAGTGGGAACATTATAAGGTTGATGCTATGCTTTACTATGCACCGTTATAAACATTGCAGTGTTAAGATATGGCAGTAAAATTGCTAACAAACACGACGACCAATAACTAGCTATTGCTGAATGCAATGCACATTTGAAGTTCCTAAAGGTTTCGACCAGTATATCAAAATACACTGTACTGTTTGATCGCCAAGAATCAACTTGCTAATTTGACATAACATTTTAAAACAAATTCTACTAAGAACAGTTTGAAACTTTGAGGGAAGCGGAATCCATCGATTCGAGAAGAAGAAGAAGAAGTTTGAAACAAAAACTTTCCGTTTTAAACTATTGAATACCATAATTAGGACATAATATAAACACAATAGGTGTACGAACGCCGGCTTTCGTGGGGCTCAAGATTTTAAACTCACCATATCTGTTAGAGAAGTAATCCTCGATACTGTCAACAGTATCGTCGAGACACTGCACACTATCCTCCATGGAGTCGCCATTCAGTGAGTGCGGAGGCATGAGAGCCATCATCTCCCACATTGTGAGGCCTAGAGGCCATATGTCCGTCTTACAGGATATCTCGCCTCCGTGGATTACTTCTGGGGCACTCCAAGCTTCTGTACCTGGAATTTGAAGAGGGTTTGTTTAGAGGGATGCTCAGACTGTTGTGACGTAATTATGCAACAAGGCAACATACAGTACGGCAGTCGGATCTTGGCGAGTCTGAAGTTAGAAAATTCGTACAAAAATAAATGATTAATATTTCATAAGTGTCGACGAACCGCGCATGAACTTTATATGGTTGTAAAACTCCCTTCGCGCGTTTAGTATGCACGGTTCGCGAACGCAAGTCGTTCACACTATGGGAATTTACATTGCATGATACATCGTGGCAAAGTGGACGGTAAATTCTTTAATTGCGTGCGTGTTGTATGTTAGGTACGTTACAGCAGTCCATGCCCGGCTTGAAAAGTAGCCGACCAAATTTGAAATTTCTTAAGTTTTAGCTTGAGAATGGCTTTACCTTCTTCTTTTTTCACCTTTTTGCAATGTATTCTAATATTCCGTATCAAGTGGAGACGCATCGCGGGAGCCCACTAGCCAACGAAAATTCAACATGATCAACCACGACCACCCTGTCGAGAGTGAACGACTCGAAACGAACTTTCTACGAAAACTCGAACGTTCTACGAAATATTAGAATCGTTGTTAATTGTTGCATAGACAAAAAATAAGAAAAAATTGGGTAGGTAGGTAGGTAAAGTATGATGGGTAAGGTTTTGGAGATACGCAAGTTCAGGTGGTTTGGTACATAACATGTATCATGGTCTAACTCTGGACGGTCGTCACCTACGCAGATGTCGTGCGATCGATGGACCTCAATGGAGCACCTTTGTTTCAAATAGTCTCTGAGGTGTCCGTCGCTGCAGGATTTAAATTAATAGTCTGCACCGAAAACTGGCCATTCGAATCGTACGTGTATCGGTAAATCTCCAGGTATCCTTCGAGGCGGTAACTTTCTTGGCATGCTTTCCGTCGTAAGACATATATGGCAGATATGGCTGCGAGAAGACTCTCGCAGCGCTTTGGCAGATATCATGAATCCAATGTAGACACAAACGAATTCATGATATCTGCCAAAGTGGCAATAGTGTAATGGGAATCACTGTAGTAAGGCTGATAGAACCCCGCTTCCATCAACCAATATAGATGGGACTTAGGAACCACGGGCGATCAGAGTGGGGCCTCTGCTCGCCCATCAAGTGATTCTAGGGAACACAGTGGCATGGCGCCTGTTATAGCATATCCCTGAAGATATGCCATAATAGGCGTTGTGCTGAATCCCACACTACAATCCAGACGCCTTTTTAAGGATTCCCTCCAAAAACCTAAAAGGATAGGTAAGGTAGCATATCATGGGATCGTAAAAAATATCTATAAATTAATATCATTATTAAATATTTTGTATTTGCTATATAATTGTTATGACTAATGAAATTATAACAATGTTAGATTGACTTTTAAAATTCAAAATGATTGATAAAACATTCAGGTGTAGAAATAAAAATGAATAATGTTTTTTATAATAGAACAATGACTTATTGAGTATAAGTCATTGTTGCTACACAAACATTGTCATTAAACTGTTACATAAAACCCTACCATTGAGTAAATGTTTAGTTTTAATAACCTCATGATTTTACAGACAATTGATTACAATTACTATTCACTTCTTAGCCAATGACTATGGAAATTAAAACATTGAAGAATAGAATAACATAGGCATTTATTAACCAACCAATACCTATTTGTATCATCCTCTATTCAATTAACACAGTGGCGGCGCAAGATCAAAATTTGATGTGGGCAAGATATATTTTGCGAGGCCCCCTGAAGAAGGACACAAAAGGACCGATTTTGTTGAGAGAAAAATTTTTTGATACTCGAATTTTTACGCACCTTCGCGTACGGTGCGCGGTGGTCGGAAATCTGGATCGGAATCCCGGTTGCATCTGGGGCGTTGGTGCTATTGCCTTATGCTGTTGGCCCCCTCCTTTGCTAGTATTACTGCTTCGCAGAAGGAGGCATCCACCTGCCACTGCTCCGGACCATGATCAGTACCAAGGCTCGGCGCTAGAGATTACCGCCTCCGATTGCCTTCACAAGGATACGGCGATGTCAAGTGTGCCCCGCCCAAGCGTGGCATACTTCTATCGTGTGCTCCACCGTGTCCTCCAGGCGCTCCATACAGTGGCGAAACCCGGGCGTCACTTCCTCACAAATCCAGTGCACATACTTTACAATTTAACATGTCCGGTAAGGACCAGCGTCACGCAGAAGGTGAGGACGCCGTAAGGTCTTTCCAGCCAGGCCTCAAAGAGGGGACTTACCGCATTCCCAGAACTGGGTTGCGACAGTCGCTGTCGCCATAACACCATGACATCCCGCCAGAACTCAATTCACTACTCCGCGACTTGACGCGGCAGTGGAGTTGCTTCCTGCTGTTGCATCTCCACTACACGCGCAAATCATGCACGTGTGCAAGGACTGTTGCCTCCAGATCCCAAAGAGACTTACCGCTTCAAGCGAAAGCGCCCACACTGATGCTCCATAAAGGGCCAAGGATCGATCGATTTCTTGGTAGAGCCTCCGGAAGAAGGCGTCTGGACCCCAAGACCGGCTGGAGCCGCTTGAGGGCAGCCCCAGTCCGGTTCAGCTTAGTAGGAGCCAGATGTGGGAAATGCTCGTTAAAATTCCATCGGCTGTCGAGGACGAGCCGATATGAACTCCTCCAGCCATCAGCTTGGAACCCGGTGGCGGCGCGTTCCAAGGGCCGTGGAAACACATGGTCTCGGACTTGTACAGCGCCACCTCAATCCCAACTGCTACATTCTGCCAACGAGTATCGGATCTTCGCAACCCCGCATGTCGCTAGTTCGACCGCCATCCGGTTCGATTCTTCCTGTGCTAAGACCGATGACGTCAGGAAAATAGCCGCGCAGCACGTAGTCGTACCCGATGTTCCACAAGGGTGGTCGTAGTACCGATCCCTGCGGAACACCACATGACATCTCTCGTCTTTTCCACTCGAGCCCTGGTGACCGGGGTAGATGATATACATGACCGATAGGTAGGCCTCAATTACACAACAGAGGTAGTCGAGCACCCGGCGGTACCGCCAGATACTTGCCAATTTTTATATTATTTATTGCTAGATGAGTAATTATATCTACATTTCCGTTCGCGGGCCTTCGAGGCGCGAGGCCCCTCGGACCGCGAGGCCGTGGGCGGTCGCCCACGTCGCCCACGCCTTACGCCGCCTCTGAATTAACATTTTGAATACCATAATTAGAGATATAATAGAGAGACAATATATGTTTAATATCTCATATTGATTCTATGACGAAACAACCAGAAAGTACAACGCAGTAAACAACCTACAACGCAGTAGGGGGCTGCGAACAACCATAGCAACAACGGTAATTTTAGTTAAACTATTTGCATGTATAGCTTCTTCATCATCATCATCATCATCCTAGCGGTAGTCCCGGTTGCCAACCTTGGCTTTCACCTCGGTGCCCGGGGTCCGCTTTCTTACTAACACCCGTATTCACAAACGTTACTATGCAGTCTCACAGTGCTCGCGAGCGCACAGGGCAGGGTTTGTGAACTACGCAACACAAATGAACCAATCACAGAGCTCTATTTCAACGCTGTGCGTTTGCTCAGTCAAGGGTCGTTTGAGTATTGTTTGTGAATACGGGTGTAAGACGCCTCCACTTCGCTCGGTCTTTCGCATCCTTTGCCGTAAGCCCATTGTATAGCTTCTTCAATACAGAGAATACATCAGCAATGATCCCTAGACTTCCTCAAGGTGTATTGACCATTTCATACATAATATCATCTATCTTATGAAATGTGTCATATTTTTGTTTTAACCATTCAAATACCATAATTATGGACATAATAGAAAGACAATAAAAAACCACTTACCAAAATACACAGCTTTCCCAGCCCTACTTTTGTCAAAAACACCATTCTCGTCAAGTGGTAGGGTTACTCCGAAGTCACACAGCTTGCAGATCACAAAGTCTCCATTCACAAGGATATTGTAGGACTTCATGTCTCCATGTAGGATCTGCATCTTTGTATGAAGGTAGTCCAAAGCACTGGCTATGTCAGCTGCTACCTGGAATATGGGTTACTTTACTTAGTTTTGAAGTGAAGTACTTCAACCAAGTTCAGTTTATGGTTATAATAGCATGCAAAACATTTTCTTGTTTATTGTTAATAAGTATACATATATATGTAATACTGAGCAGGCAACTCCAAAACAGTTATAAATAATAAATATTTAAATTGAATTACTTCTATGTGGCAAAATATACACACACAAATATACATAAACTGCTGAAATTTTAACCCACAAATTCAAAATTGGGTATTTTTCAAACACTACTTTAACTTGAACATTGGCAAAATTTGAGTCAGTGGTTCGTCTTAGGGTTGAATCGGCATTTTAAAAAAAGGCTTGAGACATGCGAAACTCACCCTCGATTTCTGATTTAAGCATATAAAGTTGAGTATATCTCAAACTTTAGCCTGCACATCTATCAAAATTTGGCAATAAAGTAAGGTCATTGAGCGAAGACACTCAATTCAAAATACTCAATTACCCATAATCACTCTCAGAATTGCTGGAGCTATTATTATAAAAAAGAGTGTGAATTTTCAATATATACACACTTTTGATGAGTATAGTATATAGACTTACTTTCAATATTTGCTTTGGCAAAAATGGTTCACTGTCATCTTCTACTCTTTTCTCAATCATATCACCAAGGGACACGTCACAGGCCTCCATCCCTAAATACAGGACCTTCGTCTTGCTGAACGCACGGAATCCGACGATATTAGGGTGTGACATGCGCTGCAGAAGTTCCGCTTCGGCCTTTATGCGGTCAGTGTAAACTTTGTTCGGTTTTACTCGTTTGTTCAGCATTTTGAGAGCCCACGGCGAGCGAATTTTACCCGCACGAGGGGATCTGACCAATTGCATCACACTTACACCTAAAATTTTCAGTTGAACAACGTTTTAAATTAAGTTTCAAACACGCGAAGTCATTTAAAAAAAGTAATATTTTTACCTGTTCCATAGCCAAGTCTATTTAAAAATGGTGACGGCGGTATTGTGATTTTCTCATTAATATCCAGGGCTTTGTTTTTAATAGGTGTCTTGAACTCAGTCATGTTTAATATTTATTTATTTGTTAAAATCACTCGGCTATACAAGATTCGATAAGTACGTTAACTTTCAAATTCAATCAAACAACAAACGATGTTTTGAAGTGACATAATAGCAGTGCTACCAACTTCAAAAAACAACAATAAAAAAAATGATAAATGCTATTCTGCTCTAAATGTATCGAAAAGAAAGAGATACACCGAAAACATCATGTTAAAGATTATATTTTGTACTGATTATGGATAATACCGTTCATTCGTCTAGAAACGGAACTTGTATTGTATTAAACAAATTTGCTTACCGCTGGCCCTATGTATGCTTAGATCTTTAAAAGTACGCAGATTTTGATGCGGTTTTTTTTAATAGATAGAGTGGTTCAAGAAGAAGTTATTAGTTTATGTATTTATTGTTGTAATGGATATTATACCTATTCAATATCAGTACCAGTGCGAAGCTGGGGCGGGTCGCTAGTTCTGATTAACATACTTTAGTTCTACCTCGCTAAAACAGTCTTAATACAAGATATGTACTTATGAATGCATCAATCCAGCATCAGCATGGTCTGTTTTTCCGTTCGGAGATTCGCACAGCAAAAAAAAAATTCGCATAGCGGTTTTTTATGGTGGGAAAAAATCATTTAATGACGAATCCCGGCCTTGGGCTGTGCGGGAAACAGTGTCAGACTCATACTGACGAAACGACCCGCACCGTTTTTTCTTAGCCTTAATACCGGGGAACACCTTTGTTTCAGAAACAAGAACGGGGCCCCAGTAGATGCGCATAGCTATATGGAGGGGAAGCAGGTAGTAATAATAAATACCTAATATATTTAGGAAATATTGCAAAAAAATCCATAAAAAAATAATCTTCCGCCTTCCGCACGTAGGATAGTAGGATTTGCAATTTTTCAAAAAGTTAAAATTTCGGAAGGTGCGACCTTGTTATTAAGAAAAAAAAATAAAGAAAAATGTAAGTACTTGCAAGTATAATTTTTAAAATTAAAACCATTAAAAAATACGCCAATGGGCGTATTTCGCGCCTAAATCTAATATGTATAAAAATGAATCGCAAAATGTGTTGGTAAGCGCAAAACTCGAGAACAGCTGAACCGATTTCGCCAATTCTTTTTTTGTTGTGTTTATTGTTGTCCGGGGGAGGTTCTTATGAGAAAAAAAAAATAGGTCATAGTAGGGTAGAGTGGAGTAAAGTAGAATAATCTGTTGCCGGGAGCGAAGCCGCGGGCATAAGCTAGTATTAAATAAAAAACACTGAAAAGGTTTTTAATAGGTATTGAATCAGGCGTTTTGAAAGAAAAGAAAGAGAAGAGAAAGAGCAATCGCTGTAGGATTTTTCACACAACTTTTTTCGTTCACAGTTTGTAAATAAATTATTTTTTCCTAAATAAACTGAATTTTAAAAATATCTTGCCTCGATTTGAAAAATCGAATAGTCAAGTTCGTCGTAAAGTAGGTACTTTGGTTCACGACCTTGCCGCTGTGAGCAGCGGCTAAGCGCGAGGTAGCGAGCGGTAAAATCGAAACTTATAAAAATACTAGCTTTTGCCCGCGGCTTCGCCCGCGTGGTATTGGGGTTGGGGTTTCCGGGATAAAAGTAGCCTATTCCGGAGTGTAGGTATCCTATGCCTGTGCCAAATTTCATCCAGATCCGTCCAGCCGTTTTGGCGTGATTGAGTAACAAACATCGAAACATCCAAACATCGTAACTTTCGCATTTATAATAATAGTAAGATTAGATTATTCGATTGTAAATTAATAGTAATGTATTCGTGTGTATTATAAAAGCCGCTGTGTTGACAGTTTTCCTTTCTTAAGTCTCCTTAGTTACGGTTGCTAAGCAAATAACATTATGAGAAAATTACTCGCTACTGTAATATTTGAATTATAATTATAAACTTGTTGAATGAGAGAAGTATCCTTGTTTTACTGTGACCATCCTGACGTAACAGTTGGTTCACCGTAGTTATTCTAAGGTTTTTTAGAGTACCTAAGAATTATCCATTCCTTTGAACCATGCTAAAAACGCCGATCGGCGTTCCATATTATCCTAGAGAGGTGCGGAGGGCAGTCTCTAGGATAATATGGCACTTGGCTTATATAATCTACATCTACACTAATATAATAAAGAGGTAAAGTTTGTTTTTTTGTTTTTTTATTTTTTTGTTTGTAGGAGGTAATCTATGGAAGTAATGGTTCGATTGGAAAAATTGAAGCTATAATAGAAAGCTGCTTTACTCCTGAGTGACATAGGCTATAAATTATTTATATTACATGGATATTAACCGAGCTATCACAACTTTTGTCTCACAAATTTTCCGCGGACGAAGTCGCGGGCAGAAGCTAGTAGGTATTATTTTTATTATTTTTCATTTGAATACAAAACCCGTCTCGAATAGGTACAATTACCTATTAAAATAAAGTATGCACTGTCTTTATATTGACAATCATCTTTATTATTATTTAAACAATTAACACCAAACTAATACAAAAAGGATCAGTTCGCTATTGTACTTATTTACAACTTACATTTAATTTTTGATGTAAATAAAGGGTCCTCATGGCCGAGTTACACGATTTTATGAATTTATTTACATTGAACGATTTTTTATGTAATATGGAAAAATGTAGGACTTACGCCACTACAACTTGGCTGAGATTGAGTAGAAAGTACTTTAGGCAGATTTTAAGAAGCGAGCGATTAAAATCGTCGCCATCATTTCAGCCGAAAGACGACTACTGTTGGACATAGCCTCTGCCACAACGTGCGGTCCTGTGCTTCTCGCAACCATCCGATTCCAGCACCCCTGACCAGGTCATCGGTCCACCTTGAGGGAGGCTTTCCAACACTGCGTCTAACAGGACACAGTCGTCACTCCAGAACCTTTCAGCCCCAACAGCGATGAATAGAATAGAATAATACTTTATTGTACACCAAAAAAGCAACAATTTTACAGGAACTTATATAAATGGGTACAAAGGCGGTCTTATCGCGCCATGGTTCTCTTGTGGATATCATTTCTAATTCGATCACGCAATGAAACTCCAAGCATAGGTAGTCCTTTCGATTGCCCTTTGGGTGACTGATTCTTCTTATGAGGCTTATTGTCAGCGACCACGTTTCGGAGTCATATGTCATCACTGGCAACACGCACTGGTCATAACTTTTCGTCTTGCTTGCGACACTGTGGTAGTTAGATTGGGAAGAAACCGTACAGTTTCCCGTACGCTGCCCAGCCGAGTCGGATGCGACGATTGACCACTTTCTCGAAGTTGGACCTACGCAACTGGACCGTTTGTCGAAGGTAAACGTAGTTGTTTACAACTTCGAGTGCAGTCTCCGATTTTGATAGAAGTGGGTGCTACATGGATGTTAACCATGACTTTGGTTATGTCCATGTTCATTTTACCACTCTTTCGGAAGCTCTACCGAGGTTACAGAGCATTGTACTGAGCTCCTCTGTAGTCTCAGCCATAACTACTATGTCGTCGGCAAACCGAAAGTGAGTGATGTACTCGCCATTGACATCAATGCGTAGCCCTCTCCACCCCAGAACCTTGAAGACATCATCCATTGCGGCCTTGAAGTTTCGGAGAAATAGCCTGTCCCTGCCTCATACCTCGCTACAAGGATAGGTTTCGAGGTCTGACCCAGAAGTCGGCCTGTCAATGTGGCACCGTTAGAGACACTGCAGTACAACCCTGGCTCAGTCCACAAACGCTAAGCAGAGAGGCTGCTTATACTCCTCAATCTTCTGTATAACCTGCCGCTGCGTATGTATATGATCCACGGTTTGCAAGTATTATTTTTTCATCATACGGCCATAAGATACCTTTTTTTACAAAATTGAGTGCACATTATAGGCACCTATATTTAATAAGACTTAAAAATATGAAGTGTCTTATAGTTTACGAAACATCGATAAAATAAGTAGTATGACATATACTTACTATAGTATACACAATTGTAGCACATAGTTTTAAACGACCTTATGGTTCCTTGTGGCCGTTTTCACATTACACGGCTGCACGGTTACGTCTAAATATATTATACAATTACTCTGACGGTGTCAAGTTGATGTTAACAACAACTTGAGGCATATAAGTTAAACTTAAATGGCGATCGACCAATGCGATTAGAATTTGACTTATTTAATTTATTTTTACGTTTTAAAACTAATTCAGAGTAATCGCTGTATTTTTAAGTTTCTTTTCGTATTCTTTGACTCATTTCACTATATGTGTATCAAGTACAATTAACAATTCAATGTACAGTAACAGATTTTCGGGGTTCAACCGAAGTGCAGCGCAGCACAGACAGCCATTTTTGTTCAACTTATTTCCCGCGTATAATATGCGATATAGATATACCACCGAGCAGTTTGAACTAACTAGCCGTAACGGCTACTTAGATACATTTTGTGAGAAAATATCTGAAACTACTAGTCCACAGTTAGTTATCATAATATTAATTTACCCATATAGGTACTGGAAAAGGTTTTCCTTGGTTTACTAGCAAGGTTGAAAAGGTTTAGGAATTATCAGCAAATAAACAATTAACTTAGCTAAGAAATATTGTATTGATACATAGCATAATATGTATCGTTTGTTATGTGAACACAAATATAACATTTCACTTAAAATAATATGTTTTTGTTACCAGACAAAATGCTTAAAATAATAAAATACCATGTTAGAAAATAGGTAAATTAGAATTACATAATAAAATATAATTTCCGGGATGTTCCAACACATTATGTTATACAAACTAATCAGTCAATTAATTCTACACAATAATGTAAAATCATTATCACAATAACTAGGCGGGAAAATTACATATTAGTAGTTTTGGCTTCAATAGTAAACTTGTACACAGTAACCCGTACGTTCTTATAATCGAATAAAACTCACTATCACGTCAAGGTCGGTACATCTCGGGCTTGCGGACGGCGAGTAATAGGTAACTCGCCTTCCGAACCGAGCCAAAGTCAAGTCATCGAGTGTTCCATCCGCGCTTCAACATGTGCAACATTGTAGCAGTCCAACAGCCTCCGAGCCTCCTGAGGCCATGGCTCATGCGAAAGTGAACCCAGGTACTCTAAGAAAGCAGACAAGGAACAGGAATTGATCAGGAAAAGTATGACACACTCTCTGCGCTCTACCCAAGAGAGAGCACGAAAAGTTAATGAATATTTTTTATCTAAAAAAAACCACACAATCTATGACGAATTGGTTATTTGACTACCAAGACATCGTTGTTTCCGGATATATTGGCCTAATTTGACCTGACTGATGTGTGTGTGAAATATAATGAGATCCATCTTAAAACTACAGTTTAGAAGCCTTATAACGAGTCTACGTGGTGGTGTTCCTGCTCTATCACGACGTGAGGCACAAGGGTCCGGGCCCGCCGTGGTTGAGGTGAGGGAACCAAACTCCATAGTTGAGATGGTTGAGCATGTCGGTGGCGGCGAGGCTCAGCTCCTGCGGCGTGGGGCGCTTCCTGGGCTCGGTCTCCGTGCACCAGTGGAACAGCACCAGCGGGTGCATGAACTCCTTCTCCGAGACGTTGACTGGCACAGCGGGGCGGGTACCTGGGGAATAAAGTTCCATTTGTGACTGCTCATGAGAAATAAACTACCATTACATAGCAATTCATTTTATATTAAACTAGCTCCTGTCACCGGCTTTGAGTTTTTAAAAGTAGAAATACCATTGTGCTGTGTCTGTCTCAAATAAAAATATTTATATTCTATTCTATATATTTAATATCTAGGTTTTACTCGCGGCGTCACACCCGCTCTACTATTTCATACCCCTACCTAGATAGGTAATTCCTTTTTTGTTTTGTTTGTTATTGTCAGGAGAAGGTTTTTAAGAAAGAAAAAAATTAAGGTAGGCAGATTAGGGTATTCAAAGCTCGAATTTGGAACATCAAAGCGATTTGAACAATAATCCTATTGAGTTAAAATGTTTAATTCATTCGAAGTCCAGCAATTTTCCGGCAAGCTTAAGACACTGCTTCATCCCCTAGTTACATAATCTACAATTATTGGACACACCATTTTTAAAAGTGTATAAGTAGGAGTAAATCCAAATACCAATTTATCTGTAGCTATTGATCAATACAATTTTATTCAACAGATGATACTAAGAAGAAGTGGAAAAAGTTATTCATAAACTCACCATATCTATCAGTAAAGTATTCATCGATCCTTTCAAGGCTTTCTTCAAGTCTATCTAGCCCATCTCTGGGACTGACATCGGGAGTATCGTCGGGAGCGTCGTCGACGTCGTCATCATCATTGTCGACATTGGCCGGCAGCGGCTGCGTGGAGCAGCCGGGCACGGCGTGCGGCGGCATGAGCGTGAGCATCTCCCACAGCGTGAGGCCGAGCGCCCACACGTCCGACTTGCTGCACACCTCGCCGCCGTGGATCACCTCCGGGGCGCGCCATGCATCTGTGCCTGCGATTTAAACAGTACGAGTTGAGAACAGTACATTAAATGTACGATTTTATTTTGTTGCAGAAGTTTTGCTCTACTTTAAACTTGTTGAAGAAAAGTATTTGTATGTGTATTTGATTTGTATATGAACAACAAAACCCTTTTTCGATGATTTGTTAAATTGTAATTCAGCAGTACGTAAGCTATATAAGAGTACCTACAATTTTAATAAACCACTTGTTTCCCTACTTATTAAGTAAGAGATAGATAGATAGATACTCGTACAATTGTAAAATTAATTTATAAACCTTTAAATATAATATATTTATTCAAATAACCAGACTTCCTCAAAATGTTTAGACCATTTTAGACATATTATCTATCCAATATTCTTCATATTTTTATTTAGAAACCACTTACCGGTATACTCAGCATCCCCTACCCTATTTTTGTCCAACACGCCATTTCGGTCAAGCGGTAGGAGGGCTGTGAAGTCACACAGCTGACAGTTTTCAAAACTTCCTTTCACCAGAATGTTGTAGGACTTAACGTCTCCGTGTAGGACCTGCATCTTAGTGTGAAGGTATTCCAGCCCACAGGCTATGTCTGCTGCTACCTGGAAGACGGGTTTCGTGGTAATTACAAACACTTTATAAAGATTGCACCAGTCCGCGACTATAGCTCATAAAAGGAAAGACGGTTACAAACTAGCATTTCAATCAAGCAGTGCTTATTCTCTAAGAAAACAGCCTTGAACGCAGCGCTGGTCACAGGGACGGAATCCAAGTAGGTACATTGGATTGTCAATGAGACATTAGGTTTAGAATCCAATGTGCCATTTTGTCACCTTGGTTGGACCTCAGTTCGTGTGTTTGGTTTGTGTTGCGGCTATATGGTTGTAAACCACGCGGCAACATGTCTGCAAATCTGTCATTGTGGTTGAGGAAACGAGCCTCCCAACCAAGGACGTTTAAGGTCATGGTTTACATCCACAGCCTACACGGATTCAAACTACGACAGTTACTTCGGTTGGGAAGTTATTATACAAATATCAGGTCCACTCTCATGAACGACGTTAAAATTACATGCTATTTTATCTAACATCATGTGCCACAGATAAGAATAATTTGGTGTGAAATAAAAAGCTAAACGAGACTATTTATAACGAACTATTTGTAACGAAGGGCTGATATTTTATAAACAGACCTTTGGGCTTTGGGTATGTGAAAAAATTGCAGATTTTTTTTTTTCAAAATAAAATGTGTTAAATTTTTGAACCAATAATATTCTGTTCTCTCCTCTTTTTATATAGAAACGGAAACTATTTTTCCATATTCATACTCCATAAGTTTTGACGTTTTCGTGGTACTAGCACAACAACATGCTGAAATACTGTGCTTGCAGTCCAATGTTACGTCGTAAGGGAGAGCGCTAGGTCTAAGCTAGTCGTGTAGATCCTCAAGGCAACACCGGCGGATCCACGTTCCCAAGATTGTCACCTTGTTTTTACCCGACTACGGCGAAGCAAAAGGAGGGTTATGATTTTGACCTGTATGTATGTATGTGGGTATGGATGTTAATCTGTTCCCTCGTAACTTCTAAACTACTTATCAGAATTCGACAAATGACATATCATTAGAAGCGTCTTAATTGTCCGCTGGTTATAGGCTATATGGGATTTCACAAAATCTAATGTGGCGCCCTCTAGCGGACAAAACATACGAAGTAAAAAAATAAAGTTAAGATAAATATGCCGTGTTTGGTATCATTTGAAAGCGCTTTACTTGTACATTTTGAATATATATATATTACTAGTATTTGCTTGTGACTTTACCTGTATTCATGGGCTGAGAAATCAATGAACCCAAGATTAACCTATTTAGAACTCCAAAATATGTTAAATAAAAATAAAGTTTAAAAACTAACACCCGACTACTTAAAAACACGCTCTAAAAAGTACGAAACAAGAAAACAAGAAAGCCGTGGTCGTATGCCATAAGAATAATAAATTAAAAAAAGTGGCATACGACCACGGCTTTCTTGTTTTCTTGTTTCGTACTTTTTAGAGCGTGTTTTTAAGTAGTCGGGTGTTAGTTTTTAAACTTTATTTTTTGTCTAATTACTTCAGTACCTATTAGACGTACCTGAAACCGCCAGGTGATCTACAGATTAGAGGGCTATCCACTCGGGATGGTACATTCCTTATCCTACTTAACCCATACATTCCTTTCCAGGAAACTTAGGACAGGAACCTTGGAGTTTGGCTGTTGGTCTCCTACCAATTCACTCCTCAGCCTCAACAGCCAAACTTCACTCTTAACTGACCATGACTGTAACTCCTCAGTGATTAAGTTTTTGTTTTTATAGTTGATAGGTCCTTGAGCATTTTCCTGGCAACTTTAGCACAACCAGGCAAGTTGAGGACCAATCAATATGCATTACTATCGGATAGCATGGCTGTCCTGTAAGTAATGAACAGCCAAACATTTATTTCTCAGCTGATACATGAGTCGCCCATGGCCCAACCTATTAGGAAAATACAGATACATCCCCAAAGCAAAAAGACAGCAGACAAAATTGGCAGAAGGGACATGAGTGTGGCAGCCTCCAATCCTGAATTTGTGCCTCTCCATTTCAGTTACTTATGCAATCTGGACAAAAAAAAAAACTGGTATGGAAATGCACTAGAGAATTATGGCACAGACCAAGGAGCCATGAAGGCACTACTCACATTGATAGTTACTTCATAAAACAGACCCTATAATGGACTGCATGAACTGACCCAATAGCAGAATGTCACAACTGTTACTGGAGAGACTTTGGGACCTTTCTACACCCACTTACACTTACACCCACTTACATACACACTTTAAAAAGATTACATGGAGGATGATGAAACAGCAGCTTATCTGCCTCTAAGCTGGCCAGATTGATGCAGGGCAAGGTACCCCAGCAATAGTAACACCAAGGCACTGCTAGCCTTCCTCAAGAAGTTGAGGTGAATCGAATGACACTTTTGTCCCTCCCATATGCAAAACACACGTGAGGAATTGTAAACACCATCCTGACACTTAATGATAAAACAGGTCAATATAATTTTTGTTGTTATTTTATAACTCAAGAATGGGCTCATCTAACCAAACCAAATGTTTAGGTTATATTCGAACTATTTAGTAGATGATTTATGTGAAGTTTGCACAAAATCCGTCAAGTGATTTTTCATTTATCAATTTTTTTTTTCAATTTTTCTGAGGAGGTTAATTCAAGACAGTAAAGTAATAGTAAACCAAATATTTGAGTTACAAAAAAACCAGAATTTCTTGTGGCAAAATACATATTTAGAAAATTTCAGTGAATATGTAAATATGTATTTTGCAAAAAGTAGTAATTGGCAAAGAGGACCAAGTTGTCCTTTAACCAAGTTGTCCTTTAACCCCAAGCGAACACCGGCATTCACACACCTATTGTTCTTTGTGTCAATAATTACCAAAGTCGAAAGGTAAACATAAACTTATGATTAGTGTTATTACTTACTTTTAATATTTGCTTTGGCAAGAATTGTTCATGTTTTTTTGCAATTTTCTTTTCAATCATGTCACCAACGAACATAGCACAACCCTGCAAATATAGGAGCTCCAAATACTGGTATTTTGAATGCTTGTTGTACATGCGGAACCTGGCGATGTTAGGGTGTGACACGTGTTGCAGGAAATTGGCTTCGGCTTTCTTTGCGTCTTTGCTCGGCTGTATGCGTTTGCTCAGTATTTGATAAGCCCAGGGCGATTTCACCACTGCTCGAGGGCATCTGAACAGCTCCACACCTAAAATTTTTAGATAAACTTGGTTGTAACTAAAGTTTCAATCACAAAAGTAATATAAATAAAACATGGTAATTTATATACAAAACGTGGTTTTTTTTACCTGTTCCAAAGCCGAATCTATTCAAAAACGGTGACGGAGGTATTGTGATTTTCTCGTCAACCAGTTTTTTTCTTTTAGGCTCCTGGGGCTCACTCATGTTTAATATTTATTTATTTGTCAAAATTTAATAGATGACTAAAACAGACCCTAACCACAGCACAAATATGGTGCTGGTTGGTGTTGTTTGTTGTTTTGAAATTTGCACCGCATTCCGACTCACGCTATCGCGGATTTTTGCCGTCAACAAATTGTTGACGGAATGCGGTCACTCGAAAGTAGACTGTTGCCGAGCTTACAACGATTCGTACGTGAGTCGGAACGTGGCGTTTTGTTTGACAGTGACATACTTGCAGTGCTACCAACATTAATAGACAATTAAATCCATAAAATTGGATTGAACCAACCGTAGAATACTGGATAGGAGACATAATAATTAGAGTAGAATAAACATCCTTCTTGACCACGAGCTTTGCGCTTGCTACTCTCATTAGTCGAGCGCGCATTTCGTGTGCGGGGTGAATAGAAACAATATTTTTTTGCTTTTCACGTTATTTTAAATTTGCTTGCAGCATTTAAATATTTTTTATTACTAAACAAAAATGATTTATTAAAACTAAAAATGTGAATTAAATTTTAGTTTTAATTAAAAAAAAAAATAGTTTTATTTACCCCATGAGTTTCTTTTCAGCTCATTTTACCCAGTACTATAAGGCGTGCCGGATTAAATCAATGCGGAGCCAATGGCAAATTCTACTATAAGGGTCTTTGTAAAATGAAAAGAAATTAAAATATTTCAAATTATTTTTCGCTGAAGCCGCAGGTCTGTAGCCTCCTAGCTAGCTAGCGATAGTCCTCCTAGTCTAGGATGCAAATCCTAGCATCAGTTTTATAATGTTCCCACTGCCGGGACACAGGCCTCCTCTCTAGAAGAAACAATGGGCCGTAATCCACTACGCGGGCCCGAGTTGGTGGATGTCACATGCCTTTGTAATTGTGGTTCTAGGTCATGCAGGTGACATCTTTCTGTGAGACCGTGATGATCCAGAAGGAGGCCGCTGAACGGGATCGTGAGAGGATCGATCCCACTCGTAGAAGGAGGCGTCAGAGGGTCAACCACCTCAACGCCTAAAACGCCGAAACCCCACTTATAAGGAAGGTGGGACTCCGAGGTCACGGGCTTTCAGAGTGGGAGACTCTGCCTGCCCGCTGAGTGACTTCTGGAAAGACGGTGGCCCAGTGATCACGTGCTGCCTACACCTACCTCACACAGTCTCCTTAGGGATGTGCCCTAACAGGCGTTGCACATAGAGGGTTTTAAGAGGACACGGGGCCCTCTTTCATGTGTTGATGGTGATCACCGGGGTGGTTTTAGTGAGGTAAGAATCCCACACTCCCTGGTCTTTTCCCCAAAAGTCCAGGCGCCTTATGAAGGGTTCCCCCAAAAACAAAAAAAAAGGTCAAGCTGGTTTTGTCACGAGTGTCATGACTGCTGCGAAATAGTGGTGAAATCGTGAAGCGGAGACAAGCCTCACGCACCGGTCACGAGTTTACAGATGGCGAGTAACCTGTTGCTCGGTGGTTAGAAGGTTCTAGTCAGTGGCGGGGCAAGACCAAAATTTTATGTGGGCAAGATATATTTTGCGAGGCCCCCTGAAGGACGATAAAAAGGACCGATTTTTCGTAGAAACAAATTTTTAATTCTCGAATTTTTACGCACCAATGCGAACGGTGCGCAGTGGCCAGAAATCGGGATCGGAATCGGTGTCTGGGGCGTAATGCCAAGTGTGCCCAGCCCAAGCGGGGCATACCTCTACCGTGTGCTCCACCGTGTCTTCCGGGTGCCCCAGACAGTGCCGAAACTCGGGTGACACTTCCTCACGAATCCAGTGCAGATACCTCCCGAACTTACCATGTCCGGTAAGAACCTGCGCCATGCGGAATGGTGAGGACGCCGTGAGGTCTTCTCAGCCAGGCCTCAAAAACGGGACTCACCACCATTATTATGGCGTGCCCAGAACTGAATTGCGACAGTCGCTATCGTCATAACATAATGACATCCCACGTATATCTTTGTATCTCCACGCACAAATCGTGAATATGTGCAAGGACTGTTGCCTCCAGATCCTACGGAGACTTGCCGCTTCACGAGAAACTCGTGCGGTATCCCTGTACCATCCGTATTGCCATGACCCTCTGGAATGTGATAAGCTGGGCCCTCGGTTGCTTTTGCAGCGACGGCGCCTACACTGGCGCTCCATACAGGGCCAAGGATCGAACGATTCCTGCGTAGAACCTACGACATCTCCTATGTCTGGACCCCCAAAGTTTGGCTGGAACCGCTTGAGAGTAGTTCAGTCCGGTTCAGTTTGGGAGCCAGACGTCGGAAAACTCGTTAAAATTCCACCAGCTGTGGAGGACGAATCCCCGGTATTTCATTGTAATCCCGACGCTGATGCGAACTCCTCCATTAGCTGGGAACCCGTTGGCGGCTCGTTCCGAGGGCCGTGGAAACACATGGCCTCGGACTTGTAACGCGCCACCTCGAATCCCACTGCTGAATCCTGCCAACGACTATCGCAACGCCGCGTGTCGCTAGTTCGACCGCCGCCTGGTACTATTCTCCCTGTGCTGCTACGTAGATGGATGGAGAGGAAGAGGGAGGCCGAAGAAGAGGCGGATGGATTGTGTGAAGAGTGTTATGAAAGAAAAGGGAGTTAGTGATAGTGTGACGGGTGAAAGGACAGAGTGGAAGAAAAAAACATGTTACGCCGATCCTAAGTAATATGGGATAAGGGTAGGATGATGATGATGATTTGCGTTCGCAGACCTTTGAGGCGCGAGGCCCCTTGGACCGCGAGGCCGTGGGCGGTCGCCCACGTCGCCCACGCCTTACGCCGCCTATGGTTCTAGTAGCCGTAGTCGCCGACGCCTCTTAGAGAAGTCGTCCATCTTAGACGGGTCCATTCAGGGCCGATACCTGCTCGCAAGGGGAAACTAAAGGTGTTCCTATTCCTACGGTACGATTTTAATAATTAAAAATCTGCCACAACGGCTCGTTCCGCCTAGAGCAGAAGATTTTTGGTGATATCCCACGTAAAAAAATTGTGCTTAACTGCGATCCCAATTGAATTTTAATTTCAATTTTAATGTTTAATTTTCCTTCCCATAACATGTGTTTATTTAGTTTATAAGTATTAATTTTATATTAGATACACAGGTAGCCTAATTATTAGCAGCCCCGGATCTTCAATTTTTTTTAGGCGGGGCAAAAACTGAAAAATGCCGCCCCGCCTACTACTAATGTTTATTTTCACCTTGATCATCTATATAATAATATGTTTTTTTTTATGGTAGGTGAAAATCACCCAATGACGAATCCCGCTCTTGGACGGAGCGGGAGACAGTGTTAGACTCTTACTGACTAAAAAACCTACCCCATTCCTTCCTTGCCTTATTCCCAGAGCCGCGGTAACACATTCGCACCTACCCTCGGCTCCAGAAGGCTTCGACCATGAAGGGCCCCTACAGTTTGCTGACAGCTCCATGAGGCGCGCGGGAACAGTGCGCGCCGTTGACGACTTGGACTCGGTCTGGACAGTTACCAGACGACCGGACGGCGAGCTACTCATTGCTCACTGTCCGCGAGCCAGTGTCTACGGTGGCCGGATATCGGCGGGATCGCGGCGGCGACGGCTACGGCGAGGGCGCTGTTGCCTTTGCCTTATGCGGTTGGCCTCCTGCTTTACAAGCATTACTGCTTCGCAGAAGGAGGCGACCGCCTGCCATTCCTCTTTGCTGCAGACCATGGACTGAACCAAGGCCCGGCGCGAGAGGTCGCCGCCGCCGATCACCCTCACGAGGACACGACGATGCTCTTCCCAAGCAGGGCACACCTCCACCGTGTACTCCGGGCTTGCCATACAGTGGCGACACCCAGGCGTCTCTTCCGCACGAATCCGATGCAGGAATCTCCCGAACTTCCCATGTCCGGTGAGAACCTGCGTCATGCGGAAGGTGAGGACGCCTTGAGGTCTACCCAGCCACGCCTCAAAGAGGGGACTTACCGCCGAGTTTATGGCCTGGGTTGCGAGTTAGTGGCTGTTTCCACTTCACTTCGTCACGCCTCGACACGTTCAGGCAGCGGAGTTTCGCCTGGCGTTGCATCTCCATGCGCAGATCGTGCATGCGTGCAAGGACTGTTGCCTCCAAATCCTATGGTGGTAGGCCAGCAAGGAGGCTCGCCGCCTCGCGGGACACCGTGCGGTATCCCCGCACCATCCGGACAGCCATGACCATCAAGAGTTGAGGTATCGGCGGCGGCCGACGAGGTAAGGATCACCGAGCCGCTCAGGTCCTGAACCCAGTCAGCTCTGGGCAGGACAAAGTATGGCTTGGAGACCACGATGACGTTTATCGACCACCGCGCCATGCTCTGGTGTAACAGATCCTGAGTGGGGGCGCAGTGGTTGACATTCGCCTGGAGGAGACGAAATGGTGCCGTAATTGGCAGTCCATTGTCTGTCTCCTCGCGAGCCCTCTATGAGGGCACTGCCGCAGTGGTTGCGGCGGCGGCGACAGCGTCAGCGGCATTAGAAGCGGCGGTGGCGGTGGTGGTGGCGGGCCGACGGAGTCTGGCCTTGAAACAAAACACTGTCGTGGAGAGAGATCGACGAGGAAGTTTTCGAATATAGCTTTATCTCTTTCGCACTCACGGTATTCAGACGCCTGCAGCGATCTGCGATTTCTGCAGGCGAGCGGGAGCCGGGCGCGTATTTTGAACTATGCCTACGCGCCTCGCGAATAATAAATGTTCGTGCAGCATATCTCACTCCGCGCTCAGGGTATCGGTCAAGTTGATATGGCCATAAAATTGCTGTACTTGTGCTATTATTTATTCCGTGGTCAAAGTTAAATAAATGATGAGTTGTCCATTGGTCTGTGAAGTGTGAATTTGGCCACCCCCTGATTTTGCCGCCCCCTGAATTTGCCGCCCGGGGCATGGGCCCCGGCTTGCCCCCCCCTAGATCCGGGGCTGATTATTAGGTACTTTTGTGGGGCATGTGGTGCTAACCTATGAGAAATTATAACACTAACCTAGGTAGGTTTAAGATTTTTTTTTTTTAATATGTTATTTTTTTGTATGTATTCAATTGTTGGTTGGCCAATAAAATAAAATATATCCCGCCCGTTGGTAAGCAATTACGCAACCGATGATGGTGAAGCGCACTAGTTTATTAAGAGTTTATCCACAGATTATAATGCAAATCTTAGGTAATGAATACTTTTGTCCACCATAATGTTATATTCAAAGCAGGAAGGAAAAGTAATAATAAGTTATTGAATGCGTTTTCAATGGATACCGATTACTCTAGCGACATAACACATTCGCTGGCGTAGCTATCGGAAAACTAGACGGGGTGGCGGGACCACCGTACTCAGGGGCCAAACCTGATAAACAAAACCACAGAACACAAAAAGACGGCGTTCCGTTGATAAAACTATTAAGTATGCTGATGCCTGCTAGGTAATATGTATGTAGGTATACTGAATAACCAAAAATTCTCCCATCTTAAATAATCTAAATAAATTAGGAAGCAACACGAATTCTGGTACTTAACTCATTTTAGTCAGTAAAAGTCTGACACTCTGTCGCTTCACCCAGACTAAAAGAAGATATATTCATTCGTAAAAAAGGGGCCCCGGTTTTGTTTGGCCTCAGGGCCGTTGGTCAGACTTGACAAATGATAATGATAAACTCAGAAACTATAACATCTACAAACTTAAAATTAGGCAGTTAGGTTCCTTATAGGATGTTTTTTTTTTATGGTAGGTGAAGATCATCCAATGACGAAACCCGCTCTTGGGCGGAGCGGGAGACCAGTGTCAGACTCTTACTGACTAAAAAACCTACCCCGTACCTTCCTTGCCTTATTCCTGGAGTCGAGGTAACAGTTTTCACCACCCTCTAGGCTCCAGGAGGCTACGACCCTGAAGGGCCCCTGCAGTTTGCTGACAACTCCATGAGGCGCGCGGGAACGGTGCGCGCCGTTGACGACTTGGACTCGGTCTGACCAGACGGCCGGACGGCGAGCTACCCATTGCTCACCGTCCGCGAGCCAGTGTCTACGGTGGCCGGATATCGGCAGGATCGCGGCGGCGACGGCTACGGCGAGGGCGCTGTTGCCTTTGCCTTATGCGGTCGGCCTCCTGCCTTACGAGCATTACTGCTTCGCAGAAGGAGGCGACCGCCTGCCATTCCTCTTCGCTGCGGACCATGGCCTGAACCAGGGCCCGGCGCGAGATGTCGCCGCCGCCGATCACCCCCACGAGGACACGGCGATGCTCTTCCCAAGCAGGGCATACCTCCACGTGTGCTCCACCGTGTCCTCCGGGCTCGCCTCACAGTGGCGACACCCGGACGTCTCTTCCGCACGAATCCGGTGCAGGAATCTCTCGAACTTCCTATGTCCGGTGAGAACCTGCGTCATGCGGAAGGTGAGGACGCCGTGAGATCTATCCAGCCATCCTTATAGGATGTAGACGTCCGCTAAAAACGAAAATCCTTAAGGCTTTAACCGACTTTCACGCGGGAGAAGCCGCTGGCAGAAGTTAGAAGGTATAATATAAGAAAAAAATATTACACGAAACTGCCGACTTCAATCCAGCCTTAAATAGTTTTGGTAACGCTTTTTATCTCGCTGCAATTAAACATTGTACGTTGTGTGTGTCCGCACCGTCAGTGAAAAAAAAATTGTGTCATTTCGGACACTGTGTCCGAGTCTTAAGTAGTTGGTCAACTAGCTACGCCACTGAACGCATTCTTGTCCAAAGAACTGGCCACAAGTAAATCGAGCGCGCTCATGTAATCATTACGTTACATTACACTTGATTACAGCTATGTATCATAATGTTCTTTAGTACCGAATGCTCGCTGAACTTGTACAAAACTGTACGACTAACACGCTAGACCAGTTCTAGTAATAAACAGTATTATGCAGAAGATACGCTTATTTACTGCCCGAGTCGTCGGCGGCGCGGCGCGTAGGTAATGGTCCGCGCGCCTCCAAAGAGATGTCAGCAAACTGTAGCGGCCCTGCAGGGCTGATGCCTGCTAGGTACCTACATGGGAAAATGCACAAAAATGATACCCGTAGTCTTAGAACGCAAAGGGTAACTGAAGGAACATAGGTGTGGTTTTAGTCAGTAAAAGTCTGACACGCCATCATGCTCCACGCCAAAGAGAGAACTCATTAGATGATTTCCCACTTTACGAAACAAAAAAAGGCAAATGTTTTGTGCGATAGGATTGAATACATGGACTTTAGGTAAGTCGCAGACGGTTAGCTACTGCGCTATCGAGCCAAAGATAAAAAAAACTTATTTAGTAGCCTCTCGCGCTTTTAGCAGCAAGCCGTGCTATCGATCTTATAAGATATGCTTATAAAGAAACCCTTTGCTACCCAATGTGGCAATGCTGCCAGAGTTCTGGTAATTTTCCCATTAACATCGATATGGATGAATTTTAATGACCATTCATTTTCTACACATTTTATTTTCAATTTGATGAATACCAAATGGGTTGTTACCACAGATAGGTCCACGAGTCTATTGTACTCGCAATATGAAAATTAATACTTGACATTTTTATCAATGACTAAATATGTAGATAAAACTGAGAAAATAGAGATTTGACGACATTGAAATCCGAAAGAAAAGTCATCACCGAAACGGGTTCACAAATTTACGGTTTCAATGCCATTAAAACTACATTATTTATCATCATCTCCCGCCTAGCTTAGCCTAGACTTCACCCAAATATTTTAGGTCAGGGTACTCAGGAAACAATAAAAATTTATGTTGTAAGGAAACCACAGCTTATAAGATTGCAATTTTCATTCATGAACCTTGATAATGTTCCTCGTAGGTTGCTAATTTATTTTCATATCTTGGTCAGGGACTCGGAATAAGTAATAGTACCTACCTATGTAGCAGGGAATGGCAGAGACCACAATCGTCTATTTTTTTTAGGCAGTTCTAGCAAGCGTATAGCCTTCTCATCCTGTGCTAGCATTTCAGCTTTGCAGAAGGAGACGTGCGCCGCCCAGATCACATCTGTTTAGGACCAGCTTCCAGTCTTACCAGAGTTCACCAATGAGCTATTACTTCGTCATTCTCATTGTTTATGTAAATTCAAAATGCGGCTGCATCGCGCGGACACAATACTGATTGTTATTAGTCCATTTTACCGAAATACTTCAAAACAATAGCATTATTGAGATGATGAACTCAGTCTTAGAAATTCTGTGTTCTTCTGGAAAAACCTCAGTCAATACCAACAGTACACCGAGTGACAAGACTCTGTCTCCAATTTACTTTCAATTTTGATTTACGGGACAGTTTTCCGTTTAGTATACCTATGCTGATATCATTTACCAATTTTAAAATCACTGGCTTCCCTCGTCGAATCCTGTAATTAAAGGCTCAAAGATACATTCTGGATCCTCGTAATTACTGTTTATAGCTTGCATACTAAACTAATGAGAAATTAATTAATTTTACCTATACAAATTATGACGCGTTCTGTAATCATGTGAAACTGATTCGCGAAGGCCGCTCTCCGGAACTTGAGGAAGCATCGAATTACGTGCGAACAGTCGTCCTTAGCGCGGCAACGTTGCTCAATGGGAGGAAGCGTCAAGCGCGGTCGTCGCTGCTGAGGTAATGCCTCGTCAGTAATGGAGCGGTCACCGCGAAGCGCGGCCGTGCCCCGGACCGGAGCCAGCATGGGCCAGTGCCACACACTCAGGTAGGAGCTGGTGCACGCGCCATTGGGCGCGTATTGCGTTTGTGTTGTGTTGCGATAACGTAGCGTGGAAGGGAGGTAGGTGCCTCCTTGTGCGATGGGGGGTAAGTACAACTGTGGGTGCTGTGTCGTGAAATTAGGCCAGGTCTTCTTTTGGTGTCAGCTTCAAATAGATCAGTAGATCTGGATTTGGATCTACATGTTAGAATTTTTGATTGATCTTTGAAAGTGAAACTATCATCCCGTCAGGTCGAACGCGACCCTATCCATGATTTTTGAAGAAGACTGTTTGTAAAAAAAAAGTTTGTTTTTTTGGTTATCAACCAAAATTAATGGACCTAACGAAAAACAATGTTTAGTTGTTGTAGTGATAACTAGAGTGTAGGTTCGAATCCCGTATCGCGCATTTGTTTCGGTAACATTACTAATGTTTCAACAGTGGTATGACAGTATCAATTCTTTCCATCATTTCAGGGAAATTAGAAACGCGAGGGGCCGAGATAAAATATACTAGAGTGAAATCGTTTATTATCGTACTTGTTTCTTCCACACAGTAGTGTAAATTTTGATCTAATCGAAGAACACTCACTTCACTAACTGCTTGTTACCTGCTTTCTACCTACTACCAGGAGCTCTACCTTCACACATTGACCATGACCGAACACATGACAAGGTCACAGTCAGTTTTCCAATATAAATAGATTCATATGAAAGCTATCCCCAGCTCTGTTGAGCTCTTTTTAATACTTTACGGGAGCCGAGAGGGTTTTAAATAAAAATATCTATTGGGGAAAGTAGAAATGATTTCAAAAGTTTCACATACGACTTGCTCAGCAGGGTAATTAGTCTCATCTCGGCGACAATTAATGTCATAAACTTATCAAAATGTAGAGACTGTTGTGGCCTTTTTAAGCAGAATTTCATACAATGACTCTCTTGCTCGTCGGTAGATCGGGACTATATCAGACTTTTACTGACTAAAACCTGCTCCTGTTCCTTCTTAGGCTTCGTTCCAGGGCCCCAGAGTTCTCTTTCACTCAACCCATGACCCCAGTAAGTACTTAGGCTTCGACCTTTCTGGGCCTGTACAGTTTATTGATTTCTCGTTGTGACGCTTGTGGAGAAATACGCACTGTCGTTTACTCAAGCGCGGTCCGGACGCCTCACCGCCCATAAGCTCACGCCTACGGTGGCTGAAAAGCCAGATCGGTGTCCTAGCGGCTGCGGTTTGAGGGTGGTCCTCTCCGGATCATGATCCGGCCATGGCCTGTATGCGGCTTGGAGCCCGGCGCAAAATGTCATTACATAGGACTCTAACGTATGCCCCACCGTGACCTCCGGGCGGCCCATACAAAGGTGACAACCGGGCGTTTCTTCGCACAAGTTATGTGCAGAAACCTCCCAAACTTACCATGTCGGGTGAAGATCTGCGTCATGCGGGTGAGGACGGCATGACGTCTTTCCAGCCAATTCTCAAAGAGGGGACATACCACCGTAATTATGGGGAGAGCCCAGAAAGTTTGTCATAAAATTTTGTATTAGTACCTCTCTCCGATTTCCAAAAAGAACAAAATTTTACAAACGGTATAAGTCCAATCAAGTGTTTTATATTTTAGAGAAGAACTCAAAATTTCCAAAAGCTACCCCTATAGCACACAAATCAGCTTAGCTTTCATGAAATGGTCAGATTCGAGTCCTGCACAGAATTATTCGCCCTAAATATCGACCACATCTGAGTTTGCTAAATGAAAAAAAATGAAAATTAAAGGCTTTGAAGATTTTGTAAAATATTTTGGTTATTGGAAATCTAAAAGTGGCCCCTTAACCTTTTACCGCGGGTCTCGACATATCTGAAATTTTACAAATATACAGACTCAATATTTTTTCAGCAAACTACACCCGCCCTATATGCACAAGGCAAAAACGTCCTCACGCTGTCTCTTCTTTCATTTATGTTAATTACTTAGCTATGCATATTTTGTGAAATCTTTAAGTGTTTATCTATAATTCTATACTATCCCGTATTACAGAAACTAATTCGCTAATTCGTTCTTTCGTTTAATTTCTATTAGCTTTCGTCCAGAACAATTAACTATTTGCTTTTGTTTTTAAAATTTTACAATAATCAACAAGTCGTGCTCAAATTCATATTTCGATTCACTGTTATTGTCATCGGCATCGGTCATTAAATCGGTCGATAACAGGGACGGGCATTCTTGTGATCTAGGATACCTGAGAAGTCCAGGTTCTTTATCATGGGACTAGGTATACCGTGGCACTCATAAAGGGCAACTAAGAATAGCGTGTGTTTCAGTTAGAAAAAGTCTAACACTCGCTCGTTGTAGAATGGGTGAAATGATTTAGTGATTTGTGTGTAGAAAAAAGGTTTTTAATTGGGTAGGTATAAATTCAGGAGGTAATTTTCAATACTGACTAAATCCACATACTTAACGTTAAAGGTTTTTGACCACTTTTGAAAATTACCTACTGAAATATCTTTTAAGTTGTAAGTAAACGATTTACAAAAGCTGGAAAGAACTTATAACCTGCTCAACACTAAAGAGCTGGTTCAGCTTTTATAAATAAGATTAGTTAACAGCATCTCCGTGGGTACTCATGACAGTGCTGTTGGCTACCTTACAAGCTTTCTTTACCTGGTACCAGGTAGCAGGACCAGAAAGACTATCTAGATATCATCTTGTTTTCATTTTTGGAAAGTCCTATCTGTGAAAACCTTAGTCATGTCTTTCACAGCGAGCAATATTTACTTCGCGTAAGTTTGGTCGCTATTGTTCTTCTTACCATAATTGTTATTATTTTAATAACACAGTTATTGTTATACTTCCCGAATTATGTTATAATTAATTGTTTGATTGATATTGCCAAACCAATTGCCATTGTATTGACTTTTTCGCACGATTCTGAATCAGTTGATGTTTTTTGATTGTCATTGTTATGAATTCGGCACTCACTCATGACGACTCGTGGCGTTCGTAGTAATAGATATCACTGTTTACTATTTGCTAGTAGATATATCAGGCTGTTTATCTCTAGTGAGTTAGTGATTTGTTTTAGACATAAACAACATATTTCGTCATTACGACTAGAAGTATCAGCGCTGTTTGCATCACATATTAGTACAGTGCTTAGCAAATCACAGGCTAGTTGTCGCGTGCCAGGCCATTGCCGACAGACACCATGGCACTTAACTAATTACCTAATTGGACCTTGCTCATATGCCGTGGAATCAACTGCAACACTGATACCGTCTCCGGATATGGCTAACGACTATGCGTTTTGTGCTCAAATACACTAATCGTCCCGGTCCAGCGAGGTGTTACAATAAACTTATCAGGGAAACATTAATTTGTACCAACATAGCTATTATAACATTAGTTTTAATTCACGGAACTTCTCATTATCGCATTTAGCTCTAATTATTCTGAATGCAGTCAATCATAATAGGGTGAAGTAGGAATGTTTACGATTATGTAAATCGATCGGAAATGTTTCACAATGACTTGTAACTGTTAGGTCATGGAGCCCTGCACGCGATCACAAGGAATCCACCGGTGCCTGCACCTACCTGGTGATATATTCATTGACCCACTTTGAGGGATATCACTGATGTCCGGAATGGTCGAAAGTGGTGTTCAAGGGTGCACGCGAGTTGGGTTTCTGTTCCGTCTTGTCTGCGTTACTCCTACTCCTAAATCGTTGATGTACCTAATGGTATTCCAATGGGACTTCCGCGGCCTTGAATGCCAGTATCTTTTTACTTTGTTTTGAAAACTTCTCAGCAATCATCCTCATCATCAATAGTGTTGATCCGAGTATCATATTGAGCAGGATGTATTCTTTTACAATGTCAGATTAATGCACTTATATTCATAACTTTCGTATTTACTTATGCTTTACTCATGTAATTATTTATTATAGCTTCTTTTTTATTGATATAAACCAGTGGTTGGCTGCAATTCCACTTGATGGTCAGCAGTGAAGCAAACGATGATGATGAGGTGCTCTAGTTTGTCTGTCTTCACATAGAAGCTGTGAAACAAGTCGTTTTGTGACAGACCAGCAACTTGGTTCAAGAAACTACTAGATTCCTTTCTAACTCCTCTTATAACATAATAGTTTGGCGCTTTCTGATATCATTGTGGTGGGTATAGGTTTCTAATAAAATTCTGATTGCAACGATGAAAGTGTTACTAAATTATAGGTGTTCCCCAGGGCATCATTCTGAGTCATATGTCCCAGTTATGTGACGTTATAGAAGCTATACAGCACCCTGACCTGATGTTTTAAATTATATTATCTTCACTTGTCTTTGAGAGCAACGGAACGTCTTTTATTTTGGAAGATTTAACCAACCCCAAGCTTTTAGACATGCAAAACGCAAAATACGCGCTTTAGTCGTTGAGTTGCAGATACCAGCCCGAAAAAAAACGGATGGTCAAAAAAATATTTTCCATCTAAGAGATTTAGGGCTCCTTCAAATTTGCCGCAACGTGCCGTGTTGCTGAAGACGCTCTAAGTCTTAAAAAAAACATCAACAATCGTACAACCAATGAAGCACTTAAAGAAAAAGAAAGACATAATGCATTAATCGTAGTTTGCAAAATGCTAAGAAATTAGGACACACAATATGGTAATCCGAGGAAATTCACGCATGACCGATGTTTAGGGCCGTAATAACCATATTTACATAGTCTGTGCTAGTAGCTACTGTGGCCAGCATGCACGACATTCGTGCCTGTCAATTTTCAAACTGCGATTTCAGGACAGCGCCGCACCAGACAGGAAAAGGATGTAATAAAAACACATCCTACAAATTACCTACATACCTACTCGTATATCATTCACTACGATTGATTGAAATATCAAAGTGATTTCATAAAATAGACTGTCAAAAGAAATAACAAGTTTCAAGGTGTACAGTTTTTTTTTATGTTGGGTAAAAATAAACCAATTACGAATCGCGCCCTTAGGCGCAGCGGAAAACAGTGTCAGACTCTTACTGACTAAACAACCCACCCCATTCCTACGTTGCCATATATACCAGGGCTAGACCCTTCCTTTCAGACACGAACCCTTGGCCCTAGTACCTAATCAGTAACTACATTTTAGTTATCATAATGGCGTAGGAACGTGGCAATTATAACATAAATTCAATCAATGATGTTATGGATTTCAGTTTTACTATTGCGAAAACTTAGAAAAATGCGTCTATCTCTAAATTCTCTTTTTTTATTTGATATAATCCTATAAATTAGTCCTTGACCACCGCAACAACCAAAGAGATCACGAATGACTTAGAAAAACTAACATAAGCTTCGGACAACAAATTGGAAATGTAATTGTCAATGCTCTCAGGTACAAATTTTTTCTAGTGTTTTTCTTGTATTAGAAATTAAAACAAATGAGTGATTGCGCGCGCGCACGTTATTAGCTATCATTATAGCATCCTCTACTTGGCTCGATTATTAACACGAATGAAATCAAATAAATCGTAAAGTAAATACATCACAACGACAGCACTATCAATTATTTCAGTCAGTTCAGCTATTGTATCGGTTGATAAAAAGCTGGTCTGTTGGTCAGTGGCCCTGACTGCTAAACCAGAGGGGATGGGTGCGATTGACCCACCCAGGACAAATTTCGACGATCATTTGATCTGTATTTGGGTGTAATTTATCTGTAATATGTATTTACGAGTATATCTGTAATATGTGTTTATCAGGCGTCTAGTACTCGTACAATAAGTTCTGCTAAGTTTGGGACTAGATAGTGTTGTGTGATAGTAGTGGAATATTATTATTTCGTGAAAGACATGCGGATTGCGCACGCACACATATTTACAATTTGAGGGTTCTAGTTATTGCATCACCTGTTATTTAATTGGCAACCAGTTCGATTTTGTATTGTAGCGTATTAGTTCGTGTACTAGTGTATTGTTTGCCCCTCGAAAGACCTATGTAGGACATGCTGCTCCGTCAAATGAAATAGTCATTACAATCCAACGCAGCGATTTGTTGAATTCCTGATGCGTGAAACTGTAAGAACGCATTTTCCAATCAGACGTTCGTTGAACGTTACACAATAAATGAAGTAGGGATGTCGTCTGTAGTATCTCGCTATCATTCGTGACTGAAGCTGGGTAGAGTCTGTAGTCTCTTTAGTCCCTTTGAGGCAATTTTGGATGACCTATCATGTCGAAAAAGAGTCGGTTTCTTTAGACTGTTTGAAGCGATTTTGAAGGAACTATACTGATGAAAAAAGAGTCAGTGGTTCCTCTGAAAAAACTCATAAAGGAACTACTTTGAACAAATGCACTTACCTAAATATAAGTAGGGATGTGTGATGTGTCGTCTAGGTACAGTAAATCGCTATCATAACATGTTCCAAATACAATTGTTTCTTAAGTGTAGGTATTATCCAAACATAAATTATGATACAATTTATATAATAACAGTAGTGTTCGTACTCGGGCGCTGTTTGAAAACACGCCATTGTCCGGGCGCCGCACACCCGCGTGCGTCTTCAGACACGCGCTCTCGTCACCGCAACAGTAACGCCGCGACATGTTGCCTGGGTAAGCTGTCGAAAGCTTAACTGACACGCATTATGTACTAACATACCTATTATTATAAAAAAATCCTTTAATTTTAATACTCTGTAGCCTCCCAACAATAACCGTTAACGCTTTCATTTCAAAAATTTTAAAATACACTCACCGTTTGTTTTCTCTTTTTCAGGTCAATCGTGATTTCCTTAGCCATCGCAATAGCATTATTCAAATCACCAGCCAGTGGTTTCACTATAGCTCGGGATCTTTTAACACCTGATTTGGAAACTGGAGAAAGCAAGCAGCTGGAAGTGAGACACGATTTGAAGACCTTACAGAATAACGAGACAATCTACAACAACACAAAAGACGCCTTGAATTCTACTGTAATCGCAATAAATAACATTAATGAAAATAAACAAAATTACAACAATGATAAGGCTACTGAGAAACAGCTGATTGTCAACGAGATAACTGATATACAACCAAAAATATCAGAAAATAATAAAATCGAAATTCCATCCGATACAGCGACAACGAGTCCGACCGGTACAACTAATAATGCTTTCGATTCTACATTGACGAGCACAAGTCAAACAATTACAATCGCTGGTAATGCTTCCAGTACCACATTATCAAGCACAATCCAAACTACTAGCTCAGAAGCTGCCCATCAAGAACTATTAACAACATCTTCAACGCCGACTTCACTTGCCACTAAATCTGAAAATGAAAGTTCAACCGTTAAAATCAAAGTTGAGAATAATGAAAATACAACAACAAAAGATAACAATATAATTACCACGACCACTACAGATATTATTACCACGACAATACCTGCCACAAATACTTCAAGTGACATAAATAATGACGATGCAGGTAAAAGTGACGACAAGACGAATAATTTTAGCACCGATATTAACCAACCAGAGACAACGAAAAATGATTTAGAACACGGTGAAATAACAACTATTGACGGTTCTGAAAGTAAGTTTACAACTGAAACCGTTTCATCTCAACAGAAAACTGATCAAACAAATATGAAAGAAGAAAGTGCGATAGCCAAGACTGAGAGCTCACTTGATACATATACGACGGTTCCGTCTGAGTCAAAAACAGAGACGACTTTAGAGAACTTTACGGCTGAAGTTTATACCATCGACATGGATATGTCAAAGTTACCTTCTTGGAAAAAATATACAACGATTGATAGAAAACGTACAAGCGCTGAAGATACCACAACAACAGAAAAAGATATGGCACAAGCTGAAACGGCTCAAACTCGTATAAGTCTAGAAAAAGTTTTTACTAACACCCCCATACCTTCACTAGAAAAATTAAGAAATGATTTTATTAATGCTCAGGAGTCCACCACACGACCGCTTGAAACGACCACTTGGATAGAAAATAATACAAGTAATGCTTCAAATTTTGAAACAAACACCTCCATGATAAAGATGGGTACTGAGGTTGAGACCGAACCAACCAAAATTGAGATTGTATCTAAAAGAGCAGGGTTCAAAGATAACCGAATAACCGAATCACCTAGACTTGAAGAAGCCACTACCACAAAGTACTCGCCCACAGTGAGGACGAATATTAAAGATATGTATAGTAACATGTATGAAACTGGAGCCAGTGATGTTGAGGAGCCAAAAAATAAGAATGGTAGTGTCTATGAGTCACAAAGTCAATTGGTAAGTTGATGTTGTTTTATAATATTGTTAACATTATTACTCACTTACGGCAATGCGGCCGTATAGCCAACTTCAACTGTTGCCTTAACACTCAAATTGTGTTATAATGTTTTCAAACTGATGAGTATTCGGACCTTATAGCCTTAACTTATTTGTTTCTGTACGTGGTCACAAAGCTTGCCAATCATTTTGGTCAAAGACAGTGTTGCAATGTGGCAATGTTACGTTATAACCCTTTCGGGTATTTTTTTCAAAATCTTTTTTTTTTTTTAATTAGCCCTTATTGTCCCACTGCTGGGCAAAGGCCTCCCCCAAGTCCTTCCAAGTCTTTTTTTCCTGTGCCGTCGCGAATCTTTTATTGAGTTTATTTTTTTTTGTTCTTTTTATCCAGTCGAAATTGCATTAAATTATTATATATATACAATGTGTCCGGGTTCGGGCTGTACAAACTTTAGGGGGTGATACTTTGCTCTTTTTTATCACTAAAACTATTCTACATGTGAGGTCTAAACCCAACCCCCTCTGAATGGCAGCCATTTTTGTATTTTGGTTCAGTTTTGGGTAACGTCCATACTAAAACTTATGTAAAATTAGAATTTAATGCCCGATTATCGTATAAAAAATACTTCCCGTAACGGCAAAGTATTAGCAATCAGATAAACAACTCAAATCATTTTAATTATTGCTGTATCATCATATATGTAAGCGTAACTCACGGATGATAAGTTTACCTAGATAATGATACCAAAAACTCGATTCTATGACAATTCGTTTAAGAGATATTGTTGCTTAAACCTAGCCCTTCCGTGCGTAAGATATGAATGAGCGTTGTATTCTGTGGGGAAGTAGGAAGAAAAAAAAAGGTTTATTGCATGTGATTGTAATGAAAATGGGACAAATACGATGTCAATACAAAAGAAGTAAGTAATCGTCAGATGAAACTCGAGTAGATTATTGTGGCTACACATAATTTGCATCCGCTTATAAAAAAGAGCAGTTCTCGGGGGTATTTTTTGAAATAATCTAGAAAAACTAAAAAAACGATGATAATTTTGACATCAAGTTGATGTTTAAGCATTTATTTCAGTATGATACAGCAATAATTAAAATGATTTGAGTTATTTATCTCATTGCTAATACTTTGCCGTTACGAGAAGTTTTTTTTTATACGATAATCGGGTATTAAATTCCAATTTTACATAAGTTTTAGTATGGACGTTACCCAAAACTGAACCAAAATACAAAAATGGCTGCCATTCAGAGGGGGTTGGGTTTAGACCTCGCATATAGAATAATTTTAGTGATAAAATAGAGCAAAGTATCACCCCCTAAAGTTTGTACAGTCCGAACCCGGACACATTGTATATACATATATCAATTAAGTAGTAAGTCTCGTAGAAAAAAATAAATATTTACTGTATATATTTTTATATTAATAGTATCTATGTTCCTTGCACTAATCAAAACACCCATTTAATTTTGCGAATATTTGCAGGATGAAGATGCGATTAAAGAAGAGTTACTAAAAGAGGAAACGCTCAATGACAATGCAGATAATGCACAATTTTTAAAAAAAGAGAAAACCAATGATGGTGCTCCTGATACTGCTACAGCCGATACGCTGAAAGTAAAACCCATTGGTCAGGAAAAAAAGAAAAATACCATTTTATATGCCGTTAACCCAAACTACAAACCTCTTAAGAAAATTGATGTTCAACCCTTAAAACAGTTTGTACGTGACCCAGATGACAATAGCTGGAGAAACGAAAGTATCAGTTCTTTAGGAATTGTATTTAAACCGAAGAATGCTTCAAAATCTTTCACCGAAGTTCTTAAAAACAAAACTGAGACAGAATTGGGAAATATGACCGATAAAAACGGCAAAGATGATCTCCCGGATTTAAGAGTTAGATTAGAAAAGATAGCTGAAGTAAGAAAATCTAAGAAAAAGATAAACAAGTTTGGGGATACCGTGTACAGTGACTATGAAGAGTCGACCGAGAATACGAACATTTCTAGAGAAGATACAACCACGTCAACCATGGAGCGCCCAACCTTGGAGTCTACATTCAACTTCACCCCACCTCCCCCGACTATTCAATCACCCACGACAGAGTTTGATCTTACGCTAAACGCAATATCAAAACATTTTGACCTTTTCGAGACCGAAAAGACATCTCCTTTTACAACCAATACCTATAAACCAAAGAAATTTTATAACTTAGCAGAATACTATGATTCTACTGATGAATATGACGCTGATTACGTGAATCAGCATAAAATTGATTTAAAGAAATTTACGAAAGCAATGAAAATAAAGGAGGATATCGCTACTCGACCGCCAGAGCTGCTTCGAACACAACCTCCAGAACTGCTTAGTACAAAACCGATGACAGAATATCAGCCTGAGAGAAAAGCTACTCTGCAATTTTTCCCACCAACAACAAAAGTTGCTCAAAGAGTAAACCTGAACGATTACGATACTACATTTAATAGAAAAGTAAACTTGTATGATATTAATAAAGCATCTCCGAAAAATGTGCTAGCCGTATCCTTTGGCACAGTTTCTCCCCCACCAACAGCTAAATACGAACCAATGAACAAAGGAACAATGAAGCCTGCCTACACTCCTATGTACCAACGAGAAAACTTGGACAAGAACCTGTACTTAACAAACCAGCCACGCGTATCCGAACTTCCGCCACACGACGGAACTTTCAACAGAGCCTCATATGTCATCAAACATTACCGGGACTTTATCAGCGAGGCGGCGCAAGGTGGCGATGATGACAGGAGCGAGGAATATACGTACACGGAGGCACCGATCCGTGGTGTCACCGTCAACGAGTTGGCAAAGATGACTCAACGAGACAGCAACCCAGGTGAGGAGGATTACGAGTACGACAACAAGTTCCGCAAAGATATTATGAACCGGTTCGTTGATAACTTTAACCAGAACAGCGAGAGGTTCAAAGTGGACTTCCCGGTCTTGTATAACAGCAGCGTCGTCCACAGATCGCCGGAGAACGGCAGAGTGGCGTCGTCATCTGCGTTTATGAAGAGGTTGTATGAAGTGGGCGGCTCGAGGCCGGCCAACTTGTTGAGAAGGCCGTGCGACCCTCAATGCGACAAGACAGTGGAGCTGTCGCCCGCATACGAGTTGCACTACTACGTGCCCGACGAGGAGGAGAAGGAGCAGATAGAGCCGCGACCCGTCTCGCCGGCCTATCGGTTCAGAATATGAGAAGATATGGTGTGATGTTAGGTAAAGTAAAAGACAATTGATTGGTGCCTATCGAAGCTAACGGTTGTCGAATGATCGGCGGAGCGGATAGGAATTATATAAACAATAATGATATCGCGAAAGAAGTAAGTACGTACTTGTTGTAAAAACGTAATTGTTCCGTAAAACTCTGACAGAATTGGGACTTTGTTCACAAAAATGTAATAGTATCAAATACACAATAGTAATGTAGCTAGTAGCCGTAGGTATTCAGGTAGAACCTGCGTTACAATGTTCGCTGCGGATTTCGTAACAAATCAAACGTAAAGTTGTATAGAAATGGGTTTTGTAAGTATTTGATTTTTATATACCTAGTGATTATGTACTTAGGTTAGATAGTTACCAAATTTTATGGTATTATTTGTAAGATATGTTCCCGAGACTTAACAAAAAATTGTGTTCTTCCTTTACTTAAATGTGTTTTGAAAATTTACCAAAGATGTATATATTTTTTCATAAATTTTGTAAAACTAAGATCACGTAGGAAAATTATTAGTTCTTGATCTTCAACAACGCAACACTGACGTTGAAATTATTTAACGTATTAAGAGATAATACAAATTGTCTAGTTTACTAGTTTATTTGCATGAAATAAGGCAACTCAAAATAGTTTAACACTGGGCCTGTATTACTTGGTAAGCTGTTGTGTAAATATTTACTGTCGTAGAAGATAACTGTTGGAGTGCCACGGCGCAGGCGGTGCCTGGTGTAAATATACAGCTTGTAAAATGTTACTAACCTTTTGTGAAAGTAACGGTAGATCGTGCATTATTTCATGTATTATTCTAAACTATAGTCTCAACAATATCGCATTTCATTCAAGCACCGAATATCTACACTGCAGCAGATTATGTAAAATATCTGCTCATTTAAGCTCGATGTTTCGCGCATTTTGTAAAATCTTGTCAACAAACTTTAGCGCAAGCATTGCGAGTTTGTGTGATAATAAAATAATTTTTTATGTACCTAGAATATTTGTTTTTTTTTGCCATATCTTTGTCTCGCATACGTAGACAACAACTGAATTAGATTTAGATTTACGTGAACGAAAGATATTGCATTCTTTGTATCCTCCGGAGCGCAAATAATTATGCTATAATACAAGATCTCGTGAATACTTCGCAGCTGTCTTGATACCTTAATCTATCAATCAAAAGCATGACTTATAATTTTAAAAGCAACATAAAACCACCAACTACAGTTTTGCACGAATAACTCGTTCAACTCTAGTTGAAGCTGTTTCTTTTAGTGGTCTAACTGCCCAGCATACACGAATATACGACGTTAGTTGTAGATACCTGCAGTTCCTCTTTGAGGCGTGGCTGGATAGACATCACGGCGTCCTCACCTTCCGCATGACGCAGGTTCTCACCGGACATGGGAAGTTTGCGAGATTCCTGCACACGATTATATGATGATAACTTAAATACTACTATCATATACTTACCTATCTACCAGCTCTTCATAGGCAAGTAGCGAAATGCTAGCATACGGCCCAATGACACAATAATAGGTTTTGATGGGCACGTGGGCACTACATACAATACTACATTATCACTAGAAGAGCCACTTACCTAATATTTAAATGCAACTCCACTCCTTGGCATCACCTGGATGTCCAATCCGATGAAAAACACTTAACAAAAAAGGATCTTTTTTATATGTATATTAGGGAAAATAAACAATTGTAGGTTCACTACATTTCCACATATTACTTTAGAATAAGATTACCCACATAAAGGGAATGTATCTAAGACTAACCTTATTACAAATTACCGGTAGGTAAAAAATAATACTCTGTGCCGGTAGGTCTGAACATTTTAAGAATAGGTACTTTTTTTAAATTCATTGTGACTTGGGCCTTGAGGCAAAAATTTTAACTTTTTCCAAGTGTTTATTTATATAAGTATTTGATAAAGAATATATTTCTTTAATAACTTGATACAATTTAATTACAATGATAAAAATTAAAAATTATGGCTTATGTTTTTATTAATGTTTTTGGCTTGGATACTAAGTCCTTTAAGCCTCTTGTCTTCGAATGAATAGTTTATTAGTTTACCAATAGAAAAAGGGTGTAACACAGTTTAATATTTATATAGTACTAGCTTTTGTCCGCGGCTTCGCCCGCGTACATAAAATATAGCCTATGTCACTCAGGAGTGAAGCAGCTTTCTATTGTTGCTAAAATTTTTCCAATTGGTCCAGTAGTTCCAGAGATTACTTCCTACAAACAAAAAAAAATAAAAAAACAAACTTTACCTCTTTATTATATTAGTGTAGATTTGGCAACACATGTACCTATCCAGTCAGCATTCTCGGTAAACTACTTACTATTCTACAATAATATTCTCAAACCCATTTTGCCGAAATGGCGTTGTTTCAACTATTTCACATATTGTCTAAATGTGCAGATGCTTACTTGAGATATAAAACTACAATTTTACATCACAATTTAGAAATCAATTTACAAATTATTAAAACAGCCACTAAACTCCACTCGAAGAAATCCCGCCAAAAATCTTCAACAATGGCTGAGTAACTGGACGGCCACAGAAAAAAAAAAAATAAGCGGGAGGGAAGGCGGCAATCCGATATTCATTTGTTTCTTCGAGCTGTAAATCTTTGTAAAAGTATACCTTGAATAGCAGAGATTTGCACAAGTTCATCAGCTTCTGATATTATGGATTTACTTACGCCTGATTTAGTAAAAAGCCGCGGAATATACTAAATATTGTCCGACGACAAAGATGACGACACAGGTATTTATGTTTACTTTGTAATGAAAAGTTTCCTTTCTCTCGAACCTAGGTACGCTTGCCTAATTTCTATTCTGGGCTAAATAAGTATATTAGTTCTTTTGTAATCTAAGTTTGAACTCCGAAGGATCTTTTAAAACTAGGCTATTGTAAGTATTACAAATAATGTTTGGAAAGGTCATCACATAGCATAGTTTTATTGTTTAATAATATTGAATATTATCATTATACTGTGTAAAACTGTACATAACGTTCAATATTTATACTTTTATAATAAACTATTGTATAACATTGTACTATTCTATAAAACCAATGCATCTTATAATATTTTATCTAGTTAGGAAAATATTAAAACAGCGAATACTTTTTTAAAATACACTTTATTGACGTTCTTTATTGTAGAATAGTATGCAAACATCACTCGATCGTTCGATCATATTTTGTTATGGATTCTTTACAAGTCACTTTGAGCATAATCATAATAGGTATCGTTACAATAATCATATGTACTATAGCTAAATCATACTTGCACATGTTAACTGTAGACGAAATCATATCATCGAGTGGGAAATGCAACTCTGGATCCAATAAATAATTATGTTACAATCTCATAAAAACGAAAATTAAAATATTTTTCATAGATGAACACATTTTCCTCTTTGGATAAACAAAAGAAAAACCAGAACACTGATTGGGTAATTATATACAACAATAAATTGTTAATCAAACTAAAACATTCTCCATTAATGTGTCCACTTTTTGTAAATAAAAATTAAACAAAAGAAAAATAAATCTGAGTGAAACTAAAATATTATAAACAACGTTATATTAAAGTAAATAAAAGTAATGGGTACCATCCGACTCGTCGGCGCTACAGGGCACTGAACACCAATGCAGACAACTTGTAACATGTAACTCGCGTTACACCACCAGCGTGTTGATACAAGTGCACGCGGGCCTTATCTACTACGTCTTTAGATTTACATCGCTAAAGTAAAGTGATCGAGCCTCCGACTGTTTTCTGAATTAATCCAAGAGCCTAAGTTTAATATGGAATTAGCACCAGTTGTAGGTTTATAAAGAGTTTTTCAGAAAAGTATGCATTGGTATTGTTGTTAGTGGTTAGTTCGATAAATTAAAGTGGAATAAAGTCGTCGCAGCGCTGTCCAAGTGAAATGGTACGTCTAGGAACATAGATAAGGTGAGAGTCGTCTAAAATTATTGCAAAAGCATGAACGTAACGCGATAGGCTCCGTGCTGGAGCCTCCTGCTCATCTGTGTACAGCCGAGTGGCGCTGTGCCTTGTGTCTGCGATACCAAGTCAAATCTATTTTTAAGTATTGTAATTCCGATCAACAATAATTGTATGAGTTTATTTTGGAGACTGTAGATTTTTTTTTTCAATTAGATACAGTTATGCAAGTAAAGACACAAAACCACACAGCCAAAAGAGCCCAATTGTATTTTAAAATAATTAAAAACCAAAATAATACAAAAAATGCGAGATATATAAATAGAAGCAATCAGTAATGTAGCGGCGTCTGTATGGTATAGGTAGATAAGTAGGTACGTAAATCAGTTACAATTACAACGATAATCATTTATAAGTATAGTTTTTAGACTAAAAGCGAATATTTACAAGAACACGCCACTTTACTAGCTATATACCTGCCTCCCTGGCTGGCGCGCGGAACCGGCAGACCGACTTGTTCAAAAATTTTAATATTTTCCTAATATTTTATAATTTAATTATATTCCCTAATATATATAAGTAAGCGTACATAATTTTTTGGTAACGAATACGGAAATTTCCGCACCCTTAATAAATAAGAATCTTAAGACAAAAAGACGCGTGTTTTCAAAAGGCCGAGATGTAACACTTAGCGTAGTGTGATAATTTACAATGTGTAATAAATATCACGGAATATATGGGTACAGGATGCTTCGTGCTACGAGCGAACACGCCACACGTACTGTAGCGTGCGAAGTACTCGCCACCGTCGAGCGTAAGCTTGTCCAGTGCGCCCAAAATGTCTTGCCCGCTCCGAACTACGAACAATTGGCTGCGCAGCCATTCTGTTCAATATATGGCGAATGCGGATTGCAAATTCTTTGTAGTTACTCGCAATAGTTTGGAACGTTTCAGAGTGGGTAAAATATTTTGATCGTCCTGCGTGTTGTTAGCGTTTTTCCTCTTCGCGTGCAAGTAAGTCCTGTGCCCACACACGCCGCGCGAGTCCCGGGCCGCGCGCCGCCGTGCCATACAAACCTAACTCTTTACATTAGCCAGTCTTTCGTTTACACTACTCTAGACTACTGCGCTACTAACTCCTAGCCTTCGACGCCGACTCTAGGACTAATGTGTGCCATATACTTCTTGTAGCTCATCATTGTGCAAATATCGATTTTATAACAACTTCTTGACAAGTTTTTTGATGGTAAACAAAATTATGGCAGATTTGATAGTAAGCTGTCGGTTAGATAAAATGGCTGCAAAATACATTTAATGCTTTTTATATATAAAAAAAGTTGTATTCCGACGTACACAAAGAATATAGCACACATTAGTCCGACACAACCACGCGATGAGAACGCTCCAAAACCGAACGACAATGTACTGCGGGAGGGGGGGGGGGCTCGCATCAACCTGCATCCAATGTGCTAGTGACGGTCAGTGAGGTCTAATGTAGGTAGATTTTAAACTAGCCTTGTATTCACGGTAAACTAAACTTGTACAAAATTGTTGCAGCAACACGCATTATTTTTTTTTAATTGCTATAAACTAGTGCTTGACTGTGATCCCACCTGATGGTAAGCAGTGATGCAATCGTTGATGGTATATAATTTGTATTTACTTAATATAAATGTGAACATATTGCTACATGGTTTCAGAGCCACAGTAGTGTTGATGCAACAAAGATACACCATTTTCATCTACCATGAATACCGGGACAGTAAAGTCAAAAACCGTTACTTTATATTTTGGCATTAACATGAAGCAAAAATATTGAAAACGGACTCAAATGTCGAAAAACTAAAACCGCGACGCGAACGTTGTATCTACTGTATCCCCTTGTGTACCGTTCTACGTTTTAGTGGATGAGTGGATGAGCTGGTATGGTCAATCGCAAGCCGATCCTTGTGAGCCTCCTGCATAACTAGGGTTTAGTGAACTGAAACATATCGTTTGAAAGTAAACTTGTTGGCACCTTATTTTTGGCACCACTAGCGTCAACCAAAGTGAAGCTCGCTGACTGTTTAGGCGTAACTTATAATTGTCACTTGGCCATTACACTGCTTGCTACTTGGATATTGTGCTCTTACTATCAAAATGGCTCATAAAATAAACCATTTACTTCAGATTTTTGAATAAAGACATGCATGCACTTTAATTTGTAATATCATTTCCAGGACCTTATTTCTTCATTTGTATTTCTCTCATTCATAAGTTACACCTAAACGGAACAAAAGCGTAGTTTTCAATTAATAAATTAAAAAATGTGTCAGCACCAAAACATTTTGAACATAACTAACGAACTAGGAACCGGTGCCGATGCGATATTCTATGTACGACAATATACACAATAATACACCATATATAAGTATAGAAATACATTTTCGACAACACACTATGAAAAAGTTCCACTCGACTAGAACTATTCCTATCTCATAACACTCTGATGAAACGTGAAAAAGACTAAAAATGGAGTTGTGCAGTAAAATTGACGTTTTTTGTCAATTTGACAGCTGTCAATCGTCAGTCTCGTTCTGCCTTTATTTGTCAAAATGAGAAAGCAATAGTCTTTATCGAGATAACTTCCCACATCACAATTCTTCTACACTTATGTATGTTGTTCAAAATACAATATTATAGCAAATTTTATACAATGCTGTACATACATACTAGCACCACTATAGCTTTACGTATTATAACCGAAACTTCACCGTTTGTATAAAACCAAAATATATGTGTGTAAATGCAAAACATTTGTTTTTATAATGAGCCTTGTATTGATGACTACTCTGGAGTTTTGGAGTAGATAGACCTGCCTTATTTCAATTTAAGAACATCAATACAAAGCGCAGTATAAAATGATTAATTTACATTAAAACATCACAAGTTTGGACAATTGACTTCAAACATGCATACATTATGTGCTAGGACGCTGGCGCTCTCTCGCTGAACATGGCAGGTATTTGTGTACTACAAGAGGAACCAGGTTAATGTAATATGGCCGGAGAGATGTCAGCTCGTGAGCCGCCGGCGCCCTCACAGAACAGAACGTATAATAAGCGTCTCATATAAAACCTTAACAAATACGTGACTGCAGTCAACAAACGAAGTCCAGTATCACCTGACGGTAGTAAAAAGTAATAATCGACGCGAGTACAGTACAAATTTCAACCTTATCTTCATAGTGAGTATGTTCAATTTTCCGTATACTTATTATTTATAACCACATCCATAAAGCTCTAAGAGGAAGCCTCACTATACATATAATTAAAAGTAAACGTTTAATTTAAATATTTTTTTCTTTTAAATATCATTTATAACATATACACATTCATACAAAATTCTACATCACTAAAGCGTACTCGATGTTCGACCTACATTATGAACCGCTCCGAATCTTTAACTTTACAATTTTTACATGTCGTCGCCTTAAAGTGAAGTTAATTTTACAATTTCCTTTAAGACCGCGTATCGATTAGTTTCTAACGAACGATTCGGCTGATCGGATAAGATTCACACTCGACTAGTAAGTTTTTTGGGAGGTGAAATGCAATATTAGAAGGTACCTTAACTCGCACGTCATACACACAGTACTTTGATTAACATTGTCTTTCACCCAGTGTTATTGTATTTCACTGTGTGCGGCATGCCGTGCGTGCGGCGCGTGAGCTCCACACAGCTCCGCTTAACAATGTGGACTGCGTGAACTGCCGTCTATAACTTGTGAGCAACATGGAAGGTTTACGATGGATACTTGTTTATGCGAGGATTCAGTTATAACATTGGTTTAATTTTATATAATAACTAAATAGTGATGTCTCGCACACTTCTTATGTTCTAGTATTGAAGTATAAATAAATAACATTCGGAAGTAAACGATCCCCGCTTAAACAAGTCTCGTGAGAGAGAACTCGCGGAATACATTCAATCGGTAGCATACTCCTGCAAAAATACATGATACGGCAATACAAAATCTCATCATAAGACCCATCATTTCTACGTATAAATATGCGTTTAAATCTAATCTATAGACTACTGCGGCCTCCGCCACGTCGGTCGTGACGTCGTGTGCCACGCTCGCGTCAGCTGTCACACGACTGTGTCCGCAACTAGTTGACTAAAAACCTTGTTTAAATATCAATAAAAGCTAAGTGCTCCGGAAGTATATGATATACGTACGACGATATCGAATGGTGCCTCGGCCGCTTCATAGCCAGGACTCGGTAAGCGCAGGTGTCGCAGAACGTAAGTGACGAGCCCTTCCAGGTGTTCCTCGTGCACGGCGACTGCTCGCACACGTCGCCTGCGGGAGGCACTAGCCGTGCGGGAGCTCGGCGTCCCGGTACAGCGTGTGCAGGCCGTGTGCGGCGCAGCGCGTGCGGCGCTCGTGACGTCACTAGCTGGCCACGTGCGCCGGCGCGCGCGCGGGAGGGAGAGGGTTGCCGAAGCTGCTGCGCAGCGACTCTTCCATGAGCCGGCAGATCTTGTCGCGGTCCGCCTGGAACACGAGCGATACAATCCGGTCACGAATTGCAACTAACTATAAAACATGACAACACAATCACATCGACGCACGTGTGTGGCGACCTCTAACAAATGAGTGCCGCTACACACACTCGCTGTGTCGCAGCGCGTTGTGTCGACACGCGCGGCCTGTTTATTATTTGAAGACGCGTGGCTCATGCAGCGCCATAACATGCTACCCATGAGCAACGCCTACATTTTAAATAAACACGTATAAAATAATTTCTCCATAAACACTCTTATACAACACCGTACAATTGAACTTAGTGCGAAACGCGACGCGCGACGCCCCGTGTCTATGATCGTGACCTAAATATGGGCTCCATTTACACTTATCCCAATTTCAACTATATTGATAAGTAAATTAAACTAGTCGTGAAATAATTAATATACGTATCGCAGACGCGAACGCAACGCTTGAAACGAGAACGCGAAGCGAAGCGGCGCGAACTGAATAAACAATTGATATTCTATTGTGGTGGCTGACGTGACCAACAACACTTGAATGCGGCGCAGCGAGGAGAGAAGTGAAGCTGACGCGTTCAATTGGCTTGAACTTAGTGTAGTAGCTTTTTTATATAAATGGCGGCAATTTCGCATGCACGTAGATAAGTGGCACCGCATCGCATTGAATTCGAGTGGATCGCATCGGTTCACTTCGCTGTTAATTGGACACCACATTAAAGCATTTGTTATTTATGCAAATAGTTATAAGAACACAAAATAAAGTTGATAGGTAAGTAAGTATGTCGCTGACCTCGTGTATGAAGCCGAGCTGCACGAGCTCGTGCGCGAGCGCGGAGGCGGAGTCGCGGCGCGACACGGCGCACGTGAGCTGCCGGTTCATCTTGTCGTCCATGCGCAGCAGGATCGTCATCTGGAGCGAAGGATGCAAACAAATTACTGCCTCGGGGGAAAGGGCTCCGTACAGCCCTCACAAGCACCTTGTTGTGTCGTCACATGCATGTCACTTTATATTTTGAACATACAAACATACATTGATTCACACTTCTTATAATGAGGGTTGACAGAATCTAAACTATTTTTCACAAAGCCATTGATAGGCAGACAGGCGTCTGCCTATCAGATCGAATAATAGAAACCTGGAATGATTATCATAGTAACTTTTGCAAAACATCCAAAACACACAGATCATTACACACACATTTCTTAATGCTATAAGTGTGTAATGTTGGCAATTACCGTTGATGTGGTATTTAAGACATAAGTGAAGAGTCTTAGAAGAGCCGAGGACGGTAATCTACACTAATATAATAAAGAGGTAAAGTTTGTTTTTTTGTTAGTTTGTTTTTTTGTTTGTAGGGGGTAATCTCCGGAACTACTGGTCCAATTGGAAAAATTTTAGCAACAATGGAAAGCTGCTCTACTCCTGAGTGACATAGGCTATATTTTATGTACGCGGGCGAAGCCGCTGACAACAGCTAGTCATCAATACTTACGTGTATGATTCAACACACGTGAGTATTGATGATTACCGTTCTTGTCAACGACATTTTTCAATTTAGTTCTACATCTCGCTTCACCGGTAATAACCATCATTACATACTCATAGCATAAAGAAATGTGTGTGTAATGAGCTGTGTGTTTTGGATGTTTTGCAAAAGTTACTATGACAAGCTTGGCCACTCATAAATATCATGTCATAGGCAAACTATTTATAGAGAAGATTAAGAAATAAGATAAATTGATTATGACTGAGACATTTATTTATAAAAGTGATGATATATGGGAAGATTGATGTTGATAATTTGGCATCAAAAAGTATGTTGACATATTCTGAATCCGAAGTTGGAGACATTTTAATTTTACAAAGTAGCTAGTAGCAAAGGAATTCTCAACTAAGACAACAAGATATCTATTTATTTTTTTATTCAAAGATTTGCTTTCATTGCTAAAGATTTTAGACATGCAATTTTTGCGTTACTGCGGAAAAATGCATTAGTTTGCCGCTTTACAATTTATTATATTGATTGTATTAGATTGGGTGTTGCGCAGTCCATATTGTGTTGAAAAAAAGTGTGTATAATTAGAAATTTGTTTTTACCCCACTATTATTTATAGGCACGCAATGGTCTGTTTTTTGTATTAGTGGGGAAAAAAGCCTGTTTCCTCCCGTTATAATCTTATCGTAATAATAGTACGTTTTGATACAATTGAAGAATGTTTGTCATTGCGATTGAGGCGAAATTCGTAGAAGCCGGAGCCGGGTGTGTCATGAAGTGGGAGGCGAGCACTCGTGCGGGTGGCGGCGTGCGCGACACACGCGCGAGGCAGCACGTGGGGCTGTTGTGTGCGGCGCGTCGCCACCCAAGGCACAGGCCGACCCGCATCTATGTCTAATGAAAAACCTCGTTTAACATACGTACTAGTTTGTCACTGCTGCCCTCAACTTCATGACACACGCGCCTTTCGCTCATGCGAATTCCGCTTCAATCGCAATAACATTTTATTTATACTTTTATATGAAAATGTACTTATACATTGTACTTATTCGTATATTGCAACACTCAGCTCCATCCATAATTAACACAACTCGCTTCTCTCGTAATGACAAATTTTCTCTACTTACAGCACAATGTATTTCTTTTAAGTTCATCGTTTCTACAACATTCTGTATTTTTACCTTTCGTCCCCAACGAAAATGCAATAGTTGAAGCATGTCCAAATGTTTAGTTTTACTTACTCTCTCTCTTAGCTCGGGAATTATCAATTACTGTCGTCACTGCGCTCGGGACTAGGACTAGCACATCATGTTGACGACGCGCCGCGTCTCCAGGTGGCGCGGTAACTCACCAGCAAGTCGGCGGGCGGCGCGTCGGGGTGCGGGTGCGGCTGCGGCTTGAGCGAGCACATCATGTTGACGACGCGCCGCGTCTCCAGGTGGCGCGGTAACTCACCAGCAAGTCGGCGGGCGGCGCGTCGGGGTGCGGGTGCGGCTGCGGCTTGAGCGAGCACATCATGTTGACGACGCGCCGCGTCTCCAGGTGGCGCGGTAACTCACCAGCAAGTCGGCGGGCGGCGCGTCGGGGTGCGGGTGCGGCTGCGGCTTGAGCGAGCACATCATGTTGACGACGCGCCGCGTCTCCAGGTGGCGCGGTAACTCACCAGCAAGTCGGCGGGCGGCGCGTCGGGGTGCGGGTGCGGCTGCGGCTTGAGCGAGCACATCATGTTGACGACGCGCCGCGTCTCCAGGTGGCGCGGTAACTCACCAGCAAGTCGGCGGGCGGCGCGTCGGGGTGCGGGTGCGGCTGCGGCTTGAGCGAGCACATCATGTTGACGACGCGCCGCGTCTCCAGGTGGCGCGGTAACTCACCAGCAAGTCGGCGGGCGGCGCGTCGGGGTGCGGGTGCGGCTGCGGCTTGAGCGAGCACATCATGTTGACGACGCGCCGCGTCTCCAGGTGGCGCGGTAACTCACCAGCAAGTCGGCGGGCGGCGCGTCGGGGTGCGGGTGCGGCTGCGGCTTGAGCGAGCACATCATGTTGACGACGCGCCGCGTCTCCAGGTGGCGCGGTAACTCACCAGCAAGTCGGCGGGCGGCGCGTCGGGGTGCGGGTGCGGCTGCGGCTTGAGCGAGCACATCATGTTGACGACGCGCCGCGTCTCCAGGTGGCGCGGTAACTCACCAGCAAGTCGGCGGGCGGCGCGTCGGGGTGCGGGTGCGGCTGCGGCTTGAGCGAGCACATCATGTTGACGACGCGCCGCGTCTCCAGGTCGCGCGGCTCGGGCGAGGCGGGCAGCGACTCGGCGGCGCGCTCGGCGGGCGACGCGGCGCGTCCCAGGCCGCGCGTCCAGCCGTACGCCGTCAGCGGGTAGATGCCGTACCTGCGCACACAAACACACCCGTTACGTGCCATCCTCACGCCGCACATTTCGCGGAACAGCGTGAAATGTGCGACCGCTGCGTATATGTGAAGCCGCTGGCAGAAAGCTAGTTAAATCATAAGAGATGTCGTATCGCTTGGCAAGTGTCCCCCTCCCCCTCTGGAGGGGGAGTGAACCAACGACCTTAAGAAGGTGTCTAAAACAAACTGGATAGGAAAGAAAACCTTTAACCGATTCCGTGCGGATGGTGCCGCACAGGCACCATGTAAATCTATTGCGTATGGCGTATGGTGCCCGAGAGGATACAAAACTAAAACATAAAAAACTCGGCTAAAACGACATTTGTCAAAAGAGTCCCGTAAATAAAAGTGTCTTTATTTGTCACCCATATCATGCCCTCAAGGTTCGTTTGAAGTAATTTCGTAAATTAGCAGACTTCAGGGGTTGTAAACCAAGTTGTCGAGTCACAATTTATTATTGTTTATAATTGCAATCCAAATAAAACACTTCATAATCATGTTAGTAGTTTGTTGGTACAAGGAGAATATTTTTGATTCATTAGAATCGGACTTCCCATTCAGGTATACATACCTATGTTCTATTTATTTATTATACAGTGTTTTGTAGAGAAACAATATTACCATCAAAATAGCGGATTTAAAATTGTTTCCCTACAAAACACTGCATAATAAATAAATATCACCTGGCTGCAAAATGAAATGGTACGTGAACAAATTCTATATAACACTATTGAATAAATAAATCAATAAAATAAGGCAAAAAGGTTTACAACACCTGGTAGAAATTAGTCCCTTGCCTTCCATTTCCATAAAAACACATAGATCGTTACTTTTAAACGCACTGAATGAACTTACTGACTGCTTACTTTCGATACACAATGGCAAATGACTCTTTAACAAGTGGAAACAGGAGAACAAGCTAAAAGTTACAATTCATGGCGGATGAGTCCCCAGAGGAATCATCAAAGTCTCTGGCGCTTGGTGCCCCAGAGGCATCACGGAATTTTTGTTTGACGCCAGGCACTAAAGATGGCCAAAAAGACCTCCGCGCGGAATCGGTTAAAGAGACAAATGTCCAGCAGTAGACTAGGATAGGCCAAGTTAATAATCATCGTAACAACTGCAAAAACTAGACCAACGGGAGACGAAGGAAAAATATCTAAGATTAAGTCGTTAACCTACACCTAGGTACACGTGTAGAAACTAAATTCAATCCTAAATCAAAACATGCCCATTATAAACCAGATATAAAATTAATATTACATCAAACGTCGTCATAAACATAAAAGCTTGTTCGTTGACCTTATTGAAGATACACACAGGTGTGTTTTTATGTGGAAAATCATTTAATAACTTCTGCTGCGCTGGGCGGAGTGGGTAGGCGTGTCAGACTTTAGCTCGCTAAAATCCATCAAGTGTTACATTTATTACCAAATTAAATACATACCAGGACTCAACTAAAATATAATGAACTAAATAAAATAATAAAGGACAACCAGATTGGAGTCGAGTCCTAGAGCATCAGCCCCGTGCTGGATTAAACTTCCAGTCAAAGCCAGTATTTTAATGGAACGACTGGCCATGTGACTTTTAGCCCCATTACTGATAACACGACATATCTTCGTAATAGCCACCAGTCGGTATCAATTGTCTAAATATTTAATTTTTGCTTACACTCGAAACGAAAACTTCAAAGGTTTGATTTGGAACCGCGCAGCAGGAGGAAAATTTATTTCAGTGATTAGACAGAAATGACCGTGATAGTACTGTGGTGATCATTGGTTAGATAGATGTTTTAAAGGATGTTGGCAGTTTTAGAATACGTTTGAAAATTGAATAGGAAAAAATAGTATGTTGTATTTGCATTTTCAAAGCCTCAATACATATAAGTCATCATAAAAAGTACTTTTTTTTTTACTGCTAAGGACGATCCCAGTACTGAAAGTCTGCCGAGCTAGTACTCAGTATACAACGGTACCTAGAGGTGGTTGAACTCACTTGACGTCCTCGACGAACTTCTCGAGTTTCTCGGCGTGCGGCTGCAGGTCCTTGGCGGCCAGCTCCATGCGCTCGCCGCCGCGCACGCACCACGCCAGCGCCTCGCCGCTGCTGCCGCCCGCCACCTCGTCCGTTATCGTCTCCGATATGTTCGCTGAATAGAAAACAAGTTAAAATGTCGATATTTTCGATTATAATGCGGATATTCCGCGGTGGATGGTGAGCAGATAACTTCATTGGGAAGGGATTGATACCCTGGGACCCTAAAGAGTTTACCAATCGAAATTGCAAGGAAGAATTTACTTACCGGTGGTATTGACAAGCGTGTGCGCAGCTAGGAGTTTGAGGGAGTGTACTTCGAAGAGTAGCGGATGGAAGAGAAGCTCCCGCGCCGTCGGCCTCTTCGCGGGGTCCTTGTTTATACACCTGTAGATACACCATGGGATTAGCGACTGAGCCGCAGAGACGACGACACACAGGCAACCCGTACAAGGGGTTACTGAGGAGTGGAGTGTTCATGGGTACGCTGTGAGGCTTTCGGTGGAACAGGCAAGCAGTGATGCGTTGTTTTGAAACTGTTGAGTACTCACACCTCGTTCAAACTAAAGCTCCGCTGCAAGCGTTCAACGCAGAACGTTCCTTAGCTCACGAGCCTCACAGCGATACCCAGGAGCAGTCCGCCCCCGCTTCGTGCACCCATACAACAAAAGCGACTTACCGCCACGGCCACCTGTAAGACAAGTACCTGTATATAAAGTCCTTCTGTCGCGGCTCCTCCAACGATTCGACCGTTCGTACGATGTGTTCCTCCGTGACGTGGCTGCCCGAGTCGCCATTGCCCTGAATCTCAAGTGCTGCAGTCTCCAATGCGCACATTCCGAATGAGTAGATATCCATCGCTGGCGTCACCATTTGTGATGCTGATACGGGGGGGAAATAAACGATGTAATGAATGCAAAAAAGTGGACAACATAGTTTCGGTTGCTGTGATTCTTGGACACGAGCACAGTACATGCTATACAGAAATTTGACATTTGGAGGCAAGGCACGCAGGCATACACACGGCTTGTTTACACGGTATTCATTGGGAAAGCAATGAACTCACTCACAAAGTCACGATTTCCACGCAGAATAACGTGAACGAGTGTATGCTTATGTGTGCGACAACTAGAAAACGATAAGTCAAGTTTCTGCGTAAAATGTAAGCTGTGGCACAAGGCTTGCCGGTTCCAAAACATTAAACAAACTTCCTAAACAAGGAACAGGCGAGCGTCCGTCAAATCCAAGCAGTCGAAGCTGTGTGGTCCTTTCTTAAGACTCGTGTGTTAGTTCAGGGTACTTACATCCGTATTCCGGTGCAATAAAGTGCATATTCCTCATGTTCTCGCGACAGGTCTTGACGTGGTGGTGGATGGCGTCGGGGGCGACGGAGCCGATCTTCACGAGCCCGTTGTGCTGGATGAAGATGGTGTCGCACGTGAGGTTCCCGTGGACGATGGGGGTCACGCAGCCGTGTAGATAGCTGGGCGAGGAATGGTCGGGAGTTGTAGGTAATGTCGTGAACAACAAGTCGTAGCCGACTGGATGTAAACACACAATTTTGAACAATAATTTAACGGCTTGAACGGCACAGTAGATACTAAAACTTATGAAGGGCATAAGACACATTCTGTGGAACATTACGTAAGTTGCAGTAACATAGTTGGTATACTTATCTACTGCACATCACAATATCTCACCTGAGCGCCGATAAGATCTGTGTGCACCATCTCTTCCAGGCCTGCAGAGGGAGTCTCTTCACATTCCGCTTGGTTCGCTTGAGGAACTGCTTCAGAGAGCCGCAAGACATGTACTCCGTTATGAATATTACCTGAAACGGACAGGTATTTGGAACTTAGTACTCATGTATTTCGGTAGTGAAGCAATTCCTGTAAAAGGGCAGTAATTTTTACTGAAATAAGGACCTGTATGTTCAGTGTAGGTATGATCGGCTTGGGTTAACTCCAATAAAACCTTAGTATTGAGGTGAGATCAAGTTTGTTACAACATAAATGGTACTAAAGGTAGTATCTAAATTATTTTATTGATATGCCAAAATTATCTTATTTGATTATGGCATAATTTTGATTAGATTACACAGAAATAGAACCATTTTCATTTTATCTCAAGTTACATTCACGTTGTAAAAATTATTTGTTTTTTAACTATCTGTCACGGCTAACCGCAGCCCCCACCTCGACTGTGACGTGTACAATTATCTCCCGAATGATGTGGGGCGCCGCGCTAAACCAAAGTAAATGGTTCAACTTATTTGCCGCGTACTATAAGTGTAATGTGAATATTTTTATTCAAGGGTGTCTTTCTTTGAGAATAAAACATTATGAAATAACTTCAGCTACCAAAAACAAGCAACTTCATGTAGACGTTTTCGCTAAAAGACGAATCTTCAGAAATAGGAACAGTTGCCAATGGCATACAAAGGTTAGTGTGAAGCTCATCTCACCCTAGGCTTATCGTTGTGTGTATCCGTCCAGTAGCGGTGGAATTTGACGATGTTGGGGTGTTCTAGCCTGGTGAGGTTGTCGAACACTGACTGGATCTTGTCCTCCTGTGCCTTGAAGTTCTTGCGCTCGGAGAACTGCACTTCGTTCCAGACCACCTCGACGCCTTCCTCGGTGTCCATGGCCAGGTTCGCGCAGTCGATCCCCGGGACATCGCGCTGTTCCACCTGGAACAAGCAGAACAAGTGATTAGACAAAAATTTAAATTAATTTATCTGTGTTAAGTTGAGAATGAGCGCTTTCTGAGTTTCAACATCAAAAACAGACGGTTCCTGAAAACGCTCACCTATCTGACTGTAAAAAGTAGTTTTTAGTTATATCAGAAAAAAACCAACTGGAGCAACAAATTATCTCGTAATTCTGTTTAAACATATTTTATTTTATTTAGGATTCAAATCCTTGATCAGTTAAATGTATCATTATATTTTACGAAAATGATTTCCTATGGGTTTTCTAATTAACCGGGTTAGTATCACGTAATATGTGTGCAATCACCTTCCTACATAGTCACTTTTCATTATGTTAAGGTATGCAATGTGCTAGCGCAGTTAGTTTATAAATAAAACACCTTCAATGCAATTTAAATCGCTAACAATAATCAACGATGAAATATAGGTAAATTGTCGAGCAAACATATTCGGACTTCCTCGAGGTCGTGTCACAGATACAGGGCCAATCATTCAATTGAGCCTCTTGACAGCAGATTGGGGGAATGATGACGAGAATGGAAAATTTCCAGATGGTTATGGTTAGTTCCTTAACTAGGTATAATAATAATAAACAAGTAAACTGAAATATCGCAGCCATATCTCAAATCAATTTAAATGAACCGGATGGTTCATTTAAATATCCTCAAAGCTCTGTGCAAGATAACTAATGATTGCGATTATTCGCGCAGTCGCCGCCTCGCAGTCGCGACAATCGACAAATGTGCAATTACCTCGTTATCGGTCAGTGACCCTGCTGCAATTGTTTATAACTGTTATCTCGGCGTAATGAATAGCCAATGTTTATTAATTATGACAACTGTGCTATTTGAGTGTGCAGTTACTTTGCCTTGTTTATTTCATTGCGTCGCTGAGGATATTTTAATGCAGTTATTACTGAGTAAAGTTATGACACGATTGCTATTTAAATAAATTAACGAAGGAATCTATGCTGCATAATTTGACATAGATAAGATGTGAAGATACTGCGTCCGTTACGCAGATAGCATCTAGCAAAAGAGGTGCCTGTCTCTGATTACGTCCAGAGCCGAAAACAAGAGTCATCAGTAATTTATTATCCATATATTTTCATCGATGAGTTTCCTTGTGGATGGAGAAAAATATGAAAAAAGGGAGTCAGCGATAGCATGACACCAGATAGAACAGATGGGAAGAAAAACGTGATGCACCGACACCAAGAGACACGGGAGAAGGACATATCATCAATGATAGTATACATATAGAGTATAGTACGGTATAGTACGAGGCAAATGAATTCTTATAATGGTTCCATTAGCTATGGTTGCGCGCGACCCAAAAATTTTAATGCGCATTCAAGGTCACCGTCGTGATGGTTCAACTTGTATGACGAGAATTATAACTGATTATCGGGTCTTAATCGAAGTTGGGGGGCAGCGCGTACCAAATGGTTCAACTTATTTTACGCGTACCAATACTACACGTGGCCCCGGCGATCACAGAAGGTAGTGGCCTAAAGGTTTTATGTTCCTAACACACAGATATGAAATTCGCAAGTGTTACGCCCGCTATGAGGCAAGATTCTTCAAACGAGTTATGCAAAAGAGATAAACTTAATTAAAATAACGGTCAAACAAATTGTTGACTAGTCTATTAACATAACTAAACAAACATAGTCGACATACCAAATAGAGGTACTGTGAACTAGGCTCCGAACTTGCTATAGCCACAGAGTAGTGAAGTACAGAAGCGCCATTGACGTGAACACGCTGAACACGCTACCCATGGATGCTAATTAGCGGATGCGATCAATTGAGATCTTACAAGATTAGGACTTTCATAACAAGTCTGGTTTACTAGGCTCGGATATTACAGTTTCTAAGTTGTGTATTTTGCAACTGTCCAATGTTCAAAGTTTACAGTCCTCTTTCTTGATGACTTTTAAGCCCCAAGCGAACGCTGGCGTTCACACCCATTGTTCTTTAATTGTGTCTGTAATTACCAAAGTCGAAAAGTTAAGACTGGATCGTTTTTCTGGTAAATACTACTGATATTGGGCAACATTTAAAATAATGTTACAAGAAATTAAATATATCTGTAGCTATAAATAATAGTTTTAATAAATTAATTTGAATTTGCTAATACAATAATTATGCCGTCTTCATTCGGCAATGTGTTGTCGACGTAAGTGGAATGCATTTCTGTTTGCAAGGTATAATAAAGAAACCTAACATAAGAAACAAACCTATCCGTGTCGGGGTGTCCTTAGCTCGCGGTTTATATAATCCTGCTGACCTAATAAAGAAAATCCTCGAAACATTATTTTCTTAAACAAAATAGGACCTACTACACTTTGCAACGTGCTGATTTCATTAAGTACATTGTACAAAGTAGATTTACTGAGTACATAAATTATAATGTGGTCAAATATTAACTTAAGGACCCGCCCACTGTCCTACTGCGACTGCGCAGTTCGGTAACGTCACAAAACTGCGCACAAGCAGGATTTTAACACATCTCTTGAATAATAACGTCTGGCATTTACATGAAAATCAAATGTAGACATTAGTGTTTTCTTGTAGTAAAACAATTGTTACTTTGTGTGATGTATGGTTCTTATATTTTTATGCATTTATTTTGTCATACAAATCTGTTGATTGTTACTTGCTGCTATTGATAATTATCCCAAAGGAAACATACTTCCGAAGTAAAATATATTCCTTGTGCTATTCTAGGACATGGTTTGCCCGTGTATCGAGTTCAGCCGTTCGACGTAACAAACATAAAGATACAAACTTTTGCCTTTATATTATAATATTAATGTAATTTCATAGTCTTTTGACCCTCCTCTTACTTATACATATATGGTTATTGAAAGAATCCGTTTGTCATACTGCTCTAGTCAAAATTATATTTGTACATAGATGAAAGAGACAAGCAACCGGAAAGGGCAGGTTGCCTGGAAAAATCGCCGAGTGCGATAAGGCCGCGGATTGTATGTTTTTTTTTATTATAAGTTTTCCTTTCAATATATTTTAGTTTTGGTGTACAAGAAAGTGTAAGATAAAGAAATAAATAAATAATAATAACGGTTTATTTGTACATAAAAACAACAACACAGAACATAGCAAAGAGAAACAGTAGGTTGTACACCTCAGTCAAAATTGTTGTCGAGTTCCCGAGCTTCTAAACTAGGTACGCAGACCTATACTCGTATCTTAGGATTCGGAGATTTTGCGGCTTCTTTTTAATTAATACAACCGTGACGTTTTTGGTAGCTCAATATTGTATGTATATCACCTATGTTAATAAATACTAACAAAACTTAATTCATTAAGCCCCAAGAGAACGCCAGTGTTCACATACCTATTGTTCTTTAATTGTGTCTGTAATTACAAGGTCGAAAGGTTAAATATTAGCTAAACTGGTACAATATTTAGAAATAAAGGGAGATGAAAACAATCTCCTGTTTTCTAACTCCGCATTGAGCTACAGATATATAAAGATGATGGGAGAATAACAACATAAACAAAAACAGACAAACACTTTTTATGATCCACCTTATACCACTTAAAAAGTGCATTAAAATAGCTTCTACTCATAAATCTGTGTGTCCGTACAAAACAAAACAACGGTGGCAGGTGCCGCCAACATTTTATGAATGAACCACTAAATCGTCGAGTTTTATTTTCAACTGTTTTACGCAATGTTGCTAATTCTGTTGTTTCTAGCCGCTCATTGATAGTCAAGCGTGAGAGCTTTAATAAAAACAGGTCAAGTGTGAGTCAAGACTCGCGCACGAATGGTTCTGTCGAATATCTATCTATAGAGTAGTATAGCATCTGCCTTATAATGTTCCCACTGCTGGGACTAAGGAGTAAGACTCTCTAGGAGAGGGAAAAATAATGAATTATAACTTTTTCTCTTTTTATTTTATTGTTTTTAATATTTATTGTCAAAGCGATGACAAAAATTTACCATTTGCAAAAATTACAACTGTCTAGTTAGACAGACGGACAGTGAGTCTTAGTAAAAAGTTCACGTTTTTACATTTTGGGTACAGAACCCTAAAAATCGTGTTATTAATAAATGTAGAAGTATATGGAAATGGAGTTATTTATTGCGAATTGCCTTTCAGCTTCATTGATAGGAAAATGACAAGGGTTGGTAGTTGTTTACGTCACTTTTTTGGGTGTCAGTTTTATTAGATGATAAATAGGAGCCTTTGGCGATCAACAAAACTGAGACTGAGTATCTAGTTCGTACAATAAGTTTTCAAGGAAAAAAAATATTCCGGAAGACGCAGCGTTAGGTCTCCCAAAAGGTGGACCGATGGGCGTTGTGGCAATTTGATGGAAGCGAGACGCATAGGGCTGGTCATTATGGCGACACTTGGGGAAGTCTATGTCCCGTAGTCTTTCGGCTGAAATGATGAATGAATCTTTTAACCCGCAGAATTCTTAATATTGACAATATCGCTTACCTTCTGGTGAGACAATGGTCAAATACGAGCATATACACAATAAAAAGACTTCTAAAAAGCTCAAAGGGTTATCTTAATATACAAATTACCAAAATAACATTCTATTACGAGACCGCTGATAGACCTATTATGAATTAATAGATTACGAACTTTAAGCAAAATGACAATGGGATCGTGTTGGAATGACAATATTTTGAAAATAGCAGACTTGGTCCCCAGTAGAGCTCGGTACCATCCATTATGTTAGGACATAATATAATTATGTTCGAACTTAATGGATATCCCTTTTGGACATGCCGCAAACATGGCGCTCCCGTAATCCCAAGATTATGAAAGTGATTTTGATGGCATCGATTTAATTAATCTGTATGCATTGGCACCGATAACGTTATCACTAATCAGATTCTAGTAGATTTCTTCTGTTATCGCAGACACTGATAGTGGAATCGATAAGAGATCAATAACTAATTTGTTATCAGGAACACAAAATAAGAATTTATCGCTGATTAATTTTCTGGAGTTCATAATTGAATTGTCAATTGTTTTGGTCAAGCGCTTGGTGGAGTTATCCAGGCTTTTGCCATTAATAATTATGCTGGTGAGTTTCACTTTATTGACTATAAATAACAGAAGTACATTTTTAAACTAAAGAGGACTAAAAGCTATAATTTTCCATTCATAAAAGTAACGAAATTACCATCGTTTAACTTAATTCGATTTCACAATATTACTTTCCATACAAGCCTATCGCATGAACTGCATCTTAGCAAAACATAAACTTTCGCATTTATTAACGAAGATAATCTAGTACTCGTTAGTTAGGCGGGCAATACACCGGCCGACAATTTAGTCGTACGGACAGCGCTATAAATCGTGCGAAGAAAGCGCTGCAAACCGCTCGTTACTGGCGCAGCGCGAGTGGGCGAGCAAGTCCGCTGCAATGATTTAAGTTGCAGATTTTATACAGATATGTACATTTTACTGTCGGCCGGTAATCGCGAGGTGTGGCCCCAGCCTTCCAAGTTTATTGTTACGACGATATTTTAAATTGATATTATTGTATCTTCCGCAGTGAAAAGGGTACGTGGTATTGCTCCTGCCATTATGTCGGACTGGTAGTTGGATGGACGCTTTAGGTTTCATAGTAGTTGTAAAATGTAATGGTTATTGCGGCTGGAGGCAGTGTGTGGCGTACGAACATAAACGGCATCAAAGAAACATGTATGGATCTGAACGTTGGTGCCCCTTACAGATTTCTGTAGGACCATTAGTGAAGTTTACACCCACAGAAAGCTTGTTAAATCCAATATTTACTAAACATTCGAGATATCTGCACAGATATAGGAAAAGGTGCCCCTAAAGCCGATATGTATTTTTGAAAAAGGAAGGTGCAAACACGATACAGACCCTTCGGTTACGAGCACATAATAATCGAGCCCTTAGTTAACTGAAACAACTTCCGTATGATACGGGGATATAAGGTCAAACAACACAAAGGGATTTTTGGAGTTCTGTGAATATTTTTCCTTAAATAAAGAGTTGCTTTTAAGGACCTCGAACACGGCCCTTATTTTACTTAATAATTGTACTAACGGAACCATGAGAGCAATGGCTAGAAAAGACATTCTGAAAAAAAATATGCTGATGATTATGAAGTCCATAAATTTCAAAATTACAAATGTTTTCGAAGGGAAATTAAACAGGAAACCAAGTGCTCTAGTTGAAACTGGAATTGGATTGAAAGTACCAACAAAACTAAACAAGAGACAAAAGATTTAATAAGCATGAGAAGCAAGCAGTAACAATAGGAAACAAACAAGATATTATAGAACTAGCCGCTGCTGCAACTTCGTCTGCATCGGACTCTTAAAACAGACATTTGAGGTATTTTTTTTTGTGCAGAACCAAAATTCTTGTCCTAAAATAAAGTATAACTTAATCCATATAATAATAGCTCAGCACCGTGTACCCGTGAAAGTTCTGTCTAAGTAAATTTCGGAGAGAAAAGACAGACAAAAACAAATTGCATGTTGTTCATTATAGTTTCATTACAAGTCTATGTAGATCTATAGATAGAGATGAAACACTCCCCCAGGTTCAAAGAACAAAACTCGAACAACGCATAAACATAATTGAATTTTAATAGCTTTGTCAATTAATAGGTACAAGAAAATAAAAATAAACAGAGGGTCTGTCTTAATATAGTCGTTCTACCAACAAATGACCTAAGACACAGATAACAGTCCATCGTTACCGTTATCAGGGAGGCTAGAATAAACAAATAATTGAATGCTTATCACTGAGTTATTGAAGATTAACCCCGGGGTCAGCTGGTGTGAGCCTGAGGCTATAAATATGAAGACTACGAGTTGTAGTCTTTTAATAATCGAGTTGAGTAATGAGACTTGCACACGAACGTATTTAAGAATGGTAGGTATTAAAATTTGTTGAATGGAGAATATGTGTTGTATTTTTATTTTGTCCCAAAATTTGACTGGTAGAGAATACCTCGTTGCATTAGTCCGCCTATGCATTACTGTACCTACTGTACACTGTACGTTAATTTTAAATAAATAAATAATGTCTAGTAGAGATCGAAGTGTGCTCCAGTCAAAGATCGTAGCGTATTTATTTCATATACGTTTCATAGCTTGAAAACACGAATGTTTAAGAAATATCACTTATTCCAAACAGTTACTTATAGATTTTCTAGATTGGAAATCATTATTTTGATTTGTCCTATTAAATGCTTCCGAATTGTTCTTCTTAATTGATGACATTGGTATGAAAAAACGCATACTGTGACTAGTGTGTGCACACTTTATTACTTAGTGAGCCATCAGAACTTGAAGTTGATAACTCATATGCATGCTAATGTTGGTTATTATAGCTTATGTTAGTATCGAACTCTACGCTCGCAAATGTTGTAGCGGGACCTAGCTCTTATAGATAGTTGAGGAAACAGGCTTTCAATAACCTTATAGTATCCATTTATTTACTGTATCTAATGCTTTTAGCTCATTCAATCCTCATTGGCGAAGTTTATGGTAAGGCTCATTGCAAACTTGATTTCAGTAACTGTGTGAAGTAAAATGCGATATAAAGATAAAGTAGGCTCTTTTGTAAAATTCAGTTATTGTAACGTCAGTTCCTGTCTATTTTCTAACAAGCAATGTCTTTAAAAATCATCATCTTTGAACTATTCCAAAGGAAAAGGATATTGAGAATTAGCAGTTCGAATTGTTAACATCCGAGAAAGTAAATGAGTCGAAATCGGCGAGGAAGTTAGTACACATAAACTAATGAAGATTTCTCGGAAATTAGTTGTGGAAGTCCGATCTAAAATACTTAACGTTGTAAACACATTTTTTGTTGGTTTTGAAAACAATAATAACAGAATCATATCCTGCATGATCTTGTGTAATTTCATTAGCCAACGAAATTCTCAAACCAAACATATTACGAGTAGGACAAAAGGTGACGCGACGTTAGTACATAGTATTCTATTACGTGTACTTACGTAAAATGTATACATTATGTATGTAAATTTTTCATCAAATTAAATAGACGACGAAGTGCCACTTCGTGCAATTGGCATTGGCAAAGCTTACGGAATCAAACACTAAGAGTAGGAGAACTAAGATGAGAGACAGTAAAAGTGTTTGTAGATATTGCAACAAGATTAGTTGATGTCCTACAAAGGCAATGCGAATTGGAGAGACTATTGCAGACCATGCTAGCATAGCACACAGGCGGATTCTTTATAAGCAGTGAGTGGAACAAGACTGACACTGACGGTGAATTCAGGACGAGTTGATTCTGAAGTACCCACAAATCACAGTTGCAATATACAATACAGTTACCTTTAATAAGAATAACGATTGTGAGAAACCGTTCAGAACTTCAGACTAAAGACGTATACTTAGACTGAAATGAAAATCGACAAGAATATAGACGCACTACTGAAGGTATAGCTAGCTTGTAATAGCAATGGTATGAAATGGAAGCAAGTCCTTCTAATCTTAATACGTCATTGTATGTAGTTACTAAGTGGAAAGGAACGTGTCTCCTTCTTACATGGGCCTTCTGTAACTCCTCAAGTAATGACAAGTGAACGAACTCTGCGCAGGCGCTGATAACGTTTATTACGCGAAACGATAACGAAATGTGTCTTTGTGTAGCCATTGTGCGACACAATGTACTTCGACAGTATGCGTATATAGATGATTTATTTGTGTTTGGACATCGCTGCAGAGGATGTTATGGAAACTATTATATTACGAAGGCTAACAACCTTACTGTATACGGTGCTAGGTTTCAAGTCATCTGGACTTGTTCGAAATTACAATATTTCACACAAGACTTCAAAAACAAGTGCATAAATTTAAAGTTTAGATGCCATAGTCCTCTATATGCCTATATGGAATACTTTTAACTACAACTGAATTAAAAATTAATTAAGGTAAAGATAATTCTTTTCAGAAAAGTTTTTCGTCTGAAATCTGTTAATTTGAAGATAGCGAATACCATAAATCTATACAAGGTTAACCCAGAAACGTCGCACGCGCACTATCAATATTTACACGAAGTGCGCGAGTGTTGCAAATTTTACGAGAAGATGCGAAATGCACGCAAACCGTGTCATGGCAAAATGAATATAATGTTAGCATTTTACATGCATTATAGACTATAACTACAATGAATAATTACCATAAAGCTAAAATTCACAGAACATTTTAGGATAATAATAGAGTTGCAATAACTGCACAGAAGAACACGTAAAAAGAATGTCTAACACGGCTATGGAAGACAATGTAATCAAAACAGAAGACCACTAAACAACTACTTAACAAAAAGCAATTACCATAAAACGAGCACCTAAGATAAATATCCACCTGCACAGACAGGGAGTGCCTTTAAACCCATAAAGCATAAACTAGACTCAATAGCCCAGAGCTTTCGCCTAATTAAATTCTTTAGCGTCTATGTTCGCACACGGAGCGTGGAGCTCAAAAATATTGTAATAGGATTGCCCAACGGCACAAAATGATTGCTCTCTGTAGCCTGTCCAAGCGACCGCATACAATATAATGAACAGCTTAATGCGAAAAGGTTTCGCAGTCCACAATTTCAGAATTATCGTATCAAATCTGGATTATATTGGATAGAGACATAAAATGGCTGGTTTAAATTAAGAGATTTCTGCTATTCTATGGCTTGGATGTGTTGAAAGTAGATATCATGAGTGGAGAATAACAAAAAGGAAGTTTGTATGGTAGGGGATCTGGTCGCTAAATTAACTTAATCTTATCACGGTAAAACATTTAGCATTTCTGAATATTAATCAAGTTGTAAATATAGTTGATGATTGACAGGCTTACAATTTTGTAACGTCCAAATTAGATGAATTCAATCAAAATTAAAGTAAGTTTACAAACCCTCAGGCTTTAGAAGAGTCTTGAGTTTGTATACTTATTACTGGAAGCATTTAAAACTTTAAAGATCAACTCATCTACTAAAGTTTCAACTTTCATAATGAAATAGCGATAAAATCATAAAAAAAGAACGCTCGCCATTTCTTAGGGATTCTTTTAAATGGCCTCTTGATAACGAGCTGTAGGCACTGCGTGACAAAGCGGTTTGACTTGTTAATTAGGCGCTATAATTAATGGAAATTATGTTTTATTATATCTGCGGACTCCACATAAACAATGATGAATCATTTCTGATCGTTTTATCAAAACCTAGATTGAATTGAAGATAAGTTCAAGATAATAATGTAGAACAGCAGTTAATGAGCACTAAAGTTACGTGTTTGCTCTAATTAGTAGACAGCTGCGAATTAATCACGAAATCGACATTTGAGTCACTAGTTCTAAAAATGTCTGATGTCGTTTTCGCGTTTCTAGATAAATTGCTAAACTGCGGCGCGCATAAAGATAGCTGCAACAAATAAAGACTGCGAATAGAATTTTATGGTTAGACTTATATAGGACAAGCAAAGAGAATAGCGAACAAACTTTATAGTGCTAGCACACGACCTAAAACAGACAATTTGCGGGAACGATTTAGCTGTCTGCAAATTGAAGAGTCCACGCCGCTCCCGTAAAAGTTGGATCAATAATAACAAATTTTAACAATGTTATATTTTGTCTTGCAAATGGATGGTGAAATAAACACAACCTTATCTGCTACAGAAATTATGCCGACTTAATTCCCACCAACACGCTAATTCTCACGACATATCTTACAAGATTACGTTAAATTCGTCGTCTGTTTCCGAGTCCTCCCGCCAAGTGCCTAAGGATCGTTGGCAAAGCGAACGATCGAGGGGAAATCTAATCAGACTGAGTTTCCTTCCCCGTTCATTTGACGAATTACTTGCTGAAAGTGCGGAGGGAAATTGAGCTAGTGTTGAATGTAATTTGTAAAAATGGCAGAGACACGTCTGTTTCGCATATCTTGATCGCTCTCTTCCGAAATGCGTCATTGGAAATGGAATAAATAGTTGTAACGTATACGTTTCTGAGGAAATACGTCATGTTCTGCTTACCTTTGACCTGTTCTTTTTCTTAGTCCTTTCTTTCTTGTTCATATTTATGGTTTGGCTGTAATTCTACAAAAGGCACAATGTTTTCCTCAATAACAATAAGTCACATGACAGATGCTGTCAGTTTTGCCATTGTTTTGTGTTAGTGGTTCATTTTGTTTGTCACCCTCTGATCAAGGCTTTGTTACAAATGTGCTGTTTATTGGCTCGAACGTTTCTCGCAGGGGTCTACAGTCGTGATACTGCTCGCCAGAACATAAACATTGAAAGCGACACTGATTGAGTCTCGTGCCGAGTTTGCGTTCGTGTGGAGACAGTAATTAACTTGCCGCGACGTCGCGTTGCTGTGCTCCGAATTAGATTACACTGTGCTAAGCCACTGCATTTTTATTTAGAATCTAGCTGCAATGTTTTAAGAAAAATGTTTATAGCACAGATGGAACGAACTGGGTAAAACGTTTCGCCTTCCTTCATCTCAATGTTTTTTATACAAGGATTTAAGTCCCTCAAGGAGACTAGGCTTTTATTCGAAATATATTTTAAAGAAAAAATGAAAAATTTGTGAGAGGGACTTCATCAGAACAAAGTATATTACGCTTTAGGTGCACTGTGGTGTTGGTGGGAGTAGTATAAGTCCCTCGGTTGAACAATTATATTATTCGACAATACGATAGTTTAGTGATCATTAATCAAATACCTACGACATCAGGTACATTCGCCAATCACTTAACTGGCCTCACCATTTGAAAAACATACATCGATGACTTCATGCGACATTGTGTACCAACTCAATAGGTATACACAAGCCAGTGTACTTTCGATTTCAATTTGCAAAACATTGTCGAATCAATACGGAAACGCATCGACAATTGTGAACCACCAATATTGGTTTCATCCGTCTATTTATTCGTCTCTGTTATTGTCTGTTGAAATTATATTTGTAAGGTAAATGTCACCTTTAAGTACCTACTTCGTATAACCTGTTAGTATTTCTAGTATTTGTAACGTCAATTATGCAAACATTTTTTGCAAGTTTTTCACGTTCTCGGAGGAACTCGATTGTCAAATTGAATAAAAATATTGACATAAATGGCAACACGTTTTCGCACTTATCTCATTATTTTGTATGATTATTTAATTAGTGTGAGACAAAACAGACAGTCGCAAATGTGTTAAACATCTCACAAATCGTTTCACAACAAGACACAGCAAGCACTGTTTATTATAGAATTGCAGATGATTTGGCAAGCGCAGGAACATAAAGAAGATTGCGATATTAATCGCGGCCGCAATCATGCGTATCCAAACGGCATCATTAACGTCCGCACGATAACATCCACTGATACATACATCTAATAAACGGTCCAAATATTTGAGGGAGAAAACAGTCGTATCGATCGTGGATAGACTTATTCGACACGCGACATACCGAGCCAAATTCCTTACGCGTTTAAAATAAAATTGCCGAAGGTCACGACATTGACCTCTAAATGACGCCAGCGATTGATCAACCCCAGAAAGAGGCACGATTCAATGTCAAGAGCGGATCTATTCCTATCGGTGCGTGTATACGCGGCCTGCGTCACGCGCCGCCACTCGCCACGGGCAACCCTATAGCCCGCTGCATGATACGCCCACCGTTATGTACGATGATTACAATTAACCAATTTATTAGTACGCGATAACGTGTGCAGTGACGTCGCAGCCGCACACGCGTCACACGCCATGATTAATGGTGCCCGAGGTGAGGCGAATCTTATTATAAGCTCGTGACGTATAGGTGCTAAATCTTGTCTCAAATCGCAATTTTCCTTTGACAAGTTTTCCGTTACGCACTCTTTGCCGTACGCTTGTCGAGAGAGCACTTCAGAACGTCATTCAATATTCTTTTATGCTGAAAACGTTTACGCGGGAACCTTGTTACATATTTTATCGACACCCTTACCCTTACGTGAGTTCCACGTTAGATCTTTAAGTTATTTCCTCTTTGCTCTCAGCGGTAAATTCAATTGCTCCTATTTTAATCACAAGTTGGAGTTGACACCGACTGATCGTTCTCATTTACAGTTGCTATTGGGTCCATTTGTTACGTCGCTCGGGGGTGACAAGAGGTTTGTTTTCAGCGAATTGTGATGGGAAGGTAGAGTGAGGTGGACCTGTCGCGGGGATGTGTCCGGTGTCGTCGACCCGCCGGCCCTGGCGCACTATTCGCGACAATGCGCTGGCAGCGCTCCAAGCGCCGGATGGCGTCGATACATCGGCTGCACATGCAACACCAACAAACGTTTTCACCTCCGAACCTGCGCATTCGACATCTTCCATCCAATCTTCAACTTTAGCGTGAAGCATGAAGAAGTTTTCAGTTTTAAGAACGGCAGTATAAAGTTGGTACATCGGTAAATTAGCGAAAACGCCTGCAGCGTTTTGTCCTTTGATGTTACGAACGTCGAGGAAGTCATTTGGGCTTGTGGTGTAATATTACGGAGCTGCAATTTCATATTTAAACGTGCGAATGGAAATAGTTTTAGAGGCGGCACGTCAGCATATATCACGTCCCCTGCGGTTATATTACACCACTTGTGAATCAAATAGGAAGCAGATCAAAGCCAAGAGTGCTTTTATGACGATATCATGTAGGAACGTTATCAATAACCCTGTGGATAGAGTTAGCATGAAATACAAAACTGGCGAGTGATGCAAATGCTAAAATCTTGCAAAACTATTAGGAGGTTATGCACCGATGACGAATCTTATGAGTAAATCAGTTTTTTTTTTAAAAACAACATGTTTACCAAGGATGATTTTTTGGTAATGACGTTACTGGGGATGAAACTGAAGAATATACAACTGAAATTTTAAAATCCTCGAACGTCTTCATATTTGTTATAAAGGTTCGCAAAACAAGATATGAGGTGGAACAAATTTCTTATTGATCGCTTAAAGAAGAAGCATTGTTTATTTTCAAATGACTAACCATAACATTTAAAATTGTGCGCAGTACGTCGCCATTGACATGTCAACAAATATCATATGTCCAATAAACAAGTTTGTACGAGCTGAACTATGTTTTTACACGTGAAATTCAGCCCTTATCAAGAGTATTGATTTCACAGCGGCGGATTTTCCCAGAATTTTTATTATGGAAAATGAATGGCGTCATCGGATTTTTCACTTAATGATTGAATGTAATGAGTCTGCGATACGGATACAAGAATTAATGGTCCATCAGATTTAAATTGTTGTCAAAGGATCTACTTTGAATTTTGCGAAGCTGCAAGGTTCATTCCACTTAGATGGAGTAGGTATATGTGTATATGCATTAGGTAAACATTTTTAAAGTTTATCTAAATTTATTTTAGGAGTGTGTGTACATTTTCTTTTGAGTGATCGTCTAATTACTTCAGATTTTTTGACAAGAGTGAGAATGCGTCCTCTTTGTATCATCTAAATTCTAACAGATACTAGTAACACTTCTGGCAATCCCATTTCCTCTTTTGTCATGGGACTTAAGTAGAAACTTTTCCATCAGCCGTCCTTCTCCTTTCTATTCATACGTGCAGTCGACAGCTCTATAATGTCGCACATTCCGCTTCGAACTAGGGTATAAAACTCCATAGCTATGGTCACTATATATTTTCCAGGTCGTTTCATTTCGCTTGGGTCAAGGTGTCGCTGGCTGTCGCCTTGTCAGTTGGCCTGTGACGTCATATGATACGATAACTAATAGAAATTCAATTCTGGAAGTAAGTATTATACACAGTATTATAGGTGTCATTTAATTTAAATCACAAATACTATGAAGGCGTAAAGTTTGTATGTATGCGTGTGTATGCATGTTACTTTTTCATGCTCATACGGCTGAATAGATTTGGGTGATGTGTCATCATCATTGCTTACATCTTAGATGAAGATGATTTCACGTGTATGGAAGGTGGATGCAGAATATTGCTTTCTATCAACCGAGAAATTTACAAAGCTATTAACCCATTCTCAATTTTCTTAGTTTAAATATTTTCTAATATTCTTTATTATACACAGATATTGTCAATTAAGAAAAAAAATAAAAAAAGTATTAATAAAAAAATATTATTTTCATGGCTGATCGCCGCAGCAGTTATAAAATTCGTTGCTGATTTCAACAGTAACATTTTTGCTGTTTGCTGGTATAGTAAATATTTTGTTGCTCGTTACTGCAACAGTAAATATTTTCATCACCTCTTAAAATTCTGGCATCTCACTTAAAATGAGACATCTGAAAGCATTAAAAACAAAAATTTCCCTAACAAATGTAAGAAAATAATAAGTACTGCCAGTGCCTAAACAGTTAGCAGAACAGTTTTAGTATTTCAAATTCTAATGTTATTTGAGTTATATTCAAGCAACATTTCCTAGTAATAATTCGTGTTGAAATTAATCTGAAGTCCTATTTAATTTCATCTACTAAGCTGCTGAGTCTTGTTTGAGCTTTGCTCAACAACGCCAATACGTTGTACAAACAAGTTGCTCTATGTAGCTATATTTTCCTTTGATGAAGTCTAGTGTACAAAGCATCTGTTAGCAATGTCGATAGCTGTATGCAGGCACGCCAGGCAGCTCTGTCTACGGTCGATCGCTCCGGGAGACGTATAGCGTTTGTCAATACCTCGCCTTTTTGTTTCGCTTGCAATAAGACTGCTCTATTCAAGGATAGGAATTGCATCAATAAGAGCAGATGGAGAAAGCTGTGTTGCTCCAGGGTTTTGTTTAGGGATGCCGAGCATGTTCTTAGGTGTTGACAAAGTTCGTTCTCGAAATAGGACCTAATGAGACATTTTCAAATACTAAACGCAATCTTGTCACATCAAATCGATGATACAAACAATATCGTAAAGTAACAAGATATCCACAGTATTGACTCACTTATGATTCAATTTGCGAAGTACACAATCATCCCTGTCCCGGTGACGCGTTTCCCGAAATAGAACATCCCTAGTCATCCCGAGAAAGAAAGTAAAACGAGTTAACTATGAGTATGAGCCGTGATTCATATCGAGATGTGAGTAACATCGTTCTGGAGAAATTTTAGATAAATTTCAGAATAACACGTGCGATGGTGGAGCTCAATTAGACAAGTAATGTGTGACTAGTGCATAATTGTATCTGTAGTCATCGTGTCGTGTTGATCGCTGATTTACTGAAAGTGGGCAGGTTTACTTTCTTTATACAAGACGTGGGTTATTTCTTGATTTGAAGTGATCTATAAAATTGAATTGCCTTTTTGTAACGACAAATTTTTATAAGGAGGAACATATATTCGATATTTTGGCTGATTTTGACAGGAATTTTACTGGTAGATAGCTACGGCTAGGACACACATTTACTTGAGAAAAAGAATTAGGATTAGGTGAAAAAAAAAAGAACTACATACTTCTAGATAATGTGAATAAATGGTATTGTACTTTTTACGAGTCTGACGAAGTCGTGGGCACCAGGGCATATACTATACATATACATCAAATTAATTAAGTACTTGTAAGGGAAACCAAAACATATCACAAGTATTAATCTTATATATAAAAATGAATCGCAAAATGTGTTGGTAAGCGCAAAACTCAACAACGCCTGGACCAATTTTGCTGATTCTTTTTTTGTTGTGTTTGTTATTGTCAGGAGAAGGTTCTTATGAAAAAAAAATTGGGTAGAGTGGAGTAGAGTAAAATAATTTGTTGCCGGGAGCGGAGCCGCGGGCAAAAGCTAGAATACAAATAGCATCATTTATGTCTGTCTAACACAACTAATTCTGTTAAACCAGACTAACCAGACAGTTACTGAGTCAGCGGTAGGAATAATACTGAAAGATTACCACGCTACACTATTGACCTATTTTCCAAATGACAATATATAATGATTTACGTGTGGAAGTACTAAGGTACGTTTTTTCATGAATTCTCGGTCAAACATAAAAACTACGCAATGTTTGCCAAAAGTCTAAATACAATAGACAAAAGTAAATTAGCCACAACAGCTTGATATGTAAAAAATAAATGACATACTTTGTTAAAATGACTAATGTATTAAGAAAATGTCGTATTCTTGAGCATCATAAATTTGCGTCAAACTGTCAGATATTGTTTATTTTTAAATACGCGCATCTATTTCATAAATATATTGTTTTTTTCTTCTAGTCTAATATCAAATATATAAAGCGAACTATTGTTTTTCTTGTTGATCTTGACATTTCTTTTCCAAAACTGGTTCGTAAAAGGATCTTTTCTGCATGATCATCGGAGACATTTGAAAGTCGTGGATTTAGAATGCAAAGGGAAAATGCAAGAAAATAGATGGGAGAAGTCATTTGATGATTTTCCAACATAAAAAAAAATATTTGCGAGTTCCTAGTGCGAGTTAGTTTTACGTTAATGCGTTCGACGCGTTTATGACGTACGGTGCCCTGATTAGCCCGCTCCAAGGGCTTAACCAATCAGAAAGTCAAACGTAGAAAAGTTTTGATCGCGTTCATATATAAGCATCTCCAGTGGCGTAGCTAGTCCCACAGGGGCCCTGCATAAAGTGTTTTTTTTTTACAAATGTTGGTTTACCCTACGAGATAATTGTGGATAACATGTTGGGAATTTTTGTAACCTGTAGCGTGGTACACGGCGGTAGCTACGCCCCTGAGCAACTCAAACTCAGAGAGATCTCTTTTCAAGCGTGATCTAATCAATCTCTGCTGGACAGGATGCAGCCACTTGATATCATCCTTGTCAGTTCATACGCCTACAGAGATATGAGCCAAGAATAGAATGAAGAGGCTCATTCTATTCTTGTCGTCTAAATTGTATGTAATTTCGCAACAAATTGCATTATGGGCTACGTGACACGTAGACTACACGGCATATGAATTGAACCATTTGCTGTTGGCTGACTTTGATTTGACCCGAAAATCTGTTACTACTTACTACACATTCCGGTCGACCGCTGTGATGGTTCAACTTGTATGACGAGGATTATAACCGATTTTCGGGTCTCAATCAGTAGGAGGCTACGAGTAGTCGTGGCAGGTGGTTCAACTTATTTGCCGCGTTCTATTTATCTTGTTTGTATCTCCGAAGTGTTTGCTTATGACGATTATTTATAGCACGATTGTTTTTGTTCTGTATCTCCACACATAAATATGTTACGTAATTAAGACGAGGTGCGTTGGAAATAAATCTAGTTTATTATTAATAATAATTGTCTAGTTTATTATTAATTATTTAAGTTGATTCGGTACTTTATTCAATATTAAACGGGTAATATTCATTAACGTATGTAATTCCTTTTATAATACTTATACGCTGATACCAATTATTTTCTCATATATTTTATCATTGTTTAATGCGGTCAATAGCAATTGATTTATCCTTTATCGTTAACATTTCGAAGTAGAACTGTAAAACTGTAGTTATATTGAAATAAACTTATTAACTATAATATAGTTTCTAGATTTACTGTAACTAGTGATCAACTTCTAATTTTAATACCTTTCGAATACCGTAATAAGAGACAAACTAGAAAGACAATAGATGAAAAAATGAACGACATTTAATTATTTGACTTATTTTTATTACTATTCCGTGACATTAAAAAAAAAAATTGTTTTCATGACATTTAATAATTAAACATGTTTTTTCAATAATATTAATATGACTCCTCTCTTCTAATTTTCCTGTGCCCGACAGGGTCCAAATTGATCTTGTGAAATTTTATACCATCTGTGTACATAATATGGAATGCAATAAAGTATTGAGTATAGATGTATGAACGCCGGCGTTTGCTCGGGGCTCAAGAGTTTAATGGCCTTTGTGGAAGAAACACCACAATTTTGCCAATAAACTAGAGATCTAACAAGCTCAGTTTTTATATTTGTGTTGGGTAAAAAATACAGGTCCTTAACATTTGGCCTACTGGCGTTTTGACATATACTCGGCTATTTCCCGACATAACTGTAAAATTATCCGAATTACCAGCACCGCAATTTGGATAGGTTTTCCCGCGAAATTGAGCATTACGGGAAAATACGTGGCAACATTCCCGAAATCCCGACCCTTGAGCTAATCGTGCGTACAACCGCGAATAAAACCGACGACGTCCGAATCATTTCGTTTTGAAGAGAGGTCCAGCATTTCAATATAAAAATGTAGGTAAACACTAAAGGTAAAAAAACCGGTCAAATGCTTGAGTCTGCCCGCACACGAAAGGTTCCGTACCATAGCATTGCAACAGTATTTTAATTATTATTGTTGCTATAGCGATAATAAACAGAAACATACTCTGTCAAAATTTCAACTTTCTGCCTATCACGGATCGAGTGATACATACCCATACAGATAGTCGGAAGGATTGATGTATATCGCAAGCTTAGTAAAAGCGTTATTTTGGTTGCATTTCGGGTACGGAAACGTAAAAATCAAAGACTAGACCTTAGGGAAAAAAACGCAATCTGTATGTGCACTCAATGTGTGGCGTGTGCTGAATAGATTCTATGAATGAATGACTTCGTATCCAAACCGCACTCGGCTTGAAAGCTTTTTTAACGCTAGGTTTTTCCGTTTATTACCTAGGTGTAGGTACTTAAGTCAACTAAAGTTATTTTGTAGCGAGAGGTGAGGTGGGAAATTATCAAAGTACTTCTCCCACGCTATGGAGAAACGGGAAGACGTCTCAGATTTTACTAATTAAGACTGTGCATAACGGTGTGAGTTGCACAATTGTATCATGAACTTGTATGTATTATAGTATTATACCCAATGTGTAATTAGTTATTCCTAAATAAAATAAAATAAAAGACCCTCTAGTATCGTCTACTGTCCAGTTACCCTTAGCATTCTAGAACTAAGGTCACTATTTCGAACTTTCTCGGCTACGGCCCTATTGAGCTTCTACAGCTTTACTGAGATCTCTTTTCGACGCTCGTGAAACATCATCGACGTCAACTCGAGTGAAGACTAATTGCTCGATGCCCGCAACCTCGCGCCTACGGGGACTAGAAATCGCCTGGCGACTGCTGACGATTGGGTCATCGTGATCTTTCAGTTGCTCCACCGCGTTCCAGGGCCGCTGTGACTCTTTTGAACAATCCACCTTACTCATACCTTGCTTTTGCGATGAATTCTCTGTTTCCAACAATAATATCATGTCCGTGGACTGATAGAGATACTACTGTCAATTTTATTAGAAGGTGTATTACAGGCGAAAAGAAAAACAAACGACTGTTTGCGTTATCAAAGCCGCAGGGAACAGCGTTTCCCCGAATACTAGTACCTACTGTAATATATTCTTGTGTCAAATAAAATGGATTCCTCTCACATGTAACATCTTTAGTTTTAATGCATCATAAACATTCATTTTCTTCGCTCCATGCTTGTTTTGATAATGGTGCGATTTCAAGGACAGACGCAGTTTATAAAATCACGTGCTGGACCGAATTTAACTGACTTTGTAAATAAACAAGTATTAGATAGCGTCATGTGTGTGATGATATCCTACTTGTTCTTGTAGCGCATAGCGTGATAGATAAGACAAGAAGGCTAGGATGACGCAAACTTATGGATTTTTAATGCAGCTGGTCTTGTTAGAGGTCGTGGTAGCCTTGTATGGAGAGTATTGGCCAGTCTGAGCGAGTTAGAAGACGCCGCAATAGCAATTGAAGCGTCACACATTCATCTGTATGGACAATCGATTAATGACATTGATCGATGTCGCCCAATCTATTCTATGAGATATCGATGGAGCGCTTGATTTAGTAACACCCTGCAATGTGACGTATTGATGGTTCCTCGTGCGAATTTAGGTCGCTTTTGTAGATTAGTTCTTTATGAACCTTTTTCAACAGTTTCTGATACAGTGGCAAGAATAATATGTAATAGTTTGTTAGTAGATTGCGGGAAGGAGTGTACATTGAACTTGAAAAGCCAAGGGCGGTCATAGACGCTGAAATCTATTAGAAAATCTAGACTGTTTGTACGTACTGTTATTATTTTAGATTTATTATTTTTTGAGAGCTCTTAAACTAACGTGGGTAATAACTTTTTGCGGTAATGTGGCAAATGAACCCGTAACAACAGAAAGAAAAATCGGAAAAGACGGTGACAGTAATAAAAGGGAAACGTGCGACCGATCTATATGAAAATGTGGTATAAATATACGACTGTTTTTTACGACGCGCTTCCAAATTGATACGTATCCGTGTAGGCCGTGGGTGCCGTGACGTCACTGGGAATTCGAGGAACCACGAAAAAGGTAATGGCGACAGAGGATTCAGTACCTTCAACAAGGTGAAAAAAGATATAAAAAGCAAAGACAGTCGCTGTAAAATAGAATCATTTCGAGCTGCATTTCCATTTTCATTCGCCATTATTGCTCTATCATGATTCATGGGCATCAGACATGGTGTGGAGTAGCTCTTCTGTTTCAGTGTTTGTGAACGTCAACCCCGGAACGCTGTCTGAATATGCATGAATCCGCTGTTGAATAAAATTCAGTTCGCAATCAACGCTCAAGTGCGCAGGTCGCTTGCTATCGGTTACACAACACTCATTTAAATTCGCAGCGAATGACTTAATTTGATTTCACTCAATGTTTGGGTAAACACATTTTAGAACGTTAATTGAGATGGCAAGTAAATATTAAGAGATTTATTCTTTAACAAGCTAGTGTCCGTAATTTCGTCTGCGTCAAGATATGTAAAACAACACAATGCTATTTGGTCAAAATTCCAAGAAATTTTTGGCGCGGAACCCTAATTCTTTTTAGAAAATAAAATTCACGGTTCGGAAGTTACCTCGGAAGAAATAGAAAGACAAAAATTATAAATAGTGCATTTCTGTTATAGGTATATCTAATATACTTTCATTATCATTTAATTGTTATAAACAAAATTTTTTTTTGGATGCTACAAACGGGCTCGTTAATTTAAATTATATAACTATAAATGGACTAGCAAATATATCATTGTCGATTACCACTTTCTTCTCAGTGATAGAGTACGTATGAAAGATAAATTACTGTGTGAGACGGCTAAAAGGACATCAAATCCTAAGAAAGCACCATTATACAATACAGAGAAATGTCAGAGACAAGTCGGTATCGTTCTCAGTACAATTATATCAAACAGACGGATCACATGACACTACCCACGGAACAAAGACGACGTCTGTATTCCGATTATTCGATAGTTATCACCGAATCAACGCTATCCGTATCGATAAATCGGATCCTTCTGGTTTTGAGACAGTGGTAGTGAGAATTGATACATGATAACGAGATGCGTTTAACTTGTTAATGATATAACATCTGATATATTAGAGGAAGTTCGAAAGTGGCGTCAGTGTCTGAAAAGTTGAAAGGAAATCGTATGGTCATGCGAAGAGAGATGAAACGCATGTTACAAAAAGAGTTCTGAGTTTACACGTAGATGGATGGGGAGGGAGGCCGACGAAGAGTTGGATGGATTGTGTTAGGAGTGATATGAAAGAAAATGTGACAGAGTGGAACAAAAAAACATGTTGCGCCGACCCCACGTAATATGGGATAAGGGTAGGATGATGATGATATAACATCTGAGAATGAGGAAATCTGTTTTTAAAGTTAGCTTAATGTAAATCAACATTTATCAATCATATCACATTTAATATAGGAAAGAATTACATAACATGATGACGCTGTCATCGCGTCATCCGTACAACAAAATATGTTGATATTCTTATAATTTTACAACCTTTGATATTTATTATTGATATAAACTAGTGCTTAACTGCATTCCCACCTGATGGTAAGGCGTGATCCAACCGTCAAACGTACCTCTTTAACATTGACCTTTTTAAAAGAAATGTCGTATTCCTAGTACAGCTAGGTACGTTTATAAAATTAATAATGTCAATAAAATTATGAATCTTAATGAAACAGGTTATGTATATATTTATAACTAGCTTTTGCCCGCAGCTTCGCCCGCGTACATAAAATATAGCCTATGTCACTCAGGAGTAAAGCAGCTTTCTATTGTTGCTTAAATTTTTCCAATCGGACCAGTAGTTCCAGAGATTACCCCCTACAAACAAAAAAACAAAAAAACAAAAAAACAAACTTTACCTCTTTATTATATTAGTGTAGATAACATTTTTCTTAATTAAACCTATAGGGTAAGTATACATTAATATAATAATATATTTTGCAATTTACATTATTATCTCGTCATTCTTAAACGTTTGTCCAAGAGTTAGGTATCACTATCAATATTCGTAATTAATCCTTAACGTTTTTCATGACCTTAAGTAATTGAAAAGTCCCCAATACAAATATATAGAAAATGAAATATAATCTTCAAGAGAAACCACAACAACAATTAATAAAGGCAGTAGGTGAAAACACAAGTCCCTGAAGAATGTCTGTAGTACAAACGTTTGCCCAAACAATTACTCAACAATTAATTACTTAAACATAATGTAATCGTTAATTCCTGTCTACATAAACGGCAGGTTTGTTACGAATCCATTCATTAAGTAATTAAAGCGCTTATAATTTTTATTACAGGTACTTATTTGGTTATTATTTGTTTAGACTGTTTATACAATGACTGGAAAAATTGTGGTATGGTTGCAGTAAAAGCGAAAAAGAAAAGTCTTAAAAAAAAAACTGAAGAGGTTAGGTTGCTTTAGGTTCATCAATCAACCACATCATCCTATCATCAAAGAAAAATATAAAGAAAAGTCTTAGACAAGAGTGAAGAGGTTGGTTTAAGGCAAGCGTGTCGTCATCAACCAAATCATCGTTTTCAGCGAGCCCATCAACAATTAAAATAAACCGACCAAGTGCCATGCAAACTCTAGTAACGATTCTCTACTAGAATAATGTTATTATTTGTAGTTATAGCGGCAATACCTCTACCTCTTACGGTTTATGAGATGCGAGTCGCTGTGAGATGGATGGACATATAGCGAGATGGGTGGATGTCGGAGAAGGCAAGGTGACAATTGTAATGACGACAAGTAGATTTGTCTAGACTGCGCCGATTCTAAATAAATTTTGGATAAGAGCACGAGGATGACGATACAGGGAAGGAAATTGAGGGAATTCTATTTTCGAAGACATCGGAAGCCAAATAATAATCCGGTTGTTGCGATATAATTGGCAATTAGTACTAAGCCTATTGGGAATCTGTGTGGGAACAGGAAACCCACAACGCCTACACGTTTCATTGATCAGCATTCGCTAGCTTCTATGATATCCTTATCTTATTTATTTAATTTCATGATTCTGCGATGAAAATGGAAGCAGATTCGAAGAGGGCTTAGGTGGACAGAAGACTATCTATAGATCAAAAGGAGAAGAACAGACTTTTCATGACCACAGTTAGAGTGCTCATGGAAAGGTCTAGTTTATATCAAATGAAAAAAAAAGCTACAGTTTTGAATTGAAAAAATCTTTTAGGGCCTGTATCTGAATTGAGTATATTGAGTTGAAAGAATGTCCTATTCCTGACGAAATTGGGCATTAAAGTAGATTAATACCAAATTGTAGTCAAGCACGAGATAATATCAATAAAAAATCAGAGATGGGGATTAGTGTTGGATAGCCCATTTATCGTGGAAGGCTGTATAATATCCAAGCTGGTAGGTAGGTACTGCTTATTTCTAAAGAAATATCTCATGAAAATTAAACATAATCTACTTGAACAGCCAGGGTCCATGGTAGCCCTAACAATAAATGAAATTGTGTTGCTAATTAATTTCACCTACCAAGACTATGTCATCACTTAAAAGTGAAGCAGCTAAGCCCGCTCGCCTAGCGACCGCACAAGATAACACAAATAGATAAGCACAATTATCAATTCAATATGCTAATTGATAAGTTAATTAGACGCGAGTATGGAAGCATGAAGCGTACAGCACGCGACTGTATAGGCGACGTAACGAACTACGTATTTGTAAATATCGATTACTTTGTTCTGCGGGAAACTTTAGCTTCTGTGACTGTTAGCTGGGCTGACTGTCCACTGGAGCGGAGTTGTGCTAGCCAATAAGCCTATGGAATTGCATAAAATTGCCACTTTTTGGTTTAAAAAGCGAAGCGGTGAAGCAAAGAGGAAAAACAGAAAAACACGAACGCGGAGTATTTTCGTAATCAAAATCTGGTTTCTGCTACAATTCATATAGTACAAGTGATCTATTCTACTTCGCACGGTACCCGAAAAATTCTTGGATTTTCTCTACTATGATATGCATGTGTAACCTAAACTTTCCTCATGAATTACTCTGCCTATTGGTGTATATTTTTACAAGAAAACCCACTTAGAATGTCGAGTTTGTCGCGTTGATACAGATAGACAGACGCGATTGGAGACTATGTTTCAAAATTTGTGGTAATTTGGTTGGTAAACAAACCAACATTTGTTGTGACAACAGATATGTTGTCCGCAAAATTTCGCATATAACTGAACCAATCTCACGTCACTGTCCGCTCCAATAAAACCGTTGCGTGGCTCCACACAATCCGCAACTAATGTCCACTATACCTTGCTCCGCATCAAGCCATCAATAGATGCAGTCCGCAACTCCGCTCCGGATTACTCCTTCGCGCTGCTTCACTGCTTCGCTGCGCGTCAATGGACAGGCAGCCTATAAGCTAACTTGGCAGTTGGTGTAAAGGAGTCTCGTACATACGGAGGCTTGTGTTTACTCAACAATATATTTTCTGCTTGTTATAGGTATTTTTAATGCTCCTTTTTCAGAGCGTCATAGTTTAGGTTAGTATTTTACAAATATTATAAATGCGAAAGTTACGATGTTTGGATGTTTGTTACTCAATCACGCCAAAACGGCTGGACAGATCTGGATGAAATTTAGCACAGGCATAGGATACACTCCGGAATGAGACATAGGCTACTTTTTATCCCAGAAACCCCAACCCCAATACCACGCGGGCGAAGCCACGGGCAAAAAAAGCTAGTTGTTCATAAAGCTCATCGGTGAAGCTAGACGATGGCAACTTGACTTCCAGTTGGGTTACCCACATTGTTGATAGACTGCTAAATTGTAAGGCAACAATTTACAGTCGAGTGCAAGTTGTAAAGTTTAGAACTGGTTTATGTTACGAGTTTACGACACTTAGACGTAACCTCGATGAACCCTTTAGGGGGTTGTGGAGATAGTCACATTTCTGCACAAGATGGAAATGTATGTGAAGAAATTATTTTAGCTGCGTTGCCGCGGTAACCAAGTGCACAAAGTAGGGAAAATATTACAACAACATAACACAAAGAGCCAATTTTGCATACCTGTATTGTTTATTTTGTATCTACTTATGCTACAGATAAATATTCAAAGCAAAAACAATACATAAACCTGTAAAGAAAAACATGAAACGCCAGCCAACATAACGTCACAGATATCCTTTTGTTTTCGTTTGGCGCAAGACTGAGCGACATAACATCCATATTTAAGATCTCCGTAACCTCCGCATCATACGAAGGTCGCGAGAAAATCCTGGAAAACTTACCCAAAGTTATAAACTGTCACAGATTGTACGATACTTCGACATAAAAAGTAAGCAAAAAATAAACTGTAGACTGAAATGAAAGAAAAACTATTTGTTTGAGACACTGAAGAGGTTGATTTATAGGAAGGTTGGTAATAGTGATAGATGAACCAAACTAGTAGATATCTACCGGAGAAGAAAATTCAATAAGGCATTAAACAAATATGAGCCTTAAATCTACTATCCTAGAGACACGTCATTTCCAAAAGAAGGCTAAGATTAATCTGTACAACAAACTTAGTCAAGGGCCCATAACTTAGGCCATCGCATTAGAGATCAAAAGAGTAATGTACGCAGAATAAAAGCATAATGGAACCTGCGCCACTCCTGTGCAAACAAACGGGCAGCGGTATTGTGGCGTGAGAACCATTCCGTCTTCTATACAACGCTTTATAGCGAATATATCGTACAATAGCGCGGTATTACTAGCACAATAAGCAAATGATCTGTCCGTAACTCATTCTCACGATAATTTAGGTTTAGGGCACGTTATTCGAATATTGGTAATGGTAACAACAAGGTAAACACAATACCGCAAAAAGGAAAAGAAACTGCAACAGCCGGGAGTACAATGGAAAAGTTTCCTGATGTTTATTTTAAAATCATATTTGTAGATTTTATCGACAATCAATCGGTCATTTTACAATATCAAATTCCCTACTACCGCAATGTATTTATTAATTGATTCCCAATCAACAACAACATACTTAAATAAGCTTCCAATATATTTTCAAATGAAGTGTAGATACGAGCCAATAAACTCATAATCGAGGACACCGCCAAGCAAAATGCACCCCACGCAATTTCCTTTAAATCAGATAACGTGATAGGATCTCTTTGGGGCGATACATGGCGGCCGTTCCGTATCGCCAGAGTATCGGCCATTCGATCCGGCGACCGCGGCCGCAACAATAGACGCACTTGCGCGCGGGGCTCGGGTTACCAGTGCTGCTGCACAATGCACACCACGTGACCACCGCCCAGTTATTGCCCCACATTCTCAAACTTGTTCGTATGCCTTCTATATTGACGAATCGTTTTCAGAAATACCTTCGATTAAATCAGCCAACGCCTAAACTTACGCTTATTCTCTAAGGTATTCCTACGTTTGTGAGTTATTCTTGAACACAAGATCGATTAAGAGATAAATAACGCATTAATAGAATATTTCTGAGAATTTATCCATGTCCTACGACAACCTATTAATATTGCATTTACTTATCTTAGTTGTAATTCAATAAGGAAGTATCAATATCTTCAAGATTCATAAGGCGAGACACGAACTGGAATGCTAACTAAAATAAAATACTAAACGTATAGAGTACTTTCAACATTTATTTGATACTGAAATCTGTGCAGACCAGGCGTTAAGTTTATAAGATTAATCTCAATTCCGCTTCAAGACTCTAGAGCTAAGTAAGCAAAACAACTAAAGATGCTGGAAAAGTTACAATATCATCAATCATTTTTACACTCCAGTGATTTAGAACTGTATATATTATATACCTATCAATTATTTTATGGAAAAAACAACCTTAGACTTTTAATTAAAATGAAACCTGCCATAACATCGCTTTAGTAAAGAGAAACAGCAGGTCCCGCGAATTAGTAAAATGAATTTCTGAAACGAAATTGAAAGTATGAACCTAAAAAGATTATAAGCAGTACGTTCTGCAAATAGCTCTTTACTGGCTAGAAATCTTCTTAAGGTTTCATTGTTTCCTGAGCTTAATTCTTCCTGTTGGCATGCTGCCGCCTGCTGAACAGTCAAACGAAAGTTTTTAATGCATTTTGCATCTTCCGATTGTCGTGATTTCGGCTCCACGCCAGATTTTCATATTTTCCAGCCAAGCTTTTAAATTCGTTTACAATTTCAGCGTCAACAATTACTTAACAATTCGTTGGCATTTAACATTAGCCACCCTTATGTCTATACCACACATTCGCCATATTGCACATCGTGACGTCATCAAAAGCCACAAGACATGGCTTATTAGCATTTATACAAGTTCTAGATATGAACCGTCGGGTAGCACACGCTATGTGTATCAGGACTTTTGTATTATATTGTATTGTTGTATATGAAACAGATATGTTTTTAAAGTCCACGATTGGATGGAAGGCTGTATCAATTTGTATTCATCAGCAGATTTTCTGGATTTATCGTATAAATCTACTACAAATCCTGCATTTACTAGAATCATTACTGGACTCAATCTGGCTTTCTAATTCCTTCTTCTTCTTTGTCTTGTATTATAGCTATTTTCATTCGGTATAGGGTTCATGTCTTGTATGTTAATAGGCATAATGTTAATTAAGCACAATCAAGTCCCTACATTTTCCTGTAAGGTTTCAAGCATACACAGCGCGACATTCCAGCGAGTGACCACAAGTCCACAACAGCCAGACAACATGGCGGCCATGCGTTTGTCGCATTCAATACCTTATACAGGGCGATTTATGTCCGAACGTGTTTATTCGGCTTGTTAAATGTAAATGCGCTGTAGCCGAGGATTTCTATCGTAAATCACGGTACGCCTTGTGCGATGTGTTTCAAAATTGCGAACCACTTTTCAAATAGCAGCTAAGTATGGTCGATTGTAAATTAAAGGTGCAAAGTAAGTCATCAGTGCAAGATTATGTTATTCCATTAATTAAATCAATAGTCATCAATTTATTGTATGAATCGAATGTACACCTGACTAAACACTATGTTACGCTGCTGACGTTACGTGGGCACCTGCTACGTGATGTTGACATCGAAAGAATTGATGACAATATCACAACAAATAAAACGGATTCAGTACAAAGATATTGCTTATCACAACTTCATAAAATTCATTCTGTAGCTATAAATCAATGTAGTCAGCTCAGCAGACTATTCGTCCATTTTGCGATCAAACAAATAAACTTGCAAACCGTTATTGTAATACATGTTCAATGAAATTAATCACACGAATGACGTTTATAGTACAATCATGTGCGAAATTGTAAACACCCGAATCGTCAATTATAATACTGTGTATTTCAAAATCCAATAATATATATGTATTGAGCTCATGATTTTATTAATACCTACTCTGATAATCGTATTTGCAAATGAAAATCCAATTAGAGGCTTTGATTCGCACCGTTTCGTCGAATTGTGGCATGTTTATTGGATGCAAAGTTTCGCATCAATATTACCGAGAATTCTATGAGGTATGCGTTTCTGGAACCTACTGGTTTAGTTTGAAAGCTTATTGCTGCCTGCATTTGTGTTCAAAATTGCTGTTCAACCATTTCCAAGGACTAAGTTCAATAATTTCCAAACTGCATTCTAACCAGCTAAACCGCAAATATGCGCGTACCCAATTATGATAATATTCACATTTCGCTGTAAAATGACTCCTCACTTAATTTTCGCACATTTCACGAAGAAGTGTCAACGAGCTACTACGAAGAATCACACCCACGCGTGAACTCAAGAGATTCAGTCGAACGCATCGAATATCAGGTTCTTTTACGCTCGGTTTCTCAGGAAGCGCAGAAACCATTACACTGTATAGTCAACTGCACTGTAAATTGAGTGACATCGTACAATTGGATGGAGATTGGAGTTTTAACTGAAAACTTTGTAAAGGAGCCTCAAAGGAAAATCGTTCAGGGAATAAACGCTTGGAATTTTTTGCTTTTTCTACTTTTTTAAAGATCTCGTTCGATAGATTTCCCCGGGCGCTATAACCATTTATTGGATACAGCTCTATATCTGAACTAGTGTTTCGCAATATGAAAATGGAAGCCGAACTCGATCAGTTCAAACCGTATTTAATAACATAAACCAATACAGCGGGATAAAAAAATGTGTAACCGACACTGTCGACGCATGTCAAACCAACACGAAACATGTTTTTAATGACGCTGACGTATCGAACAAAATGAAAAGGGTGTCGAATGCACATATCGCGTATCGATACCCGGAGCAAAACGAATGGAGTTGCACTTTATCATAACATTATATAAACTGTACAATCATTAATCAACTATTAAGTTATCGACGAACATGCTTACATAAGCGTGTGACGTAACGAAACAAAGGTGAACGACTTGGGAGATAGATCCAGTGATAATACGAGATTGATGTTTGTCGCAAATGCTGAGCTATACAGACACATTGTATGAGCGATGATTACTGTCATGTGCATGTAAAAGCTAACACCTGGCATTTCGTTGGACGTAGTAACAATCCCAGGAAATCATTCCAAAGCGACATCGAACGAGCGTATGCTGAAGTCTTTAATCGGTTTCGAAGATTCACTCGACTAGACCAATTAATGAGACGACGATAAAGCTGTGCAACAGCCATTTCAAACGAAGCGACAACTAGAAAGCTTACAGATAAAAATTAATATACGTATAACTTAAATAGGCTTGTGTCTCCATGGATTCGCTTCGCAACAGTGACAGTCTAATCCTGCTCTATCTATCTCGTACAGCTAGTTACATAAGAAGTTTCCCGATGCATTTCCGTGGCCGACCTACGTCGCCACCTCATATTGTTCCGCAGCTACGGAAAGCGTCACAGATGTGAGCCATTTCATGTAAGCTGTAAAATTTCTAGGGAAATAGGTTGGTTTCCGGCGATAAAGTTACAAGTATTGTTATAGTTGAGCATTATTGTGAATTAGACATGCTGCTTATGGAAACAAGACCGATAGGAATGGACTGCGGGATTATGCGAAAGGTTCACCGTGGTTTAGGAACGCAAAACAGCACTCCTTCTCGATATGTTTGGTTAATAGAAGTTGTACGATGATTTTCCACCCAGTGCGCTTAGGGTAGGCAAGAAATGTAGATTAGTGGAACTGGTGGAACATATGGATTAATTATCTTAGATAGCAAATAGGAAGTGGAAGGCAGAACCTTTTAGATAGAGATTCGAATTATTAATATCTTATTATAATCTTTATCACAAAAACCTAAATCAAGTTAATTTAGGTACTACGTAATGAGTGACGGATTGACGCAGCAAAACCTAGTTCCGTGCTAGGAATTAACTTGTGTTTCAGAGATTGTGAATCTACTTGACAGAGATATGTTAGATTGCGAATCCACTTGATAAACATAGATCAAATTGAAGGATAAAATATATAGTTGATACAATATTTGTTGTCGATAGGCATAAATGTGACGGCAGTGAGCTAATTCACCTGCAAACAAGGGTAAAGTCCAATAATTTCCGAAATCAGCAGCATTATCACCATTGCGTGAGTGCTGACGTAGCTGACGGCGAATGTACGTAGGTTCGCTATTCACCACATGTACAGCAATTCTCGTGAGATGTCAGAGCGCCATGCGCCGGCGCGTGCGCAAGTGTTCGCGGTGACGTCACCACGTGCACCAGCATATTGCTGCGAAATGCAGTTATAAATAAACAAACGATTTGCGGATTAAGGCACCGTTCACGCGGTTTAGTTTTCTTGGCAAGTTTTATGATGTGGGTGTTGTTTATATTTGACAGTTTATATAATTTGACGTGCGGTCACGGTTATTGCATCTTTAAGATTTTCTATACATTTATTTATCTGAGGATTCTCTTTGGAAGGCAAACGAAGGCCGAAGTCAATTCGCAGAAGCTTCTTAGACAATTTTCGTTTAACGTGGTAGGTACCATCCATATCTGAGTCAAATTTGTTTGCCTGGCTGGCACATGCTGTTCTAGCCTATAATTTGGTGCAACACTGAGATGCACACCGCATTAAGGTTTACAATCTATGCATTTCTTTTTTTCTATGTGCATGGTATATGTATGTGTTTTATTTTATTATTTTTCTTTGTTGTTGTTCGCAAATTGGCCACTCAAATAAATTAGCATTGATAAGAAACGACCGACTTATAGTTATGTGGCACAGTAACATACAATGTATACTTTAAGAGGTTGATTAGACGTTATGGTATTTATTCAACGTTTCTAGCGCTAGCATTTAAAACCGTGTTATACAATCGTACGACTTTTAAATCAGTAAACGTGCATGTTATCGTCTCAATGGCTGCAAGAACAACAATAGCCCATAAAGTGACTGTATTGTCTTTGAACATGGCATTTAATCATGTTCTCAATCCTAGTTGATAGCTACAACGCACTGCTCTGATAAGAATCTAGTGCGTTTCATTTTCTATGAGGTAATCGAAACGTAGCCTAGAGGTATAGCTATAGAAATGGTCTTACTTGTACGAGTACAAGGAAAATTATTTCTGGTATTGTTTATTTTCATTTTTAAATCAGCTCCCGAACGTGAAAGTAGTTTTGTATTAAAGTTGGCTGTAGTTTTTTTTTTCATAAAAAGCTTATTATTATTCTCTCTTTAGTTGTAAACAAAAACAATAATCATCAACAGTTAATATTTGACAAAAACAGACTGAAAACAATAGAGAAAATATTAATAATTAAAAAAAATTGGCAAACTTGAGCACCTGCTATATTTTTCAAAGTTGGTTAAAAAGCAAAGAATGTAGGTCATAATATTAATGATCATTAGTTTTTAGGCAATCCGACAGGTAAAGCAGGAAATCACGACATTGCTAGTAGATAGTTTTAGACAAGAAGTGAAACTAGCATGAAAACGCACGTTCACGTCAATAAAGATAGACGTAAACATAAATCGCAATAAAATGCAAAAGCAACGATGATACAACACGTCCGAAATTAGAGTACCTACATAATAGAACGTACATTCTTAGAGAAAGAAATATCGATGATGTAGAAGCTAACAGAAAAAATCTAAAACAATGAATAAACTTTTTAAAAGAATTTGGTAGAGCTAAACTCTAATATACACCGTTAAATCTTGATCGTTTTAATCCCTTAGAGGATCGATTCAGTACATGAAACACTATCGATTGGTAAAGTTAGAATAAAAAAACAAAGTACTTTTTTTTTAAACTCGAATTAATTTAGGTATGTTCTAAATTGATTTCTTTAAGTAAATGTCAGCTGGGCGAGTTCAATGACCTGTAGGTAGTTAGTACGCAACGACCGACAACTACCTACAAGGTCAATGACTCGTTTACTTAAAGAAATAAATTTCGTAAATGCGTATATCAATAAGAGATAAAGAAAAAAAAGTACGTTTTTTTTTATTTTATCTACACAAATCGATAGTGTTTCATGTACTGGATCGACCCTCTTCGGGATTAAAACGACTAAAATTTAACGGTGTATACAATAATAAAGGCTCAGCGTTGTTAGATTAGTCTAAAGCAGAAAGAAATATAAAACTGATAATATACAACACAGCTATTTCTGAAACCATAAAGAAACGAGAACAACGAGCATTCAAAGCCTTCACTCCGATCGACAATAGACTTCAATTTTCCCATTGTATTTTCAATAGGAGCTTCTGACAACAAAAGTCTTAGTACATACAAACAAACCTTCATTTCTATCTTCGAACACACTACTCGGTACTCCGGAGTCCGGTGGAGCGGTAATACGATCGCTCTTCATTATACAATGCCCCACAATCGGCTTAAGGCTTGCAACCTACTAAATCCCGCGCCGTAGGACGGATTAAATTAGGCAAGCAGATATTATTTTATTTTTAAACGTATTCTTGGGGAGCTTGAGAACGAGAATGAACAATGTGAAATCTTACTAATATTATAAATGCGAAAGTTACGATGTTTGGATGTTTGTTATTCAATCATGCCAAAACGGCTGGACGGATCTGGATGAAATTTGGCACAGGCATAGGATACACTCCGGAATAGGACATAGGCTACTTTTTATCCCGGAAACCCCAACTCCAATACCACGCGGGCGAAGCCGCGGGCAAAAGCTAGGGGTTATATAAAGGTTAGGTTTAGAGGAACAAGCAGAAGCAAATGCAAGTGGATACAAGGCAATATATGAATGATCACAGAGCATTTGCGTAATAAAATGAGTATTTACAAACGCTAGATCAGTGGATTGTGTGAGACCACAAGGGCAACCTTGGTCCAAAGCATCAGCTTTCTGAATGGCTAGACATATTTACTCAGCCTCTTCATACATTACCGAGGCATCAAGCAAACTGTCCTTAGTTTCTATCCAACAACTATGTAGCGAGGCAACATAGTGCATTAGTAATGACAAGTTGCTAGCCAAGTAATAAACAGTTTCACTCACTTAGCTGGCTGTTACAACTTGTGCGGGATGAACAGATATGCCATGATTTTCTCGAAAGTATATATCGGTGTAGAAGCAATTAACGGGCAATAAGAAAGTTTCTACAATTTTATTATAGAGATTAATTATTATCCTCTTCATGCAATCTCGTTAAGCCAAGACATTCACATTATAATTCACTTAATTAAAGAAAAAAATTTATAGCTTGATTTATATCTGTATTGTGCAGTTTATTATCAGAATTATAAAGATTAAGAAATCTAAAGGAAATGTTTCAGATTGTGCACTAACGAGAGTAGATCTAGGAAGTGAACTTGCAGGAATTGAATAGTAAATTTCATGTAAAACAAAAATTTAAGTCAATGATATTAAAACATGTTTGCTGAATTATTTATTAATTATAATACCAACGAGGAGCTTTGTGAACTAAACAGACGGCGAGTTGGTTGCATTCGTCTGACACTCTTCTTACTTTTTTGTATACACAATATATTATACACAAAGTACTGAACTTTTCAGGTAATTTCTCTTCAGCAGACATTACAGTTGTTTATTATTACGTTATATTTTGTTGCTTTTGACGATCGTCACGCAGGACTAAGGAGCTTACAATATTATAAACAGTTTATCATCGCGTAAAAAATAAATTCGTGCAGACTTGCTTGAGCCGTTATACACATGTGAGTGACTTGTATATTATATTTATAATATCAAAAGTAGCTAGACAAAATGCTTATACTTAAAAGTTGAAACAAAAAAATATTTTTACATATTTCATTACAAATTCATAGGGCCATGAAATTTATCACCCAAACGAGATCTACATAATTTAAAAGAAAAAAAAATGTGCCACCGTGTTTAGAGTCACGTATACCCTCGCTGCTCCCGGGTGTCATTTGTCACTATCACCTTCAATTCGATGCAGGGGAACATCATGTATCACTTTTGCTTTTTATTGCAGGAGAATTTCAACAGTAAACGTCTGTTTGCCAATAAACGACTAACATGGAAATCATGCCGGCTGACAATATTTTAACTAGATATAATACATTAATAACCACACGAGAATGAGATAACATTTACGAAGTTAATATGACATTGTGTCATAAAAAAGAAACTTCCACAAAAAAGGGCCCGCGCAATCCACAACTTACATACGAGCCGAGTAACAGGAAAAAGTAAGTACCTACGTAAACATATAAAGCAGCCGTTTACACGATACGTTTCACGCGAGCTTTTGATTTGTGTGAACATAAAACCATAGACTTCCGCATGTGTGGCCACGTAGATGGCAACAGTACAAGAAATGTATACGTATTTAATAGCTACTAAACTACTGAATCATCTACCAAACAAGATCCATTGAATTTGAAAACCAAGGGACAAAAAAGTGTGTAGGACCGTGTCCTCTGTCACGTAGACTATGACAATGCGCCCCGAGTGACGTCGTTTGTCACTATCAGTGACGGGATGCAAGGGGACATATTGATGCTGCCTAGCCCTTGGTTCGTTTACAATCTATCATTAATTTTAGAAGGGAAAGAAGCGAAGAAGACAATGAATGAATTAATGATGGTTAGTAGGAAGAAAAGATAAAAGGAAATGAAAACAAACGTTTACTTGAACTTGATGACATTTATAACTTTAAAAATACGCCAGAATAAAATTATACAAGTATGCCTTACAGAAAACTAAGTCAAGGTTGCTAGTGAAGAAGTTAGTAAGGAAAGTTTAACAGGGCACAATTACAATCTTATAGAACTCTAAATGGTCTTTAATCTGAGTATTACGTGAACTTTTTGCAATAAACTTGTTAAACCGACACGCCCGTACCTTCATCAAAGTTTTAACATATTGCCAATAAAAACATTGGGCCCAAAAATCCAATCAAGGATGTCATAAAAAGCTTGTTTATATGACGTTTAATTTGTCAAAAATGGTGTTGACATTATAATTAAAAGTAAAAAGAATCTGAAAATCGTATAACACCTGTTATGGAAAGCAGTAATCTTCAAATACGTTATTGTTTAAATGAGAACTGATATTCACAATGTAATTAAAAATTGTTCTGTGCAAACTAATAAAAAGATCATGCAGCCCAATTTGATAAAGAACGCATAGACGATCGTTAACACTGCGAGGAGGTGTGAAGCCGGAGTTGCCGTGATGAATTATTCAAGAGACAGCATGCAATACAAATAAATTGAGAATTTATTGATGGATGTTAGGTGTCTACTTGTGGAAAGATTAGAAGGAAATGTTAATAATGGTAATACGTTACATGTACAAGATATTAAAATGAACATGCATTGATAATAAACTTGAACGACACCTAGAAAAGAAATACAGCATGTGTAGCGTATTAAAAATTCAAGATTGAATGTTATATTCTGTGTATTTTAGTGAGATATTAAAAATAAGTACCTGTCTAAATCAAATTCCAATGGACTCGTTTTGTTCAGAACATATTCAGCAATTCGTTCAAACGATTGATTTGTAGAGGTTTGATTGAGGGCGTAAATCACTCGTGTGCTCGTAAATCAATAACTTTTTAAAATGGAACGTCAAGCGAGAGGACCATCCGATAAAACATGAAATGTTGCTGAATGATTTGGGAATTAAGTATTCCATGAACTACGCAATTTAAGCAAGGTGTGCTTGCACACAAAGGAAAAGATTTTTATTGCAAAGATGATTTAGTTCACTCAGATATTAACCAAGTTATTGAGACTAGTCAATAATAGCCTCGTAAACGTGTTCGGACTTGTCATTTCCTGGAAATGACTTGCATATTTACGTAACCCCTAAGCTAACAGTGGACTAGCGTGAAATATGAGTTTAAACTAATATAGTAATTGCGAAAGTTTGCTTCACCCAATGTTGTCAGAGCCAGAGCTACTCTGTGAAATTATGAAACTTGGCAGATCAGATTTATACCACGTAATAAAGTACACACATTTTGCGGACTACAAGAAGCAGCCTAAATATTAATATCCTTGGGGAAATATCCCTCTTTTTTGTACAATTACTTGAGGGATTAATAAAGTTAGCAAAGTTGATTCCTGTGGGATTAGAAACCGCAGGTAAAATATTTGGGACTACTAAACGATATTACATTAGCAGGTTAAATAGTGGGCACGCTATTTTGTGGCGTGCGTGTCACAAGTGCCCTTAGCTACTAAATGATTGTATCAGGCGTTCATTATAATGGCACGGTAACATAAACAAGAACCTTAATTCTCTAATCTTTATGTTATGTTTTTTCCCCATCTTGTAGACATTGGCGCCATTATACGCGAGGGAAAATATAGAGCACTTTCATTACCTCGAACAATACATTTAATCTTGTTGGTAAAAGTGCAGTTTTATCCTATCGTCTTTAATCTACTTCATACTAAATCATTTGGCCATGAAATCTGATTAAAATTAGATTTACAAGTAGGTTGATGCGCTCTAGTGCGATGACTCGTTGTCCTGATTACCGTAATGAGTGTATGAAATCATTGTAGCTGGCCTTACTGCTTTGAAGATTATCGACCTGTGTATAGTTTCTATTTTGTCCTCAGTAATTGAAAGTGTTACATACTCATATTCAGCAGCATTTATTTGGCTGGATTCTGGATTTGATTTGCTTACCTGAAAACAAAAGAACAGTTGTTATAAGAGGAAGTTCATCGTTAACTATAAAAAATATTTTCATTATTTGTAGGCATAACTTTCAGTAGTTTACTTCTAATAAAAAAATCCCTTTACACTTCCAGGTATAGTTACAAATATAATTGCATGTCTCGAGAATTTTAAAGACCTTCAGATGACTTGACAATTCTACTGGCGCCAGTGCACTAACCATATCTAAATTGATCAACTCGCCAACTGCGCAGTACTTTAAAAGCTTATGTTAATAAAGCGTTTTACCACTATTGATATATCGATTATTTCAAAAAGATATCGTAAATATTTTCTCCAATGATGAATCGTTTGATGTTAAAACAATTTTCACTATCCACACAGTTATATCGAGAAAACAGCGACCTGCGACAGATGATAAACGGAGTTGGCCGATCAATGATTGTGATTAATGACTCATGTCAATGACTGGGAGCATCGGAATGAGAAAAACAGAAGTCCCATAACCGACAATATGCACAACTCACAATACAAGAACAGTTATCAAAGTAATCGTAAAATAGGGCATTGTGAAAGCGTTGCCTTCCTAGACGATGACATTTCTTGTTCAAATGTCATAGACATTTTCAATTGTTTGGATTTGATTTCGTCGATTGCATGAAGTAAACCTTCTGTCATAGTCCCATTTATATTGATATACTTTTCATGCGCCGGCGCCGAGTTTTTACGCACGCCCAAAAAGTGATGTTATTCAATATGATATGAGAAAAAAACTAGTGGGTACTTGACTTGTAGTTTTTTATACAAAATATGATATGCGCGAGCTATGAGTTGGAATAAACAAAATTACTACTATTCAAATGGCATTGGACTTAGTTCGACATACCTACTTGCTACAATAGACATAGATTGCAACCGTAAATATCAATAACTTTGAAAATAGACATAAACAAGGTGAAAATCTTGTTGTAGCTACTAACAGTGAACCTATTAATAATCAGTATGCACTGCATTTATAGTTAAGTTCTTCAATAAAGATTATACAAACGTCACATGGCAGTATTGTTTATATGGGAAAAACGCCACAGCCCCATTACATATCCCATAAAAGTTCATTGTCTCTTACGTATATCCTGCGATTAGTATTCGCCTCCCATTGTATGGAACTGAATCATATTTCAATTTGTGTTTCAATCCCAGTCTGTTTGCTTAGGATGTATCCGTTCACGCCATGTGCTGTTTGTACTGCAAATATAAAAAAAAATAGGGGATAGATGCGATCATATGATACGTTTGGCTTTGTATCAATGGCTGATTTGTTCCGGCCGGGTATGGGTTTTATGATATCAGAAGGCTCGAGTTGTGTAAAGATACAGTAGAATTAGGTAGTAGATATACTGTCTTATGTAACTCTGTAAGATGGGCAACATGCAGATGGTAAAAACGTATTTAGACGATTCGACAAGGATACCTAGACACCAATACAACGACTTAGTGCGTCAGTAGCTGACGTATCCTGGGTATTTTCCTACGACTCAACTAAAGGAAGCAGGTCGTTGCGATGCTCTTAGGCAATAAAATGGAACAATTTGTCACGGCTTTGTATTTAACCTTGGCAGTGGATTCTGGTCTGTAGCAGTTAGGTTCCCTACCAAGGATAAAGATTTAAGTACATTTCTCCACGTCCGTTCGATTTATGGGATGCTCAAAATTACGCGCTTCATACGTAGCCGTGAACTTTAATACCGAGTGCGTTGGTAAAGCCGAGGTCACGTGCGCAATAAACCGGCGGCTTTCCAGATCGCTAGTGAATGGTAATATACTATGAATTCATTTACTTTTCTAATGTCTGGTTTATGTGTTTTTCTAGTAAATGAAAGGTTTATGACATTGCCAATGAAGCGCAACCTGTGTACTGATCGTTGGTAGAGATCAAAGGTTGAATTCGTAGAAGTTATGTCTTAGAAAGACTGAGTTCTGTTATCCAAAGATGAGATCTGTATAACTCCAGTGTTATATTTGCTAACGAATTCATAAGTCGTAAAATTTAAAAAAAAATGGGCAGAAGAGATAATTTCTATATTTTTAGCTAAAGCTTTTCTTCAAGTAGACGTTCACCTGTAGAAGGTAGTTAAATGACTTTATTATGTGGGCAGATAGTTAGGTACGTGTCTAATCAGTTACCTCAGTAATCTCTCAGTCAGTCGCCACTTTAATCTTTACGAATGTTTGTAAACCTTCGTCGTCGGTATCTTTAATAATTCTATCCACACCGTCATGGAAAACGAGCGTGAAAATGAATATTCTCTAAACAAACATGGTGTATTATAAAAAATCTCCGTTTACACGTGTCGTCAGGTCGTAAACAATACAGTTAATGGTGTGAATCATGGACACGCCAGGGACGGCGACGGTGAATCAGACCTACACACCTTGCTGCTAACTGTTGATAGCACTTAACTGAAAGACATAGAAGCTCCACTTGATAAAATGTATGATTTGTAGGAACCGAAACATGTATATTTAAGTTGTTAATTGATCCATATTTAGGATCTGTGTGACTTATGGAACCTTGCAGTGGTTTGGAAAATTCTGATGTTCTAAGCATCATTGACTTCTGTAAGCACTCAAATATTTGTGATCATCATTCATGTCTTCACAGTATTCTTATTTGGGATAATAGCGTTTTTAGTGGTACTTCTGTTCCTAGTCAATTCGATGGTTACAAGTAATTGATTCAATGGCTTAATTGCAAGAGTATTATTGCATATGGAACTGGCCTTAGATCGTAAGATATCGGGTTACCGTATAAGGTGAATAGGTTATATTCACCTTAGTATACGACCTTATAATTTGCATTACCAGTAACTTAGTATTTACTTAATCATGAAGTTTACATTTAATTATATTCAGAATCAAACAATCGCACTAGACTTAATAGTAGATTAATCATTCATAGCTAACTTTCAAATTAATCAGTAATATTTTAGGCTTATCATTTTCCCAATTTAGTAAGGGTAGAAAAAAAGAAAGAAAAGAATTTATTAATTAAGTTTTAGACTTCGAGTCTAATGTGGTGCAGCACTAGATTACAATTTTTTCAAAATTATTTCTTGCAAAACTTAGCATTGTTCATGCATTATAATGTAGATCGAACAGAATGGAGTCGATTTCTTGTAAAGACCATTTCTATTCATATCATGCTTAGTTACTATATATATGGTTGCTGCAATTTGCAATGCGATTTCAATTCAATATCCTTAAAGAATGTAGCTGCCATATGTCCGATTCTTGATATTTCTCATCGCTGCGATATTGAATATTCTTGGAACCTCGATGCAATATAACCATCCATAAAGCTTATGACAATTTGTACTCTACTAAGCAAATAAGATTAGTCGTACGCCTGACCCCACACGTCAAAGACAGACGAAATAACTAGACCGAAAAATCCATATCAGTTGTCCAATTGTTATTCATAACAAGACTCGTAGTTAATATCTAGGTGCTCGATGATTCACGAGGTGACGACACCTAACGCTTGCACTGCCTATGAGGAAGTGGAGAAGGCTAAGACACACGGTATGTAACCGTGTTTGCCCTTTATGGTCCTTTGGGATGTCCCTATAACCGTTTACTTGAAGGTCCGTCTTAAGGACTTAATAATGTGCATACGTGTTATATACATTTCTAAAGTTTGTCAGCAGAAATTATTTGTAATTTGTAATCTTGCTGCTAAAATTGGATAGTTTTGTACAACAGGAGTCACAGATGCGTTAGATTTAGACGGATATGCTGATTCTTCAATACCTAAGTACTAGACTATAGCAGCAAGGTATGAACCTTCTGCACCGCTCTATTCCGCTTCTAAACGACTTAGCATTCTCGACACGCTGAAGGCGATGACTGCTTAATGGCGTCTATACTTAGACAACAATTAATAGGTACAATGAGAAAATTCCGTAACATTACCATGTAAACGCGCTTCATTGGGAACTAATGGCGCACAGCACAGAGACATGGCTTCGTTTATGGTCTGGAGCCAGAAATGGTGGATTTTAGTGGTTAAGATTCTTGTAGGTACATGCTTTACTTTAACACTGTCTGTGTCTTGTTGTAGAAGTCTGGACTCATGCTGAGTATTATGAGTTATGACAGCAACATTTTTTTTGGTAGTATTCATTATCTGGTGATTCATGACGGGTGCACGAAATTCTACATTTATTTAAATTGTAGTATAATGTTTCCTCCATAAAACCTCTTAAGGAAATACCAACAGCTGTTAAAGATAGCTATTACAGCGACGTCGCGCTATACAAATAGTTCAGCGCCCTAAATACAAAGGTCAACACAGAAAGGTTAGCGAACGGTTAGACCACACACAAACACTGATAGCAATTAGGGAAATGGCCGTCTTTACTTGTTAATCGACTGTCTCCAAGTACCTCTTAAGTTATAGTCATGATTGCCAAGCAATTAGAGATCGCTTAGGACGTCGCTACGCAGCTGGACAATGTTGCCCACTGTTTATAATTGTAATCTGTTTCTAATATGACCAGACCATGTCATTTGAAGAGCTGGTTGAATAGTTACAAGTGCAATGATAGTTGAAACTAATAGTTTCGCATGAATATGGAAGGTCTGTAAATTGAAGATGGTAATAAAGTAGAAAACGATAGGTTGCGGGGAGCACAGCTAGTAGTTCATTATAAAAGCGGCGACGAAGACTTAATTTCACCTCTGATTAACGTGCACTTTTTTCTAAGTCGCGTGTCCAATTAGCAGGAGCGATGGACAGAACATCATTAATTGTAAGCGACGAGGTCAAACTGTCTGATGAGCAGGCATTTAGACCGTATATAAATCAGTTCATATTTCCTTTGAGCTGATGCAAATTATAGCGCATTGTCACGACACCACCACACGCCAGGATACTGTTCATCCAAGTCAATATCGGGTTGCGTTTTAGTAATACTTTTTATGAGTTTTTTTGCTGGTTTTCTTTTGGACTAATTGCGTATTGCATGATAGGGTTTAATTTGGATTTGAAGGTCCTTAAGCTATCTTCTGTTCGTGTTTGATTTGTTGTAAATAGTTCGGTGAAACTATTTCTTTTGTTTCATAGCTTGGTTTTAAAAACAGCAATGATAAATTATGAAAAAATACCATTTTCTACAACAATAGTGTGAATCAACTCTTTCTTAACTTTTACTGCTTGATATTTTTAATAATTTTTTTAATGATAGATATACTTGAGAAACTTTATTGCTGTTTATTATTAAATTATTATAGCAAAAAGAAACCACAAGAAAATCCGTTGCTTGGTTTCAAAGTTCCTAAATGGATAAAAACAGGCAGACGTGGAAATGGACTTAGTTTATAGTGGAAAGATACTGAAGGCGTGAAGCAAATTAGCTTAACAAGAACCGCTCCTCGCCGGGAACCCCATCTTTCGCTTTATTTGCATGTCTCCCGCCATTACTACAGCTACGCGTACAGATGTTAACCCTACATTACTACTCATGTTGCGACGTACAAAGAAACTACTCATACGCCTGCGAGGCGCATCATATTTATTAATGATTTTGTTAAAAACCTATAAGTATGATTGATATGTTTTGACCGTTTATGTAATTGTGTAGATTACTAAAAAAAGAAAAACACAATTTTAATTAATACTTATATATTTTTATTATAAAATCTTTAATCAAATAAATCTTAGAAACTAATTTTAGGAACTTAGGCCATGTAACAGTCTTCTCATTAAAAATAAAAAAATAAAAACTTGAAGTATACAATTCTCTTGAAAAATAGTAAATTATGAAGTAATCAACTAAAAAAAACTAGCAATGTAACAAAAAAAATATTTTAGATGCATCCGATACATACATGAACTTGATGTTCGCCGCAGATAGATTTTTGGCACCTGGCGCACGTCATTTTGGACATCTCCTTCTTTTTAGATGTACAATAATAGCAATATCTTCTTTTTTTGGCGGTGGTGGACCCTCATTTTCTTCAGAACAGTCATCGGAAGGTTTTTTTAGGATTACTTCAATTATATTCCAGATTTGCGCTCTTCCCAGATATTCTTCTAGCCAATTAGCTATAACATCATCCATAGCTCTTCTATTACTAGCCATGATGTTGAAGTTTCAAGACGTACCTAAAAAAAGATAAAACACACTGGTAGTAACTAATAATGAACAAAAAAACACTAACAAAATAATTTGATTAATAGCGTAAAACTTACATACAAACTACTCATACGTCTTTGGAGCGCCAAAGGTAGTAATATCAAAAAAACTATTACACTTACTGTAACGCAAATGCCGTCCTGCGACACGTGCTGGCGATGACTGAGATGTCCTTGAACGTGAATGCCGTACGCGCAAAGGATAAAAAGAGAAAGCAATATATCAAAAACGCGGGCGCCTCTGCGACGTAGAGTAGTAATCTAGGGTTAACGTTATTGCAATTTTCATGACCTTGACATTCTGAACTTGCCTGTCGGAACCGCAAGAAGTTTCCAGACTGTTTGAATTAGATAACAAACAGAGCTTGTATTTTCGAAATTACGAACAACAGCTGTTGCTGAATCTGATTTAACGTGCCGTCTGAAGTATCATCCCTGAAGTTACTGATAGGATTTAAGCGTCAGTAGTATCTATACTCTTTTGAGAAACAGGGTTGGCAATAATCGATATGTCAACAATAATGTTTATGCACGTCTGATCCACAAACATGCGTCTCATGATTCTTAAAAAGGTTATAGTGTGTCGCGTGGAAGGGAGAGGCGACGACGCTAAGGCGTGCTATAAATAACTTGGTTTAAATAAACGGCGACTACAAATCACCACAGCGTATACTTAATTAGGATACACTGCATATTTCGCTCGTTAAGACGTTCTGAGGGAAGCCTGACGAGAAATTGTGATAAGTGAGTCAGGGTGCACATTCGAGGGACTTGGTGAAGGTGCTGATATGAGGTGATGTCACAGCTGGATTGAACAACGTAAATACGGGAAATATATGATGTTTACCAGTTCGAGAGCCTTAGCAACCAAACTTATTTATTTTGTCAACAACAATTCTACATCAAAGTTGTATCGTATCTACCTTTGATTTCCCAGGAAACGTCTCAAGAGGAAACCCAAATACATAGTTACCTACAATCCAAACGAACGAATCTAGGGAATTAAATCTAATAATGATGGTAGCAAGAATAACCTGGCTGCATTAAGACCGAGAGTTGTGAAATTCCAAGCTGAGCCTCCTGACTGCACTTCGACGCAAGAATTTTTACGGAACATTAAAACGTCAAGGAGTTATTTCAGACTTGATTGTGTTGAATAAGATATTAGCTTTGAGAGAATGGTCTGGGGGAGTTGAAGATAAAACGCAGTTTCGCAAGTCACGCCTTTCCTTTGGCGTTGACTAATATATTGTGGAGAACAACATTATTTTGGAAATAGAAATAGCTTTTTTAGATAAAATAACAAAAGAAACTAGTAAACCTCATGATGTATTACCTAAAAACTTTCTAATACAATAACTTATTCTTAATCAACATATAAATAGCAAAGGGACCATAAATCTATGTATCGAGGAGCAACATCGATAAATTACAATAAAGAAAATGTACCGGATTCCACAACTAGATAGCGTGCACAATGCACGGACGAGCCGTGGGCGCGTCCGCTCCCAATCGCTCCTGATAATACGAATGGGAACTTTGACCAACTATATCTTGTAGCTTTTACTATCTATTCAATAAATATGCCCAAGAATAGAATTGTCAAAAGAAATACAATGGAATTTGTATTTTTTTGGTGGGCAAAAATCATCCATTGACGAATTCTTGGGCGGAACGGGAAACAGTGTCAGACTCTTACTGACTAAACACTCCACCCCATTCCGTCTTTGCCTTTTGCACCACTGGAGCCAACCCTATTTTCAGAAAGAGACCCTGGGCCCCAGTAGGCTTTTATCTTTTTGCAGTCCTTACGGTTTTGCTGACAACTACTTGAGGCGCGCGCCGTCGAAGACATGGCGATGGCGAGCTACCCATTGCTCGCTGTCAGCAAGCTCGCGGGCACGAGCGGCGTTCGCCGCCGCCGATCGCTCCACGAGGATACACGATGCTCTTTCCAATACACTGACATGGGTCAAAGAGAAAAGAGGACTCGCCAAGATTGTGCTATAACTTTGCAGAATTACTCCCTCACTAGTTGTTAACATAATTATAATAAATGAAGATCGAAGCATGTTATTAAAGGTAATTGCAAAAACTATAAAATTACGGTTTATAGTTGATTAGGAAACTAACTTGTAGATAAAATCACGTAGAAAGTGCACCAGACATGCTTGCCTTTACGAAGCTGTTGAACGCGACAGAAGAAAGGCAGACACTGCTGTGTAACATAGGAAAATGTACATTTTGTAGTGCTAACAGAGATCGGTTAGATTTAATCCGCCAATCTCCATAACTTCTTCCTCTTCTAACCATAGGCGAAACTCTTACATGGTACGATCGAGTAAAGACTTTAATGTTCTTTATAAAGACTTTTCATTTGACCCATTTACCACTAAAACATATACTGCGCGCACTCAGTTGAATGAGGATTTTTTCAAAAGTGCGGATTGTAATAAGTGATATTTTATTATAGTGCTTGCTTGTCCTCCTAATCTAAGTTTCTAATCCTAAGTTTTCTCCTACTTTTTCAGTTTCTACCCGTGAGAACCTGTAATTGGCTTAATGTTTCTTATAAAATTGTTATTCTTTTGTTATAGTTGTTGGTTGTCTTTCGATTGAATAAAGAAATAAGTAATTGGTCGTATTAACACTGAGGAATACTTTAAGGTCGTAACTAATCATGGCTACCCCGATACGGTTCGCAACGGGCTGGTGTCTGTTGAGAACAGACTTAATAAGTCCTAAATGTCACTGTACGTTCCGAGCGACTTTTTAATTGTGTTATAAATTAATTGTGTGTTATAAATTAATATAAGTTACTTGTACATTTTGTAAGCTGTGTATGTTCAAGCAAGCGTTGCCAGATGTCCAGAACAAGCATTTCTCTTGTGGTACGAGGTTGTGACGCACAGCGTAAAAAACGAATAGTCAATTCTCTATGGGGGTAATTTTCATGAAAATATACTTGGTTTAACAAGTTTGTAAATTATAGTACTCACCTAGATTATAAGAAATGTAAATTGCTATACGTATTTTAAAGACAAGGTTAGGTTTTCCTATAGCACGCGTGGAACTATAAGCGTCGTTGATTTGGTCTTGGTCCTTACTACTACGAACAAACAAGTTCGTTGTAACTCGTAACAAGCACGCGCCTACTTTTCTCCTGTGGCGATGGTTACCGTTTTAAGATGCTCCTTTTCTCACAGTTGCGGCCATTTCCTGCACTCGCATTACTTTTTCGCAGAAAGAAGCGTCCACTTCCTGTGTCCAGGACCGCACTGAACTGATATAGCCAGTTCAGTACGTTCCTGAGTCCGCTAGGGACATAATCAGGCAGAAAGTGAGGACGCGTAATCAAACAACACGGTCGGCTAGCCATGCAAGATACAAACGACTGAAAATGGTATATTGCTTAAACCAGTTCATTACCAAAACATTGCTCACGAACTTTTAAAGTCTAGTAAAAACCCTTTAAACAACCCGTTATCTCCTATTACATAGACCACAGGACGACGCATCGCCTACGCTGCAATTTGCGCGGTCAGCTGCCTCGGCCGGCGATTTATCGGCGCCTTCAACTTGATCTGTAACGCAACCCCTCGCTGTCCTGTTTCTTTTGGAATATGCTACAAAACGTGCATAATATACTACAAACAAACTGGCTTTCGGAGGATCTGTTGCAAAAGGTTAGTTCCATTATAGATCGCACAGCTGGTGATCTCAACAGCAAAAGTTTTAATGATTGAGAGGATAAAAAAGAGTATATTTGTACATGTGTAGAAATGATTTAAGAACAGCTTTTATTGTTGGTCTTAATTTATTTCAAGGCACAGAATAATCAAGAATATCTTCAATGATAACTCGCAAACCAGGCTTTCAACGCTCTTTGTCGACGCGACATGGAATCATATTGAAACAGGACAATGCTCATCTGTCAAAATTGGAAACGCTTCTGAGAGGATCCCCGGCTCCGATATGTGCAAAGATATCGAAGTATATTCGTCAAAAGCAGGATTCAGAAAGTTAAACAAGTCACTCACCCATACGACAATTGAATTTCTCAAAATGTATGAAGAAATCAAGTCAACCTTTCGTATAACATTGAGATGGGTTGTTTTGGTACTATTTATTCGTTTCGGAATTCAATAAGGACACAGTCACGATACTGAGAACAAAATAAAACATTTTAAAGAAATCTTTGTGTCGGGCAAGTAACATCCGTATGGGTTATTACGAAAACAAGAAAAAACTTAAACCTTACTTTACATTAATGCAGTGTTTTCGTCAAAAGCACGGAAATGAACTATTTAAGGGCATTTTGGGCACAACGTATTCAACACTTCAATTTCGTTGAGACAAAGGTCGTCGCAATTCAAACCAATGACATATTCGTTAATCTTAAGTCATAGAAACTAGACAAGACGTAAATGAGAATTTGAAAATAAACGGAAGGATAGTTCACATAATAGTAAATTTGTAACAAACCAACCATTCACCCATGGCTCATTTTATGTACGGGTGAACGTCACAAACAGTGCTCAGCACAGTAGTTAAACAGAAGCATGCCATTAAAGCGAATATTACCAATTCTAAAGCATACATTTCATGTTTATTTTTATCTTAATGTTTCCTTTATTATGCACTTCTACACGAAGTAACTACATAAGTGCAAACTGTAAAACTACTAACAATATGCATTGAATTTAAATTTTAATATGGCGCATTGTAAGCTAAACTGATACTGTCGTTCCCCTTAGCTAATTCTCACAATTTGCAATATCAATTGCAAATTTCCAATCAACATAGAATAGAAGTTGAATAGACAAGTATTCGTGTTATATATTCTAGTTAGCTAGGCTGGAATGTTATAGTTACTTGCCACACTGACAGCGAGAGAGTTCTACCTTTGGTTATAAAACGTGCAATGGTTTGTTTCAGTGCAAAGGTTGATGGTTCACCTTTAAAGGCTCTTGTTGCATGGACCAAACTATGAAAGCGAGCAAAAAGTGCTAGGTAACTTGTTGCGAGGTGTGACAGCGCATTAATTCCCAAGTGCAGTCAGCTCGTTCATCTCTCGTGCATGTTGCTCTGTACTTTATAGCTGTCCTCGCAAAACAGTCGCTCCTCTGTGTCTCCGTTATTTATGGGTCGCTCTCGCTCCTCGCAGGCGGTGGGACAAGTGCCCGAGATCCGGCAGACGGCGATATTGTCACGGCTCATTGGTCACACTCAATGCCGCAGCTTACATACTAGTCGTTATAGACCACAGTATTACAGTATTACTTGCAAAAACTTGTATCTTGTTAGTTTAATAGCGTACCTTTAGGAGCTACATGGCTCTTTATTTGAACCTAGATAATATACTGTTTTGAAAGGAATGCTAGTGCTAAGTCTGGGTAGTTATTATTATAAAGACAAAATAACAGTGTTTCTATGTTCCTATCGTGAAACCAATAAGTAAATTAACAAGCTTGAAAATTACCATGGAGCAAAAACAGGTGCTATTATCGTTTCTAAAAGCTTTGCCTAAAAATTAAAATAAAGGGCAATCAATTCCCAAGGTCTGACTCGACTAACATAAACACAGTGCGGATGGCAGCACAATTTCACCTTTAATTTATTTTAATAAAGCTACTTAATCTTGTGAACTTAGTTTCTAGGCCTTTAGCACTGAACTGGGTATTGAGGTTTTCTCACACGCTCACAATGTGGGCACGAAGGTGGGTGTTGATAAATCAATAAGCCGTGTCAGAGATGATTCATAGCAGCCGATTGTTGTTGTCTGTCATTCCAACCACGACACCACTTCGGCATTTGGGCAAGAATTGTCAAATACTTGCATCACTCGTGTCAGTTTATCAATGGACTGAAAAGACTACGCTTCAGCGGTCTTTGTCCACCATAGTGACATTGATATTATTGGCAAAGTTGTTTTCTTTACTCAATGTCGTTTAGCATGATGTCACGCTTTAAAATAGTTCTGTCATCTTGGAATCTTTCACCTAGCTTTAGGCGCCATTGACGGATGTGTTCGTATTGTTGTCAGAATTTTCGTCAAGGTCCGAAAACTAATACAATTATTAAATAAGGAGCAGAAAAATGGTAACAACTCGTGCACGCGCATTTAGAGATCTTAAATCAGGACAACATTTTCCTGTAACGAAATCAACCACTGATGCACAACTAAATAAGCATAAGAATTTCCTATTACGCAACGCACTTTGTGTGTTTGCGGTTAAAGGCATCGCCGCAACAGTTCAGCAGATAAGATCTTAAGGTACCTACTCCTGCATATTCAATAGCCAGACTTCACTTGACTCATCGATACGTCTAAAAATAGCTTTTCGATCGTTGTTACATTTCCTCTGGCGTCTAAATTGTGCTCTTTTTTTGGAACATTCCTGAGGCTGTAACCAGACGGTCCTAAGTTCGTACATCGATCACGTAACGAGTCATTGCACTGCACCTTTGAGTCACGCCTTTCTCTCGTCTACCGAGCGTCTGGCCCACCTCGCCTACAGATGATAACCAAGTGGACAAAGCCGAGAAAATTGTTAGTTTACCACGATTTGCTGTTGCAGTTTTTGTGATTGTACAAATGTACATTTCTTTAACAAGTGTAGTATAATTGAGAGAACATTTTCCTGAAATCACACCTTTCTCTAAACTACAAAGCAATGTTTCGTCTTAGATGTGAGGCATATCTTTTATGTTGGCTTATTGTTGATTTATTTTGATAATGGATTTATTTTCTAAAACCATATTTCAGTCTGAGGGATAAACCACAAACTTACAAAGGGTAAACTTATCTCTTCAAACTATCAGATTTGACGAATTTATACCAAACTAGTTCTGATGAAAAGTTCTGTAAATGAAAGTATGCGCATGAAAAGACAGATAAGAGAGATTTAAACGTAGTAAAAAACCAGTATTAAGGATGATAGAAAGTTATAATCCAATTTAGATTAGAGATTAGGGATCACCCGCAGTTTCAGTAAAAATATAAAATTTGATATTCAAACAATTTCCAAGCTGTTACGCGCAGTTAAGCAGCATTAGATACATGCGAGACTGAAAGCCATTAGCGAGTAAATGGGTATTGCGTAATAAGACCTGATAGACAGCTAAACAAGCAACCAGAGAAAGCAAGTCTGGAAGAATACTGTTCGACACGAAATAAATTCAGATAAAAACATATTACAAGATAGAAGGGACATGATTTCCATAAAACTTTACTTCATAATTATGTCATATAGATGTATCTACTTTTTTTTTTAACTTGCAATAAACTAGTGCTTGACTGCGATCCCACCTGAACTATTTGAACTGAATTTGAAAAGATTCTATAACCCGGGTAGATAATACAGAATGGTAAAATTACTCTGATTGTAATCAATTCGAGCTTTCAGGTTACCCGAAGTGTTGTTTACAATAAATTTACAAAAATACATTCATTTATCATCATAGACGAATAAACGTTCCAAGCCGTTACGTCATCTGTAGTACGCCATTCATGAAATCCAAAAAAGAATCCGAGCGTTCTTTTGTAACTTGTAACCACGTATTCATCAAGATACCATCTGCAATATGACGGCACAGTTCGACCATGTCGCAATATTTCCGAAACAATACAACTATTGTATGACTGTGTTCGAGATGCCAGTGCAAATGTCAACAACTTCTGTCTGAGTAATACCATGTCAGTGGGGGAGTGGATTTGCAAAGTTCTGACTGGTTTAATATGAGGAGCTCCTGCCATTTGTGTATTGTATTTGTTTGAGCTGGAACCCAAATATGTCCTACAATAATAAACGTAACAGAAAATTACAAGCTTCATCGAAAACGAATTAGTGAAATATTTTTTTTTGGCGTTTTGTATTATATCAATCAGAACGTCATTTGGCAAGGTTGGGTAGGAACGTTCATATGATATGGTAAAAGAGAATATGTATGAGCTAGGTAGTGCCATATCAATTTCCCCTTTTACCTTGGACAAGATTAGCATAATGCACAATCAATGATGGATAGTTAACGATAAGATATTGGCTGCTACGCGCGCTATTGTAAAACAAGCTAATGAAAATCATTGACAGAAACTCAAATTATTTATCAGCAATTAGACAAATATTAGAGGCCTTGAAACATTTGCAAATTGAGCAAACTCTGACGTAAGAAGTGCGAAATCGGTCATCGGTGTCGTTTATCAGGATACGTGTTGTTTTGAACATTTAAAACTGATTAGATAAAAGGAAATCGAGTCTCCCTATCTTTATCGTTTACACATAATATCTACTATTTACATGTCAACCTATCCACACTGACTTTTTTTCTTACATGAGATATCATCCAATGGATTCATCCGTTCTGGGTGAAGCCTTCCTGCCTGGGTATTTCCTAATCGCTACAACCCGGGAATCTTTAAGTCTACAGTGAATAGGCTACTTCTGTGTAAGCGCGCTCCATCATCGCCCGCATCGTCACTTTCCATTAGGTGAGATTGCAGTAAAGCGCAAACCTATCAACAATAAAAAAAGCAAGAGGAAGTGCCACTTAGACTATTAAAACCCAGTCCTCCTTCGATTGAGTTTTTGCGAGGTCCACGATAATTCTTCAATCTATAACCCTGGCAGGCATCGAGCCTTAACTGGCTCGGTTTGTCTGCTCAGTTTAGATTACATCTGCTATCTACATGGATTGAAACTAGCAGAGTCATTTCTGGTGGGACGTCAGATTGTAGCCGTCTGTACCATGCTTTACGCTGACTTAAAAGCCAAGTCTCCAATAAGGATACAATCGAGCACTTACTACTTCATACCACGAATCGATCGCGACAAAAAGGCGTTCTACGAACCACTTTCAAAACGAGCTTGTAGTACCGTTTCATTATCATTTAACTTAGCAATTAGATCTGGTCGGATTACATCTCATATTAAATACACATACCGCACGAAAGACTGGTTCGCAGCCACCGTTTTTAATGAGCAACTGCTGATAGTGGTCGGCAACTGGTTACATAATGATGCTACGAGATTCTGCTGGATACATCTCGTGCTCCATTAAGGGTGATTAACATGGAAGTGCGGATTAAAAATTGTCGGTACATACTGCTTTATTAATTTATAAGCTGCTCAAAGGAAAATATTACACAAATATCAGATTAATATTCGTTCGAGGAAGTTTATGAAAAAGGTTGCAAATAAATTGAAAAACGGTACCTAATAGCGTGAAAAATTGGCTACTGTGGAAGGAAATCGAGTACCTACAGCTTGCTTGAGAACTAGGAGCAAAACAAATTGTGTCCTATGAAATCCAGTACCTACTTTCTATAAAGAATGATGATTCAAAGTAAAGGATTAGTATGTCCAAAACGAATTAGCAGTTCACAGAAGTGGCGGCTGGTTATTTATTTTTAAATATTAAAACACTGATGAGGGAGTGGCGTGTCATGAAAGAACTAATGCAATAAAACTGGGTCAATATGATGATTACACAATAGAAACATATTTTTATGATTTCGATAGTTTGGTCTAATAAAGTGTTCTAGCCAGCTAGCTAAATCTTGAATGTGTTCAAAAGAATACAGTAATTAAAATTCTTGCAAGTGTGACGCATTTCGCAGTTATCACTTATTGATGATGCATTCAAAGATTCGAAAACAATTTCCAATAGTAACAATACCTGAGATAAACAAGCATGTTTCAGCATAATTCCCTGAACCGTTAAGCAAGCTCACTTAAACACCGACAGAGACGGACGTTTTCTAAAACATTCAGGCATTGTCAACAATAGCCGTTATGATGTCCGTGACACTTTCGTCCACAAATCCCATAAGGCTGTCTGTCGGGGGCAGCGGGTCGTTGTTTGCCCGGCTAATGGCGGCGTCACTGTCTCCAATTACGCAGTTAGGCGACACCGGGTTACCGCACTCGCGAACATCGATGATACAATTTTCCGTGGCAACCTTGTTACCGTGGAAAATGGCTTCATTACCGCGTACGAGGTGTTTTGTGTCAGTAATTTGTGAAGAGAGAACGTTATTGATGAAGACAATTTAGTCTAATTTAACTTTATGACAAACCGAATGAAACTTTCTTCTGCACAATATCAATTTATTCTTAGAATTTAAACTGAAAGCTAGATCAACAACAAAAAATGGACACACTGATTGCTAAAAAAAAGTTCATTCAAAACCGGCTTGTAACACAAACCGTCGAAACATTGGGATCAGAACAACTTCTGGGTGTATGACTAATGTTCCGAGTTGAATGATGCTGGCCCGCTCCGGGAACACAATCCCAGCCCATTCATAACGACGACGCCAAAAAAAAAACCTAGCGTAAGTAGGCGTCAACGAATAATTCATTAGAAAAAAAAAATGTGACACATACGAAATGAAAGTAATATTTTAACGGTATATTTAACACTTACTGGAATTTGAATTTAAAATACAAACGGGATTGGGCCACTTCTGAATGAAGATCCCACAATACGATACAAAATGCTTGTTTCAAGAAACTTATAGTACGCTGGGCTATCTCTGAAATCCCAAGGGCTTCATTGGTTTATTGTACCTATACCGGTCTCAATTCATCCGGAGGTAACTGGCAACACTTCATTAAAATTCTCATCTCATAGAACTTTAGTCAGAATTCTACGTCTCATCATGTAAGATTTTCCTAATAATATAATAAGCACTTTCACTAGTTGCAAAAACGTTGAACGTAAATCTGCGAACTCTCTTCCTACATGTGAAATAATTTTCACTTTCGAACAAAAAAGTAATGAAAAAAAGGCGCCATAGAGTTTAATATCTGTGTCGATGACCCACCGATGAAAGTATGTTACTTATAACAAACCTAACGAGAACCGCGTTCAATAAAATATGGTTCTTATTACCGTCGCTTTACAATTGTCAATGATGGCATATTGTATATCGGCGACTACTCACTATGTATAAAAAACTATAGCAGTAAAAAATTAGATGATTAAAGCTATGATGAATGAGTCAGTTGCTTCCGCTGACTAACCCAAAGGTGAGCAAGGTAGAAAGGAAGTAACTACGATTCAGACTGAAGGAAAGAGAATACTAAACAGTGTTTGTCGAAGCATGAGAGAATACCGTAGACAGACGTCATGTTAATTACGTAGTTGATGCTGTAGGCACTCTCGATATATCCACGGTATAGCACATCACTCTCGGTTGCGGTTTAAACCTACGAGTCGTTGCCATTATTAACGGTTCATTAAGAGAATATTAATTAATTGGACAAGTAACAATAAGCACCAACGCGTTAATTAAATACAAAAATTACGAGCTTCGGCGCTGCGATGTTGCGTTTTGCATAATGTTGGCACTTTCTACTGTCGCAGACAGAAATTTCAGTTTAAAAAGGGCCATAAGACATCTTTTGTTCGGGTTTTCTCTAAAAGTAATAATAGCCAACAGCTTTTCATGTAAGCAATATTTTGTCAATAGCCGGAGACGATATTAAATGTTCCTCATTATCTGAGGAGCCTAATATAAACGAATACGACATTGAACAAGTCTAGGTCGCCGTCGCGAATATGACAATTGACGAAAGCTGGACATGAGACGACCTTTACAGCGGCGAGGTCGCCACGAAAATAGACCTTCATTGAAAGTGCGTACTTCACTACTTACATCTCAATGGAGATTTATTGGGATCTCGCTTTAGTACTTTTACACATCGAACCGCGAAAAGATTGCGAAAGCGTCAGTTGTTACGGAACTCTGTTGTGTGGCTCTGCAATACGTTCTGAAGTAATGCTGTCATGAAGCTCCAGATTCATAAGCTGAATTAACCTTGAGGTAATGTTTCCGAGATTCTTTCGCTCACAACATGTAACTTTACTTTTATGTGCGCCTATTTCCATAATGCTTGGAACAGTGAAAATGGTACAAAACCTTCAAACATTTCTTACAAGAGCTTTTCTGACTTGAAGGATCCATTTCTCGCAGTCGCGACGTACTACAATAGACGACAGCCTATATCAAGAATGCCTCAGGGGTGATATCCGAGGTACAGAATATATTGTACTCGTCCATTTTCGCATTTATGCGTCAGAATGTTGATGGGACTACAATGGGGCGGCTGATATCTACGAATTAAAATTCCCGTCGTATCTTTGTGGTGGACTGTAGAACAAAGAATGCACGTTGTGTTTTCGACGCACATTTGCCTACAAATACCACCCACTTCGGTTTCACCTATTATTCAGCCTAGCTCGATTTATTTGCTTCGGTATACCTACTTTTTAACTCTGTGTTGTTTTCTTTAGGATAAAGAAAAGTTTGCAATATGTGCTTCAGTTTAACAGATTTCTTAAATGACTTTGAAGTCTGGCACATTGCGAAATCAGTTGAGTGCTGCTGTCATTTGTTCTTGGAATAAGCTCGATAATAATCGATGTTCATTTTACCGTTGCGTAACGTTTTTTAAATATTGAAAAACAAAAGACTGCTTAAACAGAACATGTTGCAGCCATTGTGCGAATTTTACAAGCCAAGCAATATATTACGTTACCGAGAAAATTGCTCATGTAACCAGTGCCATTATCTCCCTGAGCCTTTTTCCCGCAATCCGAAAGACCAAAGATTAATTCAATAACGCGAAGTGAAAAAACAAGGTAAGTACTAAGTAATACATAATATTCTTAGAATAAGATGGATGACGTCTTCAGCTTGTCAATCGATTTAAGAACCTCCCGTTATGGGACAATGGTATCACAACAGGAAAACTGAATGAGCCGTACCGAAATATGATGACGTCAAAACTATTAGGTGTCAGTACATACGCCTTCATCAGTTTATTTATAGATTTACGGAAAATATGACTTTTGTGTTGTCAGTTGTCAAGTATCCTTATTTTGGTTTAGTTTGTTCATCACACTTAATATTATAAAGGCGGAAGTTTCGAATGTGCATCTTCACAGCTGAATGGCTGAACAGATTTGGTTGGTCGGCACACGGGTAGGCCACGTCCTAGAATAAATAGCACATGGGATAATTTTTATCCCAGAAAGAAGTACTCTTGAGACATTTTTCTACCTATGTATAAAAGACTAGCTTCAAAACTGGTCATTAAAAATCTTCGATCACTAGAGAGTATTTATATTCCGGTCACATTCCGACGTTATTACATAACTGAAATACAGCGTAGAATTGATGTTCTTAGTTGTAATAGTTAAATAATAAAACCCCAAACAAGTCCGTATGGTTTATAGTTTTACGTTCCGTGCGGTAATATTGACGAAATCAATTTGATCCGTCTGGCTTATGTGTGGAGGATCAAGTGCTTGGAACTTAGAGCATTAAACCAAATGCTCTAAGGTTTGGAAAGAAGGTTTTTACGAGTTTCTTAGTCTGTTATATGGAAAATATATATGTGTGCGATCCATATAATAGATGTATGATGATGAACTGTTACTAAGTCATTTTTATCATTATCATCTTTTGCCAGTGTCCCATATCACTTGGGGTCGGCACGACGCGTTTTTTTCTTCCATTCTGTTCTGACACCCATCACGCTATCACTAACTCCCTTTCCTTTCATATTCTCGCAATACTAAGTCATAACTTGAAGCCAGTTAGAAGTTTTTAAGCTCCAACAAATTACTTAACACATTTTATTATAAATTGTTCATCAAGGGTTAGTGTAACAGTTAATACACCATAGATTATGACGGATGAAGTTCTAACAGACAGTTGATTACAGAAGTAGTAAGTAAATGAGAGTTAAGTATAGGCTGGCGTGTAGTGGGGAAATCACGGGTAGTTGGTGAGTTGATGAAGAGATAGAGAGAACAATTTTTCACGTTTTACCTATTACCCATTAAGCGATATTTCGAATGTGAACCTACGGTGTACAGCTGGAATTTTCAACGTTATGGTACCTCTATGAACCTATGGTATGGCATCATGCGAAATTTAAACCGTATGATACAGAATATTTCGCGATAGCACAGTGTAACTCAACAGCCAACCCGCACATAACCTACATTCCACCAGCCCAATCCCATCACCCTAAGCCTAGAAAGCGACAGTGATTACTTGCGTAAGCGCCGAATCGCAAGCCAGGTCGTTGACCGGCGGGCGCGGGCGAAAGTGGCGTACCTAAGCATTGCGGGTAATTAGAACCTATGTGGCCGACATCCGATGAGCATCGCACTGAGCACTGAGCACTAGATGACAGCGGAGCTTGGTGTAGCGTAGAAAGCAGCCGGTTTTGTCAGTCGATGACTAAGAAATCCACTTTGAATGTAGATTAGATTAGGTCACAAAAAATGGCAGGACGCTTAAGATAATTGCAGTCAAAATAAGTATCGTAAACAGTTTTATAATTTGAATTGTGGAAGGCTCTCCAGCATGAAGTAGGTATAATTTCGACTTTTGGACCCTTGAGGCTAACTCTGACTCACTCCAAACTGGTTATTGTTTTAGAAACCAGAACCACAACGATATAATGAGCCTACTTCTTTAGCTTCCTCACAGTTTTGCCTGCGCAGGTTTGTACACTGTGTATGAAGCCCATATGTCCTGAAGAACTAGCCGAATTAGAGCAGCAGTGGAAGGTCTTGGGAGTGGTTGCGTTGATTGCTAAAAGCTTTTAGCATTGGAAATTAACATGAAAATAACGAATTAAGAGGAAAACGAGCATGTCCTTACACAAAATTTCACAGAAGTAATGTGACATGACACCAACACGCACTGGACTAGCGTGGTGGATTACGTACAGCCTGATCGAGCGATCTTGCATGAATCAGACAGTATTCTTAGATTACAATTATTATCAAATACGTTAGTAAGTAGAGGATAGATAAACCATAAAAAAATTAGTTTAACGCGTAATTGTCCAGATTGTCGTCCGCCACTGCGCAAATTGATCCGTCAGAAGTGACACGCGCCTGTGAGCTGATTATCATGAGGGAATTAATAGGTCAATGTGTATATTTACATCGAGCTAATACGCTGACAATAGAAATCGTTAGGTGACAGTCATTTTCCTTAACATTACTTGCCTAAACTGCACTCGGATGAACGGAACTCGTAATGAGAATGGGGATTGAAGATCTGTCCTTTTCACTGAACGAGGCGAGTCAAATTATATTTTAATAAAAAGGGAGTTTTTTAATTGCTATTATAAAAACTAGTGCTTTACTGCGACCCCACCTGATGGTGTTAAGTAATGTAATCGTTGATGGTGAGACGCATTAGTTTGTTAAGAGCCTATTCTATATGTAGCCTTGAAGAGATAACCGAACACGTCATAATTATGGCGGTAATTCCCGCTTTGAGACGTGGCTGGAAAGACCTCACGGCGCCCTTACCTTCCGCATGACGCAAGTTCTCGCCGGACGTGGTAAGTTAGGGCGGTACCTGCACCAGATTCGTGCGGAGGTGACGGCATACACAGTGGCGACAGCCGGTCGTCACTGTGTGCCCGAGCGGGGCACACCTTCACGAAATCGAACCCTACTGGGACCAAGGGTCTGCTTCTAAAAGTTAGGCTCGGCCCTGGTATGAAAGGTAACGGTGTATCGGTAGATCGGTCAAAGTCTGACTCTATCTCTTGCTCCACCCAAGGGCGCGAGATGTCATTGGGCGATTTTCCCCACCAAAAAAAAGTCAAACAGAAAAAAAGCGACCATCATCTGAGGTCCTAGAATGCAAAGAGTAACTGAAGGACACAGAGGGGTAAACAGTCGTAAAAATCTGACACACCCTATCCTTCCATTCTAAAGTAAGAGAAGTAGAATTTTAGAGAAGAGTATTTTTTTACAGGTAGTAAGTAGTACCCACACATGACTAATCCATCGCAAAATATTTTTGTCTATTCTTGCAGATTTGACATAAAGTAAAATGTTATCCTACTACTATTATAAAGGCGAAAGTTTGTAAGTATGGATGTTTGTTACTCTTTCACGTAAAAACTACTGAATGGATTTGAATAAAATTTGGCACAGGCATAGGATACACTCCGGAATAGCACATAGGCTACTTTTTATCCCGGAAACCCCAAACCCACGCGGGCGAAGCCGCGGGCAAAAGCTAAGCTATAAATCAATGTATTAAAAAAAGTTATTTAAGTATAATATCTGATAAATAAATTTACATTCTATATCAGTTTGATATTATGATAAGTACTATCTTAAACAATCTTATCAACTGATCAAATCATGAGCAGAAATCTAAACAGGATAACAGTAAAAAAATAATAACTGAGGTAAGTTTGTAACAGGTTTGTGAAGTTAATGAAATACTAACCAATGTTACAGAGAGAATTGATCAAAATATATTTCATTATACCTAATTAAAATAAAATATGAATAAAGTAGGAAACAAAGTCTGTTTAATTAAATAATTAAAATATCCTCTTTAAAGAATTACCACCCAGATGTTTTTAAATATGCTAATGATGCTGAAATTGAAGGAAACATAGTGATTAATTAGTTCCAGATTATGCTGCTCAATTAACAATTATTGTGAAAAATATCTAATGAGTCAGAAAGTAGTCATTTTTTAGATTAAATTATTTCAACAGATTTCTATTCTCTTTATCTAATAATTACTAATATTGGAATGGTAAATGATTTTTTTTTTGTTATTTGTTGTGATTACTAATGAAAACCTCCAGTATTTTTTTTTAATTTCTACTATTTTTAAAAAAACACACTTTCAGTGTATGTGTGAGAAATAAACATTTTTGATCATACCACCGTAGGCGCGGGCTTACGGACGGCGAGCAATGGATAGCTTGCCGTCCGGTCGTCTGGTAACCGCCCGCACCGTCAACGACTGGGCTTAGTCCCGTTAGTCGTTGACGAGTTAGAGACCCTGCAGAAGGGTCGAAGCCAATTAGAGCCAAGGGTTCGTGTCTGAAAGGAAGGCTCTGGCCCTAGTATGTATGGCAACATAAGAACGGGGTAGGTTGCTTAGTCAGTAAGAGTCTGACACTTACCGGCTCCACCAAAGGGCGTCCGATGACTGACAGATAGATGGTTACACTGCAGATAATTGTTACCTAAAAATAAGTTTGAATCATTACATAGTATAAAACAAAGTTTGCTTTCCCTATGTATGCTTAGATCTTTAAAAGTACGCAACGGATTTTGATGCGTTTTTTTTAAATAGATAGAGTGATTCAAGAGGAAGGTTTATGTGTATAATACATGCATAATATATTCAATATTAGTACCCGTGCGAAGCTGGGGCGGGTCGCTAGTATAATACAGAATTCTGATAAAGATGTATTTTATTGAAAAAAACATGTATTTGGTAAGAAAATTAATGAAATAAAGAATTTGTCAAAGACAAATTATTACTATGGACATACCATTGACTGCTCCTGTAAGTCCATTAAAGAGATAAAGCTTAACGAGAACAGTTAGCACTTGTACTGGTAAATTATTAATAGCCCATACTATTACAATACGAAGCAAAATTAACGAAGAGGAATACTTTATTATCCTCATTAAAATGTCTTACACTGCTTAGGAAAAACTGTTCTTATAAATTTATGGCATTTCATAAACTGGAATATCTACTTAATCAACTAACTTCCAAAAAAAGGAGTTTGAGCTGTATGTTTCTCCGCAATTATGTCACATTTGACTGAAGCGATTTTGATTTGATTTTCAGAAGAATATTTATCACATTTAGAAGCTTTAGGTTTCTAACCAACTTCAAAATAAGGGGTGCTACTACTAAAAAACTTCAACGAAATAAAAAAAACAAAGTGCAAAATAACTTTAAAATTTCAGAAGTAGGTGTAACTATAAAACCAAAATATTTCTATAATAGTTTGGTTATATTGTCTCAAAACCTATCCAAAATTTATTTTATAGATTGCTGATAGACCGGCAGGTACTCTAGTCTGGTTTGTATGTGTCGTGCCGGAATACAGAAATTGATCAGTTCATGATACAGCCAAGTAAAACTGGGCAGATCATTGTAAATGTTTAAGTTGGATGATAATTGAATCCTCATTTGGCATATCTCATTCACTAATATGATCAAATGATTATTCAAATATTGTCAAATGTCAGCGTTTCAACAATCTAGCCAATTTTAGTTGGCCATATCATGAAGTGAACAATCTCTATGATCTGGCTACAACATATACATTACATAGGTAAAGTATCTATTTATGTAATGAACAATCATATTCATAACATTTCACACATTGTGTGGAGATATTTAGAATAGTTAAATTGTACAAATTACCAGTACTTACCATTTATTTTGAGAAACTCCTGTTTTGATTATTTTCAAATAGATGAAAGTTATTAAAATGAAAGAGAATTAAAGTTGTAAACAAACTAGATATTTTTTGTATATTACATAATCAGCATTACTTAAATAATATGTTATTTAAGATCATTTTTATCTTATCTTTAATTTTATTAAGTAAATAAATTATAAACTAGATTAAACGTGAGATATGACATGTTAAAACCTGTTTTACTGATAAAACATTTCAATAGTAAAAGATTTACAGCTAACTCTATTACCTATATATATACCTATTATGTATAATTGTATTTGTGTTGTGCATTCAGTAAAATAAATTCTGTCTTTCTATCTTTTCATTTAAATTAGTATAATTAAGTAATGATACAGAATATGTGTGTCAATGGCACAGAAATTGAAATATAAACTACCATGTAGTGTGTGTATTTTTTTTTTGTATCCTATTTTATGTCCCACTGCTGGGCAAAGGCTTCCCCTTTCTCCCTCCAAACTTCTCTGTATAGGGTGTTTTCTGGCCAATTTATTTTAAATCTCATAAAAAAATATATAGTTGGCTCTCTTTGTAAAAATGAAGTTCTAAGATGTCTGTTTACCCCACAATACTTCATAGTTCAACATTTACGGTATCACATTTCAAGACATTAACTTTCACCGACAGATAGTACTAGGCACCAGTGAGAGGCAAGTACCAGACTATGTAATTATATGAAAAAGCTTTCTTCTTACTTTCATTGATTGAATTATTATCATCGTCTGAGGACAATATGGTTTGAAACAGTAGTTTCAAGTTCCACATTGCACATTTACAATTTCGAGATGAGATTTCTTTAGAAAATCTTAAGATTTATAGATGTTGTTGATTTAAACAACTTTAAAAAATGGAGCTATATATTTATTTTATAAAACTGCTTCAACAAACAGTTTACGTAGAATCATTCTATCATATCCTGATGGATTTTGTTTTCAAAACTCTTTAGGTATTTTATAAAAAATTAAGTAAAAAGGTTTAGTAAAAACATAAATGAATGAGGATTCATTTGCTAGGAACTACTCACAATCGTAAGGGTCCTTTATTCAAGGTAAAACTCAATAATACACTTTAAAGGTATTTACAATGTCCTTTAGATAAAAAGATCTGATGGCATTGGCATCATATTATGATGATTGATAACCACTTTGGATCTTTAAACTCGCTAATCTGCACTTAATATTTTTTTGTTTGTAAGAGGTAATCTTTGGAACTACTGGTACAATTGGAAAAATTTAGCAACAATAGAAAGCTGCTTTACTCCTGAGTAACATAGGCTATATTTTATATATGCGGGCGAAGCCGCTGACAAAAGCTAGTGACTGTATATTTGTAAGTAGCAAAATTTTGATATGGTTTGAGTTCTCAAAAAATCAGCATCATTACTTACTTATTCCTTCCTTAGCCCACCAGTAAGACCAATAAAAACATTAATTTTAATTACCAAGCCGCCATTACTCTCCGCCAAACCTTATAGGGACAGTTGCACATATGCGTACAATTAATCAACTCTTTCTCCAAACATCTGCACATTTAATAACAATTAGTGTCTTTATGAGAATTCAATGTGTGCGTTTTCCAGTAGCTTGTTATTATCATGCTTTTTTAAAGTTTATTTTTAAGTTTTACCAGTTACTTAGTAAACAAAGTAATGTAGGTAAGTAGTATAGGGCTATTAATGCTTTAGTAACATAATGTTTATATTTCTTTATATTAAATTGGATGGTTATTTCAAATGTACTATTAATTTGGTCAATTTATAAGTCATACAGAAACAAGAATAATTTACATTATGTGCATGATTATTATGTGAATAATCTTTTAATCAAAATAACAAAGCAATTGTTTGGGAGAATGTTTAATCCAAATAAAGCTTTGTATTACTGCAAATATACAGTTGGTTTTAAGTTAAAATGCAACAATTTAATTAAAAAGATAAAACAAGGTTTAATCAGATAAGAGAATTCATATTCATCCTGTCTGTACAATTGAACAATGAAAATATTTTCCAGAATATCTATTACAACAAAATGTAGTAAATAGCACTACTTCATGAATGAATCACTAATCATCATGATTATTTCATCACAAGAAAGTTTTTGTGTTGGTGTAGTAGTCACTCATGACCCAGCGGTTGTCACCATGTTGCTCAATGTTGATACATCACAACAAACCTTGTCCTCTTAAATAAAAACAAATTAAACTGCGTCTTATTAGTATAACATCAGCTAACCTTGTGAATCAGCTGACGACGGTCTTTGTCTCGACTGCCTTAAAATGTATCCACGTAAACTCGCTAATGAGTGATAACGTGTGCGCTTACCTCCTCTCGGCGCTTCAGCCACCGGCCGCAGGGGCTCTCCTCGAGGATCTCGCTCTCGTCCTCCGAATCCTCCCCGCTTTCCCGAGGAGACTTTCGCTCCTTGTCGATGCTCCTGCCACCCGACATAACACCGATATACAACACCAAAACGTCGAACAAAACCACCACACAGTCGATGAATACCTCACAGACGTTTTTTTACAAGAAAACACTTGGTATATTTTCAAAATACACTTTTTCTCGTAACCATAATATCCAAGGCTGAATCGCGAGACGTCACTATAGTTTCTTCCCAAACCATTATTCGTTACACGACACTCGCTATGAACCTTTTGCTTGACAAATAATATAGTTGATATATTTGTCTACAGCAAACGATAACACACAGCGTCTCCACTGAGCTTATTCATGATAATTGAAATAAATTGTCCACCGGCGTAGCTCTCGACGTATTTCTATCCGACACAAATATAAATCCATAGTGACATTTTTACTTCTTTTTTCTGACAACCACAGACAACACAAAGTGAGGCAGCATGAAAATTAGAAAAAAAAATAGCAAACATGTAAGACAATAATAATATGGTTACTTCAAATATATCATACTAATTCTAAATTTTGTTTATTTTCAAAGATTTTAATTATTTATTAAATATTTATCAATCTGTATCACATTTTAACATAACCGTTTGAAGCGTCATCTGTTGTTACACGTTCGTAGTATTGTACACCAACTTCATATACCGACTGCGTTACCAATATAATTTATTGAATGTTGTTCAGAAAAGTCATTGATTATCACGTGATTTTTTCGTATTGTCATGATTTTTTACCGAAAGGAATCGTACTTTAAGGTTGGTAAAAGAGACATCTCTTGTTTTAATTTTTGAACGAATAACTTTTAGGAATGCTACAAAATTGTTAGTGTAATAGTTCTGACATGCTGTAATAGATGGTGTTGTAACCAATTATTTCGTTGTAAAACATAATAAACAGCTTTTTGCCATAATTCGTCCAAAAAACGTTGCATGTATCGTTCGATGTGCAAAATTTATAATTTCATTTGGCAAGTTGTTGTTCAGAGGTTGTTCTAGCGATCGGAGAGCCCATGTGAAACCAATACCTAGGCGCCCTCTAGTAGGTACCTGTGTAATACTTTACAGTTTATTTATGCGACTGCGTTAGGTTAACTATTTAGTAATCTGTGGTTAGGTGTTTATTTATAGTTCCGTATTCGACTAGGAACCCTTATAATATATCTGTCTGTCCGCGGATAATGTCGTTGACCGTTAGCTCTAGAAAGCTGAAATTACCAAAGGCACCAATGGGTATACCTATCAATCACACCGACAAAGTGGTAAAATAAAAAGTGGAAAAAATGTTTTATTTGGGTACCTACTCCCCCTAGACGAAAAGTGGGAATTTCAACTGTAATGTGTGATATGTTGTTGGGTACGTAATTTAATAATGAATAGGGTAAACAAAAACATTTTTTGATAATGTTAATATTTTGGGATATAATCGCTCTAATAGTATAAAAAAAATATCCTCCCCTCTGTCTTTTGAACAATAAGTTTAGAAAATATGAAAAAAACCTCAAAAGTAGAACTTATAAAAACTTTCGACAACGTAGGTATCTTCTTTAAAAAAAGAATTATTAAAATCAGCCGATTTTAATAATTAGATAGATTAAACTTTATTGTACACCAAAAAGTTATAGAACTAATAATTCTTTTTTGCAATCCAAAATTACCACCGAAACCCAGCCAAAATACACGAGAGTGTAAGTCTAGAGTAAAATTTACAAGTCCGTCCGTTATAAGGCCAAGCAGAATGTTGGGCTGGATGTTGTTGGATCAGAATGTTGGGCTGCTAAAAAGATGGATGAAAAAAGGTTGCATGTAGCGGAGATGAGATTGTGGAGATGAAAGAAAGATACCACAGCTTCCTCGTTTCCTGCCTGATGCATATTTTCACTGGACACGGCTGGTTTGGAAGATTCCAGCTTCGGAATCGTTGGGATGAAATTCTTGGTTGTTATCGTTGTTTGTGGGAAGAAAGCTTGAAGAAGAACATCACCTAGCACCATCCAACTTATTGGAACTACAAGAAATTCTTCCACCTGGATGTGAATTGTTGTGGTATGTATGGAAAGCACTAAACATCCAGGGGTTTTAGTCAGTAAAAGTCTGATACTTCCTCTTGTTTCAACTAGAGCGGATGTAGTAATGATTTCTCACCGAAAAAAAAAAGAAACAAATCTAGGCTTTGTTACGATGACAGTGCCAACTGAGCTCGCCCGGATCCGTCGTAAAGCTCTTTAGTAATAGCGCGGGAAATAACCCGTTAGTACTTGGAACCTCTTTAACTTGGGGAAAAGAAAGGACTATAGACCGAACGCAGGGAGTAAAACACTGGTTTGTTTAGACTTTAGTGTTTGAACGATGTTCTGCTGTCTGAACACATTTTGGTCACTATGTAAAATCAGCTGCTCAGACAGCAGTGGTGGCCGAGTGGTATTTTTTATTATGGTATGTAAAAATCATCCAATGACGAATCCTGCTCTTGGGTGGAGTGGGAAACAGTGTCAGACTCTTACTGACTAAAGAACCTACCCCGTGCTTTCCTTGCCTTATCTACAGAGCACCGGTATAACGCTCAGTTACGGGAGGCTTCGACCTTGTAGGGCCCCTACAGTTTGCTGACAACTCCTTGAGGCGCCGCGGGAACGGTGCGCGCGACTTGGGCTCGGTCTGGACTATGACCAGACGGCGAGCTACCCATTGCTCGCCGTCCGCAAGCCAGTGTTTACGGTGGTCGGATATCGGCGGGATCGCCGCGGCGGCGACGGCTACGGGGAGTGCGCCGTTGCCTTTGCCTTATGCGGTCGGCCTCCTCTTTCACTAGCATTACTGCCTCGCAGAAGGAGGAGACAGCCTGCCACTCCTGCTCACTGTGGACCATGGCCTGAATCAAGGCCCGACGTGAGGGCCCCCACGAGGGCACGGCGTTGCTCTTCCGAAGCAGGGCACACTTCTACCGTGTGCGGCCGAGTGGTAAGAATCCCGACTTACGAGTTGTAGGTAGCGGGTTCAAACCGGCATGTCCTAGAACCAATTAGGAGAGGGATTGGATGACGCATTCCCTCTCCTAGAAAGGAGGCCTGAGTCCCAGCAGTGCGAACATTATAAGGCTGATGTGATATGAAATCAGGTGTTAAAATTACCTATATTTTGATAATAATTCAACAAATCATTGAAATACGTCGCGCTGTAGGTATATTGTTGTTGCTGTAGGTATGTTTCGTAGTGCCTGGGAGCTGATCAGACTGATACGATAAATTGTAGCCATCGTTAGTTGATTATCTTATTTTCTGCATGAGTGAAAAATAGGTATATTTTGCAGTCGGTCTTACGTATTGCAACCAGTGGGAAAGAAGTTTCGAGTCTGTTAAAAAAGCTGTGTATCAAGTCCAGCTGTCAGCTACAAATCATCCATCGCAGACGTGAACACATTAGTCAACTGTCCAGCAGTTAGTGACAGACTAGCGGCGGTTACGTCGACCGCTCCCGCCATTACCGGTCCCAATGACCGCGGGATGGCCGGCCACAGATAAACCTCAGAGGACAGAGGGTTTGTAATATGTTAGTATTTTGTTAATTACAAGCATAGAACACACTCAGGCTTAAGGCATAAGAATTTTCTACCGTTCTGCTCTACTGCATTGCTATAATTAGCTTTTTAAACGCCCGTTACTTGCGAGCTTCTTTCATCATCATCCTAGCGGTATTAGTCCCGGTTGCCAACCTTGGCTTTCGCCCGGGGTCCGCTTTCTTGCTAAGACGCCTCCACTTCGCTCGGTCTTTCGCGAGCTTCTTTATCTGCCTGATGCCTTGCTTCATGCCAAATTTCAGGGTTCTAGGTCAACGAGATATATCCCAGATGAATTTTGATTCCTTTGAAACTGTAGAAAATTATGTTTTCGCGACATAACCGGCCTAATTTTTTTCTCCGTTTACTTAGGAGTTTGATTTTTTCACAGCTTCAAGGAACCGCAGTTTTGAGTGGTTTTAATTTTCACGTGTTCCCGAGATAAAAGGTCTTGACAGACAGACGGACAACAAAGTGATTCTATAAAGGTTCCGTCTTTTTTTCTTTTGAGGTACGAAACCCTAAAAAAATATTGCTGTCTTTTTTCACTGCGATTCTCTAAAATCAAATATCAAAAAACAAAAACACGTTACGTTAGGTACATTTTGGTATAAAAGAAAGGAAAGCATCAAACGGTCTTAGTATTAGACTTTTTATGACATTAGCAAGGAATACTAAGTATAGGTTCTGAGACAAAGTGTGACGAAACAAAAGCCCGTGTCTCTAGTCTGTCCTCACAAGACGACCGGACGTTTGACCGGCGGCTTGCGGAAACGAGCAAGATCCCGGTCTACATCGCCGCAACCTCGGACCATTTTGTCTGTTGTCCCATCATGTTATTATTCTATCCGATAATAATTAATCTTGATCATAATGGGGGAATATAGTAAGAAGGATGGAAACAACGAAAAGAAGCTTACGGTAAATTGATTACCTACAGGGTTTTTGCCAAAAAAGTAAGCTATGCGATTAATCTTAATCTTATCGATGTAATAAGAAAATGACCGATGGGGCAATTCGTAATGTATTTTTCGTTAATCGTTTCTGCCTAGTACCTAGCTAAACACTGGTACCAACTTGAGCATTTTGTTATTTCACTAGTTCTAATAAAGTATAGCATTATTAGCATAATCAGCTTTATACTATGTTCCCACTGCTGGCACTGTTGAGGCCTTCTCTTTAGGAGACAGTGTATGGCCCGTAATTTATTTATTTAAACTTCATGTACAATAGTTGTACATAGGCGGTCTTACTGCAACATGACACAACAACGTAGTAGTCAGCAACCTTTTTGGGAAATTTGAAAAAAAATGAAATTTTCTCTTTGTTTTATGATTTCGGCATTTAATTTTGTATTCTTTATAACCTACTAGCGACACGCCCCAGCTTCGCACGGGTGCAATGGTGATATTAAATATATTTTGTATTTATAATACCTGTAAACCTTCCTCTTGAATCACTCTATCTATTTAAAAAAAACCGCATCGAAATCCGTTGCTTAGTTTTAAAGAACAAAGTTGTCTGTCCGTACGTATGCTTATACGTACGGACAGACAACTTTGTTTTATACTTTGTAATGATGCCTCTTTGATCCAAATACATTTGAAGAGCCCTTAAATCGATGATGATAAAAGCATAATAAAAAGTTAATGGAGACAGTCCAATATTCCCTTGATCAAAGATTACCAAAAAAACCTTTTTATCGACAAACTAGTCACCTTACGACCTTTTCACATCATTTAATTTGACGTTAAACACCACAAATTGAGAATAAACTCTACGTAACGTAAGGGCTTGTACAGATGATCGACGACACGACTTTCTGTTGTGATGTGAAGGGTTTCAATTCAATTCCAAGTCGTCTTCACAAGTCTCTGTTAATGAAAAATATATTAGGTTGCAGTTGTTGCTAAGTAAGTGTACTTGTTTTCAGTTTATCCGTAGACAATTTAATATCAAAGAAGCAGAGTCATGTTCGTAAACGGTCGCCGTCGGTTGGGAAGGTCATTTCTATTCTGCCTCGGTTTATTTTATTTTATCAACGATACTAACCGTTTTTTTAAATTATTTATTTAATTAAACGAGTGTCCTACCCTTGGAGTTTCTTGCACGTTCTTTTCTGTTTAGAACTATGCTTTGGAACGTGCAAATAGCTTCATCTGTTTTGTAGTTGACCGACCGCCAAGCTAGCGCACCTTGACAATTCTATAGTGCCTTCGAGTTGTGGTACTGGTACTGTATTCGTAAGCGAGTTTGTACCTATTGCGTCCACAGTGCATCATGCTATAGAAATTTTTGAATGTGGAATTAATCATCAATAATTTCTCCTGAGGAAAACATCGCGAGGAAACCGACATATCCTAAAACCAAAAATTTAAAGACAAGAAACACCCACCAATCCGCACTGGGCCCGCGTGATGGATTATGACCCATTCCCTCCTATCCTCCTCCTAGAGAACGAGCCTGTGTCTCTGCAGTGGTTACATTTAAAAGGTTCATGTTAATGATGATGAATTTCTCTTGTTCTGGGTGAAACAAGAGGAATTGTCAGACTATAACATATTTAAACTCACGTGATGTTTTAGTTTGCGTCCCAGTAGTGGTATCTTTCGAACTATTCCGCAGTCCATTTGATCAATCCCAAGCAAAATACAACATGTTCGAAGGGTTCCATAGGTTCCTAGAGGGAATAGTTTATTTTGCACGACCGAAAATAATGGAGGACACAATGGGGCAATGTTACCCCATCAGCGATTCCCGCCAAACAACATTAGGACAGACAGAAACCCGATCTTCATTCGATTCCGTTGTCTACCTGAGCCTTAACTTTCCCCCTGAGGGCACAAAAACTGCGTTTAATCTACCAAATGCCTTTTCCCAATCGTTTGATGTGCCAAATTGTCTTTTTGTTGGCAAATTCTCCCAAAAGTAAACTATTGAGCGCTTACTTTCAGTTTATTCTGTAATACTGGTTCAGTGAAGAAGTCTTCAGTTGAGAAAACAGAAATTATTTAAGAAAATAGAATTTATTATTTTTTATTATGTTGGTACTGTATATTTACAATTTGCAAATGGCGAGAGGACTTAGATCTCTTCCTTGGGAATTGGCAAATGGCTCAGAGCCGGGAATAATTGAAGGAGTGGAGAGGAGGCCTTTGCCCAGCAATAGGACAATATAGGCTAAATTAGTACCTTCTTATTATTTTTATATCTAACCGCTAGATATACTAATAAGAAAGAAGACGTATTAAACTGGTATTCAGTTGGATCATTAGAGCGTAAAAAAAAATAGTTCTATTCGCAAGCAGTAAGTTCATGATAATTTTATATATAGAATTCTTAGAGTTTCTTCGAAAAAAAAACTCTAGTAAGATCTAAGTACTTCCAATGGCGGGTAACTTTTTCCAAAGACAAAATTAAAAACAAAAGAATATGCATGTTTGAAGACTTTGAAGGTATGCCGAACATGATGTAAAGTCTCACATACCCCTCTTGAAAAGGGAGGATCCTCCAATCCGAGGGTGAATTGTGTCTGGTTCAAACAATTGCCGACTGATGATTGTTTGTTGATTTCTTACTATTGTATACTTATGTTCTCATCACTCGGAGGACTGCTACTGCGATGCAGGGTTTTAAATTTTTAGTTCGGTTGTAACGACGGTAGGTAAATGTAGGCAAGTACTCATTTTCATTTTCATATTTTCTGACAAAAAGCCACTCCTGTTCTTTCGTTGCCTTTCACAACAGGGCTGAACCTTCATTTCAGAAACCGATCCTTAGCCCCAGAAGGCTTCGACCGTTCTGGGCCCCTACAGTTTGACAACTCCTTGAGACACGCGGGACAATACATGACGTCGACAATTTGGGCTTGATCCGGACAGGTAGGTACTAGATGTTTAAACAGCGAGCAACCCATTGCTCGCCGCCTGCAAGCCCGCGGCGCCTATGGTGGCTGAAAATCTGGGCGAGCTAAAAAAAGTTATCACTTAGGTATGCTTTTACAACAATATTATTTTTATTTTATTTATTTCGGAATTCCGTAAATGTTCTTTTAATTGATATTGCCATACCATGAAGGTTTGATAATAATTCAACTGTTGTATTTCTCTGAAATCTGCTGTTCGCTACTATCCAATAATTATTCAAATCAGTTTGGATCAGTATTCATCATCCGTTTGATCATTGCATCACATTGCTAGCGATTTAGTTGTAATAATACAAACATACCACTGAAAATACACAACATTGTTATAGTACTTATTTATTGAAACGCAATTGTTCGTGAACAAAGTTTCGTGCGAGCATAATTTCATATAATAATTTAAGCCTTGCCGTCAGAATATTAGAGAACGTATACATTATTGGCATATTATTTTTGTATGTTGTCAAGTTTTCGTCGCGACTACTTACAATATAATAATAGTTTTTGTATTCACATTGAAGCAGTAATAGTAAATTTTGTATTTTCTTTGTTAGATTGAAAATGTTACCTAAATTATATTTTGGGCTGTGTATTTGCTTTGCATAACGTACCGATTATTTTAACTTATTCAATAATATGGTTTAAGTGAAAACTTGTAATTGGTCATAAACTTTGTTATAATATAATATAACATATTGTATCAATTAGTTTTTTGAATAAAATAATAGTTACCTGATACTTTCTAATATCATTCACAACAATACCAATATACAATCCTTCACAAAAAATACACTTTATGTAAGTGATAGCTCATCAAACCGTAAACCTATAAATACACAAACTGGAGCGAAAATAAATACTCTCCGACTGTTTGTGGCACGCACTCCATCGCTTCCCTTCCATTTCCGATAAATATGCAAACATCAGTATAAATCAATATGGTTCGTGGCTAACTATGTCACGATCTAATTTCATCCCCATCCCTTATAGTGGGTGAAAGTGGGCAAAAAGTCCAAGTTTGCGCTTATTTTTTCCCTCCGATTAAGTTCGATGCGGCGCCGGAGGCAATTTAACTTTGGTGAACGTATTTTAATGTTAGCCGGGTGGCTGGCGGAGTTCACAGGGCTTACGGAGCCCGCGGGGCCTGCGGGGCTGGAGGCCCCGGCTTAAGGACCTGTTGTGACCGAATTCGAGATTTTTATGAGAATTAAATTGGTACGATACTGTTTTCGCATGAAATTTAGATGACTTCAAAACTTTGCTGACGTCAGAATTCAGGGTACTGAAAAGTTTAGCATATTTGATTACAAGAGACTGAGGTGTGGGGTTGTGCCTATTTTTAGAACTTTTGTTCACATATTTTCGTGGGCCCCTTTATTTGATTATACTTTCTGTTTTCTTAAATATTTTAAGGAGAGGGGGAGGTTAAAGTAATTCAATGGTAATAAGCATAAAAAAAATCTAAAAAAAAAACTGCCCCAGTATTTCCAACTGCTGGTATACTTGTAGGTATATATAGATATATATGTTACGTACCTACTACCTACCAAATCAAGAGACAAAGTTGCCACGTGTCGATACAAGAGTGAAGGCGTATTTGTCGGTAACGTACAAAGGAAGTTCAATTATATCTTTAGATATAATAATATATTTTTAACGTTTATTCTTGTTTGTTGTTGTGTTATACAGCTGTGCCATGGATGAAAGGATGTTCTGATGAGGATGTGACCTATTTACTTATTTAGGTATAAAAATACTAAAAAGATTTTTTTATTTATTTATAGAACATGTTACGACAGTAGGATCCGAACGAAAAATAAACTGATTGGAATTTAGTTTATACATGGTTTATAGCTTTGTTAGGTGGCATTTTTTTTCGCATGTACTCGTACCTATATAGATTGCCCCTCAAGAGCTACGTCCGATCGTCCATTGCCACATCGCAGTCGTATTATGTGGGTAACTTTAGCTCTCTTGCGGATACATTATTAATTTGATTGCGTACGCGTAGCCCTCCTTATTGCATTATTCCAATGAGCCTCGAGTACTGGAAGACGCAGCATTCAGCATTGGTAGGCTTTGCACAAGGTGATCCGACGACCTGGTGAGAGTCACTGGAATCTGATGAAAGTGTGATGCACAGGACGGGTCGTTGTGACGACTATTCAGTAAATCTTTCTCTTGGTCTGAAATCAAGACAATATATGAAATTGCGCAAATCCTATGACATCGACTACGTGAACGACGTCACAGGGAAAAGTTTATTAAAAAGTAATAAACAGCGGTTGTGTGGAAAGCCGTAATCAATGCCCGACCTCCGGCCGGCAGTTCTTATAAAGCCGGTGCAGACGATTGTTCCGCCACTTACAGCTGCGCGCAAACACTTCAGTCTATACCCCGCTTTATTTCAGAGCTGACTTCTTTTGCGCGCGCTTTTTGTCGAACATGGCGATTTAGAGTAATGATTGTGAAGATAGTTTTTATTGTCATCAAGGATACGGATCGGGACGCGGCAAATAAGTTGAATCATTGGCTATGGTTAAGCTGCAGCCCCTGCTTCGATTAAGACCCGAAATCGTTTATATTATATTCCTCATTGCACAAGTTAAGTCATCGATACTTGAGCGATTGCAAACTGTTTGTATTCGTTTTGTTTTCAACTTTAAAAAAGTATGTCTATAGCTTTCCCAAGGTTCTCAAGTAAGGAAGTCACTTGAGAATAAAAAACAGAACATAATATTTTTTTGATAATCTTAATATTTTCGGAAATAATCGCTCCGAAAGTAAAAAACAATGTACCCCCCCTATAACTTTTGAACGATAGCTTTAGAAAATATGAAAAAAAAATCAAAAGTAGAACTTTATAAAACCTTTTTAGGAAAATAATTTTGAACTTGATAGGATGAACAATTTTTAAAATTTAAAAAAAAATCTGAGGTAAAATTGTAATATAACAGTATATGCATTTCTTTTAAACTTTTTAACATATTTTATTATCCTGAATCTTCTTTCAAATAAAAAAAGAAAAAGATTAAAATCGGTTCACGCAATCCAAAATTACCACCGGGTACAGTGCCTTAGTTTTGCCGGAAATCGAGATAAAACATTTTTAAATCTTAGAACCCGACCTCAGATCGACCGTAATTTATTTTTCCTTTCATTTTTGTTGTATACTCTTCGTTTTCCAATGAATGCCATTCTACTACTCATTTTTTACCATTTTCAAGCTATTAGCATTGGTCTATACATGTCTACTACGGTTGCAATACCGGCGTAGCAATTGTAGCTTTGATTATGCACTTGCTACGCCGTAGTAGCACATGGCTACGGATCTGCTACGAGATAAGCATATTACCAAAATATTGGGTTTCTTTCACTACATTTTAACTATTTCTGATGAGGAATGAGTTAGCAAGGCGGTAAATAGCTTAATGCTACTTATATGAGACCCATTAATTTTATTATTACTAGCCCCTAAAATGGTCTAAAGGCCCCTAGAAGAAGAAGAGAAGGTCCTAACGATCACGATTCTTCCTTCAAATTATTAAGGTAGACATCCAGGCCATCCCGTTTTAAGTTATTGTGTCAGGGCATCATTTCTGTGCTTTACGGGCTTAATGTATTTGTTTTCTGGTGGGCGTCAATTTATCCCGGCAACTCGGTAGATGTCGATGGGTACCTATTCATTTATATTTACATCTCAAAAGGCGAAGAGGAGCTCTTACAGGATCATTTCGTATCCCGCCTGTCTGTCAAACTTTTACTGAGGAAAGCGTGTATCAAGTTAAAATGAATATTAATTACTCAGCTCCGCTCCCTAAAGTTGTGAAAAAAATTCTTCTAAGTCAATTACGCCGCATATTTTGACACTTGCTAGGGGATCAAAACCTGCGGAGTATTTCTCGCTGAGCTAGAATCTTGATTGGCAAGAAGTAAGGTCTGGTAACACTAGTAAAGGAAAAAGTCTGAATTATATCAACATTTTTGTATTTATGAATTTAAATTTGCTTTTGGAGAATTGATTGTGATGCACATTCCATAAGCGCGAGTGTGAGTGCGATAAGGCCGCCGAGTAAGTTTTCCTTTTATTACCTATATATTTTATTCTTGGTGTACAAGAAAGTGTCAAATAAATAAATTGGCCCCTAAGTTTATTAATTAAAATCATGGTTTAAGTGCTAACTCGACGTGGTTTGTGGGTTGTTAATCAGTGAATGTATTTTTGAATGTATTCATAGATTTTCAATTTGCCAATTAATTCACTTACTCGATAATATATAATTCTAACGATAACAGAATCGAAATTTTTCGAACTTTACCTCAGATTCGACATAAAATCGAAAACAAGAGACGGTCGACTCTGGGTGAAACAGGGGCAAAAAAAAATGGGTAAAATGCTGCCGCGCTTAAGCTAATGGCAGTAAGTCACATTTTGGTCGATATTGAGTTAAGTATATATTTGGAATGTAGAGATCGAGATCTACATTCCTGTATACTTAACTCAATATCGACCACAATGTGACTTACTGCCATTATCATAAGCGCGGCAGAATGTCAAGCGTGAGAGCGAGAAAGAGGGACGGACGGACACCTCGTACAGGGTTACTGGTAATTAGTGACCGACATATCATTGTAGTCACGATAACAGACGACTTTTACTATGGGACCATACCTGAAATCACAAAAAATATTGCCAAGTTCAGTACATTTTTTTTTTACCAGCAGATTTTTTTCCGCGATTTCTGGTGTTGACCTATAGTAAAAGCAGTTTGTTATCACGGGTTAAGAATCGTTTGCTAATTAACATTCACCTTATATAGTTCTATTCTTTTAACAGTTCAGCTAAAGTGCACTAGCTTCTGACGTTTTATTAGTGGCCATGTGAAATAAAATATTTTAACTTTGACTTTGAAAGACAAATGGATCTCGTTCAAGAGCTCGTGGTTAGGCCTTTGGACACAAAACGTGGAACATTAGGCATTTGGAACATAAAGGAAGTTTAGGTTTAACGTTGGCTCAGTTTGTAGTAGTAAATACAAATTAAAATGTAATCTCGATTGAACGCTAAAACTGAGTTTAGTTTATACTAATTACTATTAGTTTCATTGAAAAATGTTGCCCAAGTTATAGCTGCACGCACAATAAGCAATATAGTTCAAACCCAGCCAGGCGCATTACTTTGTGTAATTTATTTCATCACTACTGCTCTCAAACCGGTGAAGGAAAACATCGTGAGAAAACGTCACCGGCATGTTCTTGAACCAAAATTTCAAAGACATGTGACACCTACCAAACCGCATTGGACCTGCGTGGTTTTTTTTTATGGTAGGTGAAAATCATCCAATGAAATGGGCCTGCGTGGTGGATAACGGTCCATTATCTCTCCCAGATTGGAGGTCTGAGTCCCAGCAGTGGGAATATCAAAAAGGCTGATGCTGATGACGAGTGGTGAAAAATTTACACTGTATACATATATTATTATTTCCCGGGCAAGTGCACTCGATTTTCAAGTGTGTGCGAGCCTTTTTTCGGTATGTACCTAACTAACCTTCTGATATCTTTTTTTCTGATCTTGACCTTCAAATCCTAAGGGTATATGCTCTTACCGACAGGAACATTAAGTGAGGGCCGAGATTTGTCACCAGCATGCGGGCAGAATAGTTAAACAGAGGTCTAGAACTTCAGACTAAACTCAGGTAATTTTATGGTTTAAATAATATTGCTATGATTATGAAATATATTGGGGAGGCGTGCTGAAAATACTTACAAGGTAGTCATTGAATTCGTTTAAAATTTTTAACTTGTATAAAAGTTACTCTTCTAAAACGGCGATTTCAGACACTTACTGTAAAGATTTATCGATATAGAAAATCTAAGACACTCCGCCGTGAAGTTTAAGCTGGTTCAGAAACACGACTATTCGAACCTTTTTTAGTTAAATTACAAAGTACCTTCTAAATAATTAGTTTTTGCTGTTAAACAGACTAGCGGTACTAAATAATACTAGATTGACTACACAAGTATAGCATTACGTTAGCTGGCTTATTAACACGGTCGCTTTAGACCGTGGACGTGCAAAAACAGTCCCCTGGCCGTGATTTACGAGCCCCAAGTTGCGTAGTTGGAGCTAATTCAATTGTTTGGGCCCACTGTGCAACTTACAAGAGTGGCTTCAGAGCTGGAGTACAGTTACAGTTTGTAGTAATTAATGATACTGATACTGCTGGGTAGATAAACCGTACAGAAGGCCGACTCTGTATTCCCACTGATGTTCTCCACAGACGCGCACTAACGTTAAAAGATCTTAAAAGAATGCAGGTCTAAAGATTGTATTGTAGAGATTTCTTAATTAGAATGCGTTAAGATAGTCAACTCTTGGCACCTAATAAATAAAAAAAAACGCAAATTCGAGTTAAAAAAAGAACCCATACGAGTGTCGTTTTTCCTTTGAAACACGGATCCCTAAAAAAAGATAGAAAGATAAAAGAATATGTTGGATAGATTTTTGGACGGCTGTTAGACCGATAATCGTGAGCGAAGTTTTATAATGTAGGTATAAGAATGATTTCGTTGGAATAAATCCTACGTTATTACGCTAATAAGCCTTTTTTAGGGTTCCACAGTCCTACTAAGAAATGCTTGCATAAATTCTGTAATCTTGGATATTATTTATTTATTTATTTATTATTATTTAGTACAGCAAAAAAAGCCATTAACACTAAATTAAATTAATTAACCCTTTCACTCTGTCTTCTCACAGAATCGTAGGCTTTCTAATATTATCGTCTTCCATTCATCAGCAAACAAATCCAATCCAGGGTTGGTCTTCACAAGCGCGTTGAGCATCGTTAACATACGCGGTATAGAAGTGAATACAGTTCGACAAAATGGGACGTTGAATAATTTATGTTTTCTAGAGCGATTGTAATTATTTAAATAAATAAAAATATAAATAAAAATTAAATTAATATACAATAATTAAATTAAAATACAAAAATTAAATTAAAATACAAAAATTAAATTAAAATACAAAAATTAAATTAAAATACAAAAATTAAATTAAAATACAAAAATTAAAATGTAGATACAAACAAATAAAAACCAATGAAAAGAGCATAATTTTTTATATTTAAATTTTAAATCAAAATTAGGTGAGTTGTCGTATGAATGTGTATGCGGGATGGATAGTATGTGTGTGTGGTGAGGTGGATGAGTGTGTGGGGGAGGTGAGTGTGTGTGTGGGGGAGGTGAGTGTGTGTGGGGGAGGTGAGTGTGTGTGAGTTACAATTCAAGCATCAATGAGTTACAATTCAAGCATCCTAGAAGAAACCTAGTGGTAAACCTTCCATATTATATCGGCACAAATATCTTTAACAACACGCAGACGCACGCACGTGCAACGAAACGTTACGAACTACTCACGCGGCGTGCCCCGCCTTCGGCGCCCCTCTAGTCAAAAGTGAAAGGCAAGAAGTTTATAAAAGGCGTGCGCGGCGCGTGAGCGGTCATTAGATCGTCGCCATCGGACCTGATCGGACGTTCTTGAAGTATATTTTATTGTTATATATATTTTTTAAATGATTATGATTACATTTAAGTGTCATATTTCCTTGTCTTAGTCCCAGAGCCGTGGTGTTACACTTTCGCATCAACCCTTGGCCTCAGGAGGCTTCGACCCTGTAGTTTGCTGACAACTCCTTGAGGCGTGCGGGAACAGTGCGCGCCGTCAACGACTTGGGATCGGTCCGGACGACCGGACGGCGGGCTATCTATTGGTCGCCGTCCGCAAGACCGCGCATACGGCGGTTGGATATATACACACATCTGTGTGGTTTTTTACACAATAACACTTGATTTGACCATAACGGTTTCTGAGTGTTTCAGTAATTCTACTCAGAGAGTATAAGTCAGATAAGAAGCACCGGTCTCATCTAGTTAATATTGAGGGAAAAAAATACGCTTCCTTCTGAGTTCGCATTTTCTTAACAGTGATACCCAGAATCTATAGTAAGTCATCTAATAATATTATCATCAGCCTTTTAATGTTCCCACTGCTGGGACACAGGCCTTCTCTATAGGAGAGGGAATGGGGCATAATCCACCACGCCGACCCAGTGCGGATTCAATGAATGTCACACGTCTTTGAAATTTTGGTTCTAGGACATGCCCGTTTCCTCACGATGTTTTCCTTCACCGTTTTGAGAGCAGTGATGATGAAATAAATTATACAAAGTAATGTATCTGGCTGGTCGAGGCATTGCCACACGGCCATCACTGCTTGTGAATGATTGACATACCTGAATATATTGACTGATAAGTTTGCTAATTTTTTGTTTGATAAAAAGTAGCCTATGTCCTATTCCGGAGTGTATCCTATGCCTGTGCCAAATTTCATCCAGATCCGTCCAGCCGTTTTAGCGTGATTGAGTACAAACATCGTAAGTTTCATATTTATAATATTAGTAAGATAGAAAAGGTTACTCCAGAAATTATCATCACATCTATCGTTCTTAGTTACTTTTACCCCCCTTATATACCTAAAAACGATAGAGGTGAGGCTTGCGGACGGTGAGCAATGGGTAGCTCGCTGTCCGGTCGTCTGGTAGCAGTCCAGACCGAGCCCAAGTCGTCGACGGCGCGCTCCGTTCCCGCGCGCCTCAAGGAGTTGTCAGCAAACCGTAGCAGGGGCCCTACAGGGTCGAAGCCTCCCGGAGCTGAGGGTTGGTGCGAAAGCGTTACACCGGGGCTCTGGGAATAAGGCAAGGAAGGCACGGGGTGGGTTCTTTAGTCAGTAAGAGTCTGACACTGTTTCCCGCTCCGCTCAAGAGTAGGATTTGTCATTCGATGATTTTTACCTACCATAAAAAACCCCCCTTAGATGAATAATAACAATATGTGTCCTTATTCCGCCGCATTTGTAGCAGCGTGGTCAAAAGTTATTGCACACAATAAAATTTAATCAACATTAAAGTGAGCCACAAACTGTTCTGTTGCTCATTAATTAAACAAAATAACGGGCGTCACAGACGAAATTAATGTTGACCATTTATTTATTACATTCTTACAATCGTAATAAAGGATATAATTTTTGCGTTGTTTTTCAAAATGTGGAAATTGTGCCATCATGGTTCTGTAGGATATTTATTTATGTAGGTACTTGAAATTCATGTAAATATTAGGTCTATTGGAGTAAATGTTACAGGGCATTATACGTGTCGCAGCTATCTGGTTAAATTAGTCATCCAATTGGACGCCTAGGGCGTTCGTCAAAGTCCGGCTCCCAATCAAATGGTTAAAGAACAACAAGCCATGTTGTTGACCGCAACGTTTAACCAGATGGCTGAACGTTGTGTATTCATTTAGTTTAGTAGGGTTTTGAATCACTTGGCTGAGTCTTGAGTCATTTCGAAAGAGCTAATTTTCAATTAAATACCTACGCCAAGCCGTTGAGTGATTTTAGTTGAAACACAATATCGGCCTAGACCCCCAATTTTAGTTTCGTCACGTGATAGTTGTGGAATATTGTGTTTATTTTTATTAGGGCGGCACCACACTTACCAAAACTAATTATTATTTTAATTTGAGAAAGCAGTTGCTAATTGTCATGGTTCATTTAACGTTTAAACACATTAGGTGATTACCTTACCTACTGTGTAATTGTTTCGAGTTTTTGTATTTTTATATCCGACAACGGTCTGGTTATTTTCTCTCCAAAGTATAATTTTCTATGTTTCGCAATGTTGTAATTGGATGTAAAAAATAATCATAATTGGTCTGTTTTCTTTTCTAAAATTAGAAACAAAAATTTTGTTAACTTGGTTTGCGTAAATATTGCTGGGAACTTAGAAGGATAGTTTTTCTGTTAATAAAACTAAAGTAGGTACTCCAATTATAACTATTTTCGTCATCGTAAAACATCAAATTAAGTAAAAATGAGATTTTTTTATTTTTTATTGACATAAACTGCTTGATTGCGATGCCACCTGATGGTAAGCAGTGATGCCAGTGATGCAATCGTTGATTTTGAGGCGCATTAGTTTATATTAAGAATTTATTCACTGTAGATTTGAACACACTTAAAATATAGTCAAATGTAAGGCAAATTGGGTTAAAAGCCAATGATATTGAATTGAAATAAAAATTCCAATCAATTTTTATTTCCATTCGGTCCGTTTTACGTTTGTTGTAGATAGTAAATATACGATTGACATTTGCCGCTTCGCTCGTCCACTCCTTACGAGGAGGATATATTGTATTTTTATAGGATACGTGAAATAAAAATACAGTATGTAGGTAATATTCGATCACGCTGTAGTTATCGGCGCGGGCGGAAGGCGTGATAAAGGTCTCTGCACACAGCGGGCGCGGCGCGGCGGGACGGGACGGCGACGTGACGCTGAGCAGTTGTAATGTACTAGATATTACGGACGACGCCACACAGAGCCGTCCCGCTCGACGCGACGGTAACCTCGGCTCACACACCGGCGCACTAACGACACGTGCTCATTAGCGTCCGCGCTCCGTCGAGTCGCACACCTCTTGGACACACGCACGCTCTTACTCGTCCTGAAGTTGAAATTGAATTTTGTTTACTTTACAAGTTTTATTACGGTTTGTTTGCATGTTATATGATAATATAAAAAATTGGCCAAGTGAGAGTCGAACTTACATTTGCAAAAAAAATTACATTTCTTGATGCAAATCGCCCTTTAATTATTATTTCTTGTTTTAGCGCCAATATAAATAATTAGTATATTCGTTGAATAAGTAATCTCTACACCTTTTTGCAATTTCCAAGTCATCGACAGCGCGCACTGTTCCCGCGCGCCTCAAGGTATTGTCAACAAACAATAGGGGCCCAGCAGGATTGAAGCCTTCTGGGGCCATAAGTTGATGCTAAAGCGAAACACCAGGGCCCTGGAACTAAGGCAAAGAAGAAACGATGTGGGTCGTCTAGTCAGTAAAATCTGTCACGGTTTCCCCCTCTGTCCAAGAGCGGGATTTGTCATTGGATGGTTTTTCCCACCATAAAAAAGAGTAAGATTTTCCTTTTTTATAACAAATACCACGCAGATAACATATACATAAATCGTGGAAACACTTTAATACATTTAGTGCGATAAATCATCAAATACCTAATTTATTCCGCTCGAGTCAGAGAGGAAGTGTCAAACTTTTACTGGTTAAAATCTACCCGCGATTCTTCAGTTACCTTTCGCGTTCTATAGGTTAAGTTACGTTATTTTTTTACTATCACACTCCGCCGACTAGTCCCACGCTAAGTCGAGCTTGTGTTATGGGTACGAGACAACTGATAAACTAACTTATATATTTCTAAATACACACATATTATAAATAAGTTACACCCAGACATCTATCTATATATGTATATATAACTACAATTTAAGTGTTTGTTTGTACTGTATTTTTAGTGACGTTCTTGATCACTACGCGATCACCTAGTTAAAAATATACACCTACACATTTATAAATATAATAAAATGCAGGTCTCTTTTTGAAAATAGAAGAAAATCATTAAGTCACAATCACAAAGACAGAATGGAAAAGGAATTTGACACTATATTTGTTACGTAGGCAGAGGGAAATAAAATAAATTAGGCATACCTAATCCTCCTCAATAATTGATTTTGTTTCTTCTTTGTTATACTTATTTACTAAAAAGATATTTTATTTTCGAGCCTACTTAGTACCTTCTACCGGAAAATTGTTTATATTTTTCTTCAATACGAAACTCTTAAGGATTTTAACTCCAGTGGCTTAGCAACAAAAAGACAGATTCACAGAATTCTTTTCCGATAAATAAGAATTTTTCTAGTTTCTTTAGCGCCTCGTGTGCGTTAAGTAAGAATAGAAATACCAAGAATATAACAAAAATATAAACCATAATAATAGGACGTTTTCCTGTTCAAATTATGCGCCTGGCGTGACATCCGGCGGGACTGCACGAGACATAATAAAATTATCATTTATTTCTGTTAATTTCACAGAACTAAAGAAATAGGTATCGCGAGAGACTTCAAAGGCATTTCAATGAATTTGCTGTAATGGCGGCTCCAGATTAGCGCCGTGAAGCTTCGTAAACAGGCGTGAACGTGGGTGTTGACGGTTTTTACGTGGTGTTCGCGGGGTACAGGTGATTCATCATGTGAATTCGCGCGTAAATTCACTTCACTAATGTGAAGTCACCATGAATGACTGACATCTCGAAGCTACAAAAAATCGAAAGATGAGTGACGTCCATGGAAGAGGAGATGCCTTTACCAGCGCTACTGTCGCGCTGCTGACCCGCTACTTTATTTTTTCATATTAAAATAAATTATTTGAGGCCGCAGCGCGGCTGTAGCGCGGTTGCAGCACCACAGTCGCACGATTTTACTTATATCGAATGACAAATAAAGTGCGGCTAAATTGAAGGCGTCCTAATTAATAATAGCGAATGCAATTTTTATAAAAAGGCGTATTCAAGCCTTAGCTTTTTACTAATTATCATGACCCTGACAAGAGGAAAAATCCGAAAGTCTTGTGGACGTACCCTAACTGTACAGGGTGCGACTCCCCTAAGCTACCCCCGGCAGTATGCATCCCCCGGCAGCCACACGAGACATTCAATTAATCGCAGCAACTCGTCTTTTATAACCTGTATAACAAACAGAAGAGCTTCCGTTCTTGTTAACGTGCAGTCTTGGACACGCACTCGGTACAATAAACGCAAGGGTAACGTGAGCATATTATGTTGGTCGATGGAAAGTCTTGTCATAGAATTCGGCTTCTTCTTCTTTCGAGTCAATTTGACTTAAACTTGTGTGTGTAGACTTGTGAGTGTTACCAATATTTAGTCACCTGAATAACTTTTTCATTGACCCATTATAAATCATATTTATAGCTCAATTCTACTATTTAGTGACACTAAAAACGAAATGATATTTTCGTATCTAGAAATCCGATTGTACAGTATTATTTAATATTAGTTTTGATAAAATATTTAATGCATGTCGTCCTGTGCAAAGCAAAACAATTCTTTCAAGTGAGTTCTACATAAATTATTGTTCTACTCATTTGATAATATCCTATATTCTTTGAAATATTCACATAGATATCTACCGCTTATCTATAACTTTTGACAACAGAGATAGTTTGATACTCCTTGTTTTAGAAGCAACTAGCAGACCTGTCATCATCTTCCTGCCCTTGTCCCGTTTTATTTGGGGTCGGCGCAATATGTCTTTTTCTTCCACTCTGTCCTGTCACCCGTCTCGCTATCACTAACTCCTCTTTCTTTCATATCCCTTCTCACACAATCCATCCATATTTTCTTTGGTCTCCCTCTCCCTCTCCATCCATCCACATGTATACTCATGGCTTTTTTTGTAACATGCGTTTCATCCCGCCATTTTACATGGCCATACAAAGACAGACGGTTCCCTTTCAACTTTTCAGTCACTGGCGCCACTTTCAAACTTCCTCTAATATACTCATTTCTCACTTTATCCATTCTCGTCACACCACACATCCATCTCATCATTCTCATCTCTGCTACATGCAGTCTCTTTTCATCTGTCTTTTTCATAGCCCAACATTCTGACCCATAAAGTAGGACGGGCCTTATCACGGACTACTTAACACGAACTAGCAGGCCTGTAAAAGGTAATATTTAAAATATTTAAAAAGGGAAAGTCAGAAAAAAAAGACGCCACTTCATGAAACGTCACGCGTGGCCGACCCAGTGCGTGCAGGCTGTTTGCGCGGTACACAAAGTGTCTATGCCTGTGTAGCCGCAAATCCTATTTCCTGCGATCACGCCGACCCCTGAGAAGAATCAGGGGAGGAAGCTCTGTCACTTGTCGTTGTCACCGCGGATAAGGTACTCTGTAAAAAGTATTAAATATCTTAATCCCACTACCGTGTTTAAAAATACATAATTAAAAAAGAATTATACAAAATGAAATAATAATATATTCATACTCGTGTATAGGGAGGGAGATGCTGGCTGTGTGAGGGACGATGTTAAAGAAAAGCGAGCCAATGGTAGCGGGACGTTTGGTAGGACAGATTTTTTTAAGAATATGTGTATCGTTATCTAGATGATTATCTATATAATTATATAGCATTGATTGACTGAAGTATAAACCACAGCTGAAACTATAAATATACATGTAGGATATTGAGCTTCCTTTTATGCCCACTTAGTAGTATAGTAGTGACCACTTAGTAAGGGTTTTTGGAAATTCAACCTTTCGTTTGTACCTATGCAAAATCAGATTTTTTAGGTCAATACCTACTTGAAAATTAGCACGGATAGTAATTTAAGTAAATAATAAAGTTTTAAGTAGGTACATTATTTGTTTTCTAAATAAAAAAGTTCCAATTGCAGGCAGGTGCCTAATTATATAATAATCCTAGCTGTGTATCAATTTTATCCACATTCGTTTAGTTGTAATATTGTGATAAAATAATTAGTACCTAAAATTAAAAATTATTTCTAAACTTACTTTTAAAATAAAAGTTCAAGTCAAAACGTTTATCGTGATCTAAATGGACAATATTGTTATGTTAGTACTTTAGTAGACTTGGCAGCTTTTTAAACTATCATTCACTTGCCCTTATCATCAACATTATTATTAATAATAGTGTACAAAAAATCCAAAGGGTAGGAATGTTGTAGGGATTAAGTAGCGCATACAAAACACACACTGAAATAGCGTAAACTAAACGTATATATAACCTCAAAGTGCGCGGCATACATTATTACATCATAGTGAAAATATAATATCAGTGCCGTCCATTCACAGTGACCATCTGTTTTATTTATCCTCTTTTACCGCATCATCTAAATACGAATTCTCAGAACATAAATTAATAAAGGAAGAGGAATATACATTAAATAGTATTATTTGTAGCTACGTGTCGCGCTCTGCTCCGTATTTCAAACGGAATGTCTCCATATTTATTTCTAAAGCAAAGACATGGAGGGTGGACAGTCCCCAGTGGACGCGGACAGTGGCCGGGGACAGTGGACAGGGCACACAGGCTACAGATTCTATTTCCTGTGTCGTTGATATTCAGCTGCATGTCGACGTCGGCCTTTGTTGAGATGTAGCTTTTGATCGCAAACCAGACGCAAGAAAGTTCTTTTTGAAATGAATTTATTTGTAGGAAAATAGTGTAGTTTCAAAATACCTTGTATAATACAGTTTCAAATCACATAAATTCTGTTTAGGTCGAGATAAAAGCATAGAAATACCAACAACATTTTATTGAGTAATTGTTAGGAGTTGTCTTAGAGCTATGGTCTCGTCATCGGCTTTAGGTAGAGTTGCCATGGGTGGCCCAGAAGCCACGACACACACACGTGACACGACACACACGTGTCACGGGACACGTGAGCCACGTACGCTGAACTAGGCGTGTCAGTCTCCATACGTTTTATATAGCAACTTGACTTTAGAGCTACGTGCATTAGATCCACAACGCGCAACGCACCACTACGTAGCTACCACTAGTAATTTCTGACTGATCACATAAAAAAAAAATCGCTTGAATCCTACGGCGCGGTGTCTAAATGAACTTAGCGGTGGTCAGGCAGAAGTGTCTTTGATGATACATATCAGGCGTATGACACGTGTGCGCTGGTCTAATGTAGTTCTTAACTTTTGTTACATAACAATAAAAAACTTACCTTAAAACGGAGTCTGGGAATCTTTAAGTCAAGAGTGAATACGTTACTTTTAGGTAAGCGCACTCCATCGTCGACCGCATCGTCGCTTTCCATCAGGCAAGATAGCGGTCAAGCGTGAATCTATAATCAACAAAAAATATGTTATGATATATTTTTAAATCTATTTAATCGCTACAAATAAATGAACTATAAATACTTCATTCAAAAAACTTTGCACAAGATCCATTTGTAAAGATCTTCTAATACATCTAAGATGCTCAATTTAAACGTTGAGAGGATCAATCAGAAGATTAAACTTAGCCAACGAATCGAGTCCATCATTAGAGTGCTTGTCAGCAATAGCGCAGTAACCATTAGTGTTCGTGACGCGACGGATGTAGAGAACTTACAAATTCAAACGTTGCAATATACAAGTTTACCAAGCAGTTTGAGAAACTTGAGTAAGACATACTCGCATGGCAAAAAGATTGACCAATTAATCTTATCTTCTTCCATACCGTATTCTTACAATTTAATTTCGAAATTAAAAGTAATAGGTTTTTTTTTTTTTTTTTTAAACTGGAATCCATTTTAATTTGAAATTTTTTACATAAGATATAAAATAAAATCTTAAATATAAACTTAACTAAAATAAATATTTACACCAAACCTAACTATGTACATATAATACAAAAAAAAAATATTATTAAAAAAACAAAATACCCGACTGCACACTAAAAAAAGAGTAAAACAAGCCCCGCAATACAAATTTACTGAATATAATTTATAAATGTTGATGGAAAGCATCGCAGGCGGGGACCAACAGAGGCTTATTTATAGTCATTTCTGTTGTGCACCATTTAGCAGAATTTTCGTTGGTGGCGGTCAAGGTGGTCCCCGCCTGCGATGCTTTCCATCAACATTTATAAATTATATTCAGTAAATTTGTATTGTGGGGCTTGTTTTACTCTTTTTTTAGTGTGCAGTCGGGTATTTTGTTTTTTTAATAATAATTTTTTTATTTATAACTTTTTAGCTGTTTTTAAAGGGAAATTTAGAAAAAATATTATTATGTCTTTATCCCGTGGGACTTTTAGGATAAAATGTATCCTATGACACTCCCGTAATCAAGACAAATCTAACGATACCTCATACATCAAAATCCATCAAGCCGTTTAGGCTACAGGAGGTCACAAAGGAAAAGACATACATACATACTTACATACACTCGAAAAACATTACCCTCCTTCTTTGGCAGTCGGGTAAAAACACAATACTCAAGCGTCGAAATATTCCTCCACATCGCTGTCATCTGGAAACGTGCCCAGAAGACTGGCAGCATTGCCACGTTGGATGGCAATGCTAATTCTTTGGGCAAAGAAAGAGCCAGCCCTCTGGTCACGCAAAGTATCGATTAAACGGCGAGATATTTCTTTAAAAAGGTGACGCGCACTCGGACCCCATGACCCAAGCGTTTCGACCCCAAACGGCTCAAAACTGTAATTACCAATAAGGTTACTGTATTTGCGCCGTTTGAGGGTCTCGGCAGCCGCAGCGGCAGCGCCAGCACAGCCCGCGGAACTAAGAACATGGGATGGCGCAAGAGTGTCGACACAGGTTGCGTCCCACACCAGAGGCCAACCCACCTTCCATGGCACTAACGTCATACCATCTGGTCTCTTCCCATCGTCACGTACCAAGCCACTAGGTTCTAATACGGCAGGTACGCCGGCGGTGACTAGAGCTCGACGAATAATGTCGTTGATGCTAGCGTGCCGTGATATGCGGCCTGCGCTCCTGCAACAGGACAAGCCATGGTGTCCGAGGCCGCCGACAGCTTCACCACAGTGGCACCGATGTGGAGCAACACAAGGAGCGCCTAAGCGTAAGCAGGTTGCGAGTCGAAACGAGGCGTCATCCATCATAGTGCCTACGGTGGATGACGGTAGCGCCTGAAGCCATAAACCCGACTCCCATTCTCCCACAGCCAGCAGACGCGCACGCTCCGCAGTACTTGACGACGAGTTTATAAGATTATTACGTGTAGCACTGCAGAGCGGCACATCCCACTGTCTCTGCGAGGACAGGTTGTCAGGCAAATCCGTGTTGGGACAAGCCATTTTCCAAGCAATCAACGCATCGGACAAACACGGTACCTCAACATTAACCAGTGAGGAAGATAGGATATTCCTGGTTAAAGTTTCAGTACTGTGCACCGAGGAGAGGAAAGCTGGTAAACTTATACTTGAAATTTTGCGGACGCCGAGGCCACCTAGCCGGATAGGAAGCGTAGCTTGCTGCCAAGCTCGGTCGTCCAAGGCCACATTTAGGATCGAAGAAAGTGTATTCCTAATGATTTGGTCGACTTTCTCCAAAAGTTGTGGATATTTCCAAAGATGGGATGACCGAAGACTATAAGTAAATTTTGGCCCAAAACAACAGTATCGAACCAATGTAAAAGCCGAATGCATGTTGATTTTGAAAAGTCTTTCCGAGACGTCATTAAAATTTTGTATTTTCTGTTCAATGAATTCTGGAAAAGATTCATCGAAGATTGGGGATCCTAGGAGGAGAAGAGAATTTTTGTCTGTTAATATAAAAGTAATAGGTACTTTTATATTAACAGACTAAATCCATAAACCAAGAAACTAAAAAAAAAATCAAAAAGTTATTCATAAAATATAAAGCAGCGAAATATCTTTTTGGGAACCTGAACCTGAAAAGGAAAATAGGATCACTTTGTTATCCGTCTGTCTCTCAATATGCTCAATATCAAGTTCAAAATTTAAACCATATACTCGTAGCTACTCAGTCCACAGTCCCTTGAAACTGACAAAAATCAAACTTCTAAGTATACGGAAAAATACGACCGTTTATGTTGCAAAAAACGAGTATTTCGACACTTTCAAAAGAATCAAAATTCACGTTTAGTAGTTTATTATTATCGGGTATTACTAGTGGAGAGCAGTGATGGCCGAGTGGTAAAGGCCTCGACTTACGAGTAGTAACTTATTTCATCACCACTGCTCTCGAAACTGTGAAGGAAAACATCGTGAGGGAACCGGCACGTCCTAGAACCAAAAATTTGAAGACATGTGACATTCACCAATCCGCACTGATCCCGCGTGGAGGATTATAGAGACAGGGCCTGTGACCCAGCAGTGAGAACATTAATAAGGCTGATGATAATTATTTTCTGTGCAAATGGATCAAATGAAAATAAATTTTATTTCTTAGTATAACAAGTATAGTACAGTATATCGGGCTGGTATCCGCAACTTTACATCTAAAGCGCGTATTTTGCGTACGGTAATTTTATTTATTTCTCAATTATGTTCTTCTATAACGAAAAACTTGCACAATAAATTCATTATTCGTGCACAATAAGCCACTTTAATTGATAAAACTACTGAGTAATGTCCGCGACATATCTGTAAGTGGTTGAGACAGTTGGAGCCTGTACAAAAACAAGGACATAAACATTACACGGCACTTGCTCCTCAATAGTGTCCGCGTTTCGTCTCCGCTTTAGTTTGCAGCATTTAAGAAACAGCAGGAAGGCAATGGACGTGCGGGGGAGTTAATGACTTGAATGAAATTAATGAGCGGTGGGACGTCGTCACAACATAGACGGGACTACTAAACTGAGGGACAGAAGGTCCACTTGCGGATATCTTCCACAACTATCACACAATGTCGTCTAATCCCAAGCTGAGCAAAGCTTAATTTTATGGTGGGTAAAATTATCGCATGACGAATCCAGCCCTTGTGCGGAGAGGGATACGGTGTCAGACTTCTTACTAAACGACCCACCGTTCCTGTTTGCCTTAGTTCCAGGGCCCCGGTGTTGCGCTCGCATCAACCCTTGGCCCCAGAAGACTTCGAGGGTGCTGGGCCCCTACAGTTAGTTGCTGACAACTCCTTGAGAACCATGAGAAAGCAAAGCTTGTGTTATTTCCAGGGTACTATTACAACTGATAATCATACTTTATTATATTTCTAAATACATTCATATTATAAATAAACTAGCTTTTGCCCGCAGCTTCGCCCGCGTACATAAAATATTATAATAGCCTATGTCACTCAGGAGTAAAGCAGCTTTCTATTGTTGCTAAAATTTTTCCAATCGGACCAGTAGTTCCAGAGATTACCCCCTACAAACAAAAAAACAAAAAAACAAACTTTACCTCTTTATTATATTACTAGCTTTTGTAAGCGGCTTCGCCCGCGTACATAAAATATAGCCTATGTCACTCAGGAGTAAAGAAGCTTTCTATTGTTGCTAAAATTATTCCAATCGAACCAGTAATTCCAGAGATTACCCCCTACAAACAAAAAAACATAAAAACAAAAAAACAAACTTTACCTCTTTATTATATTAGTGTAGACTAGTGTAGATTATTATTGTTATTATAAATCTATACTAATATTATAAAGCTGAAGAGTTTGTTTGTTTGTTTGTTTGTTTGTTTGAACGCGCTAATCTCAGGAACTACTGGTTCGAATTGAAAAATTCTTTTTGTGTTGAATAGACCATTTATCGCGGAAGGCTTTAGGCTATATAATATCACGCTGTGACTTATAGGAGCGAAGAAATAATGGAAAATGTGGAAAAAACGGGGGAAAATATTCATCTTTGAGGGCTTTCGTTGCGTGCGCTGCGAAAACGGTTCAAGATAACAAAAAAATATGTATGAAGGAATTATTCCTCTTAAAATAATCTAAAAAAAAGTCCGCGACAGTATATGTCTATCTTTTAAGATTAACTCACTAGAACCGTTTTTATGGGAATCAAATTTGGCCGAAATTAATGCATTATTACCAATTATTTGGTAGAGTTGTATCAACATAGTAATATTAAACTTTATCCAAATAAATGTGTTGTTGATTCAGAGTATGTAATTGTGAACAAAATTGTCTTTGACATCACTTATTTTCAATGAACATCTTAGAAGATATTACAATTTTAATATAACTCCGATATAAAATTCACACGCGCCGCATGATGTGCAAAACATGACGCTGCGCCTGGCCGGCGGGCGACGATAGGGGTTGCTTGCGCGCGACGCGGAGGGGTTTTTTTATGGTAGGTAAAAATCATCCAATGATGAATCCCGCTCTTGGGCGGAGCGGGAAACAGTGTCAAACTCTTACTGACTAAACAACCTACCCCGTTCCTCCCTTGCCTTATTCCTAGAGTCCCGGTATAACGCTTTCGCACCAACCCTTGGCTGCAGGAGGCTTTGACCCTGAAGGGCCCCATAGTTTGTTGACAACACCTTGAGGCGCGCGGGAGCAGTGCGCGCCGTCGACGACTTCGTCTCGGTCTGGACTGTTACCAGACAACCGGACGGCGAGCTACCCATTGCTCACCGTCCGCAAGCCAGCGTCTACGGTGGCCGGATATCGGCGAGATCGTGGCGGCGACGGCTACGGCGAGGACGATGTTGCCCTTGCCTTATGCGGTCGGCCTTCTCCTTTACAAGCATTACTGCTTCGCAGAAGGAGGCGACCGCTTGCCATTCTTCTTTGCTGCGGACCATGGCCTGAATCAAGGCCCGGCGCGAGAAGTCGCCGCCGCCGATCACCCCCACGAGGACACGGCGATGCTCTTCTCAAGCGGGGCACACCTCCACCGTGTGCTCAACCGTGTCCTCCGGGCTGGCCACTCAGTGGCGACACCCGGGCGTCTCTTCCGCATGAATCCGGCGCAGGAATCTCCTGAACTTCCCATGTCCGGTGAGAACCTGCGTCATGCGGAAGGTGAGGACGCCATAATCTCTATCCAACTACGCCTCAAAGAGGGGACTTACCGCCGAGATTATGGCGTGCCCAAGGGGGTGTGTAGCTCTATGAAGTACTTTTAGATATTATGTTCTTTTAAAAACCAAATTGTCTAAAATAATAACAGAAATTGACACGGGCAAAGTCGTGGGTAACAGCTATAATTTATAAAGCTGAGGTTGTTTGCAAAAATAAATATGATGCCCAAAATAACTATTCCACGCGGACGAAGTCGCGGGCACAGCTAGTTATAAATAAATTACAGACCCAGACACAGAATGAATGATTGAGCTCACCACACAAACATTTGTCCTGGGTGGGAATCGAACCCAAGATCTCCGGCATAGAATACTATTGATTCGCTTACGAGACGCGAGACCAAATAGACGTGTACTTTGCTTTTAATAATAATGTAATATCTTAAAAATAACTTACAATAATTGATACGATAAAATTATCTGCAGTGTCAGTTCGAAAGTAAAGTGTGTCGCGAGTGTGATTTTATAATTTATTCTTATATTATTGTGCAAGATGATCTAAATATTTCATAGTCATAGCATATCTGTTTTAGTTATGTCTGACCAAAAAGCTAGCGTTTTTGGGCGTAGCCAACTACTACAGCGAAGTCCTCCATCGACTCCAACCCAACCAGAACGAGTTCAACCTGGGGAGCAAATACCACCCGTGTCGGCTGATGAGCTGCCGGAAGAAGTCATTTCGACACCAGAAATACAGAAATGGATAGGGTCGATAAATGCCATTCTCACTGAGGTCTGCTTCATAGTTTCGGAAGGAAAAATGAACAGCGACCAAAAGCTACGTGTCTCCGCTCTTTGTCGCAACGTTTTAAATGGGACAAGTCAAATGGCCGTACAGTATCAGTCTCTGAAGCAAAAAGCCATTCAAGCGCACAACACTGTACTGCATCTAAGGGAGCAGCTGGACCTTACAGACTCTGTTAAGGTGATGCAAGAGACTCTAATCGAGAAATTATCGCCTTCTGGTATAACCTCTTCGTCCTACGCTAGCATTGTGAAAAAAAGTTCCGAAACCTTCATCCGTCCAGCAAATCTGAGTTCTGTGGCCATATATCCTTGCGACAAGACTAGAACCAGCGAAGATACCAAGTCACTCGTACAGAAAATTATATCGCCTGAAGAACTGAAGCTTCATGTCCGTGGCCTAAAAAAAGTTAAAAATGGGGGTGTACTTATCAGGACCGAAAGCAAAGGAGATGTCGAAAAGCTCAAAAATTCGACGAAGCTAGTGTCATCAGGCCTTACGGTAGAAGAAGCTCCTAAGCGCCGACCTAGGATTGCTGTCGTTGGAGTTCCAGTAGCACTTACTGAAAGAGAAGTATTTGACTGCATTTATGAGCAAAACCTTTCGGATAAATTGGCAAATACTACTCGTGAGTCCTTCTTTGCGACTGTCAAATTGAGCCATAAATCAGGAAAGAAAGGTCTTCCCACTTGTAACTATATTTTAGAGGTACCTCCTACCGTCAGGAAAGTCCTAATAAACCAAGGCCGAATTTTTATAAATTGGACATCTTGCCCTGTGAAAGATTTCACAATAGTCACAAGGTGTTTCAACTGCCAGCAGTTTGGCCACGCAGCCAAGTTTTGTCGTGAAACTAGTCCTACTTGCAACCACTGTGGAGAGTCTGGGCATTCCCACAAGGAATGTGGCAGTAAATCTTCTCCACCTCAATGTGCGACGTGCAAGCGTTTCAAGAGGAAATGTGACCATCAGACCGGCGACGCAGAGTGTCCAGCGCGTAAATATGCCGAGGTTAATTATATTAATTCGATAGACTATGAAGGCGCCTAAGAGCGCCCCTGTTAGTGTATTTAATAGCACTTAGTTATTGTCTTTTTAGAGTTACTTTAACTTTCATTACTTTAGTTACTAGTTATTATGGCCAGTCAGCTAATTTCTGATCTGGATGGATTTTCTGTGTCTGAAGCTAATACCTGTAATGTGGAAGATTGTGAACTTCTTCTTCCTTCTGGGGAAACGCTTACGCTACTTACACAAAATATTCGCAGTATTAATCGCAACATGGATGGGTTTGAAGTTCTATTACAAAGTCTTGGCATCAACTGTGATGTTATTGTCCTAACAGAATGTTGGCTATCTTCTCAGACAGCCAATTTACCTTCCCTGGACGGTTACTGCACTCACAAAACAAGTTCAAACATGAATCAGAATGATGGTGTAGTGGTATACATCAAAAACAACCTGAAAGCTGTCGTGGAAGAGCCGAGAGTTCAAAATAGTAACTGTTTATTAATTAAAATTATTCCGGATACTGTAATTATGGCCATTTATAGGCCACCGTCTCAAAACATTGACAGCTTTTTGGATTCACTTGATGTAAATTTAAATCATCTATCTGCTTTTAAGAACATTATATTAATGGGTGACATAAATATTAATATTGCCTCCGAGAGATCGGATGCACATGTGCATAACTACTTAAATATTTGTTCATATCATGGTCTTTTACCAACCCATTATTATCCCACACACCAGACTGGGTCATGTTTGGATCATTTCATCCTAAAAACCAAACATCCGAACAAAACATTAGTTACTAATTCATCGCTTACGGACCATCAAGCTATTTTACTAATAATACAAAAATCCTCACCTAGAAAAAACTGCATGCGTAGCTGTACAAAAATTAACATGACTAATCTTGAACGTGACATTCGTGATATTGACTTTGACCCCGTTTACGATACTAATGATGCAAATATTTCTTTACAGTATTTTATACATGCGCTACAACAAGCAATTAACAAAAATACAATTACCAAAACAACGTCTAGAAGGTATAATTCTATCAAACCGTGGATCACTCCAGGTCTAGTTCGTTGTATACGACATAGGGATAAACTACATAAAAAATCAAAACTTGCACCTGATAATGAAATACTTTCTATTACATATAGAAGGTATAGAAATTTTTGTAACAATCTTTTAAAAAAAATTAAACATCAATACGAGAAGAATGAATTACAGAAGGCAGGAAAAAACAGTAAACTCGTTTGGAAATTTATCAAAACAAATACTTTTCGGTCGAAAAATCCTGAACCTCCATTTGAATTACTGTCCTCAGAGAAAAACCCATTCGAAGCCGCGAATAAAGTAAATAGCTTTTTTGCTAACGTTGGCAAAACGTTAGCTGAAAAATCTTTAAACCATAGTAGTTATCCCTACCAACCATCGTCGACTGTGAATACCACTACGAAAACATCAAAATCGTTTGTTTTATTAGACACTGACGTCAATGAAATTTTAAGGATAATCACAGGGTTAAAAGATGACTGCGCTGTTGGGTGGGATTGCATTCCTAATAACATACTGAAGAGGTTTAAACACCTTCTTGCTCCTCCATTGACCCATATTTTTCAGTCATGTTTATCTAACGGAATTTTTCCTAAACCGCTTAAAAAAGCAGTAGTTACGCCAGTTTTTAAAGCGGGTGATAAAAAGAGCGTTAATAACTATAGACCCATCTCGGTACTAACAGGTCTCTCAAAAATTTTAGAAAAAATTATAAATAGTAGATTAATAGATTATCTTGAAGTTAACAAATTGCTTTCAAATAACCAATTTGGGTTTAGACCAAAAAGATCGACTAACCATGCAGTTCATAGGCTGTCCCAATTCATTAGTACTAAACTTGATAAGGGCATGCACACCATTGGGATTTTTCTGGACCTCGCTAAAGCCTTTGACACAATTTCATGTTCTATATTATTGCACAAGCTTGAAAAACTTGGGATAAGAGGCGTACAGCTACAGTTGTTCTCCGACTATCTTAGAGATCGTCAACAAAGCGTTAAAATAGGGCAGTTCACAAGCTCGGAGGTGGAAAACAGTGGTTTCGGAATACCACAAGGAAGTATTTTGGGTCCTACATTATTTTTAATTTACATTAATGACCTATGTAGTTTGGTTCTTCGTAATGGGCTAATTTTATCATATGCGGACGACACTGCGCTATTGTTTTCCGCTGAATCTCGAAGTGAAGCATATGAACATGCCCAAAACGGTTTTAATGTTGTGTCTAATTGGCTTAATCAAAATCTTCTAACATTAAATATAGATAAAACTAAATATATTTTATTCTCAATGAGAAACATTACTCTGTCGCTTACTAACCTAAACATATTTGCACATAATTGCAAGAATGCTGACATCGTTTGTACTTGTCCTACTTTAGTTAAAGCTGACCACATAAAATATCTAGGTGTTACGATTGACACAAATCTAAATTTCCGTAAACACGTCGAGTTACTATGCACAAGAGTTCGTAAATTAATATATATTTTTAAGAACCTACGCCACATAGCCGACTATAAGTTAATTAAACAGGTTTATTTGGCTCTGTGTCAATCTATTCTCACCTATTGTATTACCTCATGGGGTGGAACTGCTAAGTCTATCTTACTTCCTCTAGAACGTGCACAGAGAGCAATTCTAAAGGTTGCAACTTTCCGCCCTTTTAGGTTTCCCACACACCAACTTTACACTGCATGTAAAATACTAACAGTCCGCCAACTATTTATATTGCACACCGTACTTTGTCAGCACTCTGAGCTTCCTTTCGACCCAGTACCCCAAACCAGGAGGAGGAAAGATTTGGTTTGCTTTAAACCCCAGACAAAACATGCATTTGCACATAGATTTTACGTATTTTTAGGGCCATTTTTGTACAATAAGCTCAATAAATTATTAGATATATATAATGTAAGTTATTTTAAATGTAGTACATTGATAACGGAGTATCTACTGAATCTCAACTATACGGACACAGAGAAACTATTGGAAGTTTTAGTATGATTGTAGCATTAGTTTATAAGTTGTTATTCATTAAATTCTGTTTACATGCACCCATAACAAATATCTTGTAAGTGATGACCCGAAACACAGTTTTTATAAACCTAGCTTGGGCAAGTCGCTAATTATACATAATGCTAGGTTAATAAAGTTTTTCTTTTAGTTCTTAAATAATCGTAAGTTACATATTAAGTTATTCTTTGTGAACACACTTATTGTTTAAGATTCACTACATGTGCCTGTTACCTAACCATTTTTGTGAAACATGAAATAAATAAAGATTATTATTATTATTATAGCAGTCAGGGTCACTAACCACTAGAACAACAAGCCAGCCGTAAATATGTGTTCCTTGTTACGGAAGACGAAACTCTAAAAAAGGGCTCCATACCAGTGAAAACAGATGCACGTATAGATAGATGATTCCCATAAAAAGATTGCAAGCGCTCTCTCGACTGGTTGATTCTGACTGACAGACGCGAATCCGGATGAATATGGAAAGCGCTGCTGTCAAGGAACACGTCAAAACCATTACGATTCACTTCACTTTCATGATGTACTCAGGAAAATATGTTTTTCATCAAATTAACATATTAAAATGTTTGATTTGAAAAAAAACAAGCGTATGAGACAGTATAAGATGACAGTTTTGATTGGAATTCATTTGTTTAATCTTCATGGTATATGGTAGGTACGCACAATAAATAAATTACTGGTTTTATAAATAGAATGAAGTATGATTAATGTTTACTTATAATAATAAAATACGTATATATGCTAATATTAGGTCCTTACAAATGAAATTGGTGTTTTGTCGTACTGGTCACTTTTATCTCAAATATCTCCTCTTTGGTTGAGAATTCCAATTTCAAATTTATACAGTTATTTAGTCATGCTTTTGTTTTTCGAAAACCGTAATCCATTTATTTCCATTTTTGATTTTTCTTTGCGTCACTCAGTTTATAAAATGGAAAACTTAAAATATCGCGTTATTTATAAGTACGAGTTTTGTTATAAATAATTAAATACTATGTTGAATATCAAATCAGTATAATTACGAGAAACTTTAAGTAAGACAATATGGGAATTAACGAGCTGTTAAAGTAAATAGTCGATTTACATAATAGCAGTAGTAGCCTTGTTATAAATCTCGAAAACCAAGATGTATGTTAAAGGATTTCAATTATCCACCTTTTTTGTGGTGGGTGAATATTATTCAATGACATTTCCTGCCTTTACACGGAGCGGGAGATAGAGTGAGACTTTTACTGACTTCAATATCTACCCATGAGCCTACCTTCTGTTTTTATATACATAGTGTGGTCGCGAAGTAGAGCACAGTTCCACTCGTGTCTGCGTGTACCGAGTAACTAGTATTGATACGTTTGTTGTGAATTCGGGAGGCTTTTTATGTCGTTAGTGACATTAATTCGGGTTTCCTGTTGTTTTCACGAAGATTGATGCAAAGTGGAAAAAATGGACTCGTATTTCAGATCCCTTAATCCTTCCATTTGAACTTCCTGCGCTGTTTTGCAAGTAATGGGCTTATAATAATATGTTGTTTTATTGAGCTTACATTAAATAGTCTTCTTATATTATTTCTAGATGCTTTTTTAATTACGAGCTTTTATTTAGCTTCACTTGGCCCGAAATTTCTAATCAAATCTTGTAAATTATATTTGAACCCTTTTACCGATTGAATAGAAATTTTGCATGCCTGTGTAAATCAGATGACAATGCAAAATTAATACGACATTTATCGTATAAATATTTATTTAGTAAACTTTACGAATAATAAGATATCTAACCTTAAAACTACATAACCCTAACTAACTTAACTAAAAATACTTAATCTAATAAAGCGTCAAAAAACTCTTCCGCATCGCTGTCGACCGGTAAAGTGCTCAAAAGGCTGGCCGCATTGCCACGCTGTATGGCAATGCTTATTCTTTGCCCAAGGTAAAAGCCAGCCCTTGGGTCACGCGAAGTGTCAACAAGTCGTTTAGAAAGTTCATGAAACAACTTGTGGGCACTCGGACCCCACGATCCGAGAGTTTCAACCCCAAACGGCTCGAAAATATAACTACCAACAAGATTAGTATATTTCCGCCGCTTGAGGTTCTCCGCAGCCGCAGCGGCAGCACCGGCACAGCATGATGAGCTAGGAAGGTGAGATGGCGCAAGAGTATCGACACAAGTTGCGTCCCTCACTAAAGACCTACCCATCTTCCATGGAAATAAAGACATACCGTCCGGTCTCTTGCCATCGTCGCGTGCCAGGCCATGAGGTTCCAATACAGCCGGAACGCCGATGGAAACAAGAGCACGTCGGATGATGTCGTTGATATTCGCATGCCGAGCTATGCGACCCGCACTTCGGCTGCATGACAGACCGTGGCACAGTGTTTTATAAACCCCATTTTTCGGACATCCCATTTTTATTGCAATACTTGACAGATAACATCATTTAAATACAAGATCTCGTATCCCCATTTAGCTATCAAGTCTAGTTACTGAGTTATAAATTTTTGAAAATCGTAGTTTTTCCATCCGGATTTTAACAAAAAAATTAATTACGCTTAAACTAAGCGTGATACAAAATAATGATGTTAGGTGCATTGATGGTGTATCTTATGCTGAGTATTTTAGTCGGCAAATGAACCTCACATCATTGGTAGATCGAGATTTATACAGGTTTTTCGGTTTTTAGTGTTTCTTAATTTTCTCGAAAATTCCGCCGTTTCGGGAAAAGTTATTTATACAGAAACAATTCTAATTACTTCTCCAGTACACCACATAAATTTCACATCCCGATTCCATGGAACTTAGAAGTTATTCCAATTTAACTTTTTTTGTTAGGGTTGTCAATTTGTTTCATCCTAATTTTACGATACTGATTTAATTCGATTCATTTACGATACTGAAATTGGTGTAGTAAGAGACCTTTTACAAGCAAAAGTGTTACAAAAATACTCAAATAACATAAAATGTCTGAATATGCCTTTGAACGTACATTGATGAATAATATTTTATTTAGATACCAAGCTGGTATCCTGGTATATTCACGTCAGATAATCCAAAACATCGATTTTACTACAAGGCAAATGTATTTTTTTAGCAAAGTCATATAAAATCCGGATATAAATAAAAGTCTGAGATTTTGGCAACCCTAGCGAGGTAAAATCCGGATATAACTTAAAATGGTTGTAGTTTCCAAGTTCCATGGAATCGGGATGTGAAATTTATGTGGTGTATTGGGGAAGTAATTAGAATTGTTTCTGTATAAATAACTTTTCCCGAAACGGCGGAATTTTCGAGAAAATCGAGAAACACCAAAAACCGAAAAACCTGTATAAATCTCGATCTACCAATGATGTAAGGTTCATTTGCCGACTAAAATACTCAGCATAAGATACACCATCAATGCACCTAACATCATTATTTCGTATCACGCTTAGTTTAAGCGTAATTAATTTTTTTGTTAAAATTAGGATGGAAAAATTACGATTTTCAAAAATTTATCACTCAGTAACTAGACCTGATAGCTAAATGGGGATACGAGATCTTGTATTCAAATGATGTTATCTGTCAAGTATAGCAATAAAAATGGGATGTCCGAAAATCGGGCTTTATAAAACACTGTGCGTGGTGACCGAAAAAAAAAAATACGACATGGAACTGATCCGGTGTTGGAACTGGAAGACCAACCCAATCTCATCTAGTTTGGGCTCGTGTGATTCGTCTTGATTAGTTCTTTAACGCTAGATATGAATTAGGATCTGATGATGAAGCTGCAAGAACTTCATAATAAGCGAAATAAAATAACTCTAAGGTGTTTGATCGTTTTGGAATGGTTTTTGTGATAACCTACTTATTGTGTATATACTGCGATATAAAGCTGGCCGTAAAAAAATGATTTTCATTGAAAACTTGGTTTTTAATTAAAGCTTTTTTTATAGCAGAGTTTGAGAAAAATTGTTCATCGAAACAGATAAAGTTAAGTCTTTTTATCTCAACACTAAACTAGAAAAGTAACAATACAATACACTAAAAAGTACCTAAATTCCACGAGACACAAACGTCGTAGCAGTTAAATTAAAATTAAAACGCTTGAAACTTTCTTAACTGCACCTCTTACAAATGGACATTAAAACCTAGATTAATTTACAAACCCTATCTAGATATCCTAATTGCAGTGCAATTATAAACTTTCCAAACATGTGTAGGTATGTGCCCTTAGCTCACGTCTCGACCAACCATTTGCACAAATAACCACACTGAAATAAACCTTATCTGATTAAACATAAAAACTTACATAAGCGCAAACTTATCTTTGTATTCCGTTTAGACTCTGTCTAATGTGTTTTTTAAATCTGAGTCTTAATTTATTACTTCAGAGTTCATCTTTGCTTGATTCTGGCGAAGTCTGGATAGTTTCCCCATTGAGCACCGATGGACCATTTTAAAGTTTATAGAAGTGTGTTCACAAGCTCAACGTAGCATAATAATGAGTAGTCCTAGGTAAACATGTTTCGGAAGGCTGGCTGATTGCAGATGTCGCTAAAATATCTATAAGCAAGCAATCGTCATCATTTCATCAATCTTAATCCACCCTCTACTGCGAAAGATCTATGGTAGCGATTGCGGCTTGAAGATTCCTCATAGTTGCGGCCATCTCCGATCGATGCAATCGCTTGTCATTCCCTTTCTTTCTGGTCCTTGACTTGCATTAGGCTCGAGTGCAAGAAGTCATCAAAGCCGATGTGCTTCACTCAAACGCTGCGCAGATTTCTACCGTATGCACCACCATCTCCTACAGGCGAAACAGGATCCTCCAGGACTGGTTATGACTGCTGAGGACCTGTGTCAGGTGGAAGGCGAGGACATCGTAGTCACTCCACAAAGTGATTGTGGTGTGATCTGCACTGGATTGCGACAGACGTGTCTCTATACCGCACGGCTAAGCTAACTTGTGTTTATGGTGTACCTACAATCGTCAACATCAGCCTTTTTAATGTTCCCACTGCAGGGACACAGGCCTCCTCTCTAAGAGACGGAATGGGCCATAATCCACCACGCGGGCCGTGTGCGGGTTGGTGGATGTCACATGTCTTCGAATTTTTGGGCTTAGGACATGCCGGTTTCCTCACGATTCCTTTTCCTTCACCGTAACTACATTAAAGAGTATATCTTTATATCTATCTAAACTGAAAGTAGATATCGATCATAAATTAGTTTTGGTGCCCATTACAATAATGGCATAAAAATAAATACTTAAAACCAGAGGTGTGCCTGACTTATAGCGACTATAAAACCACCATTACGCACACGATTTGTGGAGGGCAGACAGGACGGTGACAAGATGACCTTAAAAAGAAAAAAATGATATGCTGAAAAGAAAACTTACGAATGATAAGATTAAATAATTTGTTCAACTTCAAGATAGTTCATAACTTGGATTAGAGTTTATTAAAGTTTGTGTCGTATAAGAGAAATTTTTGTTTGGTACCTAGAATTCTTTTTTAAAACTTTTAATCATTACTATATAATGTGATATTTTTATGCGTAATTTCGACATCGCTATTCACAGAGGCTGGTAGTGTTGCGACGTAGAATAGCAATAAACCAACAATAAAACATAAAAATTCCACAAATATCACACTACGCCATCTAGCCCCAAACTAAGCAGAGCTTGTGCTATGATTACTAGACAATAGATAAATATGCTTATATATTTCTAAATACATACATATTATAGATAAACTGCAATGCTGATTCTTTGGTAGGCAAACAGTAAAAAAAATGCGCTCTTTCCATCTGATTATAATTTAGGTGTTTTTAAGGCTAGAGTGAAGGCTCTTAATAAACTAGTCACTATCAACGATTGCATCACTGCTTACCATCAGGTGGGATCGCAGTCAAGTACTAGTTTATGGCAATTAAAAAAAATCCATTTAAGGCCTTCAACATTTTGTAAATTTTTAATCAGGTACACCCTATTAAGCATGCGAAGAGCTGTGAGCTTGTCAACTGTCAACATTTATGTTAGTCGCAAATTGTATCTTGTGTGCTAGCCGTGTAGGAAAGAAAATGTACGTTTAATCTACACTAATATAATAAAGAGGTAAAATTTGTTTTTTTGTTTTTTTATTTTTTTGTTTGTAGGAGGTAATCTCTCGAACTAATGGTTCGATTGGAAAAAAATTAGCAACAATAGAAAGCTGCTTTACTCCTGAGTGACATAGGCTATAAATCTACACTTCTACACTAATATAATAAAGAGGTAAAGTTTGTTTTTTTGTTTTTTTATTTTTTTGTTTGTAGGAGGTAATCTCTGGAACTACTGGTCCGATTGAAAAAATTTTAGCAACAATAGAAAGCTGCTTTACTCCTGAGTGACATAGGCTATATTTTATGTACGCGGGCGAAGCCGCGGACAAAAGCTAGTTATTTATATAACATGGATGTTAACCGAGCTATCACTACAAGAAATTTTCCTCGGATGAAGTCGCGGGCAGAAGCTAGTCATCAATAAACTGATTAGAACTTGTGTCTTCTTTTAAGCCCTAACACACCCTTGTTTCAAAAATTTACCAAGGCGATTTCTGTAGTTCAGTTTTGCTTAGTAAACTCTCTTTGTGTAATACAGATTATTTTAATGCAGTGGATTGTATGTGAATAAAGTTAAACTATTTATTATAACTCGAACTGGGCAAAGGAAATGATATATTCACAGAAATTCAAGAAAACTTGCAGAGTTAGATCGCCGGCGAGCTGGCCGCGAGCCAACGACTTGCGCTAACACCGTGTGAACACGCCACTCGTACGTGATCCATTAACTATGCTGTACTGTATACTTAACAAGTGGGTTTACAACGCGCAATGGATATGGTGCAAACAGTTTTTTTTTTTAAGTTAGTCTGCCTCACTGGTGTAGTTACTGCTGAGCATGAGATACTGTGATTCCCAAGAATTTGATACTAGTAGTCCGCACTCAGGATCTTTCGCCGGTGGAAAGCAACAGGCTCCCCTCCAAATGTATGCTTTTCCGAACAATCCTGTTTTATTAAACTCGAATTGTTCATCAAATATGGAATAAAGTACCTTAGTAGTTTAGTTTAGTTCTTTGTATAGTTTAGTAATTTCTTTTGAGCACAACACAAAATTGTTAATTATGTACATAATAAAAAATACGTGTGGCACTCGGGGACTGCCGCGGTAAAGCTATTGCATAGCATTCTGTATCAACTAAAATTGAATTGACTTTTTTGAATTGACTTGTGCAATCTATTTCAATAAAATGGTAAATTGTCTGTTAAAAATTGAATTGACTTTTTTTCGTGACTTTCTTCATTAATATTAAATGCACTTTGTTCATTCATATTCAAAACACTTTATACACAAATTTTACAAGTACAGCCGTTCACTGTTGTAGATAAATACTTATACACCTATATACTTTCTCACAAACAGCTGATTATGTATTTGTCCGATTTCGGAGCAGCTCGTCTCGATTCGGGCGAGTTCCGTAAAGTCGTACAATACGTCTAATCGCACGACACACAGCGACGGCAGTCTTCGACACGGGTCGAAGACTGCCGAACTGACACGACGTTAGACGATGCACGGCCTTCAAGCCACACCTCCGTGCCCGTCGGAGTGGGGAGCGTGAGGTTTTTTCGTTACGGAATTTCTGGATTTAGTCCCCGCGCTCAAGGCCTGCTATGCAATAGCTTAAATATGTCATTACATATCATATACACTATTAGAAATAGACCTCTCCCAAGTGTCGCCATACAAATAATAATTACTTAATTGTTATAATTAATTTTATTTTGGTGAAGCTCACAAAGCACCCTGAGGGGGTGGTTTCACACCCTCTGTGTACTCAGGAAGTCGATGTAATAGCTTATAAAGCAAGCACAATTCTACTGTCTTTTGTCGTATTGTTGTCATTTTCTGCTTCTAATGTTGACACACTTAACGATACTAATATCTACACCGATTATTATTATAGAAACTATTTTTTTTTATATACGTCAGATTTAGAAATTATTTGCAAAAGTTGTGAAAAATATTGTGAAAGTTTTTTCCCGCCCTTGGGCGGTACGGGTAACAGTGTCAGACTCTTACTGACTAAACAGCCCACCCTGTTCCTTATTTTTTGTTCGTACTGGGGCCAAGCCTTCCTTTCAGAAAGAGACCGTCCCCATTTGACTTCGATCCTTTGCAAAGTCCCTACGATATTGTGAAAAGGTTAAAACTTCGGAAGAGAAAAGTTTACCCACAAGTATTTTGGACTTCAAGTGTAAGTGTAAATGTATGTCGGTGAAGTCAATTAGATGGAAACCAGTTGGATAACGCTTTGGAAGGATCTGGCATAACGTTCGCAGTCCAACGATAAAAGAAATCATCTCAAGAGTTCTCTTAATATTTTCACTTCGTGTGAATAACATTGCCTAGGAACTGTCTCTCAGTATGTTGTAAATATTAATAACTCAGTTTCGTAGTCTGTGATTGTTAGTTTCCTGCTCGTTACCCACACATCACTCAAAAAATAGAGTCGATCGGATCGATATCCCGGTTCATTAAGTACAATCGAAGACATTCCCGCCTAACTACTGGTAAGTTAATTTTTTCTTGCACTGAAACCGAACACTTCAAAGGCTTTGTTTGGTGTCGCGCCGCAAGATTCAAGCGATTTTTTTTTCAAACTCAAAATTATTTATTTCAAATAGACCATTTACAAGCACTATTGAACTGTCAAAATTGAAGCTAATTTTTTTGTAAATTATCAGGCAGAAATGGCCGCGATATAACATATGTACCTATACGATCTTTAACCTCACAGAACCCTACTTGTATCGTTTTAAACCGTACAAGACGAGAGACGTGAGTGCCTAACAACATGTCGTTTCAGAAATCGCTTTCCTGACTAAACAACGTAAGATGAACACTTCACTCTGATGAGATTTCCGAGAGACGTCCATATTTTATAGCGAACAGATTCTGTGTGACGCCGATACGTACACACGAGCGAGATATATGGAAAACAACGATATTTTAAAAACAAGAGATATGAGCAAAAACTGTATGATTTTCAACATAGCATTCTCATAAAATATGCATTGTATGATATTGTGTAGTCGTAACTGTAAGTTGGGAATCGAACCCAACAAATTGCGCGGACGTGTCCGTCACCGCAACGAACGATGCGGAATATTGGAGTTTCTACAGCAAAGGAGATAACCACTTTTGTTAAACATATTTTACTGTGCTTTAATAAAGTACTATCATTTCTGCCTCTCATGGTGAAGTGGAAACAGCGACTGTCGCAACCCAGCGCTGGGCACACCGTAATCTCAGCGGTAGTGCCCCTCTTTGAGGCGTGGCTGGATAGACCTCACGGCGTCCTCACCTTCCGCATGACGCAGGTTCTCACCGGACATGGGAAGTTCGGGAGATTCCTGCACCGGATTCGTGCGGAGGAGACGTCCGGGTGTCGCCACTGTGAGGCGAGCCCGGAGGACACGGTGGAGCACACGGTGGAGGTGTGCCCTGCTTGGGAAGAGCATCGCCGTGTCCTCGTGGGGGTGATCGGCGGCGGCGACCTCTCGCGCCGGGCCCTGGTTCAGGCCATGGTCCGCAGCGAAGAGGAATGGCAGGCGGTCGCCTCCTTCTGCGAAGCAGTAATGCTCGTAAAGGAGGAGGCCGACCGCATAAGGCAAAGGCAACGGCGTACTCGCCGTAGCCGTCGCCGCCGCGATCCTGCCGATATCCGGCCACCGTAGACACTGGCTCGCGGACGGTGAGCAATGGGTAGCTCGCCGTCCGGTCGTCTGTAAGACCGAGTCCTAGTCGTCAACGGCGCGCACCGTTCCCGCGCGCCTCAAGGAGTTGTCAGCAAACTGCAGGGGCCCTTCAGGGTCGAAGCCTCCCGGAGTCTAGAGGGAAGTGGGAAACTGTTACCTCGACTCCAGGAATAGGGCAAGGAAGGTACGGGGTAGGTTTTTTAGTCAGTAAGAGTCTGACACTAGTCTCCCGCTCCACCCAAGAGCGGGTTTCGTCATTGGATGATTTTCACCTACCATAAAAAAAAAAAAAAAAAAAATCATTTCTGCCTAATCACTTAAAAATTCGCATGAATCCTGCAGCGGGGTGCCAAACCATACTTTTGAAGTTTTTGTTTCGAGTGCAAGCAAAAATACACTTAGCTGTGGTCAGGCGGAAGTATCTTAGATGGTATATTACAACTGAAATATCTAACATCCTTACTAACGTATTCCCAAAAAGCTCGCTTACCTGCTAGATAATCAATATATCTCAATACGATTAAATATGTCAAGTTTGTTCAGGTTCGTCTAATTTGTGTTCAAGCGTCACGACCTTTGCCTATATTATTTATACACAACTATTTACTCTACCCCGAGTTAACATTGGTCCTTCGAGCCGGATTATGTTTATCGGATTATTTTAGACTAGTTAACCAATTAAAGTGTGTAACAGTTACAGAAATGTAGTGTATATTGTAGAGATCGGTGGTAATTACTTGAAAGGGTTTTGTGTGGGTTTGAATGAGGGGATCATTTGTATGTAAATGTTCTTCTATAGATATTATTAGAAAAATCACTCGCGCCTATAAGTCTGATAGATTTCCTAAATCTAATCCGATAATATTCTTTGTGTTTTAACAGAAATTAGTGTTTTTTTTTTATATAATGTGCCATTAGTTCTAAATCATCTAACATGGTCCTGATGAAATCCGTCATCACCGAATGTACGTATGTTTTTTTTGTCAAATTAAATTATCCACTGTAAGGGATAATTGTGGTGGGTGGAGGCGTAAATCAAATGGATTCCAAGCTTATATTGTGAAGTCTTAATTTAATTAACGTTTATAAAATACTAGCTTTTGTCAGCGGCTTCGCTCGCGTACACAAAACATAGACTATGTCACTCAGGAGTAAAGCAGCTTTCTATTGTTGCTAAAATTTTTCCAATCCGACCAGTAGTTCCAGAGATTACCTCCTACAAACAAAGAAACAAAAAAACAAACTTTACCTCTTTATTATTTTAGTGTTGATCTCATTCAATCACTATTTCTTACATCTTAATATTTTCTTATCAATTTTCCATCAAAGCCTGAACACCTGTGCTTTCAAACCATAAACCTTAAAAAGTATGATTTATCTTGCCAGTTGCAAGCCAATAAAAATATGAGACCTTTTCAGATGTCCCAATATAAAAGCGCTGTTAGATTTTATTTTTAAATTCTGTAGATCGATCTGTTAGACGACGAAACTAAAATAAACTCGCTCTCACATTCATACTAGATATAACGACCTAACTTGGAGTCTCCGAGGAAATACCGGCTCAGAATCAAATCAGATAAGTTGAAACTTGTCCCAGATTGCTGTTTAAATAATAATATAATCGAGGAATGTAGGTCTCGTCTGCAGTTGCGAAGCGTTTCATATTCCGGCGGCGATGGCATCCAATGTGATGGCACGTACAATATTCTCAGGTACAATAAATCGTTTCTAGCATTTGCCCATTGCAAGACTAGCGAGAGGTACAGCGCCGTCAATATGAAAAACTTTTTTGTCTTTTGCATCAACTTCATTAATTTTTCCCTACTTGACAGTATTTTCAATTGATCCTGTATTGTTAATGTTAAAACCAATCGTGAAAAATGTTAACAAAAGTAATGACATATCAGTATAAAATAAATATATAAAAAAAAGGCGCTGTTTGTGAACTTTTTGCTCAGTGATTCGTATGGGTATGTAATTCAATGCAATGAACAAAACAGGAGGCAAATGCTGTGCAATTTATATTATATTTCATAACTGCTGCTTCTTTAAAAGCACTAAAATACGTTTCGCCATTAAATAATTCTGTAAGGCACATTTCGTCGACTAATCTATGCGCAACGTGTGCACTACGTGTACACGATATCGCCAACTGTGCGCTCTGCAGTCGAGCGTGCAAGCATATTGCCGTGTGCCGGTTAGTCCGCCGGAACGGAACGGCACGGGGCCTCGACAATTGATCTCCACGGTAAGATGTCTATCTGTTTTCAGTGAGGTCTGCTTTTTTTAAAAGAAGATTTATTTTTCCACTGCGTTTGAAGGCAAAGTGAATGGATTCAAGTTTTAGTTCAAAGGGTTCCGTACCCGGAGGGTAACTATCGGGATTCTCTCCACTATATTATTTCAGTTATTTTCCAACTATAATATGCTTATGTTTTTATGCTTGGCCATTCTTTAGGTCTAAATTCAACTCGACTCACTTAAACTCGTGAGCCCCAATTGAGCACACCTATTGTCTTTCTATCATGTCTCTAATTACGGTACTCGACAGGTTAATCATTACACTACATACATATATATACTATACAGCTACACACGTTCTAATTTAAAAACTTAAAGATAAACGCCTCCTTAAAATTTTACCAATTCTGATTACGTTCCCTACCTACTTGCTGTTTTTGTAAGACGAAGGAGGCTAGTCCACGACTTAAGTGATCCTAGTGTAGATACTAGTGCCATTTTGATTCATTTTGCTGCAAAATAATTATTATTATTGTCCATTTATTCCACTCTCACTATGAGGGCTGCACTCTCAATCTGAAGGCTATATCCCAATTTTATCAGACTGTAACTGAAACCCGTTGGGTGTATCACTGAAATTTCAGTGTTGCATTGCCGCTACAACCACAAACAACAAAAATTGTTCGAAACTCTTTATATGCGAGTGAAACTCGATCTTGAACAGTTTTTTGCATTTTGCTTTTGTGAAATGCAGAGACATGAAAGCTTTGCGTCAGTCAGAACTAGTTTCAATTCAATTTAGGTTTTTAGAACTGGTTGCGCTTTACCGTAACGTATAGATTTAGACACGCAGTGAAAAGAATAGTCAAAATCAATTAATTAGATAATTTATTTACATAGCTAGATTTTAGTATACATAAAAAAGTTTGGTTCATATTTATATTTAGGTTTTTTACGATATAATATTAATAAGTGTTTTTAAGTATTGTTTATTTTTTGCTCAATATTGTTCATCTTTTTACTGAGGAGTTGGTAGATACTAACTGGAATTCGATTTTGGACATACACAGATAGTCTTGAAGAAAAAAATACCTGGCCAGGCTTTTTTTGTTTTAGTACTTTTTTGTTTTTTTTTTAGTGGACAAACAAGAGCCTATATCTGTTTGACCACTATTATTTTTTTGTAACTTTCAAATATTTCCGTAACAGGTGAGCTGTTACGGAAATATTTGAAAGTTACAAAAAAATAACACAACATAATAGCTAATTAAACCTTATTACGTAAAAATAAGATTTGAGTTAACTGGCACCGAGGTGTACCGAATTCGGTACACTTGTGTCTGAGAGGTTAAAAGGAACCCTGTAGGCCCATTATTCTTTTTTTTTTAATTGCTATAAACTAGTGCTTGACTGCGCTTCTACCTGATGTTAAGCAGAGATGCAATCGTTTATGGTGAGGCGCACTAGTTTATTAAGAGCCTATTCACTTTAGCCTTGTAGACACCCAAATTATAATCAGGCGGAAACACAGCAGTCGGCAAACTGTTCTTCTTCACAATCACACCCAGACACGTCAAGCCTAACTTACAACCTTCAATTGACAAACAGTCTCCAATAATATAAACTATGATTGAGTTGATCCAAGTCGTGCGACGAACAAATTTATTCATGGCATTAGAACTTGGCAGTGTTGCCAACTGCAGCGCCCCAGTACGAAGTGATAACAGTAATTCACTGGAATATACCAGTATTGTGATATATCCACATTTGTTACCTGCTGACAGAATATGTACCTATGCCATGAATTATATTATAGGCAGTTATGAACGCTTGTAGCTAGCCGAAAATGGAACAAATTTATCTCCAATTGGTGTCCTAGAGATTCCACACGAGGGTCAGGGATGCCCTACTGTCGACGTTTCGTTTTACAAGTGCCCATGTAGGTCTATGTGAAATAAAAAGATTTCGACTTTGACGAGGACGATAATTAATGTATGTATTGCAGTTTTAAATTGAAAATGCAAAAAAATAGAAAAAAAAAATTGCAAAATGTATTTGTAAATAAATAAAATGCAAGTTTTTTTGTAAGACTTACCGTGGCCCTCATAAATGGCCACTGAAGGGAAGTAGGTTTTTTTTTTTTTTATGGTAGGTGAAAATCATCCAATGACGAAACCCGCTCTTGGGTGGAGCGGGAGACTAGTGTCAGACTCTTACTGACTAAAAAACCTACCCCGTACCTTCCTTGCCCTATTCCTGGAGTCGAGGTAACAGTTTCCCACCACCCTCTAGACTCCGGGAGGCTTCGACCCTGAAGGGCCCCTGCAGTTTGCTGACAACTCCTTGAGGCGCGCGGGAACGGTGCGCGCCGTTGACGACTAGGACTCGGTCTTACAGACGACCGGACGGCGAGCTACCCATTGCTCACCGTCCGCGAGCCAGTGTCTACGGTGGCCGGATATCGGCAGGATCGCGGCGGCGACGGCTACGGCGAGTACGCCGTTGCCTTTGCCTTATGCGGTCGGCCTCCTCCTTTACGAGCATTACTGCTTCGCAGAAGGAGGCGACCGCCTGCCATTCCTCTTCGCTGCGGACCATGGCCTGAACCAGGGCCCGGCGCGAGAGGTCGCCGCCGCCGATCACCCCCACGAGGACACGGCGATGCTCTTCCCAAGCAGGGCACACCTCCACCGTGTGCTCCACCGTGTCCTCCGGGCTCGCCTCACAGTGGCGACACCCGGACGTCTCTTCCGCACGAATCCGGTGCAGGAATCTCCCGAACTTCCCATTTCCGGTGAGAACCTGCGTCATGCGGAAGGTGAGGACGCCGTGAGGTCTATCCAGCCACGCCTCAAAGAGGGGCACTACCGCTGAGATTACGGTGTGCCCAGCGCTGGGTTGCGACAGTCGCTGTTTCCACTTCACCATGAGATCTCGCCGGAGCTCCTTCCGCCACGCCTCGACATGTTCGGGCAGCGGATCTTCGCCCCGGCGTTGCACCTCCACGCGCTGGTCGTGCATGCGTGCAAGGACTGTTGCCTCCAGATCCCATGGTGGTAGGCCAGCAAGGAGGCTCGCCGCCTCGCGGGACACCGTGCGGTATCCCCGCACCATCCGGATGGCCATGACCCTCTGGCAGGCGTTCAGCTGGGCCGCCGGGCGTTTACGCAGCGTCGGCGCCCACACTGGTGCCCCATAAAGGGCCATGGACCGGACGATGCCGGCGTAGAGCCTCCGGCAGAAGGCGTCTGGACCCCCAAGGTTCGGCAGGAGCCGCTTGAGAGCAGCGCCCGTCCGATTGAGTTTGGGGGCCAGACGTCGGAAGTGCTCCTCGAAATTCCACCGGCTGTCGAGGACAAGTCCTAGGTACTTCATCGTCGACCCGACGCCGATGTGAACCCCTTCTACCGTTAGTTGGGAACCCGTTGGTGGCGCGTTCCGAGGGCCGTGAAAGCACATGGCCTCGGACTTGTGCAGTGCCACCTTGAGTCCCAACTGCTGGATCCTCTCAACGACTGTCGCAACCCCGCGTGTCGCTAGTTCGACCGCCGCCTGGTACGACCTTCCCTGCGCTAGGACCAGCGTGTCGTCTGCGTAGCAGACCACGCTGACCCCTACGGGGAGGTCGGCGCGCAGCACGTAGTCGTACCCGATGTTCCACAAGGGTGGTCCTAGTACCGATCCCTGTGGGACACCGAAGGGAAGTAGGTGAGTTCTAATTAATAAAATGTTGACACTCTATCTCAACTTAGATTTGTATCTTCATAAAAGACCTGGACCTAAAATAGGGTTTGTACTCAGTCTCTCTAGAAAACTGAAGGAACTGCTGGGTACATAAACGAAAGGAAATTTCATGAACAAATTCTTTTTCCTTTAGGTGTTATTTTATAACTAAATGTTGATGGCGTTAATTAAACTTAACGCCATCAACATAAAGCGCTCTTGCTCAACTCAAAACTTACCGTCACGATTCAAGAACCTGCATAAACAAGTAATCTACACTAATATAATAATCTACACTAATATAATAAAGAGGTAAAGTTTGTTTTTTTATTTTTTTGTTTTTTTGTTTGTAGGAGGTAATCTCTGGAACTACTGGTCCGATTGGAAAAATGTTAGCAACAATAGAAAGATGCCTTACTCCTGAGTGACATAGGCTATATTTTATGTATGCGGGCAGAGCCGCGGACAAAAGCTAGTTAAAAATAAAGTATCATCTACACAGATGTGCGTTATAATTGCTCCCTCTTCACCCAACACTGGGTTAGTAATAAAAACTCTTTAAGTCCACTATCCCCCATAAAGCTAGTGTCACGGTGAATGAGAAATGCCATAAATCCATATTCCATTTGGCTAGCACAATACAATAGTGATGGTATCTATCGATGATTTGATTTATCGGTATCGGATGTATTCAAGTATTATCATCGATAACGACCATGTACAATAAGTGGAGCGAGGGGTGGATATCAATCTAAACCCTCTTTGGAATGCTATAGATCTACTAGCATTAGCAATAAATTATAAATCAGTATTTAGGCTGTCAGTATTAAGGCAATGAAGTTTGGGTTTTTGGTTTTGTTTTGATGTGGAAAATCAGCTAATGAGTTCTCCAACTCTAGAGCGAAGTACGAGGTTGTGTTAGACTTCGACAGGCTAAAATTATACCTGTGTTTCACGGGTTGCCCTCAGTAGGCTTCGGCCCTGCTGGGCTACTACAGTTTTGGTGACACCTCTTTGTAGCGCGCGTGGAACATAACGTGCCTTCGACCGAGAGAGAGCTTCTCATTGATCATAATTCTCAAGCCCACGCCTATGGTGTCTGGAAGTCGGAGTCAAGCTCCCAGCGGATGGATTGTGAGGACGTCTGTTACCTCACGCGTGAAGACCATAAAGCTTGGGTTGTTGTAGTGTTCAGAAGAATTAACGCTTACCTAGAATGCAAAGAGCCGTGCGGGCATTATTCAGTTAAATTCGAACACTTCCTCTCGTTGCACTCAGAACGAAAGACTTATTTGATGATTCTCCAACCCAAAAAAGGCTTTATCGAAGTAACAGTTTGGCGGTCTAATAAAGCGCATGGACGAATAGTATTGTAACAGTTCTCGTATAAAAAAGGAATAAAGGAAACAAAACACGATAGAATTGATTGGAAAAGTTGGATAGAGAGTAGTTCCAACTTCCAATAGATTACATATTTGCAATTTAGGACATTGAGGAAGCGATTATTATTGCAGAATGGTTAATCGAGAAGTTTGCAGAAAGCAATCGATGTTGATGTTGGAATACTTTCATTATGTAAATCTGTCATACGTAGTTTCAATTCCAAACTGTTTCAATTTTATTTTTTTGTGTATTTTATTTTACTAGTGGCATGCAGTGTAGAGTGCTGTATGAGATGCATTTTGTGAAAAGTTTTTTGTGCATTCAACAAATGTAATCTCTTCATATTTCTGAGCTAAATTGTTTACTAAAACATTCACTTTGATATAAAGGTATTTTGTGGGATAAGCCACAAAATTGAGGCAAATATATCTATAATTGTTCCGGTGTGTAGCGTAATGTATAAGAGTATTTCGACGCTAACTTAAATTGTTTAATTCTTTTTTGTATGTTACTTATATTTTGTATATACTTGTAATTAATTAGTATTTAAGTAATTAATGAAAATGTTTATGCTATCTTATTTCCTGTCATATTATTTGTAATTTGAAAAAGCAAAAGCAATAATGTTACGAGAGGGAATAAGCCGCGATACACCACGCGGGCTCAGTGTGGATTGACGAATGTCACATTTTTTCGAATGTTGGTTCTAGGACATGCCGGTTTCCTCACGATGTTTTCACGATTCTTTACAGTTTTGAGTGCAATGTTGATTAAAAAAATTAATTGCACATAGTAATGTGCCTGAATGGGTTTGAACGTATACAAATCGAAGGTCGGGTCGTTACCACGGGGTCATCACTGCTTTCTCAAAATCTAATAGTTTTTTTATTTATTTATTTCATCCGTGTAAAATGTACTGATGTTAGTAATTTAGTTAGCTATACAAGGGAAGCAATTTAAAATATGTAGTAATTCTAATATCGATAGATTTAGAGCAGTAGATGAGCGCACCTCTAGCCACTCGTAACGATGACCGCACACGGAGACGTTTTACGACACATTAAAATTAAAGTTAGCGAGAACAGCGAAACGTACTCATAGCTTTATGTGCGTTCGTTATTAGCTAATGCATTATGTACGAGATATAATATCTCCAGCCGTTTATCACTTCACTGCTCGATAGTTTCCGAAGAATTCGATATCATTAAAATAGGCTGTTATTCCCAGTTACTGTGTGTTAAAAATAAATAAATTTTTTCTTGTTTATTAAATCATTCAACGGTAGTCGGTAATGTAGTCCAAAAACCCAGTTTTATATTTTGCCTAGCACCTGTCAGAGGCTTCGCTCGCGTTAAATTGGAATACATACGCCTATAAGTATGTCACTTAGTGGGGAATAAAGTAATATTCCTGTATAAATTGATTTATTTATTAGAAAAAAAAAATTCTTTATGCTGGTAATATTAGTAAAGACCATATTATTTATATTACCACAAAAATTAGATAGAAGAAACTTCAATTCTCAAATATAATTTAAGTCGTGCTCTATCGCTTCCGAGCCAAGTCTTCAACAAAAACTCGTAGATTCGTGCCAGCGGACATCTGACCCATGTCTACATGTTGGTCTTCATTAGTATCGCATCAGGTTTAACGATTTCTAACCTCTTGAATAAGCCGGATTTCAAAAACGGTCCGGAATCGTAGACACATCCCTACATACTGAAGGAGCCCTGCAGGGTCGAAGCCTCCTGGAGCCAAGGGTTGATGCGGAAGCGTAACACCAGGGCTCTGGGATTAAGGCAAGGAAGACACGGGATAGGTTGTTGGGTCATTCTGTACCCTCTAAAATGGTTGAGCGGAGTGGAGCTGATACGCGCGTCATGCTCGTGAACGGGTGCCGTCAGTTGAGACCGGTCATCTCTTGGCTGCTAGGCGCTTATTTGAAATTCTTTTTTTTTTAATTATTATTTTACTTTTTGTTAAATACCGCTACATCGTGCTCGCATATTAGAATCAACATTTTGTAACCAAGTAATATGTAAATATAAATTTTGATTTAAAAGAGTGCCCATGGAATTTCTTGCAAGTTCTTCTCCATAGGAGTCTACACCTTGGAACGTGCAAACTAGCTTCAATTTTGACATTTCAAAAGTGCCTGTGAATGGTCTATTTGAAATAAATGATTTTGAGTTTGAGTTTGTTTAGTCAGAAAGAGTCTGATACTGTTTTCCGCTCCGCTCAAGTGCGGGATTCGTCATTGGCTGGTTTTTACCCATCTTAACAAAAAAGGCCACATCCCTACTTATTTATGATAGATTATACAGAAGACCGAAGAATATAGTTATGATTATACAGCAACTAAAATAATAATAAAAATTATAAATAACCGTAATTCAATATAGTCTTCTTATAAAAGTGGGTCGTATGCGGCCGGTAACGTGATTACTGGCGGCTGTCCGGACCGGACGGACGCTTTGACGGCACGTAACTAGATCATACAACGAATTATAATTTTCCAGTGAGAGCGCCTGTGGTTATGTTGTCGCACGTCCGAAAGCCATTTTGGTGAAAATGGTTTTGTGTTATTTTCAGGCGAAAATAACTTAATATTAATAATACTTTTAGCGGTAATAGCATTGCAGTCCACTGCATTATCCGCATTACCTAAATGAAATGTAATCGTTAATGAGCTATTTGATTTACATTATAAAATTATTTACGTTAAAAGTAATCTAACGTCATGATCATGACGGCAAACTCAGAGGTACAGCAGGACCGAAGCCTACTGTGGCCATGGGCTGACTTGACTGACGAAAAGGAATTATATAATTTTCTTTGAATACTTACATCATATGTGATTGTATACACAACGGCTCCCAGATCCAAAAATTCAATCATATTGTCAGATATCGAAACAAAAACTTTTATGCTTTTGGTTTTGAAAATCTACACTAATATAATAAAGAGGTAAAGTTTGTTTTTAAGCTATTGCATAGCTTCTATCGCAGGCCTTGAGCGCGGGGACTAAATCCAGAAATTCCGTAACGAAAAAACCTCACGCTCCCCACTCCGACGGGCACGGAGGTGTGGCTTGAAGGCCGTGCATCGTCTAACGTCGTGTCAGTTCGGCAGTCTTCACACAGTGGCGTAGCGTGCAATCTCGGCGCCCGGGGCGTGAGACCCATTTTGCCGCCCCCATTCTACACCGTGAAATTTAAATGGTTGTTTTCCCGCGGCAGAATGACTTGGCATAAGGAGTACTTTCGAAGCATACAGTAAAAATAAAAAAATGAAAAGTTTTTTTTATATAAATAATTATTAAAAATATTCATCAACTCACAAAAGCGAAAACAATAGTAACATTAGACCTAATTTTTAGGTACTACTAGAGTCGCATGAGCAGCACGTCGTCAAAGGAAACCGATTCATTAAATATTTAAACAAAAATTAAACAAAAAAAAAATAAGCTCTCGCACATTGTGATACGTCATAATTAGCTTGCACTCTACAGGTCCATTTTTTGTTTTTAATATTTTATTTTCTTATCAAACGTTTGTATTACCAAGACACAACCATTTCACTCAGGGAAAACAACCATTAAAATTTCACGGTGTATAACTGGTGCTTAATTCAAATTAAATTTCACAGGCAATGAGGTTTCTTTTATTGAACTAATACAATTATTGGGAGAAAGAATGAAAAAGCTATTGTTTTGGAATTGACACAACAATTTTTTTTTTCTTGAAGAAAGTTGTTCAGTATCATGAGTAGAAACCACTGTTAAAATTTCGTTCACAACTTCAAAATCACCCTGTATAACTGTTAGTATTCCATTTTGACCCCCTTCTACTAAAGTAGAGGGCGCGGTACTGGTTGTACACGGGCGCCACAAGTGCTACAGACGCCTCTGTTTCAATTTAATAGTTATTGTTGTTTTTTGACCTGTTCTGACACATGAAATGAAGATCTCTACCCGCTTTACCGGCGACATTTTGCCGCCCCCAAGGGCTGCCGCCCGGGGCGAGCCGCCCCCTCCGCCCCACCCACGCTACGCCACTGGTGTGTCGTGCGATTAGACGTATTGTACGACTTTACGATGACATATTGACAGCTGACAAGTAAACATTAAATGTTATTGTGCTCGTAATTAAATAATTATTTAAAATAGAAAAAGCAGTATTCAAACAGTGTATAATTCATAAAAGTGATGATAGACTCATAAACAAACAGTAACAGTGTTATCATAGTTTAAAAATACCGGATTATCTTATAAACATTGATTCTCAAATATATATACATTGACTAAAAACTCAATAAACTCAGTGCTTTAAGTGTAAATATACAAATTTTAAGACAATAGCCTACAAAATAATCATAATTATAATGGAGTGTGGTGATAAAACACGTCCAGGATAAGTGATAAAGAAAATTCCCACAACAGCTGTTGTTTTTATTTGAATTCAAACAAGTCGATAAAGCAGTATAGTGAAATAGCGACATCTGTCAGGGAGTAGCGGAACTTGGTTGACACTTGATTTACGTCTGTCATTCATTCTTTCCACCGACTTGGAACATAGCATTTTGGCACATCAAAAGAAATTCGTGCACAGGTGTGTTGCCATTATACTAAATTATATTTTCCCCGATATTAATTATTGCCACTTATAAAAAAGACATCTAAATTAGGGGAAAAACGCACAAAAAAACAATGTCTGCTAAAATGAGTACGAGAAATGTCCGCAAGATGCCTGAAAAAGTGACTTGCTGCTCCGAAATCGGACGAATACATAATCAGCTGTTTGTGAGAAAGTATATAGGTGTATAAGTATTTATCTACAACAGTGAACGGCTGTACTTGTAAAATTTGTGTATAAAGTGTTTTGAATATGAATGAACAAAGTGCATTTATTATTTATTTATGATATAGATATAGATATAGAATGCTAAGCAATAGCTTTACCGCGGCAGTCCCCGAGTGCCACACGTATTTTTTTTTTTTGCTCTGGAACTAAAGGCCCGATTGGAAAAAAAATTGCAACAATAGAAAGCTGCTTTACTCCTGAGTGACATAGGCTATATTTTATGTACGCGGGCGAAGCCGCTGACAAAAGCTAGTGGCATATAATTATGGTGGTTATTTGAAAGTTGTTAGTTTAACATAAAAATTATGTTCTATGTTAACTTTTTGACGCCCGTATACTATGACTATCGTAATAACTACACTTTTTATACGATTCGCTGCAATCAAGTTTCGTATTGCTTTTGTTCTATGTGGGTATTAAAAAATTTTACGTTATGACGTGACGTCATCAAGACGTTTAAGAAAGAGCTAAGTTTGCTGCTAAGTCATTGAAGATAGTCAGAATCACTGGGTCTTGCAAAAAAAAAAATGTAGGAAATTAAATGTCAGCGAGTTCTTATTGGTTACATACACCTAAGTTTGCTTCGGTGTTTCTTCACAGGGTAGTCAGCTAGGACCGGATTTATCTAGTTTAAAAACTGAACAAAAGAAAAAAAATGACGTGTCAAAGTGTTATTTTAAAACCTATTTACAAAATAAATATAATTCATGAATCATTTATAGTATTGTCCCAGTCTGTCCATTTCAGTTATAAAATAAAGCACGACCCTCCTAAAGAAAAGGCTCGAACCTAAGTAGTTTTGCCTTCGTTCCAGAGAGCTTTCTGTAACGAATTCAGAAATTTAAAAAAAAATGCTCACTGACACTCTACAAAGAACTCGCTGATACAACTGCTCGCCGTTGACGACTCGAGCTTAGTTCGGACTGCCAGACGGTGAGCTACCCATTGCTCGCTGTCCGCAAACTCATGCATACGCTGACAATCGAGGTCAGGATTCCGACTGATGAGGCACAAGGGCCGTTCCCTCGCGCGTACGGCCGCTCCTTCGCTAGTTTCAATAGTGAGGACATTTTAAAGCATCAAAGCAAAAGGATATTAAAGATCCATCCAAAGGTTGTCTTTAAAAAATCGCTTATAGCGATAAGACCGCCTACTGTAACACCTTAGCAATTTTAAGGTCCTAATGTATTAAATTGTGTTTATGGTGTACCTACAATAAAGAGTACATATATCTATCTATCTATCTATACGGAGCGTGTACCCGTTTCGGCTGTTTTATTTGCATCATCTGTACCGCTATGACAACTAAATAATTTTTTTATCAGATCTTAGTCCAAAGATCACATAAGAGCGATCTATCACCGCGTTAATAACCCGTCACAGTCTGTAGGGTCAAATTTTATTGGCCATTCCGTTCGGTAATCTCCGGCATAAAGCTCGAGTGTCGTGGTGGGGAGCAGGTCGGCACTTGTGCTTTATAACGCGCTTATATTGCACGTGTTTATGTCATTCCTGATCGAGAATAGACGTATTCAATAGGTATGAAGTAATATTATATTATTTCATAGATACACTTGTCTAGGATGAATAAAAGTGGTAACGGACTAACGAACTAACGAACTAACGAATTGTAGGTCGCGTGTTCAAATTCAAACCCAGCCAGGCGTAACTTTGTGTAATTTATTTCATCATTACTACTCCCAAAACGTTGAAGGGTGTGAAAAAATATCGTGGGGTAACCGGCATGTCCTTTTTTATATGTTATACAAACGATACCCTAATATTGGCTGGTTGGAACACCTTTGACCAGATAATCTAGATTTCTGAGCATGGTGTGGCAAGATTCGTGGCTCCGATCCGTGAGCTGGGTTTGGAGATAGCGCCTCATAAAATTGAGGCGATTTCATAGACTGTCGAGGGCCAAAGAGCCACCCGGCTCATCAGTGACAGTTAGAGATGCGCAAGTTCAGGTAGGTCGATACATAAAGTATCTTGGCCTAACTCTGGAAGGTCAGTGGGGCTTTGAAGAGCACTTCAAGCGTCTGGTCCCCTGCGTTGGAAAAGCTTTTCAGAAACCGTTGCCCAACCTCGGGGGTTCTCGGGAAGAAGTTCGCCGCCTCTACGGGGTGTCGTGCGATCGGTGGTCCTTTATGGGGCACCTGTGTGGTCAAACAGACTCTCAGGTGTCCGTCGCTGCAGGACTAAAATTAATAGCTTGCAAAAATCGCTAAAGATGATTGATAGAACATCCATTCTATGATTTCTGTAACTTAGCTGTTATGTCATACATATAGCACATAGAACATGAAACTAGTTCTACACAAGACTTGGATAGACATCCAAGTAAATAGCAATGACCGAAAGAAAGCCCAAGTGAATTACTCAAATACTCGACGACCCAAAACCGAAATGTCTGGCGAAAAGTGACGAGTGGAGCCGACTTCGTATGAAATGGGATCAAGCCTAGATGTGTTATAGTGTATGTGATGTGTTAAAGTGTGTGTGATGTGTTAAAGTGTATCTATGTCTCAATAACCCTATTGTAACATAATAATATCAGTTTATAGTCTATGAAAATCATATTAAGAGCTAGTTGACTCGGTTATGTTTTACAACTTGCGTATAACAAGCACTTTTACGACGTAAGATGTGCCTTAAGCATCCTTTATTATATTATTCTTTTGATAGTAAAGTTCTAATAACATTTTTTTCTATATTTATTTCAATATTGTACTGATAATATAGATTGTCTGATAATAAAAAATATTTTTATTTATTAAACTTCATGCAAAACAAAAAAACGGGTTTAATGACTTAAGCATTTCTTTCTAACGGACGGTGAGCAATGTGTAGCTCACTGTTCAGACATAACCTTCCTGTCCAGACCGAACCCGAGTCCAAAACCGTGGGTCTCGACGTCTGCAAAATCGTAGGGGCCTAGCAGGGTTTCTAAAAGGAAAGATCAGGGTTCTGGAACGCAAAGTAAAGAAGGAACTAATGAGTGGGTTTTACTCTACCCTGGAGCGGGAGATTTCCCAACTAAACAAAAAGCAGTAATAAAGGTAAGTGCATAAAAAGAAAGAAAAATATAATTATAAAAATATAAAACAAGTTTTCAATGATTTTTTTTTCTTAACAAGCTTTTATAGCTCGGTATATGCTCGGTATTTTATACCTTTATAAAAAATGCTCATCAACACCTTTCCAAAAAGTACAAACACGTTAGGGTCATCTTATAGTACTACCGAGTTTCTACAGCCATCTTCCAGTTCCATCAGCCGACCCTGGTTACCACCTAGCATCAAAATACTCGTCAAGACGAAACACACGAGCCCAAACTCGATGACTTTGTTTTTCACTTATTATTGAGAACAAATTTCTTAATAATTTAATCAATTATTATTAAACAAACAATCTAGCCTAACCTAACGTAACTTGATGATGACGTCGGGATGGTGACGGTGACTCGATGATAATGCGATGGATAGTGTCGTTTAATTACAAAGTTCTTGAGGTCATCTGTCATCATAATATTGCATTGTTACGCGATTTACAAATGCATGCAAATTTCAGCTCAATCAGTAACCGGAAAATGGTTCAAATTTAATTTGCAAGATTTGATCACAAACATTCATCATCATCATCATCATCAGCCTTTTAATGTTCCCACTGCAGGGACACAGGCCTCCTCTCTTTAGGAGAGGGAATGGGCCATAATCCATCACGCAGGCCCAGTGCGGATTGGTGGATGTCACATGTCTTCGAATTTTTGGTTCTAGGACATGCCGGTTTCCTCACGATGTTTTCCTTCACCGTTTTGAGAGCAGTGGTGATGAAATAAATTACACAAAGTAATGCGCCTGGCTGGGTTTGAACTCGCGACCTACGACTCGTAAGTCGGGGCCGTTACCACTCGACTACCACTGCTCTATCACAAACATTGGACAGGTAAAACTAATATAAAGCTTGTAATAAACTAAACTAATGAATTCACGAAGAATTGACATAAGCCCCCCAAACAATTACAAGGTTTATCATACGCTTTCGAACAGGAAAAACTCCTTAATTTACGTCCGAATGAGAAGAAGGTCCCTCAGAATGGCTTGTAGTCCTCCGAAGGATTCCGCGGAGGATTATGTAAAGCCGACGGAGATTTGCCACAAGCCTACCTTATTTATCGAAAGTAATGTTAAGAGAGTTTTTGAGAATAGAACATTGAATTTGTTGGGGTTTGCAGAAGATTCTCTCAACGATTGGAAGGAGAATTGCTAGGTTAATACTGAGATAGTTCGGTTATCGGTAGCGATCATTTCGAAGATGATGTCATATTTATGTCGAAGCCATCTGGTTGAATTAGCCAGCCAATTGGACTCTTTAATAATAATAATAATTTAATGTTTTTTTTTAATGTGTTTTTATAAGAAAATATTTAAAAATGTAAAATAATATGTATATAGAAAATGAATAAAGAGAATAATAATTTAATAATAATAATAATTTATTAGCAGACATACAAGTTTCAAAATTAAAATATACAGATAATGAGAAAACAGTTTGAACATACATAAGAGATGACTATGGGCCCCATACTAGGCAAAGCCTGTATCTTGATGGCCCAAGTCTATCTGTAGATATAGGCTGATATTAGAAGTTTCGAGTACACAATACAAAATACAGAAAAGGTGCAGGTAGAGCGTTCGTTAAACGCCGGCATCTAATTTCGACATACAGACGGACAGACAGGCTGACATGACGAACCTACATGTAAGGGTTCCGTTTTTTGCCATTTGGCTACGGAACCCTAAAATCTTCGTCGCAGTTTCAGATTAATTAGGACCTAGGAAAAAGTCCTAATTAATTAGGACCTTTTTAGATGATTGGTGGCCAAAATAATATTTTTTTATATTCACGCGTATTTGATAACAATAGCTGTTTTTTTTCTTCTTGTTGGGTGTATTATGCTATCCCTTTTCTATTTTTTTACTTGTAGTTAAATACACAAAGAATAAAAAGCATGTGTGATGGTGTACATGTGTGTGTGCGCGCTGCCGTAGCTGGACGGAAACTCTTCTGTTTATTCGTTTTTTTTTATTGCTATAAACTAGTGCTTGACTTGCGATTCCACTTGATGGTAAGCAGTGATGTAATCGTTGATGGTGAGGCGCACTAATTTATTAAGAGCCTATCATTGGCCATAGGCTATTTTTATTCTTCAACCCACACCCATTTTTTCTTTCTTTGTCAATTGATTTGGCAGAACTAGGATTGTCGGGTCAGCTTCAGCTAGTATTTCTACATAATTGATGATAAAAATTACCTTTTATAACACGTTCTCACCTGTATGTGACGCCACAATATGTGGCTCAATGTTATCTCCCTCTCGCGCGATCGGGCGCCGCTCGCGCGGAAGCACTCGTTCCCTCACCTCGGGAAGCACACACAATGTCGTGAGTGTGCCGGAGCCCTAATGGCTTCCATGCGATAACTACTGATGGACTCATCTATTTGGAAACTTTCGTGCTTTACTAAATTGCTATTTGTTTTATTGTGTGGCTTTTGTTTATACTGTAAAAAAAAATGATACTTTGCAATAAATTTTCAAAATCTTGGAAGTAATAAAGACGGTGAGTGTGTGATGAGACCATAAAATGTCACTTTATTTTGAGTGTATCTAATAATGTAGTGTACTTATACTTAATTACCTATCCAACAAGTTATCTTAATAAACGCACATTTTACCAGTATTCTCGTATATATAGAACTCGACTCGACTGCTGAATTAATTTCGGCTATTTTAAAAATAGGTACCTATATATTTTAATTTTTTGTGTAAAAATTACCTAAATTTTTTTATCACTATAAACTAGTGCTTGACTGCGATCCCACCTGATGGTAAGCAGTGATGCAATCGTTGATGGTGAGGCGCACTAGTTTATTAAGAGCCTATTCACTCTAGACTTGAAGACACCTAAATTATAACCGAAATATAAACTTGAGTGCGTCACCAACGGTAATGCGCTAGCGTAGTGCATCCCATATAATTTGCTTGACGTTAGGATATAACTAATTTATTTCAGAGACACTACCTAAGTGGCATCTTCTTCTTCTTCTTCTTCAACGTGTTGCGTCTATCTGCGCAACACGTTGAGGCCTTCATAAGTGTATTCAAGTAATATTTGTGCGCTTGAATTGATTGATTATTGTGACTTAATGACAGTGCACATTTGAGACCTCGAATGGTTTATGGCAGACAGTATACATATAATCGGTCAACAGGACTTTTATCAATTACACACAAGATTATTCACGATGGTTCTAATACACAGTTTTACACAATATACTTAATCTTAACACTTATAGTCGTCATTATTCCAGGTACCTACAAGTTGTACATAAGTATAGAACAAATGAGACGCGCGCTTAGAATTGATTAAATAAGATAAAACTAATTTCAGAAAATTAAGTTATGAATAATTAAATTAAGTTATAAAAAATGCATTCAATTGTCAACAGTAGTTAAGAAGAGAACTTAACAAACATTGCTCATAACTGACTCAAGCAGATGTTCTTAATTAGTGCAGATCTAATTAACACTGCAGTATAGCGTATAAGCAAGCTGTGGTGCCAGCGGGGTAGTCAGTAGTATAATCACGTATTGTGCCACCTCGCCGGGGGACACTTGTGTCATAAATTTTACAAGTGTTTACTAAGAATATTTATTTAAAATTTAAATAAATTCCTGGCGCAGTGTCTTCTTGTTCAACTTACTACGTTGTCTCAAGACCAAGGTATATTATCTTGTGTTCCCAGTGACGACATAGCTCTGAAACGTGAAGAATCAGAAGAAAAAAAAGTTTTTTTTTTTGAAGGCTTAAAGTCAGTCTAAGGGAAAGGGTTATTCTTGCAGTTTCCTCTCATTGCATTAGTAATAAAGATATTCCCAGAAGAAGAATCGGCAAACTTAAGTGGCACTAAGCGTGGCACATTGTTCACAGAGCAGTTTGATGGGGCAGAAAAGTTTTGAAGTAGCAACCACGTACATTATGGGCCGGCTTCTACCATTACTTCACCATAGACTTTTTGATGAAAAAACTCGCCTGCATTCCTTCAATTCAGGTTTGTGTTTTTTTTAACAATCCCACAGAAGGCGACTGTATTAGTCAATTCAAACGGCTTTATCTCTAGAACGACTTTAGCTAGTGTTAGTTGTAGGCACTTGATTTTCCACGTTCTCTTCACAAAAAGATTATAGAGCCTTGCGGTTATTTTATTAATCTTTATCCATGAGTCCTTCTCTAAATTCCGACGATATGGAAGAAACATTTTTCTCAAGTGTCTTCCGCTACTGAGGTAATTACAAAGATCCCATGACACCTTTCCACCATTTATCTAATTCCGTTGTGATAATTACCAGCTTCTTAGTCGGTTAATGTTAATTTTGAGAGGATCAAGTAATTCCGGCTTTTGGTAAATATTTACTGAATAAAACGGTTCTATCGTTAACACTCTAATGGTATAGGGCTGCAGTCTCGCTGATAGCGGGTAGCGGAGTGAAGATGGAGCCAGACGGCAGCGGTGTACTTCACAGTGTACATTGTGAGTTCAAAACTTGTCTAGTTTAATCATTTAAAATACCCGGTTTTTAAACTAAAATAACCTCCTTCTTTTTGAAGTCAGTTAATGAATGTGACAAAGCACTCATAATCTGCCGTAATTTACTATATTTAATAATACCAAATACTTCTCAAATACTTCTCTTGCCGACCAGGGCTATGGATCTGGTGAAGGGTCGCGCATCCTTACCATTCACGCAGCTCAGGGGTTGACTTGCGACAACGTCATTATAATTAACACAAAGTCAAGGAGGCTCCAGATCCACGACAGCATCTCCCACACAGTTGTCGCGGTGTCGAGACACACGGTCAGCTGTGTGTACTACACCGACGACGCCGACGACGCTACGGGCCGGTTCGCCGGGAAAGCGATGGATGCGCCTACTAAAGTGGTCGTCGAATACAACCTTAAGACGGCCATGCAGCATCGAGACACCGCAGTCATAAAAGCTCTAATGGAGTTAGTGAAGACTCTAGGCGGCAAATAAACAAAAATCCCTTTACCTACCAACCCTAAAAACCCCCACTACATAGCATAAAGTATTAGCATTAAGTATAAATAATAGAAGAAAAAAAAATTTAAATATTGTATGATTTTGTAATAACATAGTAATAAGCAAAAAAAAAAAGAGTCTGAGGTGTACTCGCGTAGTTTTTAAGCTTAGTTATAAGTGTGAAGATGAATTATAAACAAAAAGTGTATAAACAATTATTGTGCATGTTATAGAAAAGTGCGCGGACCACCATGTCTGCGGTAAAATATATTAACAAAAAGAATAATAATCTACACTAATATAATAAAGAGGTAAAGTTTGTTTTTTTGTTTGTAGGAGGTAATCTCTTGAACTACTGGTCCGATTGGAAAAAATTTAGCAGCAATAGAAAGCTGCTTTACTCCTGAGTGACAAAGGCTATATTTTATGTACGCGGGCGAAGCCGCGGGCAAAAGCTAGTAGCAAATAATTTCTTAAACAAAATTCTAGAGACTGAATAAATGTGAAAAAAATGAAAAAAGAAATAATTTCTTAAACAAAATTATAGAGACTGAAAATCTATTGTATCAGAAGTATCGTCTATCTTAGATAACGCTAATATTTGTTTGTTTCTCACTCATTGAATCTCAAAGGTTGATTGGACATAAATGATGTACCTATGAGTGGTTTTTTTATGGTGGGAAAAATCATCTAATGACGAGTACCGCTCTTGAGCGGAGCTGGAAATAGTGTCAGACTCTTACTGACTAAACGAACCACCCCATTACTTCTTAGCCTTCATACTGGGGTCGGACCTTCCTTTCAGAAACCGGACCGGTGCCCTAGTAGGCTTCGGCCCTGCAGATTGGCCTCTACATTTCTGTGCCGTTGACGACCTGGCTTGGTTTGGACTGTTACCAGACTACGGCTAGCTACTCATTGCTTGCCGTCCGCAAGACCGTGTCTATGGTGGCCGGAAATCGGGATCGGAATCGGCGGTATATGAGTGCTGACTGGTAATTTTTTATTTCGAGTGAATTTTTCTTTAGGATAATTTTTTTTTTACCTGGATGGACACGCTAGCAGAAGCCTTATAGTCATAAAAATAGTAAACATACCTGTAATAATTTTCTCCAATATTTCATCATCTCGTTATCCTCCCGCCACTCGCTATTATATAAACTTCGCCTTCGAAGTGATGGCTAAAGTTAAAGGGATGTTTAAGGTTGTTGATGACTATTGTTTATCTCTTTCGTTAGATTGTTCTGCTGCTATAAATAGAGTTTTATTCGTCAATTATGTTTTCGTTGTTGCAAGCTCGATTTCCGGGTTGTAGATGTTTTTAATCGGCTTTAAAAAAAGAGGAGGTTCTTAATTCAAGTGTTGTTCAACAATATCTTCGCCAACAGTCAAGCGATTGATGATTTCAATGTGAAAGTTCACATTGTATAATGTTAACTACTGCACTACCACTATTGTTGTTTATTCTTCTATTCTTATTCTTCTTTGACATTTTAATCTATTTTTTATAATTAAAGTGTATTTTTTCATTTGGGGTTTGGATGTAACCTGTAACGCGTTCAGTACAGGAGCTGGGTTGCAATGTTCAACTAGCAATTGCAATATATAGAAGCCAGAGTTGATAGCGACGTCATTAGCACTGACCGACTCAATCAGTACCCGTCAGTGTCATGTCATTGCTCTACCTCGTATTGAATTGACACTTGCAGAGTAGTTTCACACGTCGCTGGTGCACGGCCTCAAGGCTCTTTGATGGCGTATACCAGCAAACGACAGAAAATAATAGCATTAGAGCTCTCCAGTGTTATTATGTTCTGTCAATACAATATCTTCCAACACCGCGTCTTCCGCTACGCGGTCGCCACTCCAAAAAGATTTACCTTTCAACTCCAACGGCCATCTGTTCTGCGACCAATGTGCTCTGCCCATTGCCACTTTAGTTTGGCGATTCTTCTTCGGTGTTAGAAGGCCTCTTAGAAGGTGAGAAGATGCCCTGGCATGGGTATCCAGTGGATGTGAGATGCACAGAACAGTTCATTGGGGGAGGCCTATGTCCAATAGTGGACGTTTTTCGACTAAAATGTTGTTGATAATGATGATGAGTACAATATCAAATGGATGGAATGAGCAGTGGTTGCAACGTGGAAATAGGTCCAGCTTACGAGTATTAGATTGGTAATGTGAAATCAAACCCAGCCAGGCGCGTTACTTTGTGTAATTTATTTCATCACCACTGTTCTCAAAATGGTGAAGGAAAATATTGTGAGGAAACTGGTATGTCCTCGAGTCAAAATTGTCTAAAAAAATGAAGACATGTGACATCCATCAATCCACGATTGTGGTCCATTCCCTTTCTTCTGGAGGGGAAAGCTTGAGTTCCAGCAGAGAGAATATTGTTACGCAGATTTATGCTATGCTAACTAAAGAAATATAATAATTGCAAAGATCTGTACATCTGTTAAGAAGTTACTATAGGTCTTTACGTAAAAAGCTAAAGAAATACTTTTCACTTCGTGTTTTGTAGTAGTTTTTTCTACAACAAAAATGTTAGGTAAGTATCTGGATTGTCCTCGAGAGCCCTGTTGAGGTAATTCTTCCATTAATTACTTAGGTTCGGCCTTTGTGTTGTTTTTTCAATAAACCGACGCAGTAGTGTTTACAAATGTTTTCTACTTTATGTTGTCCCCAGGGTGCCATCTTAGGAACATTTAGTGAGACTACTAACCTTTAGATTCCAACTAGATTCCGACTATAATTAACAACAGTAGGCCTGGCTAAGTTTCGGCAGTTTCTCTTCGTATCGAGTGGAGATTTGTAAAGGGAATATAGGTGTAACATTGCCTGGAGGAATGTTTTTTTTGTTTGTTTTTTTTTTTAATTAGTAGGGCCGATGCGCGGAACGTGGGACACGTGGTCCTAAAACTTAAAGACCGACTGAACGGACACCGGTTTGAGAGATAGAAAGAAATCATAAAACGATTTTCCACATATTAAAAAAAGAAAAACCTAGGGATACATTTCCTGAAATTCAGCATTGAAGCCTTTTTCGAAGATTTGAACTTCGAGGACTATTCGCTTCTATATTGTGTTATCAACCGTAGCTTCATACAAAATTATAAGGCTCGATAAAATGTTAAGCGGCCATAAACAGCACAATCTTGAAGTTTCAACATTTTATTATAGAAACTACATTAAGAGCAGATTGTTACTATCTCAAGCAGTAAAATATGTCAAAGTATAAATGTCGTATCTTTTACAAACACTATACTTTTTCTAACATTAAAAAAAAAACCGCCGCACACCCGCAACTGTACGCTGATTCAACTTTTTTTTTTTCTTAAACAAACAACATAAAAACATGAACAGGAAATATGAATTGATTTAGACATAATAATCAGTTAAAATCACTTAACGAAATATACTAAAGCTGTGATCAGTTTGATATATGTAAACCTATATTTCAACAATCTAATTTCAGCTGCAATGCTGTGCTGGACGAAAACTGAGAACTGCTATGCTTTTCTGTTTCGCATCTCACAAAATTGATTTAAAATTTTCCATGGAGGACTCGAATTTTTTCATGAAAGACTCGAATTTTTTCATGGAAGACTCGAATTTTTTCATGGAAGACTCGATTTTTTTCATGGAAGACTCGAATTTTTTCATGGAAGATTCCGCTAAGAATTGTGGTTATAGATAATCTACACTAATATAATAAAGAGGTAAAGTTTGTTTTTTTGTTTTTTTGTTTGTAGGGGGTAATCATAGTCATAGTCATAGTCATAGTTATTTATTGGTAAGGGATTCTTACAAGTCATAAAGGTACAAACGGTAGAGGTAATCTCTGGAACTACTGGTCCGATAGGAAAAATTTTAGCAACAATAGAAAGCTGCCTCACTCCTGAGTGACATAGGTTATATTTTATGTACGCGGGCGAAGCCGCTGGAAAAAGCTAGTACTGATATATTTTACACATAATACTGCACATCTAATAAAGTTGACAAAAAATAAAAGACCCGTTTTGACATTAATTGTTATTATCAATTACATTATGCAACCATCTATATTACACTGTGTAGGTAACTATTATGAAATTACATTAAAACACTTTATATATTTAAATATAGTTATTAAATATTATTTTACAGCTTCGTTTCAAGTTCTAGGGTTTTTCACAAATGTCAAAACGTACCTTTTATTTTTTCCTGTCGTTGAGTTAGAACAAATAAAATCGAGAAGATTGTTTGCATGTGAAACCGAAGGCTATAGTTAGCAGAACATAAACCTTGGTTATCAATTCCCGAAGCAGTTATTATAGAGAAATAGAAAGTATATTGCTTGCTGGTAAAAACACCATATTTTTATGGTGATAAACTTTATGGCGAATAAAAAGGGTTTACAGTTTTATGTTCGTTTGGTTTCATGGCGAAAGATATTTATTTTTAAATTATATTCTATACTCGTTTTTATTACTCGATTGTTTTATGGATTTCCTTGAATGTGAACACTGAGATTTTATGTATGTTTTTTATTTACTTAGTTATGAAGATTGCAGATGTGACCGATACTTTTACAAAAAAATAATAGTCAGATAAAGAATTGGTTTTTGTTTTTGTCAGAGGGTAATGCCGTGTACACTGCTCTCACCTTGAGAGCAGTGGTGGCCGAGTGGTAACGGCCCCGACTTACGAGTTGTGGGTCGCGGGTTCGAACCCAGCCAGGCGCATTACTTTGTGTAATTTATTTCATCACCACTGCTCTCGAAACGGTGAAGGAAAACAACGTGAGGAAACCGGCATGACCTAGAACCAAAAATTCGAAGACATGTGACATCCACCAATCCGCACTGGGCCCGCGTGGTGGATTATGGCCCATTCCCTCTCCTAGAGAGGAGGCCTGTGTCCCAGCAGTGGGAACATTGAAAGGCTGATGATGAATGCCGTGTAAATATACAAATCACTTGAAAAGAGCTGTTGACATTGTAGGATTTCAAAAGAACGTTAAAAGAGAAAAAGTAAAGTGAGATGTTGACATTGATTGTGCACAACTTCTTTGAAATTAGGTTTAGATACAAAAACAAAAGATACGATACATTATAGTAAAGAAACACCGCCGGAGGGTTTACGAGTTGTACAGCGTGAGTTACAGGTTGCGTGTGCCTCACGCCTCCCACGACACGACTTTTTCACTCCCGATGACATTTCCAATCACTTAAAATATTCCCCAAAGTTAGCCAAAAAATATTCGTGAAACGAAAACGCTGTACAAATGAAATGGGCCAGTAAATAAGTCAGCGCTATTAAGCGACTGTAAATGGTGCCACAACGGAGCCATCGGCGGTAATCAAGCGATTCGGCGACCACGGGGGCGCGGCCGCAACCAGAGTTATTGCTGCCTGTGACGCCCAGCCGCGGTCAACACCTCGTGCTTTTACATAATTTAATATTTTCATGAGCTATGAGGTCCCTGCTAACTTTTGCAGTATACTTCAACAGTGGCTTTGTATAATGATCTCGAGGTTAAGAGAACAGAAGATCCGATTCAGCTAGCACCTATGGGCTCCTATCTCCCGTCCGCAAATTATATATATATGGCAGAAAATAAATAAAGGTATTAAAATTATTAATTTATTTACACATCATGCCTTTAAAGATGTACATGATGTGTAAATAATTTATAAAGGCGGACTTAGGTATTTTCTACCAATCAACTTTTGGGTGCAATTTTTTTCAATTTTACAAGTGCCCATTTATTTCACATAGGCCCACTATGTGAAATAAATAGATTTTGACTTTGACTTTGAAATTTCCTTTTATTTTTGACACCGGTAAGTATAAATTTCCGTCGCAACTACTACTATGACTACTACTACTAAACAGCGCAGGGGTTTGCTTGTTAGCCGCACCGCTTCCTGGAAATTGTGCAAGCGTATTACGAAAATAATTACTGCACGACTTTTGTATCGACCTGAACACGGTTTATGCGTTCTAAGTGAAGTTACAAGCGAAAATGTGATACGGAAATGGATCAGAATATTCGAAAATACTAAAAATTTGTTACTCCCTCTTCTTCTCCAGAAGAGAGAATAACAAATTATACTCTCTACGTTTTAACACATCTGACATTCGTTTAAACAAGTAAATAAATAAATAAAATAAAAAATAAAAGGTGAATTTCTCACTAGTACGCTTTAAAATTTGGGCCGAGGTCAAAGAGCCCCTTGTTAGAAATAAGCTTTTTATAAAAAGCTTAATATAATTTATTAATTAACCAATAAAACTGCCTTTTCATAATAAATAAACTTTTAAAAATACATTTTATAAGAGGACTCCAAATTTAATGGGACCTTTTTAATAAGCCAATGAACCGACACGAAACATAATAAGCTTAGTCGTGTCAAGCTGACAGGTGATGTAAAAATATTCGGCCTTTGATAATAAACGGTAAATTATGTCAGAAAACATTGTCCATTTATAAACATCTTGAAATAGTAACCATTGCAATATTAGATCCATGCCTGCTAGGGATAACGGGTAAATATTAAAAGGGATTTTTATTATTGATTATGAATTAGTACTTAACTTTGATCCCACCTGATGTAAGAAGGGATGCAATAGTTGATGAAGCGCATTAGTTTATTAAGAGCCTATTTATTCTAGTCTCGAAGACACTAAGTTATAAATTTATAATCGAATGACAGGAAGACCGCTGCAGGCAAATTGTTCCAGTCCATACGATGATTTTCAGTCATGTACGAGATATAAACGACGAAGCGAAACGCTTACTCCGGACCGTAGAAGTTACTCATGATACTGGGACGCAAAAAGCAAATGAGGTAGCTTAGTCAGTAAAAGTCTAACAAGCCTTCTCGCTCCACTCTAGAGGGAGAGAAGTTATTAGATGATTTTCCACCTTAAAACAGTAATATTAAACAGAAAATTTGAGGATATGGTTTTAATAGGGTTTGCACCCCACGTTAGCTAACTCGTGTCACAAATTCGTGTTCTATATCGAGCTCCAGGAATGTCTCTCCATCAGAATTCGTATTTCTCCGAAATGGGACATATTACTCGCCGACAGATATTAAATGTTTGCTCTGGGGCGAAGATAATGAGCCAGCTTGTACCATGAGTTAACACAGCTAATGTTTACTATGGAGGTAAATTAATTACGTCGAACAAACATTGATTAGGTACACCTGGATGTATACACGCAGCGTTAATGTGGCTAGCCAGGCTATGGCAAAAAGCCGCCTTTGTACTTTTGTGATATGAAAGAAAGAAAGAATAAAAACAGTTTATTTACGCGTAATGACACAAACTTAACAAACATAAGGAAGATATGCGCCACTTCCGCGCAAATCGGCCGAACGCTCAGCATAAGGCTGTGGCTCAGGGGCCCTAGACAAGTGGCAATCGCTCCGTGTCGAATCCATTTCTAAGTTCGATTTCGCCTTAACGATGTCGACCACAAAATGGTAGACAAAGAGACATCGACTAACATATCGATAAGTCGAAGTGTTGGTTCGATAAAATAACAACTTCTTGGCTATGGTTATCGAATTAAAACGTCCAATTTGACGTATAAACAACTAATAACAATTAGCGAATCGAAAACGTTTGACCACGTGACTTTTCGAAGGCATATGTCAGTTCCATACATTTCGGAGTTTCGAATTTCGTTATCGTTAGTGAGAATGTGACTTTGTCTAAGCCCCCAGATATCATTATTTATCTGTTGAATCAAATAAGGCAGCTCGGTGTCGTATTTTTGAATTCAGTTTATAATAGAACTGTCTAAAATGACTGTATATTCTAAACACACAAGTTAAGCAAACCAAAATACTAGTTTCAGGTGTGAGTTGATATGTCAGTCAGTCAGTTTCTCCTTTTAAATACACAACCTACTCAATACGTCTTACGTTATGTACACACGGACATAACGTGGCCAGATCTCAAAATTGATCACTTCATGATGTGATTGTCCATTTCATGATATGTGTGGCATTTCTAACTTTTAATAATAAAGTACAAACTTAAATGTGATGGTCTTGTTAGTACAAACACAACCTCAATAATGAAAATTAAATTATTGAGATAGTCATCATTCAAATAATAAGTAAATTGCAATTACATAAAATCGTATGTTTGTTGTTGACAATACTAAACCATAGATAAACTGCTAATTCACAGCAGTCAATCAGAAGTTACAAGTATTAGATTCAGGCCTATTTGTTGTATCAAATAAGGCAGCTTTGTGTCGTAAATATAACTTCAGTTTATAATTTAACTGTCTAAAATGACTGTAGGTATATTCTAAATACAAGTTAAAGGAAACTAAAATTAACCAACAACTGACGAACCTAATACAATAGCATTTTCCTTTTGCTTCAAAGTAAATAATTTCGCGCAAAAAAGGCATGACACATGAAATTCGCTCAATCTGTTCAGTGCACAGTGACGTCACGCCAATGAAGCGATCAATCAATTTCTGTCGTAATCTAGTCATACTTCCATATGACGGAGATTGCACGCATCTGCGACTGGCGCACATAAAGACACGCTTACACTTGCGCGAGCAGAGCCGCGTTTTATAATCGCAATCATTTCACATGTATCAGCCGCGTGATTGCTCGGCGCGATAACTCAAGGGTGAAACGTATCACACATTTCACTTTACTTTAAAAAGCGACAGTATTCAGAAGATCTTATTGGATAGTGTGCTCTGATAGAGATGTAATGGTCTCGAAAATGTTGTTTCCTAGACTTATCTAAGAGATTAAAGAACCGGCAAAACAAACCAGGGTTTGTTTGTTGTTGTGGGAAATCATCGAATTATTATACTCCTGCTTTATAGTGAAGCGCGAGGGCGTGACAGATTTAACTGACTGAAACCACACCTACGTTCCTTCTTTAATCTTTGCCTTCAACATAGCTTTTGCAGAAATCTTTTTGAGGCGCGCATGAAACATTACGCGCCTTCGACGACTTGGAGTATGTGGTATGTTACGGTGCGGCCAGACGGCGAGCTACCCATTGCTCGTTGTCTGCAAGCCCACATCAAATATCCTTTTTTTTCAAGTAGGTTTTAGAACTTTACAGTAAGAACACACAAAAGTAACAAGATAATTTATTTTAAAATAATAACGAAGAACCTAATTCTCAAACAGGTCCTCGATTCACACGCAGGATTTGTGTTTTTGAAACCAATAAAGAAAAACCTCATTTGTTACAAAATGTTCACCTAGCCTGGCATATGATGTGCGCTCGCTTCAAATCACGCTTAATAACGACTTCGGCTTCAATTGTAAATAAACTGCACTGTATCGGTCGCTCGTTTGATTTTCAGCGTTTTCCAGCAATCAATTTCATTGACACTGTGTCCTTTCACATAGGGTGAGATTCATTCACTAAGCGAACACGGTGTTGAAAATTCAGTGTTGTGTGTTCGTGAGGTATAAAGAGCGAGTCGTGTGTCGGTGTCCTAATTTCGTCGTTACCAATAAAGGCAATTTGATGGCAAATGGAACTGATGGGTGGTCGTTATAAGTCTGCGAGGGTTCTGAGACGAATTGTTTGTGATTTGTGTATTTTTTTTTTATAAACGCTTCAACGATCAGCAATAATGAAAGAGAAGGCAGAGAGGGATGGCGTGAGGGTTGATAGGTTAGAGTGGAAGAAGAAAATGAATTGTGTTGACGACACGTAACGTTACTGATCACGAATCGATCACGATCAGGAAGGCAATGTTGACAAACAATTTGACAAAATTGTTATTTTGCCATGATCATTATAAATTAGGTATGTTTTTGGAAGCTCGGCTTAAATGCCATCATGATTTTTTTAGGTCGGAAAAATCATCGGATTATGAATCCCGCTCTTGGGCGGAGTGAGAGACAGTGTCAAACTTCTACTGACAAAATGACCCACCGTTCCTTCTTGCCTTAGTTCCAGGGTACCGGCTCCACTTTCGCATCAACCCTTGGACCCACATTAGTTCCAGGGCACCGAAGCGCAGTGTTTCGCTTTCGCACCAACCATTGGCCCCACATTAGGTTCAGGGCCCCGGTGTTCCCCTTTCATTTACACATAACCCATGAAAGTTGGACCACTAACATTGTAAGTTAAATTACTATGTGATTTACGTACATAATTACAAACGTAAAGTACCTACGTACGACAATGGCACCTGAATTGCTGGTTCCTAGATTAATCCTTGCGTAATTAATTCTGCGTTCATCCAATTAACTGCCTCATTATCGTGACGCAGTCATAATTCAGCTATATTTAGTCAATTTATGTACATATATAAATGATTCTCACACTGATTGATATTATTGACTGGTGTACACGAATAAATGTCCTTTATTTGATTCGATTCTTTATTCCAGGCTTAGGTATTGTATTGTATTTCGGGCTGGTGTCCGCAACTCCACAAATAAAGCGTGTATTTTGCGAATATTTTGTATTAAAAAAGATACCATTTGTAATGTTGATTTTAGAATTTGTAAACTGTGTTATAATACATTACTTTATCTATATCTTTGCCCATGAAATTGTAGTCTTATGATTGCACATTTTGAACTGTGATATCTTCAAATTAACTTTATAGTCAGTCCGTTATTTCCGTTTTAAAATGAGTAATTTATCGTTTTTTTTTTCTCAGAAAACCTATGATCTTTAAACAAATGCGTGCCTATACTACATTAGTTTAGATAAACCAACATATCTTGATAGAAATAGCAAATATATACAGTTGTGATTCAGGATTTTGTTCATAAGCGTAGATATATACACTTAATTATATTCCTGCAACGCTGTAACAAACACAGTGTAGAGCAAATCCCAGCTATAACCGAGAGCAGCCATATTAACCTGTACGTGCTGGGACTGCGCGGTTAAGAGCGAGCAACCGTTAAAATTACGCAGGTTAATTATTTATAGTGGACAATTAAAGAACAATGTGTTAAATTTTATAATCAAGTGTATGGCTGAAAAATATTTTCAAATACTTGTATAGTTTTCTCATTGAAACAGTTCTAATACAAGCCGTTTTTTAAATCTAGCTGTTTACGGAATTTACGATAGACTTACAACAAGTTACGACAGACTTACAATAATTACATAAAAAAAAATAACATTTACTAGGTTTTGGTTGAAAAAAAAAATACACGATTGCCGTAAGTTTTCATTCAAGAGAAGTAAATTCAAAACTGTATTTTTTTTGCCATTTTCACGATATTAAACGTGTGTGAGAAATCTGGGGGCCGTTTTGAAATATTGTAAATGAAATATTTACTTTGTTAGACATGGTCCATCTATTTTTGGAATAACTTATTAAAATTAGTGTACCATGTGTACCAACTCTGTTCAATATATGCCGCAATAAGTTTGACTGTTCAGATCTTGTGAAAAGTTTGTGCTACCTGGTCCCTCGTACAGTACAGAGTAGAGAAGTCCGTTCACGATGTTTGTTTGCAACTAATCTTTGTCACATCAACTCAGGCGCACGCTCACCGCTGCACCGATTGGTCGACACTTATAATAAAAAGTTTGGATCTATTGGTAATATTATATATCTGAATAAAAATAGTTTCAAAAATCTAATTATTTCCACTTTAAAGGAACAGCCATAATTTTTTTTTTTATATGTTATTAGATTATTTTAACTTCGCTTTATCAAACCGAGTAATTTTAACCATGTTTTAAGTACCTTAAGTTTGCCTTTATTGTAATTTTTTACAATAACCTATGCTAAGTATTTTTTATGTTAATCTGTGGATAGCGTCGTGAGTAGTATATTTGTTAGTTTTATTGTTTTAATCATCTGTAATATTTAATATACTGCTGTTTGTTGTCCCTAACAAAATAAAATAAAATAAACTAAACAAATGTTTAGTTTACAATGAAATTATTTAGTACTACTATATAATGGATACAGATTCGCATCAGCACTCAGTCTCGGCAGAAGCCTTATGCTACGTTTACATGTGGGCCCAGTCTCGGCCAATCGCCATTATGTTAACGGAGTTTCCCTGTTTATACAATGACTACATAATAGCGAGGGGCCGAGGCTGGGCTTACAGGACAGCTGTCGGATCTTGCCGACTCTGAAGTTTTAAGTTTAGGAATTTTAGCACTTGAAAACTCGTACAAAAATAAAGGTTATAAAAAAATTAATGCTTATAAATAAAGAACAAGCTCCCGGAAAATGGGGTTTCAGCCCTAAATGTGAACCAATTTAAAAATCGACTGGATAAATATTTACTCAACTGCAAGAAATGAACTAGTGGAAATTAACAGGATGCGGGCATTATCAGTTGTTTCAACTGCCTGCCTGTCTACAAATAATAATAATAATAATATATATAAATAATAATAATATAATATATATTTTTTATATTTTTAAATGTTTTTTTTAAATATTTTTTTTAAGGAAATATTTAAAAATATACTTAATATGATTGTAATGTAAATAAATGGAATAATAATATAACAATTTTTAACAACAATAAAAACTGAAAATTGCATTTATTTGTTTAAACCATTTATTTTTTTATGAGTTTTCAAGCGCTAAAATTCGCAGAGCCAAGATCCGACGGCCTTAATGTACATGTAAACGTAGCATTACAGAGAGCGCTGCACTGGTGTCACGCTCTTAAATGGGTGCCTGTAAAGCAATAAGCAGCTGTGAGAAGTAAACGAGTGCATGTTGTTGTGCCATCAGTGCTGCACGAGCGCCAGGTAAGGGAGCTGAGGTGTGGGCTGGCCCGTTCTGCTAGTAGATAAAGTTTTGAACCTTATGTTCTTAACATAAACCGGTTTAAACCGGGTGAAGTAACTGGAAAAGTTAGGTTAATATTCATAAATTAGATTGCATTGTCACGAGGAACAAACATAGGAGTAAACATTTAGATAAAAGACAGACAAATACCGGGACTGGTAAATACAAACAATCTTAGCATAATACCTACTTGACAACAAATAAACCATATAAACATAATTTCCTTAATTTTTTTGCTAATTATAATTTAATTGTTCTACTACAAACGCTCTAGATGCTAGTCGAATTTCGTAGTCGAGTAGGCTGCGAATGTAGGCAGCATATGCGGCGGCTGCACGAAACCGTCTGCAGCTGCACGGCTGGTTTTTATAAGTAGTAGTATGGAATTTTATGAAAACCATTCCAAATAGGGCTGCGGCTGCAAGTCGCGGCAACACTCGGAACCGAGGCTCGGCAGCACGACAGGTTTTATATACAGTAGTATGGATTTGCGTACAAATATTCCAAGCGTGGCTGCGGTTGCTTATGCTACTTCTGTGTGTTCTGTCTGCATCGTAGTCTGCCATAACCTTTAGCGTAGCTCCCGCTCCAAACGTCCAAAGACGTGTATTTTCACATGAATGGTGTCAGACAAGACGTAGATCGCAATGACGTGGCTGTTACCCTACTTACTGATGCATCACGACGTGAATGTGTTAGCATGAGCACAGACACAGTGTAGCCGCAGGATGCTGACACCCAGTGGGTTGGTGGGAACATAGTTAAACTTATTATAAATATAAAATTTACTTTCATTATAACATTCTTAATTTGTGTCAAACTTTCAAAGTCGGTAGTTGTTGTCGTTTCACAAAAGTAAAAAAAAATTAAATTTTCCAAAAAAACTTATAAATGTTTATATAAATCTAAATAAAAACTATAGGTATATACTATGTAATGTACCCATGTTCGCAAAATAAATAAATGATTATGATTAAATATCGATAAAAAAAATCTAAATCTTTTTCAGTTGCTTTGGGAACAGCAAGTTTCGTTTGTTTAAATAGACAAAAAGAAGATCCGAACCCGGTATGAAGGCTAAGAAGACACGGGGTTTAGTAAGTAAGAGATCTATCTATCTATCAGAATTCGTCATTAGATGAATTTTCTAACTATAAAAAAAGCTACCTAGGTTAGAATAGAAATAATCGAAAAACGTACCTCAACTGTGGCTACCATTTAAGGAGTGGCTGAAGGGATGTCCCAGCGTCCTCATCTTCCGCATGAGGCAGGTCCTCATTTGACATGGTAACCTGAATGCATTAAATTCGATGAGTAAACAATAAAAAACAAAAAATGGGCCGAGTATAAAATAATCAATTCCGATTCGTTAATTACAATAAAAAACGCAATTGAATCGTTACGAGTCGTTCTTTATGTTATATTTCCTTCAATGACTCTCCAACAATGCCAATTTGTAGCGAGTGTAGCGCGACACAAAAGCCAAGTGGTCTTTTTTCCCGTTTTCTCCTCATCAGCTCGTGTAGGTTGGAATATGTCGCATCGAATGCACCAACATCGGCATTTCCCAGCAAAGAGATGAACAGTTCAATCCTGATTGCCAAAAAGAAAAAGAACTTTTTCCTTTTTCAAGGACCAACGAGTAACAAGCTGGATGCTGAAGCTGGATTATGGGTAAATCATCCAATTATTTTCACACACCTTGCACTTAACTCGTGAAACTGTCCAAGTGATTGATCTCGTGGACAGAAATAAACTTGTTAGCATTTTTTTATTATAAGGTATTTATATGAGTTTCACCTGACCGATGTTAGTGATCAAATCTTGTTAATTAAATTTGGTCTACTTTCCAGGTACCGATTGAGCTGAATGCATGCATAAAGCATGCATATGTAAATCACATGAAAATGCAATATTATGACGACATCGAGCTGATTTGATGAGGAAGCTGAAAAGTGGCCATAGGAACTTGGCAATAAAACAATACAAACCCTTCGAATTTGAGCTCATTTGATTTGTATTGATAAGTACTTTGATCCTTTATGGTAGTCGGGGTCTGATGATGATTGGAAGGTGGCTGTGATAGGAACTTCGTAATAAAACGACACAACCACATCAAGTTTTTTTTTATATGATGGTGGGCAGAGGGTCTGGTGACGTAGGAACTTAGTAATTAAACGACATAGCCCCATAGAATTTGGGCTCGTATTGCCCTTTTGACAAATACTTTGATGCTAAATAGTGAACAGATCTGATTTGGAGCTGGAAGATCGCCATAGAAACTTGGTAATAAGGAATGGATTTGATGGGTATTAATTACTAGCTTTTGTCAGCGGCTTCGCCCGCGTACATAAAATATAGCCTATGTCACTCAGGAGTAAAGCAGCTTTCTATTGTTGCCAAATTTTTTCCAATCGGACCAGTAGTTCCAGAGATTACCTCCTACAAACAAAAAAAGAAACTTTACCTCTTTGTTATATATTTTTTTTATGGTAGGTAAAAATCATCGAATGACGAATCCCGCTCTTGGGCGGAGCGAGAAACAGTGTCAGACTCTTACTGACTAAAGAACCTACCCCTTACCTTCCTTGCCTTATTCCCAGAGCCCCGGTGTAACGCTTTCGCAACAAACCTCAGCTCAAAAACAAAAACCCTCAAAAAAAAAACCTCTTTGTTATATTAGTGTAGATATAGTAGGTATATACTGCGCTATTAAAGCTTGTTATAAAAAATATATTATCATGTACTTGTTTACATTTCCATTTATATAATGACAAAAAAATAGTCCAGTAAAAATAATGATTTCAGTGTTTGTTCAAGTTTTCTTAATTTTATATTGTAGTGTACTTCTCTAGTATTATTTATTTTTCTTAGTGCTTGCTTTTATGTTCAAAGTAAGTAGAACAGCGAGATTGAAAATGAAATTGTAAAATTAAGCCAATTATATAATAATTGGCTAAAGAAAATTATATTTAAACATTTGCTTACTATACCGACTAACAACGCTGTCCCGACTTTGGTATGAGTCGGGACGGTGAATTAGCTGATAAATCTGACAGATGGGTTTTCTTCTCACAAAAAAATTATTCGGCTCTGGTATGAAAGGCCAAGAAAGAACTGCAGCATTGGGTTTTTAGTCTGTAAAAAACTGATACTATCTGCCACGCCACCTAAGGTCGGGGCGGCGACCAATGGGTAGTCCGCAGTCCGGTCGTTTATTAGCAGTCCGGACCGAGCCCAAGTCGTCGACGGAGCGCAGTATTCCCGAGCGCCTCAAGGCGTTGTTAGCAAACTGTAGGGGCCCAGCAGGGTCGAAGCCTCCTAGGACCAACGGTTGATACAAAAGCGTATTACCAGAGCCTTGGGGTCAAGGCAAGTAGGGAACGGGGTAGGTTGTTTAGTCAGTAAGAGTCTGATATTGCTTGCCTCCTCGCTCAAGAGCGGATTCGTCAATTTTTACCTACTATAAAAAAAAAAAACAATTTCGGGAGATATCATTGGATGATTTTCCCATCAAAACAAAAGCTATTTGAGTATAGATAAATGATTTTCACCGACAGAAAGATGGACAACAAAGTGATCCTAAAAGGGCTCCATTTTTTAAGAAAAGACAAGCAATCAAAAACTTTTGCCTTAGAAGTTACAATATTAGTGTGATTAGGCGTACTAGCTCACTGAATGTGTTGCAGGTTGCAGGATATAGTAGAAAACGAAACCAAAAATAAATAATTCATCACTTGGTACAAAATAACACTCAATATTGAAAAAGTAGGTCACAGCGACAATAAAATCGATATGATTGAAATCACAATACGCGTACAACAAGAACATTAAAATACAATGTAGGAACATCAGCTGAAATTATAGGTTTACTTTACCAGTCATTTGATCCGTGCAATAACATATAGGTAAAGTATTTATTTACCTTACTCCTGATACTAATAAATAAATATCTGCCGTATACTTTCACTTGGGTTCAGTTGAAAACTAGCATCACGCAAATACCACTGAATAGGTTCCACGTAGCTGTCTGTCATATCTGCTAAACTGGAATTATTTGGCTCATTTATGAGCCGACTTCTAAAAAGAAGGTTTTGTGCTGACTTCAACCGAATATATGTTTTTTTTTATGTTTGTTCACGCATAGCTCCGTCGCTTGCCAAACGATTTGGAAAAATATTTTTTTGTTGGAACTGGTATACTTCCCAAATGGTCACATAGTCGCCAAGTCGGGATCTGATGAAGGAATCTTGGTGAAGTCGAGGGAAATTTTCTGGAATGCAAGGCAAAGATGGAACATAGGAGTGTGTTTTATGGTAGGTTTACACGCTTGCCAAGCGCTGGCCAATCGCTATTGTGTTTACGGGGTTTCCCCATTTATACAATGGCTACACAATGGCGATTGGCCGAGGCTTGCTAACGCTTGACAAGCGTGTAACCTACCATTAGACAGTAAAAGTCTGACACGTGTCTTGCTCCTACCTAGAAGACTAACTTGTAGATGATGATGATTATGTATACCTAAATCCACTGAGTCAGTTGCGAACATTTTGGACTTTTCTGTAATCACTTTCGTTGACAATTAAAAAGTCGCTCCGCCAGGTCTCGTTGCGGGCTGCTAGAAACCGAATCCAATCTGCTTATTTGCAAAATTAATTTAACAAGCAATGCTGTTGTGTTAATAAAGTCTCTCATATTAGAACGCAAATCTAAGTTATTAACAACGTGTACGTGTCTCTAATTGCCTGCCCTCAGGCGTGTTGTGTCAGGCTAATTAGTGCGATCTCTGTGTTGGCACGGTGCGGTGCTGGCAATATTCACTAAATTATAATTAGCCTCTAGAGACAATGAGAAGCATACGGCGCATTTGCAGGTTGAGAAGCTTACTTCACCAAAGATAACACAGACTAAATAGTTGAACCCAACAAACACCAACGTAAGACCTACAGAACTGAACACTAAACTATCGAATAAATGTATTTCTATTCTATTCTACAGGTTTTAAATTACAGGTATATTTCCACAAACTTTCGCCACTCTTACACTATACCTACTCTACACAGATGACATATCTTTAACAAATTCAGCTTGACGTCTGTATGCCAACTCAGAGACCCAGCAGAATGGTATGCCAGCGTCAGGTATATTTGCCTGACACATGCTGAGTTAGGCTCCCATTTGATGCGGTGTGCGCTTCAAGCGCACACCGCACTATACTATTTCTTCTTTTGTGTGTTTTTATTTCTGTTCAAGTTCTTTGTTACATCAAATAAATGTTCTATCTATCTATTTAAATTAAGTTACAATAGTGCAATAATTGCATTAATATGGTAATTGAAACTAAACGAGCACTGTCCAGCGTGTATAATGATTTAAAAACACCTCCTGGATATCGCAAGTTATTGCACGAGATTATGATATAATAAGTATAAGCATAATCAGATACATGTATATAATGCTAATAATCTTACTAATTAGTGTTGGGATTCGGGCCTCCTTTCTAGGAAAGGGAATGGGTCGTAATCCGCCACGAGACCACAGATATATGCGGTTAGCTTGCACTACGCCGCGGAAGTGCATCGGAGTGAGTAAGACTCTTGGCCGCCTATCTACTCACACCTTTACAGCAGAAATGAACACATTACTTCAGAAATCGTCTGACTCAGTTAAATTGCTAAAAGCAACACAGATACGTCGTATACCATAAGTTCTCCATCTCCACTGCATCCGGACTAGAAATCGTTTTCATGCTCATTTCTACTAAATATCGAATTTGTTACGCCTCTATTACATTCACGATAGAGTTTAAATTCCTGTTTCACCAAAATAAACGAAATCTTTATTAGATTTCCCCTTGCGCTGTTGTTTTCAAGTGTTATTGCAAATCTTGTTTCATTGTTGTGTATTTCAATTTCAAAAGCTCTATTTTAAAAACAAATATAAGGAAACAAATACAAAAGCACTTTAGTTTTATTTGAACACTAATACTTATTAATTTATGAAGAAAGTTTTATATAATTTAAATATTGGAGTAGAAGTGACTACAATTTTGAAATTAAAGTTAGTAGAACCTCCTCAGTAGATACGACAAGTGATTGATATTATTTGTAGAGACTAGAGTTAGTTTTATTATATAACTAATAACTGTAATAAAACTCTAACTATATATATATAGTTAGAGTTTTATTATAGTTATTAGATAAAATAAGTACCTAACTGGGAAAGTTACAAATATAATGTTTACAGATCTGATCATATTGCAGTTTCTCACAGAGCTGTGTTTTCAACATTAATTAGAACTTATTTGTATTCTCTTAGTGTTCAGTTTATTTGATTTTGCACATAGTAATAGTTATTGTACTTAGTTTTCCTGTCCACTTACAGCACAATAAAAATAAAAAATATTTTTTATTTTCTCTTTTTTTTTTGTTAAATTGCTTCTTGAAATAAGCAGTACCTTTGTACATTCTTTTTATCATATTGTTCTGTTTCTACGAATTATATGTGTGTTCTTTAATAGTAAAATAAATGAACAAATAGGTTTTCAAATTAAAAACAATAAATAGGGCTATATTGAAATCACACCTCTTAAATGGTATTCTTAATTACAGTTGTACGTCGACGACAAAATAATTAATTATGCTTTTACTAGAAATGTTAGGCCTTCCACTTAATTCATTGTAGTTTTGTGTTTTATTCATGTATGTATGGATGGGTGTTTGTTGCAAAAGCTATTGAATAGGTAGACCATGTCATAAATGACACAGTGTAATTTTTATCCTGGAATTATGTTCTCTTGGGATAATTTTCTATCACGCAGGTATTTGACAGCAACTGTCAAATACATTGGTCATAAACATTCTTTCGTTCGGTCAATCACTCTTTTATTCGGTCAAACATTCTATCATTAGGTTAACAATTCCACGTTTGGTAAAAGAATAAATGCGAAATATTGCATCATATTTTTTTTATATAAATAAAACCAAAGTCGTATTTGTTACACTATATTACTCTAGAACGCATAATTAGCACTGAATTCTCTCAATCTGATAACAGTATAGATAAGTCATTTTTAATCAGAAAATCACATTCTCTCATTTATATTAAACCAAAATTGCTAGAAACATTATGCTGCGCAGCAAACGAGTAAATGCCCGCAATATACCCTCTCAATCAATCGTACGCATGTAGTACGTAATTGCTGAGTCCCGAGTGGCCAGCGGGCTGTGAAATGACTGCAAAGGTGCGTTTACACGGGCAAACCTAGGTAACTTTCGTCGTTAATATGAAAGATATTAGGTTGGTTGGTTGATTTTAACCTTCCATAAACCATTTGAGGTTTTATAGACCCCAGTCAAACAATTTTTTTAAAAAATCAAACCATGTGTTTTTTGAACATTGAACCTGACAAACCTCACATGGTTTCCAATGTAGCTTTTGCACATGGTATATAGAATCTATATACCATGGTTGTCGAATATTATTATTTAGTAAATATATTCATCACAAGGGCGTTTAATATTGTTTACCGTAAATCTAAAGAGCTAGTTTATTCATTTCAGTTCATTAAAGAATCGGCGAATTGATAAAAATGGTTTGCTGTTGGAATGGCCTATGTCTATCTGTGGACTGCAGTAGATAATGATCATGACAAGAAAATCATAAGGAAAAAATATCAAGGTTCATTTTTTAACTAGTAGTCGATAGGCTCGTGTTTGACCATAATCCTGATAGTAGTTCTTATTTTTGTCGATAGATGGCGTTGTTAGTTCACCTCCAAATTCTGAATCACGCTGTTAAGATTTTCCGCCAATACTGTAAGGTGTTGAAGTAAGATTTTTTTGTCAACCATTAAAACTTTTGTATTCCGGAGTGTAAGCAGTATACCTTCGAATAAAATTACTTGAAGTCAGGGTATAGACCTTAACTAAAGCTCAACCAAGTCTTTGAGTTTAGAACCCCATAAATACCCCCAAGACGAGGGTTATTCAGTAAGTGAGAACGTAGACAGTTATGGAGCGCGCTTATTTAGATGTATCCTCTTCACTCCTAGATCAAAGACCTCAATAAGCTTTAGCCCCTAGCAAGTTTACTGTGATGGTAACACACGCAGATGATGCTATAGCAATTACCACACTACATTGAGCAAGCACTTGGTCGCTTACAAATGGGCCTCATAAGAAGACTTAGGGTCACTCAAAGGGCTATGAGTATCTTTGCTTTATCGAATCAGAAATGAAGATATCTGCAAGAGAACCAAGGTTGCAGGCATAGCGAAAAGAATTGCCAAACTTAAGTGGCAATGAGCAGGACACATTGCACGCAGAACGGATGACCACTGGGGCCGAAAGGTTCTGGAGTGGGGACCGCGTACCGGAAGACGCAGAGTTGGAAGGCCTCCCACAAGGTGTATCGTTGACCTGGTCAGGGTTGCTGGAATCCGATGGATACAAGAAGCACAGGATCGGTGTTTGTGGCGACGCTTCGGGGAGGCGTATGTCCAGCAGTGGACGTCTTTCGGCTGAAATGATGATGATGATTGAGCAATATGGAGAGCATGATATACTACGTGAGAGACTGCTGGATATAGGCTCAAAAGTATTAAAGAAGGGATCAATTCTTGGTTTTGTCATTGAAACATTTGGTCGTGTAAGCACGGCTTTAGTGCTAGACCAGCTCGAATTGAACTCGGATCTCGTTTAACACTTCACTGACCATGATTATTGTAATATTTCTGATTCTTGTAATACCTGTATTTATATGCTCTGCTGATATAATACGAATACGATATCTTGAATAAGACAAATAGACAATTATCTTATCACATCAGTTTCATATTAACGTTATTCAGTAATAATAAAAACCTGTTTTCATAAAAACCGGCCAAGAGTGTGTCGAGCCACGCTCAGTGTAGGGTTCCGTATTACACAAATTTTTCACAATGTAACAGAACCCAAACTACGATTTAACAGCGCCAAGAAACCCATGTATAAATTACTAAACCATTTTTCGAGAGATGGCGCTGTATCCTGTGGTAATTTTAACCGATTTCTATCTTTTTGTATGTTTTTGTGTGTCTACGAAAAAGGGAGTTTTGAAATGCAGTGTAGCTATATATAAAAAGAAAAAAAAATCAGGGTGGAGATTCATCAAATAGCTTCTCTCACTCTGGAGAAAGCGCGAGGGGATGAGACTTTTGATAATTTACACCCACAAGTGTTATTTCAGTTGCCCTTTCAGTTCCTCGTTCGTATACTACAGCCTACCGAAAAATATTTGTCTGTGAGATTATCCTATGAATGAATCACAAGGCTCATCCGTCCTAGTCAATATTCTTCCATAATTTCTACATCAGCATTTCAAAACTGCTTCAACAGTAAGTTAGTGTTCACATCAAAACCCTTATAGACTCGATATTAGAGTCATCTGTTAAATTACAGGCTCCCTGACTATGCGGGAGACTACGACTTTACGATCTCTTTGACAAATATATTTTATAAGACTTCGTAATCTTCTGTAAGCTGCGGCACGCAAAATGACTGTACGGGTAAAGGAGAAACTTTTTTATATCTTGGCTTGGAGTCATATAATTTTTTGTGCATATTTATACTGAGTCGGCTAACATTGTTCTGTCATATACATTATCGAAGAAAAAGTTTGGAGGAGGGGTATTAGGAGAGAAGAAAATAGCTTACGACTTATTCCCTGACCTAGTAAATATAAAAATATCTTAAAAAAAACTGGCTTTAGCCCGCGTCTTCGCTCTCAGACACAGAAAAATGATTTTGTGCAAACTTCACAAAAAACCATCTACTAAATAATTCAAACAAAGTCTAAACATTTGGTTTGGATAGGTAAGCCCGTTCTTGAGTTATAAAATTACGACGAAAAGTGGCATTGATTATTAAAACTGAGGTAAGCCGTTTCGTAGGAATTCGACAGCAAACATTGTGCCATGGAAAATTTCTGAAAAGGAAAACTGTGGCCCTAAAATGTTCAATTTTGACATGCCATCTCACCCACTCTGGAGTGGGAGAAGTCATTAGATGATGACCCACCTCCCAGAATTAAAACTGGTTGTTAAATACAGAAGAAATAGAACATCGTCTGAAAACGCTGTGAGCAAGCATGTTGATCTAAACATGTTTCTCGTCTGTCTACGGAGGTCGTCACCCCGCCGTGGAATATTTACAGGCTGCTAACATAATCAACAGTTCTGATTATTATGTAAAGATTACGTTAATTACGCTCGTGTACTGGATAATTACTAAAATAAGCAATTTATTTACGTTTGCGCGAGTTACTTGCCAACCTTATGCCTTACATAGAAATGAGAACCTTGATCTTGAATTTGAATATTTGTTCTTTAAAGTGTTCACTATGGTTGAAATTAATCTAATCTTCCCACACTTGTTAAATTATATAATTATTTTGATATACCTAGAATGGCTATAAATTCGGTTGCAAATCAATAAAATCTAGATATCATACAAGGCTGGAGTGAATAAGCTCTTAATAAACTAGTGCGCCTCACCAACAACGATTGCATTGTTGTTTGCCATCAGGTGAAGTCGCCATCACACACTAATTTGTAACATGAAAAAAACATTAATTTTTACGTTCTTAGAATAATTTTGCACATAAATGACAGTGCATCTAAACAAGAGTACTATAGACACAGGTATGTTATTATTAATTTATACAAATACATAATTTTACATAACATGTTCACCCTTAGCTTTAACACGTGTCTAAGTATTTACGCCCTGTGACTACCATTTTACACGCCGTGTCCATAAGAAATACGAAAGTTAACTGTTCTACTGATGGTCGTAAAGATTTCTAGTAGGCCATATTTTCAAACATAGACTGCAATTTATACTCCAAGCCTCCAAGAGATTGAGGTCTGGGCTAACCGAGGACCCATTGTCAGACTTAATGAAGTCCGGAACATTGGCTGCTAGTGAAGCAGTGATGCCTGGGAAATGTGGATCTTATCAATATTGACGTAGCAGAGACGATATCTCGCTATTTGAAAGAATAAAGAAGTGACATAGACGACGAGTAGATATTATATTCCACAACTGTTACACAACGTCGTCTAGTCCCAAGCTAAGCAGAGCTTGTGTTATGAGTACTAGACAACTGATAAAAATACTTATATATTTATAAATACATAAATATTATAGATAAATTACACCCAGAGACAGAACAAAATTAAACGTTCGTGCTCATCACATAAACATTTGTCCTGGGTGGGAAACGAACAGTCAGGGCCTTTAACCACTAGACCAACAGGCTAGTCAGTCATATAACTATTATATTAATAATTCAATTTTATATGAATACGAAACAGTTATTTTACGATCTTATCTCGACGTTTAGTGGAACATTTACACCACAGGCCTGGACTGTGCCGGTCATCTTTGTTTTTTTTTAATATCCCGCTCCATTTTAATTTATTAGAAATAGCTACACAGCAGTCCGTCAAAACTATATAGTATTTGAATGAATTGGTATTGTTTTAAAAACTTAGGAAAGAAAAAATTGAAACAATTTTTAGCTAGACTATTTATAGCAATATAATTAATGTAAAATGATATTTCTTTTGTATTCATACTTAATTTTTTTTTCAACGTTGAAGTTATTTTTATTTAATTATTACTCTAATAATAACTTAAGGTTAATAAACTAAAATTATATGTTCTAAGTGTATGTAATAATATTATCCTTTAAGTAGTTAGAAAATGCGCTTATTAAAGTGCTATGTGCTTATTAATTGCTAGGTATCAAAAATAAATGAAATAGGCCATCTTTTTCTTACATTCTTCGTCAGTAAATAATGAGGCTAATACAAGAACTTCCTGGCCGACTGACAGTGTGGAGTAAGAGGCTGTATCTCATGGAGGCACTGGGTGTAAATTTAATCAGCGGCGGCAAGCGCGGGCTCGTGAAAAGGCAACAATAGTGCCGCGGTCAGTAGCGTGGAGCTTCAAGTGCTACTGTCACACCGCAGCGTGCATGTGCGAGCATGTGAAATATATGTATATTAATTATTCGATTCAAAAAAATATTAAAGGCACCATTAATAATTACAACTAATACAAAAATCAAATAAAGTACGTGAGATCCCGCCGGAGCTCTGTCCGCCACGCCTCAATTTATTGAGGCAGCGGAGCGTCACTCCGGCGTTGCATCTCCACGCGCAGATCGTGGCTGTTTGCAAGGACTGTTGCCTCCAGATCCTTTGGTGGCTCGCCGCCTCGCGGGACACCGTGCGGTTTCCCCGCACCATCCGAATGGCCATGACCCTCTGGCAGGCGTTCATCTGGGCCGCTGGTAAAGGAATCGTAGGTACGTTCACAGTTATGACAACTCACACAAGACGTGCAAGCAGCAGAATTTCGGTCTGTAGGTTAACAAAACTGCTAATAGTAGTAGATCATACAGATACAATAAACATCTTGTTCCCATATGGAAAAAATAAACTATAGAACGGTCTCCAACTAATATGTTATAGAATAGATGTAGATACAGACTTGACCTTTAAAATCTAATTTCAAAACTAATTATACAGATCTTATGAACGGTCAACTACAAATAACCGGCTATAATGTCAAGTATCACTTAAAACCAACTCTAAGCATCCTATTACTGAGAACAACACAATCCCCCTTGTAAAAACTAATAGATGTTATTATCAAAGTACGTTTAATTAAAGAAAACAATTAATTTAATGAGCATTGTGAACTCTATTGTTTTAGCGAACGAAGTTACGCGACAATGTGACAGGCGGTCACAAACCTCTAGAATTTAACTTAATTGAAACTTAAGACTTTATGTCGTAGTTTTTAGGGTCGGAAGTCTCTTGGCAGCAGTATATAACATTATGTTGGCAAGACGTCTAAGTTCCGGGTTCGCTAGTCTTCATATTTAACACTTTTTACGCACTTGTGTTAAACGAGCGTTTTATTTTAAAATGAAAAAGTGTTGCGTTTGCTGAATTTGAAAATTTTTCTTAAACAAGTTAATTATTGAGATTTCTGGGTTTTACAATAGTTATAATAAGTTTGTATTGAATAAGAGTTCGAAATAGGATGATCAGAACTTCGAAAATATTTAGTATTCGTGAGGCAGTCGCTAGTATTTTAGCAGCAGAAGTCGCATAGCGCCCGCGGCCCCTGACACAAGGTTGCGAGAGTTTTACTGAGGCTGACAGATCCCTCCACCCACCTGAGGGTCAACAACATCTATGTAGATTTACAAAAAAAGGTCGCTTGTATTCTAATAAATAAAAAATGGTAATAAAGTTTGACCTTGACGAATCTTTATCCTTAAAAAATATTCCTCTTACAAAAGCATACCAATCTCAGCAAAACAAGACAAAATATGAAACCAAATAAAATTAGGATCTATTTAGTGACACAATGGCCGCCCACGTCGGGCCAATACATCTGCCCTAGATCTTATTATACAAACATGCCGTTAACAAGGAGACGGGTCGGCTAAATGATCTGAACCGTATCTGTATGTTACATACAAACATACAAGTCATGTAAATATTATGTCAAACATGAAGTCGTAACAATAAGGCTGAGGTCGGGTTAGCCGATATCAGATTATGTGGGAGTTTATTTATTAAGATACTAACATGTCTATTCAGAAAATGTTTGGCAAAATAATATACATTTTTAGTGACGAATTATTTCATTAGTTTCTGACCAGTACTAATAAATATAATTTTTTTTTTTGCTGTTGCTAGGTTCACATTTGTCCATTATCTCACGTGTTGTTTAGCGATAATGTGGTCAAATATGGCTTGCCTAGAATAAACCTATTCATTTAAACTTAACGTAACGTAAACGTAACCGCCCCGACATGCCGTCGCCGCCGCGATTCTGCCGATATCCGGCCACCGTAGACACTGGCTCGCGGACGGTGAGCAATGGGTAGCTCTCCGTCTGGTTGTCTGGTAACTGTCCAGACCGAGTCCAAGTCGTCAACGGCGCGCACCGTTCCCGCGCGCCTCAAGGAGTTGTCAGCAAACTGCAGGGGCCCTTCAGGGTCGAAGCCTTCTGGAGCTGCCGGTTTATGTGCAACTGTTACCGCGGCTCTGGGGAATAAGGCAAGGAAGGTACGGGGTAGGTTTTTTAGTCAGTAAGAGTCTGACACTGGTCTCTCGCTCTGCCCAAGAGCGGGTTTCGTCATTCGATGATTTTCACTTACCATAAAAAAAAAAACCGCCCCGACATACGATTTGTACGTCGTGAGTTCAAATCCAGGTAAGCGCATTAGTTTGTGTAATTTATTTCATCATCATCTCAAAATGGCGATAGAAACCGACATGTTCTAGAACCAAAAAATCGAAGATATTATTATTTCTACCAACACGTTCTGGGCCGCCGTGGTGGTTTCCTAGAGAGAAGGCCTAATTCCCAGCAATGGGAGCATTGAAAAGGCTGATTTTATATGGTGGTATAGTCGTGTTCATGTCAAACACGTGCGTATGTTAAAAGAAATGTATTTTAAAATTCTTTAGCCTTGTCATAGCGCTTGTGAAGTTGTGAATCCACAACACTACACTACGAGATACCTAGGTATTAGATCGACATGGCAGCAACCCCGTTGTACATGGAACGGCATCATTGTGGTGTGTGAAGTACAACACTCTGAGCAACATGTTTGTGTACAGATAGAAAGCATACAATAATAAAGTCATAAAAACTTGGCAGACTCTAATGTCGTTGGCCCACGACTATACAAATGATACCAAAACAGTTTTGCATAAAACGAGCTTTTAAAATGATCTTTATTTAAAAGAAGGTACATAAAGGGTATCAAAATATTCAAATCAGGGAAGCAATCTTCAAAATATTCGATGAAACTGTTTGAAAATCGAAGCTTTGAACGAAAAATCTAATTTTGCTCGAATTAAACGTGGCAAAGTAAGTGCATCCGTAGATCTGATATCTGCAGCAGACATCGATGCTCCCACTTTACACTGGCGGACAAATTAAACGGACACCCCTTTATTGCTAATGAAATTACATTTAATTAAACCTCACGAATTTATCTTTATGAGAGTGTAGGTGTGGTGGAACTTCGTTTCGGCTGTTAAGTTTTAGAGGTTTGAAATACGTTTTTCTATTATGTTTTATGATCACAATAATTTTTGCGCATAGAATATTTATTTGATCAATTTGTAACTCTGCGCTACACGCTAATCAGATTTTCGTGGAAGTAACCAGGAAATTTTTTTTTTTAGCAATACTCAATTTGAATTTCAAACAATCGTTTCGCAAATTCGGGGAAATGCTGTACACGTGTCAACTTCCTTCGAAATCACAATCAATTTTAATGGAAGCTGGTAATAAACTATTCTCGCCAATTTCAATACAATATTAACGTGACACAATACGCACATTAAAATTAATTTTCAGAAATATGAAAATTCTAGTTGACAAGTAGTAAATAGTGTAGACAGAAATAATTAGATATTTTTATTGGTCATCTGAGTGAGATACAGAAAAACATATTTATTACTCATATACCCGAAACTTTCTAGTCTACCTAGTTGTCAATCTAGCTGGATTGTCCAACAGAATTACGATGAAAATTAATAACATTCAGGTAACGTTTCATAAAAACTCCAATATAGGGACGTAGGTAATAAAAGCCGAACAGAATTACCTGTCTGTCTGTCCTCTGTCCGTCGACTCATCAAATCGGAGGGACGTGGAGCGAGCGATGTCAAACGAGCATGTTTATTGTGTTCCCTAAACTTTTGTCCTCCAGTGTATAGAATGCAGATTGCTGCAATATTATTAGAAGTTAGTTCAGAATGTTAACGACTTCGTGCAATGAATGTCGACAGAGCACCTGTGTATTGTGCATAGTCTTCAGACATCGCCTAAGGCTGCCCGCGCGCGACCTGACTACAATAAATGATATTTTATATAGTCATGCTCATGTAAATTGGTTTAGGTACTTGGTATTCTCATGAAAGTGGCTAAAGTTTAAGAAGCTTATTATTTCTCTAGAGCATTACCGTCTAGTCTAGTTATAGTTATTATTTAGTCGTGGTCTCGTGTTCGTGAAGACAGTAATTATGGCCGGACGAGCGAAATAATTGGACTTTCCGTTACGAAAGTTTTAACAAACTTGTCATTGTTAACATAAAGTGGTGTTATAAAATTGTTTGTTTGTAAAAGTTAATGATTGGAGTCTTGATCTTGTTACGAAAACTGTTTTAATAATATAAAGTATCGTTGTGTTAGTTCAGTTGTGGCTGGTTATGACACACGTTCGAAGCTCTGTGGTATAATCTAGTTATAGCGATTAGTATTTCTATGTGTAAAACGAGTTTTAAAGGTACATAGTAATTATTTATTTTGATTAATTTTTAGGTTTCTGTACCTCAAAAGGAAAAAATTGAACCCTTATAGAATAATTTTGTTATCTGTCGCTCTGTTTGTCAAGACCCTTTATTTCGGGAACGTGTGAAGGTATCGAGTTGAAAATAGGGAGAAATCAAAATTGAAATTTAGCATGTAACAAAGTCTCGCACGAGTATAGGAATAAATCTAAAAACTGTACATTTTTAGTTACGACCTGAAAAATCTTCGAGTTTCGATTCGGGAATTGAACTATTTACATAAGTCAGTTAGTAACTCTCGGTGTGCGAGTCCGACTCGCACTAGAACAATTTTTTTACAAAGTATATTATGTTACAATTATATTTTTTAATAGGCAGGTGACATTGTTCGCAGAACAGATGCACATTTGTTCTGCGAGTAACGTCATTCTACGCGGTCGCCATTCTAGAGCCTTCCGGGAAACGCCGAAAGGCTCTAGAATGGTGACCGCGTAAGCAGCGTTGGAAGCTTTTCCACTAGCTGGGCCGATAACCTGGTGAGAGTCGTGGGAATCCGAAGAATGGAAGACGTATAGAGCCGTTCGTGGTGGCTTACGACGCGGCTTAGGTCCAACAGTGGACGTGTTACGGTTTGGAATAAAGATTATATTTTTCTAAACTATTATTTTCCCTTACTATTACTACGAGTATTACATTCATTCAAGCGGGGTTTACTGTTAAGCCAGCATCGAATAAGCCTTCTATCAGTGCGTTCCTGTCAGTAACACGCCTCCACAAGAGCGCGCAGGCGCAGCGCATACAGTAGTTCCCAACATGGCGGCCATTGGAGGATATTGTCGCGTGTTTTGTTTGTTATGTTAATTAGTACTTAGCTGAAGGCTCTTCCAACAAAGTTTGAGAACTTGTTTTGAACATGCCTTATACATTCAGGGAACAATATTGTTTTGATAAATCAGTGCGTCATAATTATAAGCATATATTAAGACGTTTTGTGTATATTTTGATTAAGGGTTACTTATTTCTATAAATAACTTATTTTCGTTGTTTGTAAAGCTGAAGCTAAATCCTTACCTACATCTACATTATTTTTATCTACATTGTATCCATATTTTTGGTAAACCCTACTAAATAATTAAGGGATTACGTCGTCCCGAGGGGTAAACTTTGTCGTACCATCACTTTCATTCTTGTTCGTAGGTGGCGTCATACTTTCAGCCGCTATGATGGAAGACAGTTCCAGAGAAGGCTCTGTAACTGCATTACCTCTCTGGAACTCTCCCAAAGTTTTACGTAACATTCCTTCACTAGTAGTTTTCCTTTCATAACTGACACAATATTATCTAGTATGTAGGCACGTTTTTTTTATAAATGTATAAGACTTTATAAATATATTCTTTTTTTGTACACTAGATATTACCTTCGAATGTGATCTCGATCTCTGTTACTCAAAAGTTTTCTGGGGGAAAACTCAGCGTTGTATTAAGCTCGCCTTTCAACATGAAATGTCAAGTCACTGTAAACTAAATCTTTCTTATATGTGTTAAGTTTGTGAATACTAGGCCTTACAAAGTAGTCTGACACTGGTGTTGGCTTTCATGCTATTAGAAAATATAGTTGAGAAAAACATGCTTAAATTATAATTCAATCTTTTTTTTTGTACACAACTATTACACAACGCCATCTAGTCCCAAGCTAAGCAGAGCTTGTGTTATGGGTACTAGACAACTGATAAACATACTTATATATTTCTAAATACATACATATTATAGATAAATTACACCCAGACACAGAAAAAATGATCGTGCTCATCACACAAACATTTGTCATGGGTGGGAATCGGACCCACGACCTCCCGCATAGCAGTCAGGGTCACTAACTACTAGACTGACAGGCGAGTCCAATCTAGAAGACCACAGCGGGGAACGATTTTCCTCTTTAAGGCAATGTTGTTCACATAAGCATTATGAACAACCGCCTTGTTTCAAAATAATTAGACAGATATTAAGTTTCACTAACACAGGTTTATTATTCATTGTTTACTAACCTATATGTTATCCGAATTAAGTCATTAAGCCCCAAGCGAACACCGGCGTTCGCACACCTGTTTTTCTTTAAGAACTTCTTCTTTATTGTTCTTTGTGTCTGTAATTACAAGATCGAAGGATTAAACTTATTTTAAAGTCCAACAGAAGACATACCTTAACTCACATAATTATGTATGTACATATTTAACTTACCAAATTCCGCCTTTGTGCCTTTGTGTATGAAGTCTAAATAAATAAATGAACAGAGAATGGCGAATATTCCTTAACAATATTATTAATACGGGTCGAATGAAGCGATTACTGGTGATCGGGTAAGCCAGGGTCTAATGAAGGCAGGTCGCGGTCATCGCCTGCCCTTTGTTATACGTATCTTGTGTATTCGGGTGTTGGGTTCAGCTGAATATTGATATACCATTACCCTCGATATTGCTTAGGATGTAATTATTAAAATATATTCTTTTATAGGTCACTTTTATTAGGATGAAAGTGTACTCTTGGTCTCGTGTCACAATAAATAAAATGAGAGAATAGCTTGTGCTATGCGTAAAATATTACAACTAGGACACACTGTACAGTGCGTATTACTTGTGCCCGGCGCACTGTCTTCTAATGTTCACGGTCTAACCGTTCGGACCGACCCCGGATCGTCAACGGCGTCCAGTGGTCCATGCATGGTCTTAACGCAGGCCGGGAAATTTCTGAAAATTAAACTCGCGGTTCTAGTATGCAAAGGGTAACTGAAGGACATAGATGTGGTTTTAGTCAGTAAAAGTCTGTCACGAACTCTAGCTCCACTTCTAAGGCGAGAGAAGTCATTGAATTGTTTTTCTTCCTGTGTAAGCTTCACTGTAGATTTTTTTTTACTAGTTTCAGCCCACACTACCCGCTTGTATGTCAATAATGATCCTAAGGAATAGAATGTATCCTTTTGTATATCCTGTCCTAGGACACGGACTACACGTAAAATGTGAAATGATATAATAAGTTAACAAATAAATAGACAGACAGTGTTGCTTTAGCATTTATAATATAGATATGGATAGATTTGAAGTATGAATCTAGTATTAATTATCTTACTTAAAGTTTAACACAAATCGGTAAAGCTTAATCCTAGTAAACCCCTGATATAAAAAAAACCTGTTTTTCCTGAGATAAAAAAAACCTGTTTTTCAATAAACACTTTACCAGTAATTGCAACCTCAATAAACCCAACGTGAGTTAGTACTAAACTCGCTACACCTTAAAGCTCTTAGTTAGAACTCAAGCAGCTTGTTAATGTTTGAAGCAGCGTGTTTATGAGTGACGAGTGCAGCTCCACTTGGCGCCGGTACTCGCTAATCTACGCCACTTAATCTGCTCCTTATTATTCTACTGAACAGCAATGTTACTGTGAGGGGCGGGTTTACTGATGAGAGGAGCGATTTGATATGATTTTTTGATATTTTACCATTTTTTTTTGTATTATTCATTTTTCTACGGTAAATTAGTTTTTACAGTCATGTTACTACTTCTATACATCCAAACTAATATTATATTCAAACTTAATAGGTATATATGCAAAATAAAAATAATAAGTTCAAAGAGATACCCACATCCTATCCTTTCTCTATACTATCCTACACAATCCCAATGCTCCTCAATACCTTCGTGAGCGCTTTGAGTACCTCGTTCCGAAGGGTAAACTCTGTCGCACTACCAAGTCTCTTCTTCTTCGTACTCCGCGTCACACTTCCAGCCGTTATGGCGGCTCCTTCTCCGTAACTGCAGTTCGTCTTTGGAACTCTCTTCCACATTCCCTTCGCGACAGCCCTTCTCTGGATATTTTTAAGTGGAAAATTAAAGAGCACTTCCTTTCTCAATTGAGATAGTATTAGTATGTATGTATGTATATTATATCAACGTATTTATGTATGTATATATATATATTAGACGTATTTATGTAAGTTTATTTTGTACACTGGTTTCTACCCTCTTATGTAATCTCTCTCTGTTACTTAAAGGTTTGCTGGGAGAAAACTCATTGTTGAGTTAAGCTCGCCTTTGTACATGAAATGTCAAATAAGTGTATCTATTAAGTTGTTGTGTACAATAAAGAATTAAAGAGGGTAGAGAAATCACATAATGGGCATCAAAAAATTAGTCTGCATCGGTGTTAATGGGAAACATGCCCAGAACGCTGGCAGCATTGCCATGTTGAACAGCATGAACGTTGAATCATTTTCATCCGGTACACCCGATACTTACATACACCAACATACGATACTTTTTCCCTGGGAGTATTTTCCCTTCGGATTTTCTATTTTCTATTGTCTCGCGAGCAAAGTCACAGGTAGTAACTAGTAAGAGATAATATTACATTAAATTACTTCTTGATATAACAGAGTATACAGATATTTCATAGAGTGTATATCAAAATGAAATACTTTACCTGTAAATCTTTTACCGCTCACGATTATTCATGACCCCTTTAACCTTACAGGTATTAACATAACGACTTCTAACAAACAATATTTAATAACTTAAAACTTAGTAAGGTTCAGACTAATTTCTCAAATAGAATACATTGCGGGACTCAACGTAGCGCTACAGCCGCTGCTACGGCGTAGACATGTGCTACGGCGTAGGCAGCTACGCGGTTATCTCTTGAAAGGGATTTCGAAAATGGCATTTTTCTTTTGTTTTAACCTTTTTCAGAAAACCTCGTGTTTTGTTATCGGACCTTGCGATTATTTTATTTATTCATTCTACATTAAGGTTATAAAGATAACGGTTTGAATTGGACAAATGTGACTGGGTACAAGTTTTGTTTTTAAAATAGCTGCTTTTTTTTAAAAAGAAATTTTACTTGATTTAACTTTTAAAATTGTATTCAGACCTTAGCCTTAACCTAACAATTAATTGCAAGAAGGTGTATTACTGTTAAACTATAAGATTTACAAAACAATTCACACCTGAGTTAAAATTAAAAGTACTATGGCATCATTCTTTTTTGTTGTAGAAAAATATTAATTATACTTTACTGCTTCCAATTTAAGTTAAGTCTCACTTCAAGTAAAAAAGTTATTTTTGTTAATTAACTTTTTAATATTTTAAACAATGTTGCCAAATGGCTGTTTGCCGAGACATCCTCAAGTGTAATGTATATGTTTAGTTATGTGTGCGCGGTAAGTGCAACTTTATATTTTCCTTGACATCGACCTCGTTAACTTTCAAGTTACAAACACTTTATTTTAACTTAAATAATGTTTTAACTAATTTTCCGTTTGTGCTTCTTAGAAGGATGATAAAAAATCGTTTTAAATTTAAATTAACATTTGAGTAACTGTCTAACTGTCTAGCATTTAAATATTTGCTGTGATTTATTAAAACAATAAAATAAAACGAGGTCTTGCTAAATTAAGCATGGACACTACTACGTAGGTTAATTTTTATCTGGATTTAACTTCGACTTTGCTTTCACACTGACGTGGATAAAGCAGCTATAAAGAGCTAGCATTTAGTCTATAACTAATGTTTCATTTACTGCATTTCAGTTATTTTTCTCATTTATCAGTTTTTCAAAAAATCTTCACATCACCATCTAAGGCCTGCTGTCCACGGGTGCGTAGCTTCGTAGATAAGTATTCATCATTATATGCTTGTTGTAAGCAAGTGTGAAGTGATCGTACAAAATACTGGACCGTGGATGGTATAAAGACGGTATAAAGTTACTAATATAATATTCCACAACTGTCACACAACGTCGCCAATCCCAAGCTAAACAGGGCTCTTGTTATGGGTACTAAACAACTGATAAACTTACTTACATATTTCAAAATACATACACTTTATAGGTAGATAAATTACACTCAGACACAGAACAAATAATTGGAGCTCATCACACAGACATTTGTCCTGGGTGGAAATCGAACCCACGACCACCGGCATAGCAGTCAGGATCACTAACCACAAGACCAACAGGCCAGTTACAGACAAACATTCTACGCCTTTTTTTCTTTCGTTCAAGTAAGTCAGTATTTCGATTTGTTGTTTATTTTTATATATAGGTAGGGAAAATTGCTAATGAAAAGCTTCCACTTATACATACTCGTATCTTGTTATACTACGTTGACTATAAAATAAATATAAAAATAAACACACATCCTATCGTATTCACAATATTCCGCTAACAATCATACGTACTTTTCATTACATATGAGTAACACCTTCTCATTTATGAACAATAAAATATGAAACGAAAAGCACTGAGCTGGAGTGCGGTGTGCAAGCTCGCAATTATACAGACCGCCAATTTGTACTGCGAACAAATGGGGCCGGACTACAATTGGGACGGGCGACTGTATAATTCGGTCCATATATACACGGAGTATAGTGAACATGTATATATAGTGGGAACTGCATAATAGCGTCCGTTTGGATAAATATTATTCATGCAATATCTATGCAGAAACTATGATTGGTATAATAACAAAACCAAGATAAATTGGCATATTATGAGTGTTAATCTCCGAGTGTTAAGGATGAGCAAGAAATCCTAGTCATATAACTTAACTTGCCGAAATAATCGGTACTAAATATTGTTAATTTTGACAATCGTTGTTTGTGAAAGAATATAACCGTGTGCTCGGTCCGAGATCAACAATCTTATTTAGCGTTATTACTTGCAAAGCATCGCCAATCCATTAGCGAGGTTGAGAACTATTTTGTCACTGCAACCCAACGAGAGGTAGTTTGTAAATAGTTTCGTTTTTGTTCTTTTAATAAATAAGAACTCTGTAAGTAATTGGTTTAGGTAAAGGCTTAGGGAAATTTTATAAAATCAAGTTAAGTAGTCAGTTGTGAGGAGTCATTAGCAGTTTATAATTAAACGACGTCCTTTCTAGAGGTTACTTTTATAATTAGTTTGTACTAATTATAAAAGTAACTGTACTGCATGACTGACTCTTAATTTCGATACCTATTATTTGTATAATTTTTAAAAATGAATATAGATATTTTCGTAGAAATAATAAAAAAATAGACTTTACATAAAATCTGTGTTTTCAGAAAAGTACGGCAGGGGGCCGATATCTGCCAGGACTGCGTGGTCATTTTAAAAGAGTAACTGTAGCCCATAGTAAAAGCCTACCGCTCCTTCTCGTTCCCCTAGAATAAGAGATAATATCTAATGATCTCTTGGTCCAAAAAACAGCAGTAGTATAATATACGTGAGAAATTATTTCGTAACACATTCAATGTGCCTATAACTGAAGAGTACAATTCGCTGCGAGATTCTGTAGTCTGATAGCGACCTCGGGTCATTTAAGTTAAGAGTTAGGATGCCTTAAAATTAGCTACAACAGGTCGCGCGACAGCAGCGCGGCAGCAGCAAGGCTTTTCATGTAAATAACTGTCGCGCGACACCTGCACGTTTTTATTTATATGAACAATAAAACAGCGCGACAACCGCGCTACTGACGCGCTGCTATCGCGCGACTAATTTAAAAGCGTTCTTATTCTGGATAAGCATTATTCTATCGAGCGATCGATAATGAGATGATAATGGACAAACCCGAGCCTATCAATAAATATAAAAAAAAACCTTAATCCTCTGTGATTTATCTATATTGTGCCACTTATTTTTAGGACTCATTTAAAAGAGAGCACGAATTAGCTTTAGAACTGTTAACAAGAATTTAAGTGAAAAAAATATGCAGACCAATTCTATCTTATTGGGAATAAACTTGGTATATAATTGTACTGAAAAATACTCAACTATTAAATAAAGCGTTCTTGTAATCTGTCTTTATAAATCGCTGGCCAAATCTACAACAGCAATCTGTAAACTAAAAAGCGTCTAACACCGTAAAGCGAGTTACCGGCAGCAGTAACAGTGACGGTGTCGCGCTACCGACAACACTAACGAGCTCTGAAAGCTGTACGTTCACAAATAAAAGCTTTCACTAAAAATTTCAGCAAAATTTTTGTACTCCAATGAAAATAAAAAGCACGCCATAATGATTTATAGTTTCTGTAAAAATTCACTGCTGTGTTAGAATATAGTTTTAAGTTTCAAACTTAAAGCTGGGGCTGCACCGGATAATAAATGTTCACGGAGAACTTTATCTGCTTTTCTTTCTAAGTAATCTTCTCGTAATCTTTTCACCTGTTATAAGTTTTGTCTGTGCGGGTTATAATATATTGTGATACAGAAAACTTTACCGTACATTCATTATTGCTGTTATTCTCATCAATTTTGTAAATAAATTATATTTTTAATTTTTGTGATGTTTTGTTAAAAGTCAGCAGCAAAATCACCAGCATAAATGGCATTGAAAAGTATTTAATTTTATGAAAAGTATTAAAACACTGTTTACTGATGATATTCATTAATATTTGCGAACTGAAATCTAATAGTAAGCCACAAATTAATAATATTAATTTATTTTGGAATGCAATTTTCTAACCAATTATATATCAAAATGTGGGAAACGATGTCAAATACACACTCCACAAGCGACTATGACACGCTTTGTGTAGTTTGCGCCGCGGGTGTGTTACTAGCTTTTAATTCCAACCAGTTTTACTCATATTACTGGTTGGAGCTGAATTTGGAGCCGGGTTTAGCATTTTTACGTGAAAACTAAATTCTCTTAGAGTGGAGTGCTGTGTCATGCACATAGAGACTAAGCTCAGATTTATGGCAATTGCTACACTATTAATTTCAGAAATTGTCTTCTAGAAGGATTATTTGAAATTGAATTGCTGATATCACAAGGTGTTGGTGGTGGTAACTTACTGAATGCATGAATATTATCATCGTTTGCTTTTAAACTTTAGTTTTAAGCAGTTATGAATGTGGTGGCGCCCTGTGTTATGATATTATTATACTTTAACTTTGCATGTTGTGGGAACAAAGACTTGCTTTTAGTTTTTAATTTAGAAAACTTTGGTCTGGTTATAAAGTTTCAGATATGATATTCCAAAAATATTTCATACCTGTCATATATTTTCTAGCTTAAAACCATGAAAGAAAAAAGAGATCCAATATAGAACTAAAATTTATCAAAAGTATAATGTATTAAATTTATGTATGTCATAAATTTAGCAAATCATCCCAGTGATCTGGCTGTCTAGCTATTACTCTTTAAATGGCGCGTGGATCTAAGGCTAGACCAGGTTTAGACAATTACTTGGAGAAGCTGTTCGCTGTGCTAATAAAAGGCACACTTGAAAAACACAACACTCTCAACAAATTAACTACAAAGACTACAATAAACCCAGACAAGAATAAAATCAAAAACAAGCAAAACCCATTCGCAATTTAAAAGTTACGGAGGTCCAACTATGCATATATAAACAACGAAAATAAACCACTCTCCAGATAAAACTCTAATTAAAAAAGTTAATCAATGAGAACATCGAATTCGGAATTAAAACAATTAGTTCTATTATCTGTAAAAACGGATCCGGAATTTTCCCGCTACGTTTAGACCGAAATAGTTTTGGTCGGCTTTGTAAATAGCCAAGTGCTGGAAATATTTAACTAGAGAGCGTGCTTATAATTAAATTATGACGAGAGGTCACTGGTTTAACTACCAATATTCATGATGACATTTGAAATTTGATTAAAATTTGACATCTTTTTCATCATCATCATTTTAATATCTGGATCTAAAGGTGATTTTAATACCCAAATTGCAGAATTGCTCCGTATCACGCTCTGCATTCCGTGTGCGTTTTCCACCCATTAATATAATAATAATAATATAATATAATAATAATATAAATCTTTATTTCTCCTTACAAAAAAACAAGACCTTAAAATTACCTTAGAACACTAAATACTAATTTAGAGGACATATTATTACAGTCAATTGTTTGTGAGGAGCTGGTGTCTATTATAGGTTTACACCTGTATTACAGATCACCAGGTCCCCACCCCACAAAACTCGTGTATAAGATAACAAAAATTATACATACTAGATCAAGATATTTGTTAGACAGTTTAGATCATCGGAGAATTTAATTTTAAAGTATAAGTAAAAAATAAATAAATAAATAAGTGGTACAACTGTTTGCCCCTTAGTGTGTTAGCATGTTGATAGATGTATGACAGTATGAGTTTGTGTGTGTGCCAATGTGTGGTGAGTGCATGTAAGCGTTTAGTGTCATGAGCGAATGTATACATTATATAGATACCTATGAATCAGTCAATCCACCACTAATGGAGTAGATTCTCCGTGGAATTATACTCCAGACCCTGGAGCCAGTCCCTAACTACAGCCTTACATTTAGTTTTTGGGAGGGGGTAAATTGATAAAATCCTATTTATTTTATTATAAAGATTACAGCCTTGGTAACAGAAAAAACGGTGAGCAAAACTAGTTTTATAAGACGGTTTTGTACAGACTAAATCTTTCCGTCGGCGTTTCTCTATTAAAGTAGGGTCATATGTAAGTAAAGAATGCTGCTTAGTAACCGTGTGCAAGATATAAAGTTGGCGGACTGTTAGAACTTTACGTTGCTTATAGAGTTCAGTAGTAGGGTGATAAAATGGCAGCAAAAGACTCACTTTTAAAACGGCCCTCTGAGCTCTTTCGATTTTCAAAAGTAAGGTTTTCGTTGTGCCACTCCAAGCTTGTATACATAACTGAGCTGTGACTGGACAAGTGCAAGGTACGTATTTTATAATGTCCTTATTTGCGATATGTCGTGTCGTAGTAAGTAAACGACATTTGCAGGGGTTACATGCGGGCAATCATGCGTAATAAAGTACGATATTAAAAACACCTTAAGTAGATAAAGAATGTGATAATATCATCATCATCATTTCAGCCGAAAGACGTCCACTGCTGGACATAGGCCTCCCCCAAGCGCCGCCACAAAGACCGATCCTGTGCGTCTTGCATCCATCGGCTTCCAGCAACCCTGACCAGGTCATCGGTCCACCTTGTGGGAGGCCTTCCAACGCTACGTCTTCCAGTACGCGGTCGCCACTCCAGAACCTCTCGTTCTGCGTGCAATGTGCCCTGCCCACTGCCACTTAAGTTTGGCGATTCTTTTCGCTATATCGGCAACCTTGGCTCTCTTGCGGATATCCTCATTTCTGATTCTATCACGCAAGGATACGCCTTGCGTGATGTGATAATAATTTACTATAAATAATTGTCGGAATAAATTTACTATAAATAATTGTCAGAATAATCGGATCAACTCAGGATGGATGAAATGGCGACAGGTCACTGGAACAACTTGCGACCTACGGATGCCCCTCAAGTTGAAGGGTAAAATCTACAAGTCCGTGATAAGGCCTGTCCTACTGTATGGGTCAGAATGTTGGGCTCTGAAAAAGACGGATGAAAAGCGATTGCATGTAGCAGAGATGAGAATGTTGAGATGGATGTGTGGTGTGACGATAATGGATAAAGTGAGAAATGACTATATTAGAGGAAGTTTGAAAGTGGAGCCAGTGACTGAAAAGTTGAAAGAGAACCGTTTGTCTTGGTATGGCCATGCAAAAAGGAGGGATAAAACGCATGTTACAAAAAAAGCCATGAGTATAAATGTGGATGGATGGAGAGGGAGAGGGAGACCAAAGAAGATATGGATGGATTGTGTGAGAAGTGATATGGAAGACAGAGAAGTTAGTGATAGCGTGACGGGTGACAGGGCAGAATGGAAGAAAAAAACATATTGCGCCGACCCCAAATAAAACGGGACAAGGGCAGGAAGATGATGATGAATTGTCGGAATAAAGGCATTATAGACCAAAAGACATACATGAGAATTATTGTGAAATAGTACAACGAAATGTATGTGTTCAGAAGCGCCAATGAAATACTTCGAGTTCAATCCCATAAAGACTTTGAAAGGCCTGCTACGGTCGCAGGAAATGTCTGAAAAGGAGACAATCGGGCTTAGAACAAAAAGGATAACTAAAAGACTCAAGGAGTCGTCAGTAAAGTTATTGGATAATTTTCTATAGAAAAAAAATTTTTTCCTAAATAATAATATAATGTTTTTACTCAAAATTTTTACAGTAACGTTAATTATAGTAATATGTAAAACTAACTTTTGTCAGCGGTTTCGCCCGCGTACATAAAATATAGCCTATGTCACTCAGGAGTAATGCAGTTTTACGACACCACGTCATAATATACCTATTTCTGTTTATTATACAATGTTTTATTACCCTTTCTCTTTTCTACTCAAATCTCGATATGTTTCTTCATGATAAAAATACGATATTTATTTCACAATAGTTAATTTGAATTTAAAAAAATGTAAAAAAAATGTTCTAGTAAATTATTTAATTTGGGTGACGTCAGCACATATTGTGTGCCTCTCTTATTAGATTAAGTAGATCCTTTTAATTAGTTCATAAGGGTTTTTTTTTAATTTATGTATAATGTTGTTTTAAGGTTAATTCATTATATTTCTTTTAATAATAATTAATTCGTGTAAAACTTAATTTCAACTTTTAAATATACTTAACTAGAAAATTCATAATAAACACAGTATAGTTATCGTGCAAGCTGGAGGGTTATTAAAATGCATGGCTGGTCGCTGCTCACCAGTGTTAAGTGCAATCATAAAAATTGTACAAGACGAAGTTTTTACAGCGCAAGTTGGCGTTCTTACGGCTATTGACTGCAAAAACGTTGGTGAAGTCGCTGCTAGTTATAAGTTTTATATAGAAGTTCATTTCAAATAGAATAAAAACGAACTAAATCTTTTATTCACTGAAACTTGCAAGAATTAAGTGGAAATACGGTTACGCGATCGCAAAGAGACTCTTAAAAATGTAATCTCCTGACCAAATTACAATTATGATTCTGTTTCTAAATCATTACAGGTGGAGGCTACAAAGACTCTAGGGAGCCTAGAATTGTCTGTTTAATTTGCTCGCGATTTAAAATATAATAACAGCTTTAGGCCATTACGTTAACAAAAAGAATTTACAGTAAACATTTTTTAATTTCTTATCTCTTAGATATATCCAAACAGATTCAGACCTAACTTAATTAACATTTACATTCATGGAGCACCTTATGTACATAGGTTCTTACTCTCACCAATTCACTTAATGATATGTGATTTCGCCATTGAAATCACTGTAGATGTAATTTACGAGATTTCAAAAGCTTTGCTGTAATTTGGTTGTGAGTGCTGAATTCAGTAATTAAATTCACGCTAATATCGCCTCGCACTAATACTTCAAAGACCAGACCAGGGGCCCTAGACAAGTGGCAATCGCTCCGTGTCGAATCCATTTCTAAGTTCGATTTCGCCTTAACGATGTCGATCATAAAATGGTAGACAAAGTGACATCGACTAACATATCGATAAATCGAAGTGTTGGTTCGATAAAATAACAACTTCTTGGCTATGGTTATCGAATTAAAACGTCAAATTTGACGTATAAACAACTACTAACAATTAGCGAATCGAAAACGTTTGACCACGTGACTTTTCGAAGGCATATGTCAGTTCCATACATTTCTGAGTTTCGAATTTCGTTATCGTTAGTGAGAATGTGACTTTGTCTGAGCCCCCAGACCAGGTTTTAGAATAGCACATAAAATGCTTTTTATCATGGGAGTAGGTACGCGGGCTTGCGGACAGCGAACAATGGGTAGCTCGCCATCCGGTCGTTTGGTAACGGTCCAGACCAAGCCAGGACGTCAACGGTGCGCTCTGTTCCCGCGCACCTCAAGGAGTTGTCAGCAAATGTAGAGTTCCAACTGCAGGGCCGAAGCCTGCAGGGGTCCCGGTCCGATTTTTGAAAAGACGGTCCTACCATGGTATGAGGGCTAAGAAGGAATGGGGTGGGTCGTTTAGTCAGTAAAAGTTTGACACTGTTTCCTGCTCCGCTTAAGGGCAGGATTCGTCATCAGATAATTTTTCCCACCATAAAAATAAAATCGTAAATAGTTTATATTTACATTACCTATGCTTCCTCCAGTTTTATAGATATCAGTATAGTGAAGACAGGTTCTCCTGGGCACGAGCCAAGACCAGAGGTAATAGCATTTCACTACATAAGTCTTCTTTAAAGTAATTTCACCCGCTAGCGCTTACTAATACAATTTATAGGCGATTCCTGCTGCTTGCGGCTCGTGTATGAAGTACCTCCTCATGGTTAATCTTGAGGCCATTGATTATACACTGACTCGGTAAACTAGAGATTTATTGAAGTAGGGGAGGATTCCTATCCTAATAGCGATGAATAGAATAAATTTTATTGTATACATAAAAGTAACACAGGTGCAATAAAAAAAATAAGCAGTTCATTTGAGCAAACATTATATTTAAGGTTTATTAGTATATCTATCTTGGTATTCGTGTCTCTTCTTTCTTTATTGCACCTACCATTATTATTCTCTGCATTACCCAAAGGTTGACTGGTAGAAAATGCCTAAGGTATTAAGTCCGCCTTTGTACTTGCGTGCATTTAAAAAAGTAACACAAATTTTAGTTCATAAACGGGCTGGTTGTGTAAGACAATATTTGATACTTCTTTTTGCAAAAAACTTCTATGATCATCGAAAATCGTCGTTCCGCATAAGCTTATCTATTTAATGTCAAATTAATTAAAAATAAAATTAATGCATTTCTGACTGACTGAAGTGCAAAATCTAAAAAAGAACTTACCTATTGAGTATACTTTCTTCCCTTATCATAAATAATCACACTCATATTAGAAAGATTTGTGATTGTGTGCGTATTCGTTACTTATTCGCACTCAAACGCCTGAATGGATTTCAATGAAACGTTGTACACATGTAGACCATCTCTTGGAATACGACATAAGTTACTTTAATTTAGAGAGTTTATTCCCTTAGGATAATTTTCTGCAATCAAGTAAGCGAAATGGATTCAGCTAGTATTCCCTAGTAGTCTCTAGTTCAATCACTAACACTGTGCATTGTATAGTGTGACAATACTGTAACCTTGCGGTCAGTTGCAGCCGTTAGCTGTGACAATGGCGCTGTCTTCCCTGGGCTACAACACGACGTCTGCCTATTGCGGGGCTGCACAATCAAGACGCGCTCACACACGAGTAGTCGAACTGTACCAAGCTTGAGTAATGTGATTGTGTGTCAATACCCAATAGAGGCTGTAGTAAGATAATGGCTTTGTGCGGGGGTCAGTGGCAGGAGTATGCGACAAATATCACGATACGTCTCGTGCACACAATTTACGAGAATAGGTTGCATAAGGGCATGACAAATTGCTGTTATTAAATATCAATCGTACTAAGAAACAATAACAAATTAGTCTCCCCTACTGCCGCCTATAACGTTTCAACATTGCTAAGAATTACCATTGAGTTTCATCCCTGTTGAAAGCTATCAATGGGGACAGCGCTTCGGTATTTTCACACAACTGCCCAATTAGGTTTTTTTTATGATGGGCTAACATCAACCAATGACAATTCCCGCTTTTGGGTGGAGCGGGTAACAGTGTCAGACTATTACTGACTAAACACTCCACTCCGTTCCTTCTCACTGGGGCCAAGCCTTCTTTTCAGAAAGAAGCCCTGGGCCCCAGTAGGTTTCGACCCTTTTGAGCCCATTTAGGCTTCATGAGAAGTAACAATCACATGGTTAAAAATAGAACAACTATGAGTAAGTGGCGTAGATCACCTGCTTTTCTTCCACAACCTTTTTTTGCCCCAACGCGTTAAGAGCGCTCTTCCCCCTTCGAGTATTGTCAACGTGGGTAGGTATAGGTTAGAAGCCTGTTGTTTTATACAACACAATGTTTGTTAATGAAGCCAAAACAGAGATATCGCTTGAACGTTTTATTGGTATCTTCATTAGTTTCTCGAAAGTTTACAAAACTTGTTTTAAAAGTTTTATTTTATTTTTTCTTAAAAATTGTTTTTTTTTTTAATTAAAATAAAGCACATGTACGTAATCTAGATTAAGCATGCAAAGCATTTTATAGCAGATTTCCAAATATCTTTTAGAAATTACTTTTACGCTTTGTGTTTTGATTTCAATTGTAATACAAACCATTTTTTTTTATCTCTATAAAAAAAACCAAGCTAATAATAACCAAGATAATAATGTTTTTTTTTTTAATATCTCGAGAAAAACGTTTATTAATGTCATAATGACGTAAGTACCTACGAACGCTTGTGTAGAAACGTGTCTTTACTGGTTTATATCGTGTGTATCGGTAAGCTGCTCTTAAACAATAGATAATGTGCCGCCGTAAATCCATAACTATCTTTCGATGAAAAATAGAGACCTACCGGAACTGAAAATATATAGCCTTAACAAAACAGAGCAGCTCTAGGCGCCAAGTAACTCGATAGCCTCAATCTTACTTCCTAACTTACTTGAGATACTGTAGGAGTTTCGGAAGACACTACATTTTTACGAGGCTTTTCCTGTTGCCTTGAAAATTGTCGATATCTAGACTATAAAACAATACAAATAAATATACATTTATTGCGTATAAATCAGTCTTTGTATTTACTTTCAATACCGCAAGTTTCTAAGTTATTGGTCTATATGTTTTCTTAAAGGAGGAGAGAGTTCGTAATTCGATACAGTAACGTTTCGCCATTAGAAAACAAGAAGTATAGTGATGTGTCATGATGAAAACACAATGTTCGTGGTAATCACATCCATAATATGGAGAGGCCCATATGCGGGGCCGAAGCCTACTGGGGCTTTGAAAGGAAGGTCTGACTCCGGTATAAAGGCTAAGAAGGAATGGGGTGGGTCGTTTGGATAGTAAGAGTCTGATACTGTTTCCTGCTCCACCCAATGGCTGGATTAATCAATAGATGATTTTTCCCACCATAAAAAAAAATCCCATCCATAATTATGATAAAGTGTTTTAAACACAATGAGTGTGTACAGAGTAGAATTCCTTGCCGGAGTCTATGTTCACTAATATTTAAAACTTGGGGCTCTTTAAGTCATGAGTCAATAAATTTCTCTTAGGTAAGCATAAGCTTAAAAATAAGCACGTGAACACGGAAGCTTTTAAATAAGCACGTCGACTACATTATCGCTAACAATCGGGTGGGAGAGATATCTAACGAGAGAATTTCCAAACAAGTTAAGGAACCATTCAGCCATGAAACTTTTGTTAAATATGGCAAAAGAAACAATGTAAATATCCACATAGTATTTTTGGGTCATGTAAAATTGGTACTCGTATTTGTTTTTGGTCAGAGTGAATAATTGATATTACTTTTGGGAATAAAAATCTCAATTGTAAAAATTGTGTTAACCGTCCTTTCGATTGAATTCGTCTATTATATATTGCGTATATATTTTCTGATTCTATCACGTATATTGCGTGATAGAATCAGAAATGAGGATATCCGCAAGAGAACCAAGGTTGCCGACATAGCGAAAAGAATCGCCAAACTTAAGTGGCAATGGGCAGGGCACATTGCACGCAGAACGGATGGCCGCTGGGGCCGAAAGGTTCTGGAGTGGCGACCGCGTACCGGAAGACGTAGCGTTGGAAGGCCTCCCACAGACCAGGTCATCGGTCCACCTGACCGATGACCTGGTCAGGGTTGCTGGAAGCCGATGGATGCAAGACGCACAGGACCGGTCTTTGTGGCGGCGGTTGGGGGAGGCCTATGTCCAGCAGTGGACGTTTTTCGGCTGAAATGATGATGATGATGATTATATATTATATTCGTCAAATAAAACTAACAGATTGGTTAAAAAGCCGCTGAACCGTGCACCCAGACTGGCGGTTAGATAATTGAACGCGCGTGTAACTCCGGTTATTTTGTAGCTATCGGTTTCGGGTGTCTGTCTCAATCATACACCTTGGTTAATGGACTGAGCATATCGACATACAATTGACTTATTCACGACACGGTCTAGGGGCTCATTGGTAAGAAACAATGTGACTGTGTAGACCATATCACTGCTTTTCTTATTGGAGGAGTGAAAAAGAAAACTGTTTTCTAGTTTGTGATCGCTTTGACTCCCTTTCCTAGTCTTCAATTCTCAGCCCAATAAGAGGCACTCAGATAGATAGATATATTCTTTATTGCACACCAAAAATAAAATTAACAATAGGAACTTAAAACTAAAAGAGTGTTACAATGGGCGGTCTTATCGCTAAATGCCATTTTTTAAAGACAACCTTTGGATGGATTTGACAAAAAAGAAATATAAAGATACGTAGGTTACTCAGTTAATTCTTCTAGCTACGTGTATGATCACAATGATTTTGTTATGACATGGTTATGACTGTTACGCACAACAAACGTGCAATAAGCGATCAAATAGCTCACACATGGTTGTGGTTTTTAAAAGTCACTCCGCGAATTTGGTGTAGCGTTGTATTGAATACTCACCACTGTTTTTGAACTTTAAATACAAAAATTTGCAAGCACAGGATGAAAAAATATATACGTCCCAAAAATCGGTCAAAATCCTCGTCATACAAGATAGATAGATAGAACATTTATTTGACGCAACAATGAACTTAAACAGAAATAAATAGCACAATACACGCATATATATACATAGCATAATACGCTACACTAAGCAAATGAGAAAAAAAGATGTAAACAATCACAAACTTCAATATTAAAAAAAAGCACAACATTAAATCATAATTTGACATGGCTTTAAATGCGCAGAAATCGAATTTCGAGTTTGAATCGAAGTGGGGGTTGCGCGTAACATTAGAAAATGGTTCAACTTATTTGCCGGCCTTACCTACTCTTTTTGTTTTGCTATGTGCAACTAAAATTCTGACTCGAACACCAAAGTTCTTTCGACTATCTTTTTCAATTTATTTTACTACCGAACATTATGACTTTGATAAACAGCTGATGCTGTCTCATTTCTAAAAACTTAAAAAACAAAGTAGTAAAATGCAGCGCATTATGAGCTCATAAAGAAGCGATGCCGCTCGCATTGAGCTCATAAACCAAGCGATGGAGTTCCACAGACAGACAGCATGCACTTCTGTCGGCCCGGGACTGAACTAATAATGTACTACCAACATAATATATGAGGCGAGATGAAAGAACAAGCAGAAGGTTTGATAATTTAATATAGCTTGTAAAAGTGCCCACAAAACCTGTGCTGTACTGTACTGCGGACCATGGCCCTTAAAAACAATTTTACTGCAGGTACATTAAAATAAAGACAGTAACTTTTACACAAAACAGAAGAATACTTAACAAAACAAAAAAACATCGATGTTAGCGATAACACCGGTATCTTTATCTGACACATGTCAGACAACCTTGGATGTAAAAACAATCATATTAATCGTTAAGCTAAGCCACAACTTCTAAGTGCGTACACTTAAAGTGAGCTTCGCATTGTGTGAACAAAAAAGTAAAATCGTCATAAATCGGTACGTATGAATGCGTGGCACGCAAAAAAACCACGTAGCTAACGTGACAAACCATTCCATGCAGGGTCTGCATAGCGGTGGAATGACAACTTATAATAAGAGCAGTGGATAACTAATACGGAAAGAGTAACCATGGAGTTTCTGGCCGGTTCTTCTTTATAGGAAACGATCAATTTGGAAGCGTGCATTAGCTTCTGACGTGTGTCCATGTAGGCCTATGTAAAATAAAAACCATTTTGATTTAGTTTTCTTTTTCGAAGGAAAATTTGACTGTCTTGCAGTGAAATAACGAGTCGAAAGAAAGAAAAATATTCTATTAAAAGAAAAATGATTAAAAATTATTAAGAAAAATGTTCGCGGGCGAAGCCGCTGACAAAAGCTAGTATGTGTATATGTGTATATACACATACTGGATTTTGTCGGCTTCGCCCGCGAAATTTAACCATATAATTTAGCAACAATAGAAAGCTGCTTTACTCCTGAGTAAAGCAGCTTTCTATTGTTGCTAAAAATTTTTCCAATCGGACCAGTAGTTCCAGAGATTACCTCCTACAAACAAAAAAAAACCAACTTTACCTCTTTATTATATTAGTGTAGATAATGCAGAAACAACAGATAAACAGAATATAAATTAATCTCTTAAGGCACATCCATAAAGGAAGGTAGGAATTTTCATCCAATGTACACATTGAACCTTTTTAGTTCATCCTGGTGAATGTGATACCATTCGTCTACCATATGAGACGAGTATCTGACGGATATATTGCACTGTGTGTAAATTAAAGTTTGTGTTGTCTGCGACTTCACCGATGTGAGTGGTTTTTGCCAGGCGGTGAACATACAATCCGTTTGTTCTGATGTGTAAATTACATCATATCACGAGCCCATGTGGTCAGAGACATTATAGAAGACCATAAAAAAAGACTTTAGATAATAAATAAGAAAATGTATTCGTATATTTTTTAATTAATAGTATAATCTACACTAATATAATAAAGAGGTAAGGTTTGTTTTTTTATTTTTTTGTTACTTACGTACACACACATATTTAAGTTCATACCTACATATGCAGAAAACGTGATACGAAAGTAATAAGAAATAGAAATATAGCTTCTCATTCAACCAGGACTCTGCAAAAGGGTTGAAGCCTATTGGGGCCCAGTGTCTCTTTCTGAAAGGAAGGCTTGGTGCCAGTGCGAAGGGCAAAGACGGAACAGGGTGGGGTGTTTAGTCAGTAAGTGTCTGACACTGTTTACCGCTCCGCCTCAGAGCGGGATTCGTCATTGGATGATTTTTGTTTGCCCACCATAAAAAAGCTTCTTATTTAACTGACTATAGCCGCCTATAAAAAAGAAAACTTAATATTCAGCTATAGTATTTATTCGTTACCTTAGAACTCTGACATTTATGAAACCAATAACATTCGTTTTATTATTTTATTTTAAGTTCTCATATATCTATGTCTTATTATTGTTAAAATATTTATGAGAACTAGTGATGTGTGACGTATCAGTTTTATAATAATACAATCCCGACTTACGAGTTATAAAAGTTCATACATCGTAGGTTTAAACCCAAACAGCATAAACATAATCGACTTTATAATATTCCCGTTGCTGTGACTCAGGCCTTTTCTCCAACAGAGAAGATAAGCTTCAGTTTCTTTGATTATATCATCATTTTTGCACCTAAAATTATGAAAAAAAGATAGTGACAAAACCGACATATACAAGCTTAAAAAATCGGGGACCTACATCCACCAACACATTGTATTACGGCCGATTCACTAATAAAAAAGTTCTGAGTCCCGTGCCGTGGGATAATTTGAGGTTGGTTATAGTGATTAGGTACGAGTATACTTATAATATACAGTCTAAAGGCATAACATTACAAAAAGGTTTGAGAGATAATACATTGTAGGCGGCCTTAACAACTTATACAGGATCCAGTCGTAACTCACGGTCTGTATATAGACTACATAGTTGGGAAAGTTTATACTATACATATAACTAAACTATGTAAGTCAGCTATTTCAGCGACCAGCAACAATGATGTACATGGTGATACAGGGTTCAGAGTCGTAAAATATACAAAGTAATTTTCTAATCACACGTTTAAACAATTTACGACTTATAACAGTAGAACGAATGACAGAAAAGGAGAAAAAAATGCTAGAGGTGCGTTTAACTGAAATTTGTTTAAAAGTCAAAATGTAACAAATAGACAATTTGTTACATTTTAACTGTTAAACTAATTATAATTGTAATAATTTATTGATCAGGATATGGTATGTATGTACATTACATGGTCTTAGATTTAAAACATTTTGTTTTAGCATGTTCTATCGCAGGGCTGTTCGTACTGTTACACGGCCGACCCCGTTTGACTTAAAAAAATCAATTTACTACTAAACCACTTTAATATCACCACTTACACAGTTTACAGTATAACACAACTTTAGAACATAGAATTTTGGCAATGTCTCTCTCAATAGTGCTTGTCTAATGTAGGCACAATAGGTAACGCGACGGTTTGTTTCCATAATCTAACTGACGAGTAATGCATATAATTTAAATGCACTGGGTACAAGTGCAACATCAGTTTAATTGCAATGGAAAATTATGTTACTTAACCTTTCAAGTACCATTAGACTCATAGTAGAAATACAATATGTGTGCGAACCCCGATGAGCTTAGGGTTTAAGAGTTTAATAGAAAGAGCTGATTTAAGCTTTGTTGCCAAGCCAAAAATAAGGGTTATAACAGTACAACAGAACAGATCTTGATGTTTGGCGAAATAGTACTCGTATAGTAGTAGTCGGACCCCAACAAAGGACACACAAACAACTGATATTAAAACGGCCAAAGTTGCGAACAAAAGCAGTAGTACCTTATTTATAAGTTCGATTTAGTTTGACTACGTGTGTAGTTGTGTACCCAGATTTCATCCATTTCTCCAAAGATGCATTTCCGATGGTATCACAGTACAAAGTCCCCGCAGTCACGTCCACACAACATGTCGTTCACAAAGCTAAGCCGGCTGCTATCTGGGCGCACTTCTCCTGTATGCAGACTTTCACTTTGATTCTATTACAGATCAGCTTTTCCAATACTTTTGTATTTTTCTTCAATAGCTTTTATTTTCTTTAGACCTAGATTGAATACTACATTTAAGAGGTAGAATAGTTTGGTAGTGATTGATATATTTTTTTAAACAGCTTATTAGAATTGTTTAGTGTTTCTGAGGAAAACTTTTTTGTTAACTCCTCTCCCCTCAAGCGATAACCTGTTTCCTGATGGCTACAGTTCGGGAATCTTTAAGTCAAGAGTGAATAGTTACTTCTAGGTAAACGCGCTCCATCGTCGCTATCCATCAGGTATCAATAATTTTTTTATTTTTATTTTTTATGCACCTCCAAAGTTGTCTGTCCATCATATTTTGTTGACAAGTATAAGAAGCCAAACGCATAAGTCCGCCCAAGTACCTACGTGTTGCATGAAGTTTAATAAAAACTAGCTTTTGTCAGCGGCTTCGCCCGCGTACATAAAATATAGCCTATGTCACTCAGGAGTAAAGCAGCTTTCTATTCTTGCTAAAATTTCTCCAATCGGACCAGTAGTTCCAGAGATTTATTACCTCCTACAAACAAAAAAATAAAAAAACAAACCTTACCTCTTTATTATATTAAGCACTATTGAGAGAGACATTGCCAAAATTCTATGTTCTAAAGTTGTGTTATACTGTAAACTGTGTAAGTGGTGATATTAAAGTGGTTTAGTAGTAAATTGATTTTTTTAAGTCAAACGGGGTCGGCCGTGTAACAGTACGAACAGCCCTGCGATAGAACATGCTAAAACAAAATGTTTTAAATCTAAGACCATGTAATGTACATACATACCATATCCTGATCAATAAATTATTACAATTATAATTAGTTTAACAGTTAAAATGTAACAAATTGTCTATTTGTTACATTTTGACTTTTAAACAAATTTCAGTTAAACGCACCTCTAGCATTTTTTTCTCCTTTTCTGTCATTCGTTCTACTGTTATAAGTCGTAAATTGTTTAAACGTGTGATTAGAAAATTACTTTGTATATTTTACGACTCTGAACCCTGTATCACCATGTACATCATTGTTGCTGGTCGCTGAAATAGCTGACTTACATAGTTTAGTTATATGTATAGTATAAACTTTCCCAACTATGTAGTCTATATACAGACCGTGAGTTACGACTGGATCCTGTATAAGTTGTTAAGGCCGCCTACTACGTTTATCTCTTAAACCTTTTTGTAATGTTATGCCTTTAGACTGTATATTATAAGTATACTCGTACCTAATCACTATAACCAACCTCAAATTATCCCACGGCACGGGACTCAGAACTTTTTTATTAGTGAATCGGCCGTAATACAATGTGTTGGTGGATGTAGGTCCCCGATTTTTTAAGCTTGTATATGTCGGTTTTGTCACTATCTTTTTTTCATAATTTTAAGTGCCAAAATGTTGATATAAATCACATGTCAGAGTTCTAAGGTAACGAATAAATACTACAGCTGAATATTGAGTTTTCTTTTTTTTAGGCGGCTATAGTCTGTTAAATAAGAAACTTTTTTTTATTGTGGGCAAACAAAAATCATCCAATGACGAATCCCGCTCTGGGGCGGAGCGGTAAACAGTGTCAGACACTTACTGACTAAACACCCCACCCCGTTCCGTCTTTGCCCTTCGCACTGGCACCAAGCCTTCCTTTCAGAAAGAGACACTGGGCCCCAATAGGCTTCAACCCTTTTGCAGAGTCCTGGTTGAATGAGAAGCTATATTTCTATTTCTTAATACTTCCGTATCACGTTTTCTGCATATGTAGGTATGAACTTAAATATGTGTGTATACGTAAGTGATTTAAAATCATTATTTTTTTCAGTATTTAGTTCTAGAAGCCTTTTTGCTTAGAAAAACCTTTCATTTTCAAATTTCATTTTGGACATAGTTAAATTCAGAGTTTGAACAAGTTTTGTTTTAAATATGAACTTCCAAAATATAGGTATTTCTATATCTTTGTACATATATGTATTTTGCCGTCATTCTGTGAAAATATGTTATTTATCAGAAATCATATCTCGGAAGCGAATCTATTTGTTTGCGAACAAATTCTAGACAAAACAGAAAATATATTCCTAACTGATGTCCTATTTGGATCGTATCAAAGCGAGTCAATCTCAAAGCAAGCAATTCTATAGTTTTCCTATTCTTAAATCAAACAAAATTTTGCGATTTAAATGTATAGACCAGCAGAATGCGTGGAGTAGTGTGTTTTTGAAACACTTCACAGTTTTATGGTGAGATCAGTCAGCTTGGTTGAGCATTGAGCGTCATAAACTGGGGTGGCGACGGATAGAGTGTGTAGGGGTAAATGTGTATTGTAATATAAAAATTATTTAAGTATCTAGATATTCGATGTAGGCATCGACATATATGTACCGTGCGATGAGGCGTGCCGATACAGTGACTTTACTCCACTTCAGCGATCATCATGAAATTTTGACGTATCAGCGCTGTAAGTTTTAAAAGTTATGATAGACGATAGTGTTAATGAAGCGCTAAAGTGCACTTTTGTATTAAAACATTTCAGTATTTTGACAAATAGTTTCTATGAATGTGCTTGTGCGATGGATCTGAATCACAAAATAAAATATATGTATTTTTAGTGAAGTTTTGGTGTCTGTACAATTAGGTACACCACAAATTTTTCATGGACTTATTAGAAAAGGTCTTGTTGTCTTGATGTATAAGAATATTTTTTATTAAGACTTTACTCAATAAAAAATATTCTTATACAGCAAATAGCCTTTTTTTAATCCTAAAAGTCATTCAATTTATGAAAATATTGTACAGCCTATAGATTTTATGAATGAATGAAAAAATGGCGATCAAAGTAAAAAAAAACACTGCGCCTACTATTTTGTAGTAGTGATTGATTAAATTATGAATTAATTTTTTTTTTAGGCTGGAAAGTCATCTGTGATGAATTTGAATGACAACTTTTATTGGACAATTTTGGAATTTCTTTTTTATTATTACAAGCTTTTATTTAGTTTCACCTGTCCCGTTGTCTGTCGTTCTGTAATCAAATCTTGCAACTTAAATTTGATCCACTTCCCGGTTTCCGATTGAGCTGAAATTTGGTATACACGTTTAGTTCGGATGACAATGCATGATTAACTGTGTGACGTCATTCTAAATCCAACATGGCGGCGTATCCAATATGGCGGACCAATTATTTTTAATGCACTCCTACAATATGGGTATCAAATAAAAGGACTTGCCAAGAATAACTAGAAAAATAATGTGACGTCATTCTAAATCCAACGTGGCGGCGTATCCAATATGGCGGACCAATTATTTTTAATGCACTCCTACAATATGGGTATCAAATAAAAAGGCTTGCCAAGAATAACTAGAAAAAAATAATGTGACGTCATTCTAAATCCAACATGGCGGCGTATCCAATATGGGCGCACCAATTATTTTTAATGCACTCCTACAATATGGGTATCAAATAAAAGGGCTTGCCAAGAATAACTAGAAAAAAATAATGTTACGTCACTCTTAATCCAATACGGCGGAACACCAAAAATGGCGGATAATTTTCTTTTATTCGTTCCTACAATATGGGTATCAAATGAAAGGGCTTGCTGAGAATAACTCGAAAAATAATGTGACGTCTTTGCCGCTGGTCAAGCATATGTGGCCTTAAGTAGGGTGAAATCATTAGAAGGGCTCCTCATTGAAGAGCTGTACTGTAAGAAATTAACTGGCAAACGACCTTGCAATAGTGATACGTTGAATGAGATGAACAGACTTAGGAACTTATCAGGTGAAAACTAAAAAGTCTTTCTTTTATTTTATTTTTTAGTTTCACCTGTCCCGTTGTCTGTCGTTCTGTAATCAAATCTTGCAACTTAAATTTGATCCACTTCCCGGTTTCCGATTGAGCTGAAATTTAGAATGCATGTATAAATCGGATGACAATGCAATGTTATTGTGACATAGAGCCGATCTGATGATGGAGCTGGAAGGTGGCCATAGGAACTCCGTAATTAAATGATGCAACCCTATCGAGTTTGAGCTCATTAGATTCGTCTTGACAAGTACTTTGATACTATATGGTAACCAGGGTCTGATGATGGAGCCGGAAGGTGGCCATAGGAACTCCGTAATTAAACGACGCAATCCCTTCGAGTTTGGGAACATTGGATTAGTCTTGACGAGTACTTTGATACTATATGGTAACCAGGGTCTGATGATGGAGCCGGAAGGTGGCCATAGGAACTCCGTAATTAAACGATGCAACCCTATCGAGTTTGAGCTCATTGGATTAGTCTTGACGAGTACTTTGATACTATATGGTAACCAGGGTCTGATGATGGAGCCGGAAGGTGGCCATAGGAACTCCGTAATTAAACGATGCAACCCTATCGAGTTTGAGCTCATTGGATTAGTCTTGACGAGTACTTTGATACTATATGGTAACCAGGGTCTGACGATGGAGCCGGAAGGTGGCCATAGGAACTCCGTAATTAAACGACGCAATCCCTTCGAGTTTGGGAACATTGGATTAGTCTTGACGAGTACTTTGATACTATATGGTAACCAGGGTCTGATGATGGAGCCGGAAGGTGGCCATAGGAACTCCGTAATTAAACGACGCAACCCCATCGAGTTTGGTCTCGTTTGATTCGTCTTGACGAGTCTCTTGCTTTCGTCCCATATTAATTATATATGATTGATTGGATGGATGACCCAATGCCAAGGTGAGCACGTGCTGAGGGCTGAATGGTATGAGGGTGTATAAACATGTCTATGCAGGGAACTACTGTAGATCATGCTGTTATTTATCTAGGCTCCAAATTGTTCGCTGCTGGTCAAGCTTATGTAGCTTTAAGCCGAGTTAGGTCTTTAGCAGGTCTTCAAATCGAAGAACTTGACTGCTCTAAGTTGACGTCGAAGAAACCTTGTAATGTTGATGCATTAAAAGAAATGGATAGAATGAGAAACGTTACAAATAACTAACAAGTGATTACATAATTTCAACATTATTGATATTTAAATCAGTACATATTACATATCATGTGAACGAACTACGGACTTCATAACGGAATAACGCTGCTACGCGCTGCGAACTACGTCGTAGTAAATCTCGAATTAAAAATAGAGGTACTAAAAAGTTAAAAATAAAATTAAAGAAAAAAACCTTTTTAAAAACAAGCTTTTATTATTTGTTTATAAAATGAACTAAAAAGTTAAAAATAAATTAACTCTAAAAAGAAATATAACACTTTGTAACTTGATTGTAACCTTTAACGACAAATAAGCGTCTTCGTCTAGGACAAAATAATTCCATATTGTACAAATTTATTTAATTTTAACACTAAATCTTTTCACCATACATAATTATTCAATCTCGTCCCCCCTCTTTATCATAGTCCCCATTTAAAAATAAAAGCGTGTTACATTTAATACAACACAACATTTTCCTCAAGCTATCACAATGTAACACGCTTAATTTATTTTTAACTTTTTAGTTAATTTTATAAACAAATAATAAAAGCTTGTTTTTAAAAAGGTTTTTTTTCTTTAATTTTATTTTTTACTTTTGACTACAAAAATGTGATCATTAAAATAACTTAATAGGTTTGATTTATAAATAGAAATATATATATTTTTTGTGGATTGTGTTGAAGAAAATATTTGAACATAAAAGTTGGGTTTATAAATTGGTTTTCAAAATTAAGTCAATTGAATTAAGCTATTGAATTTTCACGCCCCAAAGGAAATGATTCTGAAAGCTGATGTACGAGTATTATTAGCTTTACAACTATAAACCAATTGACAATGTGATAAAAAAGTAGCTAGGTAAAGAGGTTTAGTTTGGTAAATATTTATGAGAATTATAATTTTATTCTCATAAATATATTTTTTTATTAATACTTGTGTAACGTAGGAAAAAGGTACATACATAATACTAAACAAAAAACTCAATCAACGAAATATTATTTTATTTATGCAAATATAAAACCTAGTCACAAAAAATATCCTCAGAGCTAGTTGGTCTCTAGCATTCAACTGTTTTTGCTTTGAAAAAAAAAAAACAATCACAAATAGTTCTGCCCGTGCTTTGCGCGCAGTAAACCCGTCATAAACAATAACACACGTCCACATGAGCTGCTATCGCCATTTTTGTCACGTCAGCGACTCCGGCGTAATCCCCGCGTCACGCCAGCCGACACGCTCCGTCACGCCGCGGGCACGCTCCGTCACGCTCGCGGCGCGGCAACCATTCATCTTGTTTTGCATTCGGCGGCGTATTTCCGAATAATATCAATATTATTATTGAAAAAAGGACTGTTGACGTGAACTGATTGTGATGTGTTGTGACCTGTGACGAAACGTATTGAAAACGTGCCTGTTTTTAACGCATGATTTCATGTTTTATGGATTGGAGTTTTTGTGTTATCCTGGCAAAAATATCCAGTTGCGTCACGTACTTTTGAAAAATGATTGAAGTCGTGAGAAAACATAAAGTTGTGTTTCGTGAAAATAAATTCTATACTTAGAATAAGGACACGATTTTCCAGATCTCATAGAGGCAGGTGTGGAACATTACGCGCCGTTGACAGCTCGTGAACGGTCCGTACAATGACTAGAACGGTGAACGGCGAGCTATGTACCGATTTACCGACCGAAAAAATGAGTAATTCTGAGACTTCGTCATCTGGTCTTCTTAATTTTAGGATGCATTATAAGCAAAATAACATGGGAACATTAAAAAGGCTTGATGATGACACTAATTGAGGAGTGACTTTTCAAAATGGCTTATTTCTGTATGGTCATTTTTTTCAGGACCAAGAAAAATACGAAAACTTTTCATATATGAATATTTTTAGTAACAAACTTCTATGTACATAATCTAGGTACGTTAATAGATCGTTTCACAGTGTATATATTTTTTTTAATACTCTAAATTATGAGTTATTATCATATGATTTAAGGAAATAAGCCATTTAGTCGCAAACTCCAAGAAATAAGATGTTTTGTTTCAGCACTCCTAAGAAATAAGCCATTTTGTCCTGATTTCCTTTTTCTGGTGCCTGAATTTAACTCCTCCACGGTCTTATCTGCCATTATGCACCGTTATTTACTCAGAATTATTCGGATTAGCAACAAAAACACCAACGAGCAACGATACAAGAAAATATTTTTCACCTTGACACTCAGTCTTGACATGAAAGTATTGAGAAGTTGACAGCAAGGTAACACATGACGTTTAATATTTTTTTAATTGGCCGTAGTCAAATAAAAAGTGTTGCCAATGTATAAAAATATATTTGCAGATCCACTTTCAGATATTAAAGCTATCTTTCAACCCTCCAAAATAACCTGTGATACCAAATTAGAAATAAGCCATTTTGATACGTATTAACAAAATTTCCATACAAAATGTTCTAGAAATGAGCTATTTTGAAAAAACTACTATCACAATTAGTAGGGCCGAGAATTAACGTGAATTAAGCTATTTTGTTGCGGAAAGCATTTTCTATGGCCATTTTTCTTCGAGATTAAAGTACTTTAGAACCGGACACTTCACGTCATATAATGTGAATATACATAAAGTCCCGATTGGCATTAAAAAAATAAGTAAAATTGGGAACCCGAAGTAAGCCGTTTTGAAAAGTCACTCCTCAATTATTAAAATAACTTGCTTCATAACAATCGCGTAATCGCTTTCCTATCCTAAAGGTACGTTTAGACTGCGACACTTTAAACGGTACCTACACTCACACATCGAGTAAACATCGAGTGTCTCTGTATAAACAAGAGTGAGCAATTAGAGACACTCGTGCTCATACATAGACATACACTCAGTGTGCACGCTGAGTATACTGGACGACACTTTATACTGTACTTTATACTTTAGTATAAAGTGTCGTAGTCTAAATGTACCATAACTACCTAAGTAGCAGAGATGTCAGTGTGACCATATTTAGTAGTAGGTAAGTGTACAAAACGATAATTGCCGGCAGCAGCTCGCGCCGGACGGACGGCCGCTGCGCCGGACAGCACCGCACCGGACGGACGGCCGCTGCGCCGGACAGCGCCTGACAGCTACTTGATCACAACCGCTATCTATTGTTGGATACTACATTATTTTCCTGGTTTATTTTGTCATTAATATTTTCATTTCGTTTATGTCTAAAAATATAATGGCTTGTTGAATACTATTATTAGCTAAGTTAGGTAAGCTTAGGATGAAATCGTTTTTTTTTTTATCAAATATCACAAAGATATGTATTGTTGTCTAACAATGAATCACTTTTTCCCTTGGTCACGCTTTAACTTGAGAAAAACTTTAACGATATCTTAAATTTTTTATGCTGTTAGAAAACTGTTAGTTTTCTACTAGCGTAAGAAACGTTTTATTCCAAAATTAAAGAGAAGTGACCAGAAGATTTAATTAGAGAAGAAGATTTTCCACTTCATAGCTGAAACAGTCAATTGTCAGCTAGTTAAGTATTAGTATTGGTTTTTTCCTGCTCCTCCTCTTTGAGAAAGGCAATGGGAACGCCTCCTTCTGTAAAGCTGTAATGTGATTGAAACAGATTTACGCAATTTATTTATAAAAACTTCATGCAAAAGTGTACAAAAGCCGAACTTAATGCCACAGGCATTTTCTACCAGTCGACCTCACGCTTCAGCCGTACCCTAAACTACGCCCTGGGCGTTGGAGGTTACAGGGCGATTTTCAGCCATCAGGGTGCAGGCTTGCGGACTACGATCAAAGGTATCAATATCATAACTTTCGAAAAAGTAACCGTGACGTAAAAGGCAACTGAAAGACGTAGGTAGGTTTTAATCAGTTAAACCTTTGAGCGCCGGTTTTGCATACGTCTGTACAACTTAATGACCTTGAAAAATTCTTCGTTGTCGTTTTTTTTTCACATTTCTATGAAATTTATTTGGCCATAAATGTTCGTTTTTATGTTTTTTTCCTAGAAAAAATTCAGTGAAAATTTAATTTTACTTTTTTTTTAATTTATTTATTTGTTTATTTTAAGAAAGGGGGTCAATGCTCCGTTCGATGGGTTATACTCTGACGTACCCTCTCGTTGCACCTTGCAATCAGACGCGATACGCACGTAAATCAGACTTAGGCTGTAGACTTTTAATCGCGCTTACGACGCGCGTTTTCAAAAACGCGCATTGACGACGCATTTAATTTAATAAACGTATTTAGGCACAGCCGCTGAGAGCGATAAAAGTCAAATGATGATTTCTCATAAAAAATCAAAGTGGCTTCTTCATCGTTTTTTACTTAAAAAAACCTTGCATATTATATTTTGCAGTACTTAAGTTATGATCCATACAAACAACACTAAAATAACAAAACAACAAAGGGAGTCTTTAAATAAAATACAGAAAGCAACAAAACAGAAAAGAATAAATTCTCTTCAAGCCCCGTATACTTTATGCGACATAACAAGTTGAGCGCCTCTGTACAATGAAGTAGCCTTTCTAAAGAAAATCCTCCTAACTGCACACCCTTAGCAAATACTTTATGCTTGGGAAATATAGGTGCCATTAAAATGTCTATACAGACTGGTTTAGGATGGGGCGACACAATTTAGATGCTGCACTGCAACCTCGCTGGATAATTCACTTTTACACAAGTTTTACACTCGTGAAGATTTTGTCAATATCCTTACACGAAAATTCCCTTTTATTTCTACCATTTTTAGACTCGCTTTTTTCGCTCTAAAGACTGAATCTGTCGTCGTCTGTGGAACTCGTACTCGTAAATATGGCAATATTTTAAGTTTTTCGTTTTATAAACTGAAAAAAAAACCAAAGATGGAAAAATCATATGGATTACGTTTTCCGGAAAACAAATGCATTAAAAAGTTAAATTTGAAATTGAAATTCCTTACCAAAGTCCAAACCATATGTAAGAGACATTTGAGATCAAAATAGCCAGTACGACAAAACAATTCGTATGTAAGGACCTCATAATTTCATCGTTCTGATTAAATAATTTCTGATTTTCTGATACAAGTGCAGAAAATTTGTCACTACAGCCCTAAGAGGATGAACGGGGCTCCCAAGTTTATATGAAAAAACCTACTTTCACTCAGGCTTTCGTATACTATCAGATATCACAACCTTATAAAATATTTCCGAACTGACTAAAAACCAACAGTGTCGAGCTTTATAGCAGGAAATCAAACAATACGGAACCATTCAGCGTGCAGCTCGCACCTGGCGCCGGCAACAAGCTGGAAAAATACAAGCGATGAATAGCTGGGCCTCTGCGGGGGTCTGCCGGGGGGGAGGGGCTGTGTCACAGGCTAACGCGGACAATACAACATTACTTTTTATTTTGACTGACCTAACAGTCTAGTAGTTAGTGACCCTGACTGCTATGCCGGAGGTCGTGGGTTCGATTCCCACTCAGAATAAATGTTTGTATGATGAGCATGATCATTTGTTCTGTGTCTGGGTGTAATTTATCTGTCATACATATGTATGTATTTAGAAATATATAAGTATGTTTATCAGTCGTTTAGTACTTATAACACAAGCTCCGCTAAACACGGCGTTGAGTGATAGTTGTCAAATATTATTATTACTATTGTGTTACTAAACTTGGTGAAGTGAGGAGACGATTCTTACGTAGGGAAGGAAGAAGTAGATACCATAGCATAGCATCAGCCGTAAATTTTAACATTTATGGCTGTTGGGCTCAGGCCTCCTCTCTAGGAGGGAATGGCCCAGTATTCCAACACACAGGCCCAGTGCGGGTTGGTGGGTGTCACATGTCTTTGAATAACAGGAAAGAAAGAGAGATAGTGATGCGAGAGCTGAAGGTTAATAGGTATGATATTGGGGCTTTTATTAAGATACTATTTTCACCACATTCAAAAGAAGCGGAACTGGTTTATGAAATGGTTGCTGCATCACTATCCCCCTCGCTTACGCAATAATATGTGTGTTAATTAGTTCAGTTACGTAATTAGTTAATTTAGGGTATGATGAGGCTGACATACCTTTGTAAGGTAAAAGCCTCTAAATAAATAAAGATTAAAAAAAAAATGTCTTTGAGTTCCAGGACATGACGGTTTCCTCATGATGTTTTTCTTCAATGTTTTGAGAGAAGTGGTGATTAAATAAGTTACAAACAGTAATGTTTTTGGCTGGGCTTGAAACCATGACCTACAACTTTTAAGGACAATTGACAATCGTAAGAGGATCGGAAGACCAAAGCAAAGAGGGATTGTCGGACTCTGACTTGAGCGAGTAGGTATGTCACGTTTTTACATGACTCACCTGTGTTTCTTCAGTTACCCTTTGTTTCCAAGAGCTATGGTAACAGTTTTGAATTATCCCACGGCCTTATTACCCGAGTTTATAAATAAACTACTTAGCTTCTGCCAGCGACTTTGCCTGCCTGAAATTCTATTTCGAAACTTCTAAACCCCGATTTACTTTCTTAGGGATAGAGTTACCTAAAATCTACAGATGAAAGTTCTTAGCAGATTGCTTCACCATATAAGAGACTTGCCAAATTAAGTTTGTAGTTGTTATAGTTTCGGAGATTTCGTGATTAATCAGTGAGTGATATTTAGTTTTCATATATGTTGAAAATAATGAACTCCTCCACTTAACTTAACCTATTGTTTTCCATATAGTCGTGGCCAAGTACAACACACTCAAAAACCTCCTCCGCTGTTGTCTTGCCCCACATTCTGTCAGCGGCAGCAAGCCAGACATCTGACCACAAAAGGAAACTATACAATGAACATAATTGCAGATTTATACAAAAACTGACCAAGTGCATAGCCTAATAAATATTTAATTAAATATCAAAATTTACACACTCTACTCTCTCTCATTCAAAAATAATAAATGTATTTGCGAATTGTACACTAATTGGGCAAACAATATCAATAAACTCTTATGCCCCAAGCGGCGGATGGCGAGCAATGGGTAGCTCGCCGTCCGGTCGTCTGGTAACGGTCCCGAACCAAGACAGGTCGTCGACGGCTGATTCCCGCCCCGCCCGAGGGCGGGATTAATCATTAGATGATTTTTCTCACCATTAAAAAATGCCCCAAGCGAACGCCGGCATTCGCACACCGGCTGTAATTCTATTATGTCTCTAATTACGTCGATAGGTTAAAATGTTTTACTCAGTATTCCAATTAAGTACATAATTATAATGATGTGGTTTACTCTAGCTGCTAATTGCTAATAGTGACAATATTGCATGTTAATTCATATTTCCGCTAAAACAACAGATTAGTAAGGTAGGCAATTAAATGCCTCAATACATTTTGGTATATTCGCATTTTGGTTGACTACACTGTATGTTATAGTATATTGGTTACGTAGTAACTATTTAGTAATCTGTGATATTAGTATCAAATAATTCACTCGTTTGTTATGAATCTCTGGTCGTATTCCGGTGGGAAAATCATCAAATGTCATTACTGCGCCTTTGGGTGGGGTGAAAGATAATGTTAGACTTTTACTGACTAAAAACCCACTCATATTCCTACTTTGCTTTCGTTCCATAGCCCCAGTAGGTTTCGACCCCAATAATAAAACTGCCTAAGTTGGACACTTTTTCTCTTTGTCCCAGAATTAATTGGTGCAGGTCTACAAATTCCAGTGTGGAATGCACTTTTAATTGCTTTTAAAAATGTCTGCTATCGACCAATCAACGGTGTCCGGAAATAATTGCACGCGTTCATTCTGCAGGTGCCCATAAATTTGGTCGTTCCGTACGAAATTCAAGCGGCTTTTTTTCATTGCGCCGAGTTTTTGTGAAAAAGCGGAAAACTCTCGTTGATAAAGCACTCAATTGCTATTCAAGTAGCACTTAATTGCCTGTAAATAATTCGCTATTGTTATCACAAATGATAAATTGTATAATTGTTTACGGATGAATTATTTGTTTGGTAAAATCAGTTGGCTGTCATGCGCTATTGTTACGTTTTAAAACTTTTCTAACAAATTAATGAGGTGATCGTTTTTTTTTTAACTACAAAGTTGTACAATGCCAAAAAAAGTTTTAAATTGTAAGTTCTGTCTACTATTCGCTATCTGCCACCTGAATGAGTAGTGACAGATGGATACCGGTTACTGGAAGCACAATGGCGGAAAAATTGGTATGTTTTTAGATCCAGGTGATAATAAATTAGTGTACAGAAAAAAAAACCAGACATTCAAGAAGATTTATTCATTTATTTATTATTATTTAGTACAGCAAAAAAAGCCATTAACACTAAATTAAATTAATTAACCCTTTCACTCTGTCTTCTCACAGAATCGTAGGCTTTCTAATAATATCGTCTTCCATTCATCAGTAAACAAATCCAATCCAGGGTTGGTCTCCACAAACGCGTTGAGCATCGTTAGCATACGCGGTATAGGAGAAGTGGAAGATAACTTTTAAGAAAATACCATGTATTCAAAAAGATGAAGACTCGCAAGATTCAACTCTCCGTATATTACCGAACATTGGCAGTTTCTTTATTCTCAAGCAATTTCCTGCACACGTTACCTATAAAATCACAACAGCTGAAAAGAGGTGAATTGGCTCGAAATCCATAAATATGGACCAATTGTTGCCAGTAATGCGCCTCTTCGCTTGTGTTACGAAAAAGCTGGTATTTTTACATTTCTTACCAATAGCAGCGGAGTTTTCTCAAGTTACCGGTATCCCTTTGTATCAATACTTTTTAACCTTTGAAAGTATTCCTCACCTGCGTTATAAGTTTGCTGTTCTCAAACTATGGAAATGGAAAGAAAATTGAGGAGCAGATTATGTTTGAGCCGCGAGCTGTATCAATGTGTGTGGGTAGATATACAATATAGTAGAGTTTACATATTGATGACAGCCCATCAATATGAGTCAGCCGTTTATTTATATTGCATATAAGGTTTTGTTTTAATAAATAAGTATGTATAGGTAAGTAAACTAATGATTTAAATATTTAAGTTGTTACACTAGGAGGAATTCCTGTATTGCGATTGCGTTTCCGAACACCAGACCGACAGATCCCGGAACACCTATTTGTAAATAGGCTAACGAAATAACTACGAACATATTTTACAAGCTTTACACATAATGTGCATATCACTTAGTGTCACTGGTTGATCATTGGAAAATCATAATGACGCCATTAGTAGTTATTATGACTACTAATGGCGTAAATTTTAGTAGATTACCAAACTTATCAAAGATTTTGATAAGTTTGGTAATCTACTAAAATAATGAACTTTCAATTGATTTCATAATTTTTATTATGAAATCAATGATCGACTATTCTGACACTATTGTAATAGCAGATGCCCTGGTCTCTTTCTTCTATTATATTCTGTCAAAGGTCTCGTTATCACTGAACCCTTTTTTCATATCAATTTTTACACAATACATCTTTTGTTTGGCTTCTTTCATTATTCCACTTTAAATGGCGGTGTCAAGACAAACGTCCTTTAAACATTTCAGTTACTGCCTCTATAACCACTCCTCAAAGAGGAGATTTATCGGTACGATTGAGACCTGTTCAGTATTGGATTGTAACAGTCGCTGTTTCCATACTAGGAGTCGTCTCTGTCCGTCATGCTGCTATTTGTCATTGCAGTTTCATTGTAGCTTTGCACCTTCAGGTGTGCAAACTGGGTAGCAAAGTGGGCGTTAACTATCAAGATACTTTGCGGTATTTGCGTACCATCTGAATGATTGGAAAATGGATTCCATTAAAAATATTCTTTTTTATTTGTCCTGTTGCTATGAAAAATACCTGGCAAGCAAGAAATAAGGATGAACCTCAAAATATACATCTCTCAATTGTTTTCACACCCATTGTGTCGAATCAGCGCTTTATCAAAACAATCACAAAAGAATGGGTTCAATAAAAACAGGGGCAAGACTGAAGTGAAAAGAAAACAGTAAATAAGGTGGTTATTTATTGTGAAAAATCATGTACCGATTTGTAAATATCAGAGTACAATGGAGTTAGTAAAGTCGGCACACACAATGTTTATGTTCCCAGGCTTTCTTGCTAAACAATTAGGCGATTCTTTTCGCTCACAAAGAACGCAAAATTCAAAAGATTTCACTTGAAAAGGCTCTTGTAGGCTCTTGATAAGTAAGATCAGGATTTTGTGGGTTATGTTTAGGAGATCTAGTTGAGCTACGATTGTTTTGTTAGTAGAAATGTGCCTGGGTAAGGCAATTAGCTGAACAAAGAGACATTAGTCTTGTTGTGTGGTTTCACCTCACTTATTCCTTCCAATCTGATATAGAATAAATATGCCCAAGACGTGTATTTTATAGCGAGATAGCCCCAACGCAAGTGTACTTTATAACTTACTGAGGCTACCTCTAACTCTGTAATATAGTTTAATGTATGAGATATAATAAAAACCGCTTCACAAACCGGAGCGGAGTGGGAGACCAGTGTCAGACTCTTACTGACTAAAAAACCTACCCCGTACCTTCCTTGTCTATTTCTAGAGTCGAGGTAACAGTTTGCACCACCCTAGGCTCCAGGAGGGCAGAGTTCTTTACTGGATTACTCTTACACAAATTTACGTTTTGGTCATTTCAGTCATTTGTTTTCAGCTAAAAACAGGCTCAAGTGAATATACGAGTACCTACTTATAATCCACCAAAACAGTGGGTACAAGAGGTAACGAATTTCTTTCTGAAACAGGTAGTTATTTAAAAAAACATTTTTTTTTTCGATGCGATCAGAACAAAAGTTCCGTTCATCGTGGCGCAATGCGAAGCCCTAAACGTTGATGTTTTCGATATGCTAAAATTGTTTGAGTAAAATTTTCCATTGTTTATCCGGAGATATGAACCATTCTATTTTTAGCTTTGATAAATTTTGCATAAAGAAGAGATAGAATTACATAAAATCGTCGGTTAATTGGGATATTGGACTTAAAACAATACCCGTCATAGATTCGCACGATACGAAATCGCGTTGCACATACCCTGGAAAGTTGCAGTACCGTGGAAAATCTTCAAATAACTTTAGGTGGAATAAAAAGGAGCATCAGGCGTTTACTGATTAAACCTGACCTTCACATACCGTTTGTGTCGGAGCTGCGGCAACACTTTTGAGCAATGCTGTGCACGCAGCCACATGTTTCAGCCCTTACTCACTTAGGATCACATAATCGGAATAAAAGGAATAAAACTATTGGGTATTTTATTCACACTACAAATTAACAAAATCAATGTCAGGCTGCATATCTACGTCAGCGAAATGGTTACTGTCTAATGTGGTTCGATCCTTTTGAAAACTAGCTCCAAAAAAAAAAGATATCACTAGACTATTTCAGTCCACCAGGGCCCTGGAACAAAGGCAATGAAGGAACGCGGTGGATTTTTAGTCAATAAAAATCTGACAGTATCTCCCGATCCGCATAAGGACGGGTCATGTCTTTGGATGATTTTTGCTCCCAAAAAAATATGTATTACGGTTGTAATCGTTATTTTAGTTTATTTCAGACTACATTCTGCCAGCGGCTTTGTCCGGGTGAAAGTCTAAAGTAGCCCTTAACACTAGTACTAAGTAGGCACTTAGAGACGAAGTAGCATTCTACTCGTGAAATAATTTTCAATACTTATCAGGATTAGGACATGCCGGTTGCTTTACAATGATTTCCTTCGAAGTTTTTTAGAGCAGCTTGTCCACAGTTTTGTATGCCTTTCGGCGGAACATAGGCTGGACCAAACATTTTATATAAGACCATTGTATTATCTATACGTTCACAAAAAATAAGTGAATTTGGATTTTTTATGAATTTCGAGCAGCGGTGATGAAATAAATTACACTAAGTAATGCGTCCGTCTGGGTTTGAACCCGCTATTTACATCTCGTTAGTCGTGGCCGTTGCTACTCGGTCACCACTGATCTCCTGTTATTGAAGGTTGTCGTCATATTAAATTTTAGTTACTGTCACATCTTTATGATTGACGTAAATATCATCAAAATTGGCCCACGCGTTGGTCTCTAGAGGGTCTCAAATAAAGGTAGGAACATATTCGTACATATATATTGATAGATACGTTAACAAGTACACTGTTCTTCCTTGCTTAGCGTAATGGGTTGTAAAAGTGCTTCTCTTTGGCATAGAAACATGAAATATTTGAAAAATTGTACAGTGAATTTAGTATCATCTCTTAATCTACACTAATATAATAAAGAGGTAAAGTTTGTTTTTTGTTTTTTTGTTTGTACGGGGTAATCTCTGGAACTACTGGTCCGATTGGAAAAAATTTAGCAACAATAGAAAGGTGCTTTACTCCTGAGTGACATAGGCTATATTTTACGTACGCGGGCGAAGCTGCGGGCAAAAGCTAGTTTTTTTATATAAAGATTTGAAATTCGCTTTTCAACGTACAAAAGTCCTACTGCATTAGATAGACGCGCTCTTTTCCGATTTAATGTTTGTTACCATATTTTCCTTGCAACATCAATCGCAATGAACTTCAATAAGTCGTTCAAATCATGCGTGACAGTGTGCGCCTGCGTGTCACGAGATAGCAGGTTGGTCTGTTTGTCTCGTACACATAATTCTAACGATTACCCCAAGGAATCCGCCTAAGGATAATCGTTAATATCAAATGGTATAATGGATCGTTTTTCTGCTTACTTTCGTTTATTCAGAACGGTTTCAGAAGCAATTGATAGGCATTTAAGGGGTTTTCCCTAAAATGTCTATCAATTGGGTATTCGGAATACCTACGTAGGCAGAAACTACTGACGGTAGGACGTAATAATAATAAAGTCTAAGACAGTCGTCGGCTGTAAAATGGGAGATAGATTCAGGCAGAAATGGGTTACATCATCCGCATGTACTCTGACCCACTGTACGCTGGGGAAATGTCTAAATAAGGTAGATGCCTGAGGACGGACGATGATGCAGATGAGAAAGAGGTGGCAAGACAACTAAAACCTACTGTAAGGGCTAGTTTGTTGTGCACGGAAAAAGAATACCTAGAAGACCTTTGCCCAGCACAGAAAATATGGTTAAAAAAAAATCCTATTCGGCAAACACAATATAAACCACATTTTTACAACACAGGCAAAAAAAAAAACACCAAATTTAATCTAATAACTAGAATCCAACTACCCTCATCAAAGTTTGCGTGCCATCAGTGATCGATGGAGACACAGTGTGTTTTATTTATTCATTCACAGGGTGGTCGAGACATCAACACATCGTCATCAACACTTTGATAGATGACATCCCGACGAACCTTCATAAATCAAATAGCACTTTTTATACTCCCTGTTTTTCTAAAGCTTTGGTAAAGATATTCCTTGAGTGAGGGTACTGGGTTACTGCTATTATTTACTCTGTGGCGATATTGCTATTTACAATAGTGGTCTTATAAATAGAACGCTATATTCTGAAGTCATTTTAGATGTATTGTTGTTGAAAATTTTTGTGGATTTTCGGATTTAGAGAGCATATTTTTGGTTCAACTTAATAGCACCTAGTCTCTGGTTCATACTGTCACCCGGCTCCTGGACTTTCCCTCAGAGCCCAAGATCTGACCTTGAGCCTTGCCGCAGTTAATTTATGATGATTAAATGAGTATAGGGAAATTTAAAATGAAACAAGTTCACTTGAGTACATTACACCCCTTAACAAACTTCCTGTATTATTTCTTAATTAAAAACCATAAAAAAACCACTGTTTTTAACCGCTTTAAACCAAGAGATGGCGCCTCATTATACACTTATAATGAGGCGCCATCTCTTGGTTTAAAGCGAACCAATATGTTGTCATTCTTATTTTAACAAAGAGATGTCGCTAGTAGTCGCAAATAAATGATTTGCAACGTCACAATACGTTTTGTGTGAGAACTAATGGGCTTCACAAGCTTAAGAAACGGCTTGCTATAATACTCCTACAGTCTGGTCTAAAGCGAGCAAATCAAATTATTTTAAAGCCTTTGTACAAAGGATCGCTCGTGTATACGTTTATCTGTCCATCTATCACAGACGGCCAATTTGCTGCTGATTGACTGAACCAGCAATGTTCGATGCCGGTAGTTTAAAAAATTCAGAAATGTTAAACTTTTTACCTATATATTTTAGTTGATCGTTATTATTAGTATATGCGAAATCTGAATATAGTTGTTCAGAATCAGTAACTGAATCGATTTCAATGATTTTTACACCTCGTTATATTTTTTCCAAAAATATTTACAAGAAGTCCCAAGTTGGAAACCACCGACAGTAACAACAACACAGGTCACGGCAAGTCATAGCTGGCATCAGTGCACTAGGTGCAAAACTACTTTTTTTTTCTCATAGGTACTTATTTATTTTATTTTATATAACTTTTTTTATACAATGTGTATGTAAGAACACTTAGTCCAGTGCAAATAGCATTGAAAATGATAAAAAGTGGAACAAAATAGAAGTAGAATTAAACCCATTGGAAAAGGAAGAGAATGTTACAAAAATTTAAGGAAAAATAAATTACGGTCGATCTGAAATCGGGAAGTGGATGGGTGTGCGATTTTAAAGGTAAAAAATGGTTTATCTCGATTTCCGGCAAAACTACTAGTTCTAAGGAAAAAGTCTAATGGCAAACTTGTAGGTCATAAAAAGATCTACCACTTTTGTATTTACATTTTTTCCTAACCTCAAAATCCATGTAAAAATTAAAAAAAAACGAGTTTCTGGTTTTTAATTTTTATCTTCTTTTCTCAAAAAGTACAATATTGACTGGTTTACACTGTTTTTACATAATCATATAAATACTGTAATTTAAGGAATATTGTAATAAACCATTTTTTTTGTAAAAGAGTAACCATGGAGTTTCTTGCCGGTTCTTCTCCATAGGAAACGACCAATTTGGAACCGTGCACTAGCTTCTGACGTTTTATAAGTACCCATGTAGGCCTTTGTGAAATAAAAACCATTTTGATTTTAATAAAAGAAGAAAATAATAATATATAGGAACTTATGTCAGTGATCAAATAAAAAACATATATAACAAGGCTTTTAAAATAGTGCGATAGTTTTTCATATTAAATTAAAATACAAAACTTGCTATGTTATTTATAATATTAGTATAGACAACATTCAATAAATATATACAATAAACACCATACAATGAATCTATTCAAATGAACAAACTAAATTAGGCTAGAGGGATTTACACCCTATTCATTTTAAGTTTTTTTTTTTAATTTGCTTTAAACTATTTTTGAGTTCTCCCTTTAAATGATAAATGATGATGTATGGTATATTTTAAAGAGTATATTTATATATTAATTAATTTATTTAAGTAACAAACAGGACTTACAGCTAAAAAAAACAAATTAGGAACAGTAAGTTGGGCTGTCACAACACTGTACTTATAAAGTACTAGGTATGCAAATAAGGTATGCAAAAAAAAACATTATATGCCAAATTACTAATAAACAATAGAAACCATAACAATTATACGTAAACACACGAAAATAAAGGAATTTAAACAAATCATGTAAACAGATAATTATTAAAAAAACATGTTATCGCCGTATGTTTGTTTTTAATATTTATTTTCGTTGTGTGCTATTTACAAGTGATGGGTGATGAAACTGTAGAAGCTGGTGACTCGGGAGAAGCCTGAAGGACCACCTAGCTCGCATCCTTCAGCAAGATTGAAGGCGACGATACCAATCTGAAAGATACAAGTGTTGTAGTGTTTGTACCACATGTACGAGTACATGGGCAGTATATTTATATTCCACAACTATCACACCACGTCGTCTAGTCCTAAGCTAAGCAGATCTTGTGTTATGGGTACTACATAACTGATAAACAAAATTATAAATTCCTAAATACATACATATTATATAATCTTTGCCCTAAGGGTTACCATGGAGGGATACAGATCGAAGAATACGCCTCTGCACCTCTTGTTCCTAGACATGCAGAAGGCCTTCGACTGTGTCCCCCGTGATGTGATCTGGTGGGCGCTGAGATCCAAAGGAGTGCCCGAGACCTATGTTGACATCATCCGAGACATGTACCGAGACTCCGGTTCTGTGGTTCGGACCGCTGTTGGCGATACGAATCCCTTCCCCATCACCGTTGGAGTTCATCAGGGCTCTGTCCTTAGTCCGTTTCTGTTCAGCGTGGTGCTGGACGTGCTGGCCTCTAACATCAGGGACTTACATGAGCAGCCGCCATGGCTGCTCATGTATGCAGACGATATCGCGCTGGCAGACTCGGACAGTGGGCGCTTGGTTCGACGTGTGACAGCGTGGAAAGAATCGCTGGAAAACGGCGGTCTGAAGATTAATGCGGCGAAGACCGAGTACTTGGCCTGTAACACAACAAACGCTGCTCCTGTTCGCATTGGCGAAGACACAGTCGAGCGCACGGAACAGGTCAGGTACTTGGGATCGGTGCTCCACGAGTCTGGGGACGTCGATTGCGACGTCGAGTCTCGTATCTCGGCGGCCTGGGCGAAATGGCGTGAGGTGGCGGGGGTTATCTGTGACCCCAAAATGCCGGTTAGGCTCAAAGGACAGGTCTATAAGACCATCATTAGGCCTGTCCTTTTGTATGGCAGTGAAGCATGGCCTGTACTTGAGCGGCATAAGCAAAGCCTGCGTGTCACGGAAATGAATATGCTGCGCTGGATGTCTGGAGTCTCGCGGAAAGACCGCATTAAAAACTCCCGCATCCGGGGCAGCCTTCAGGTCCGTGACATAGCGGATAAACTGCAGGAGGGTCGCTTACGTTGGTATGGCCACGTTTTACGAAAACCGGCAGACTACGTGGGTAACAGATGCCTTGCCATGCCGCCTCCGCCGGGACCCGGGAGACGAGGAAGGCCTAAGAGGCGATGGATCGACGTCGTAAGGGACGATATGCGTGCCAATGGGCTTACGGCAAAGGACGCGAAAGACCGAGCGAAGTGGAGGCGTCTTAGCAAGAAAGCGGACCCCGGGCACCGAGGCGAAAGCCAAGGTTGGCAACCTGGGACTAATACCGCTAGGATGATGATGATGATGACATACATATTGTGACTTATCTTATTATTTTTTTATTTGTGTTTTGACTATTTGTATTATTTTATTTGTTTGACATGTGTATTTAATTATTTGTATTTATTATTTGACATTTTTATTTGATTAATTTGTAATTTGTTGACATTATTGTATCAGTTTGTACCTTTATGACTTGTAAGAATCCCTTACCAATAAAAAACTATGACTATGACTATGACTATAATATATAAATTACACCCAGACACAGAACAAAATTAAATGATCGTGCTCATCCAACAAACTTTTATCCCGAGTGGGAATCGAACCCACGACCTCTGGCATAGCAGCCAAGGTCACTAGCGACTAGACCAACAGGCCAGTCTCACAGTTGCCCGCCGTCGGTCGGCAGAGGTGCACATGTTGTTCTTAGCTGCAGGCGACGTAACGAGCCAATGGTTTTATTCCCTGAGCTAGCACATGTACCACAAGCGTGATGTCAGGATTTGTTATAAGATACTAGTTTTTGTCCGCGGCTTCGCCCGCATGGTATTGGGGTTGGAGTTGGGGTTTCCGGGATAAAAAGTAGCCTATGTCCTATCCGGTGTGTATCCTATGCCTGTGCCAAATTTCATCCAGATCCGTCCAGCCGCTTTGGCTTGATTGAGTAACAAACATCCAAACATCGTAACTTTCGCATTTATAATGTTAGTAACATAGTTTGTAAATGTAAATCAATACAGCAGCATTTTTAAGGTACATTTTGTACTCAGCAATTTCTCAAAAATACTTTTTGAAACAATAAATTTTAACTCACCAAGAAAGGCTCCCCGTTGTCTCTAAAGGTTACAAGAGGGCCACCTGAGTCTCCACTACAAATACCGACACCTCCAAAGCCACGTGTGCAAATAACACTGCTGGTCACCAAATGAGGTTGGTATACATGAGCACATTCATCGTGGCTGATCACAGTCAGGCGGACGTCCCGCAATACCGTCGAAGTCATGTGGTCTGCAATGTGAAGACAGTCATGCATCGAGTCAAAAGCTCAAATGGTTTCCTAAAAGTGATTTTTTTTATGGTAGGTAAAAGTCATCCAATGATGAATTCCGCCCTTAGGCGGTGCATAAAACAGTATCAGACTCTTACTGACTAAACAATCTACCCGTTCCTTCCTTGCCTTGTTCCCAAGGTCCCGGTAATACGATAGGAATAGGGGGCTTCAACCCTAGTGGGTACAGTATTTATTCTTATTGGTATATTGGAGGCGCACGAGTCATATAAAGTTGATGAGTTGATGTGTAGTTATCATGTAGGTATTCAAACAGTGTACGATCACATTTAACATTATTTTGCTATTACCGCAATCGTTGCCGAAGATGTTGTAAAGACAACCAACAAAAACAAAGATTGAGCGGAATAAGGAATTTAAGGAATGCATGAGATCTGTCTATTGAGCAGAACCATCTCACAAAATTGAAGACAGACGAGGGCACAGTCTTATAGACCAAATCGAAACTTTTGGGTGAGATCGAGGCAATTTATGGACACGCCTATCACTTCGATCAATCAAATCTGCTGCGTATCTAGCAAACGACTCAATAGCTAACAATTACGGGCTTATCTCGCTTCTGAGTCATATCTACCAGTACTTTTCCACAGTCATCACGAACCGTTTCACCGCGTTTCCAGCCTTCCGAATAAGCTGGATTTCGAAAAGGCTTCAGCAAATGGAGCACATGCATACGTTGCAGCAAGTTAATTAGCTACTCTGCTTAGCGTTTGTGAACTATGAGGAAGCCTTTGATTCGATCTAGACTATACAGTAGTCTCTCCAACTGTACCAGATTGACCCTAGGTATATCGAAATGCAGAAGTGTTTGTACAAAAACGCTTCTATGTCAATTCAACTTCAGAACCATACGTAAAAATCTATCTTTTTGCAGCGGTGTGTGAGGCAGGGAGTTGTTTTTTCTCCAAAACTGTTCACGACCGCAATGGAAGATATTTGGAAGATACGAGGTCTTCAAGTTTCTGTTATTGAAAGGCCTAGACTAATGCCTGATTTGATTGTCTCCATTTACATATTAATGTAATTGAAAATATTCGCAGGAGAACCAAAGTTACCGACATGACTCAAACAATCGCCAAACTTAATTGGCAGTGGGCAGGGCACATTATTCGCAAAACAGATGGTCGAATTGGTGAAGTGATGAGGGTCCTGGAATCCTATGTCTAAAGTCAACGTCTTACGGCTGAAATGATGATGATGGTGTAGGCTGAACGTGAGACTATCTCAGATTTTAAAACAACTAAGTACTTACGATCTCCAATTTTACCAAAGCCAGTAGCAACGGCTGAGTGTCCTACAAACTGGTTCTGCAATTCGGACTCGTGAGGAAGATTGATCGGTTTGATAATAACTGCAAGTACATACAATTATAAATAAATAATATAAAGAACTAGTTTTTGTCAGCGGCTTCGCCCGCATACATAAAATAGCCTATGTCACTCAGGAGTAAAGTAGCTTTCTATTGTTGCTAAAATTTTTCCAATCGGACCAGTAGTTTCAGAGATTACCCCCTACAAACAAAAAAACAAAAAAACAAACTTTACCTCTTTATTATATTAGTGTAGATTAGCATCTCTTTTGATACTGAACTTAATCAAAAGAGATGCAACTCAAAAAGAGGGAATTTGAAAAATTAACCTTATTTTTGAAACTTGTTTTCAGATTCAATAACTCACAAAATAATTTAAAAAATCGACTCACAATTATCAATATTAGCGTTTCTAGGCAAGTATATCATAGCAACGTCATTTCTAGATCGACCGGGAACGTAGTGAGGGTGCGTGATGACTGTGGTTGTATGAATGCGTTCACCACCATCGTACAGAAACTTAGAGCCAAGAACGACAAGGAACCGCCATGCCTGTTTTGTGCCGTCGGCCCAGCAGTGACCAGCCGTCACGAGGCGGTTGGGCGATAGAAGAGAGGCGCCGCATACCGATAACGTGTCATTGTTAATCAAATCGATCAACAGGCCAGCCTACAAAAAAAAATTACAATAGGTCTTACATATTGGAATTTTCTTTTTAATAACCGTATATCAAATAATACTTACAAAGTACGGGTGTGCGTTAGGAAGTGCTTCTTTACCACCGACAATCCTATTTTGTAAAACATCATTGTGTCCGAAATTCTTCTTGGCTAAAATTTCTTTTTCGATTGCATATAGCCTTTTTGCTTCAGGAATTCCAATGTGGTCATGATAGTTAAACTGTAGTTCCACCGAGGCGGAAACAGAAATAACGAACGCAAGACCAAATAATACAAGAGTACGCATTATAGTAGGTAATATGGAGAAGTTGAACATACTACCTGGTAGACTGTGTAGCGACCATGCTATTTATAAGGCTCAAAACGAATACCGTGCATAACCGAAGAAAGTAACATAAGTTAATGTAATGGCTGAAATACCAGTAAATAAATATCTAAAATAGCATTTAAAATTTAATAGACGTGCCTGAAAATAGGAATATTAAACGTTATCCGTTTGTGTAACGCGTGACTTATGCTACGCGTTTATTTGTGATGATAAATTAACAAAGTCAAAATATTTTATTTCACATAGGTCTGCACGGGCACTTGTAAAACGTCAGAAGCTTGTGCACGGTTTTAAATTGGTTCCAAGAAACTCCATGTGATCTAAGATACATAGAACAAGGATGACCCCTCATATGTTATTCGATTACGGTAAATATTACATGCTAGATAACGCACTTATTAATACACTAGCTTTTGCCCGCGGCTTCGCCCGCGTACATAAAATATAGCCTATGTCACCCAGAAGTAGAGCAGCTTTCTATTGTTGCTAAAATTTTTGCAATCGGACCAGTAGTTCCAGAGATTACCTCCTACAAACAAAAAAACAAACTTTCCCTCTTTATTATATTAGTGTAGATTGCGAATAGGTTGCCTCGCAAAATTTAATGCAAATGATGTTAAATAATAAAGTTTGTTACTAAATTTTTGACCTAATTTACCCTCATCTGTTATTTGAAAAAATCAAGCATCAGCGGAAAGAATGTGCCCCGAGGAACTAATAAAATACTGGTTGCCTTCGCAAAAATGATGCGCAATAGTTAGTTGCCTTGATTTAAGATATAAATTTTCTTATGCCCTCACTGTCGTTAAGTAAAAATAAAGGCAATTAGTGGTTTTTATTACTTTAAACTATTAGCAACAATACAATTGGATTTGGAAATGTTGAAAAATCAGAAATATTCGCGATTTACGCTAGTTTTTACGCGATTACGTAATAGGATTTTGATGAGACATTTTATTTGATGACTAATTAGAAAAAACCTCATGTAATTCGCTAGGATGTAGCTTAAAAATAATATTGTAAGCAATAGAAGTTCAATTAGACACGTTTTGAAAAAGTTATGACTTGTTTTGTGTTTATGAAAATAGCTAAACTGACTTTATTAGCAGTCAATGTCCTAAAAACTTTTTGATAAATTAATGTATGTAAAATATTATTATTTTATTCTTAAGAAGAGATAAAGACGATCATTTTGATGTATACATCAAAATGATCGTCTTTATCTCTTCTTAAGAACATGAAAACATTACAATATATATATTGTAATGTTTTCATGAAAGAATAAATGAATATGGCTTCGGAAAGGGTTCGATTAAAGCGAAAAGGAAAGTTAAAAAGATCGCAAAGTAATTTTTAGTTTCACTTAATGACAAGTGAAAATAAGATTATACTTCGGGTAAAATAATTTTTTGGCTGACTGTACCAAACGGCTTTAATATATTTGATGGTGTCTGAATCGTCAGTGAAAAAATACTGAATATAAAAGATGTAGACACTGTGTTCGAATTTATTGTCGATATTTTGTCAACTCGATTTTAAGGGGACTATCTCTGATCGGTAGCGGATTTTATAAGGCGTAAGTTGCTAGGCTACTTTACATTTTACGGGATTTCAAATAACGGAACACGTTTTCGATGTGGTTTATTTTCCCGTGGGTTCGGGACTTAATCCCCAAAAGGGATATAAGCGATACATCTTTATTCCTTCGGGAAGGACATAAGAAAAGTTTGTTCGTAAACTTTACGCAATCGAAGTCACCGGCAACTGCCAGTTTATTCATATGGTACCTGCATATAAATAATATCTTGAAATATTTCGATAAAAAGATAAAAATAAAGTAAAGCATGTTAGTTATTATTACTGTGAATGCGTTGAATTTCTGTAGATAACATAAACCTTGAATAGCATTCTTTAGAAAAGTAAAAAACTATGCGTTCCCCTCTCTAACTTTTGAACCATAAGTTTAGAAAATATGAAAAAATCTCAAAAGTAGAACTTTATAAAGCCTTTCTAGGATAATTATTAATTATATATATATATTAGTTTTTGAATTAAGTTTGTAATTTAACCGTTTATGCAAGCATTTTTTTTTTTATAAACTTAGTTTACATATTTTAATATCCTGAACGAATCAAATTGTTACCGGGTACAACGCCATCTCTGGGAAAATTGGGTTACTAATATATGTATACATGGGCTACTTCGCGCTGTTAAATTGTAGTTAGAGTTCTGTTACATAGTGAGAAATTTGTGACAGACGGGAAACTACGGAATTTTACACTGAGCGTGGCCTGACACGCTCTTGGCCGGGTGTTATATATATAATATCTAGAAATCAAGCAGACGACGTCTCACAGGCCCCTGCCAAATTTATGAATAATTATACTCGATAGATTATGAAATTTACTACTAAATTCAAATAGGAACTTACTCGTGTCCTGAATCCAACAACTCATCCACCATATTTATCATCATTTGACCAGTATCCTGAACGGTACGTATTGAGTCGTTTCGTGTCCTTTTTGCGAGATTCTCAAATGAAACGGTGCCTCTGAGACCTCACGTCCGCGGTTAATTGTTAAAGTATATACACATAATTTATGTGAGGGTCACATTATGTGAGAACTGTGTAGGTTGAATACAAAGACTTCATTTTATGCGGTGTACAGATTTAGTGCAGAAGTACAATATTATATGATATATGGTTTGCTTTATAAGTATTTCAAAAAGCAATGGCATAGTGTACGATTTTTATGTACAAAACGTAAAATATTACCTAAGTAACCCTTACATAAATTGCAATTAAATCGAAGCCATTTGAAAATCGATCTAAAACTGATTTTTGAAACGAATTTGAAGACGAAAAAGTACACAGTAATTTTGGCATTTGGAGAGCTTAACTAAAGAATGAATTTCCCCCAGCAAATATTTGAGTGACACAGAGAGATCATATTCAAGGAAAATATTCATGTACAAATAAGTCTAATATATAGGAGATGCGTTCCTACGCTAGTTGGCTAGTTGGGAAGAACCTAGGGAGATGGTACGTATAAATTTTATTACTATGTATTTACTAAAATTAACATTGAAACATAATTCATTATGCACCTACCAAATAATTTGACTATTGTGTAAGTGGAGAGTGCCACGGTCGTCCTAGCTTATATAGATATATCATATAAATATAAGAGATAAACTATATATTATATTATATTATATAATTAGTTTATTTCGATTTTTTTTTTTTTTTTTGAAAATATTTTTAATTTATTATCCTTCTATTTGCTAAAACTGTACAAAATTAATTAATTTAAGAATATACATTTAATTATACTAAAAATAACCTAAATAAACTAAAAATACAATAATATTTACAAATGATTTATTGAGCATCAAAAAATTCATCCACATCGATATCAATGGGAAAAGTGCCCAGAACGCTGGCAGCATTGCCACGCTGGATGGCAATGCTGATTTGCTGACAAAAGTAAAGCCCAGCCCTCTGGTCACGCGAAGAGTCGACCAGCTGTTTGCTGATGTCGCGTACGACTCGATGAGCGCTCGGACCCCATGGCCCTAGTGTTTCAACCCCAAACGGCTCAAACATATAACTCCCAATAAGGTTATTATATTTACGCCGTTTGAGGTTTTCTGCACTTGCAGCAGCCGCCCCAGCACAGCCTGCCGTACTCAGAACATAGGATGGCGCAAGGGTGTCGACACATGTTGCATCCCACACCAGAGGCCTACCCATCTTCCAGGGCATTATGGTCATCCCGTCTGGCCTCTTCCCATCGTCACGTGCCAGGCCATTGGGTTCTAGAACAGCTGGCACCCCGGCGGTGACAAGGGCTCGACGGATGATGTCATTAATGCTGGCGTGCCTAGCTATCCGACCAGCGCTTCTGCTGCAGGATAAGCCATGGTGGCCGAAGCGGTCGACTACTTCACCGCACTGACACCGATGTGGAGCTCCGCTAGGAGCACCCAGTCGCAGGCATGTAGCGATCCGGAAGGTGGTGTCACTCAGCATAGTGCCTATGTTGGGTGACGGTAACGTCTGTAGCCAAAGGCCCGACTCCCATTCACCCACAGCCAGTAGGCGGGCACGCTCAGCAGTGTTGGTGGACGTATTAATAAGGTTATTCCGTACCAACCTGCAGAGCGGCTCATCCCACTGTCTCTGGGAAGATGGGTTCTCGGGCAACGCCTCGTCCGGGCAAGCCAATTTCCAGGCGCTCAAGGCATCGGTCAAGCACGGCACCTCACAGTCAACCAGTGATTGAGTCAAAATTCCACTGGTCAACTGCTGAGTGCTGCGGACCGAAGACAGGAACGCAGGAAGGCTTACACTAGTAATTTTGCGGATACCGAGCCCACCAAAACGAATGGGTAGCGTAGCTTGAAGCCAAGCCCGGTCATCCAGGGCCACATTTAAGATGGATGTTAGTGTATGCCGAATGGTCTGATCAATTTTGTCCAAGAGGTGTGGCTGCTTCCATAAAGGAGAAGAGCGGAGAAAATACATGAAATTTGGTGCAAAACAACAATATCGTATGAGGGTGAAAGCCGAATGAAGGTTAATTTTGGAAAGTCTTTCCGAAATGTTGTTGAAACGCTCAATTTTGTCGTCGATGAACGAAGAAAAACCGTCTTCCAAAATTGGTGAACCTAGGAGGCGCAGTGAACTTTTATCTAAAATTTTGATTTCTGGAGCTATTGCATAGAATTTCTGTAGAGTCGTTAGTCTGTCAGTGCTGTCAGAAATAAAAAGTTCACATTTTGATTCGTTGAGGTCAAGGCCAATCGATTTAAATTGCTGTTTGAGTAATTGAAAATCTTCTAAAACGGTATCTACGTCACCTCCTAGCGTTCCATCATCTAAATACCACACGTTAAATTTTGAATTTAACTGTTGTTTCGATTTTTATTTTATATAGACAATGTGCGAGGCAGTATTTAAACCTGATATCGAGTTAAATTGGTTTAAATACTGTCTCAGCAGTAATGCCGCCATTACTGCCTTTGTACCTATTGGTATAAGATTCTGTGAAATTGTTACTATATTCGTGTACAATAGTTTTATTCTATTCATTACAACTTACTGTCTGTATTTAACTAATATCTCTGCCAACCTCGTCAATAACAGCCGCGATTGATCTCAAACTACGCACTTATCATAAAAGTTCACAGGCACAAAGGGTGAATGTCCGCCTAAGGGTAGGAAACAGCATCGCCTACCCCGAACACACGGCGCGCCGGGAGGCGAGCTTGTACACAAACTAGCATGAGTTATGTGCATGAACAGCTATTTATTATTTGATATTGATATATTAAGGGTATGTATGAACAGATAAATCAAATAACTTGGTCTTTTCCTGTTGTGTCGTCAACTCTTATTGGTAGACAGAAGTTTTTGATTGCTGTATTGTGACATATATTGATAGTTCAAGTAACTTGTCTCCCAACTTCATGGCAAATCATATCGTAAATAAATCTAATATGAAGGAGTCAATAGAAAAGAATATTCCAGCTTGATTAAGTGATGTTGTGCGGTGTTATTGTGTGTATGTATGATGATGAATCTTAACTATTTCCAACTAATATTAGGTATGTGAAAGTACGTTAGCAACATATATGTATAATGGCGACACTTGGAGAGGCCGATGTCCAAAAGTAGACGTCTTTTCGCTGTAATGTTGATGAGTAGGTACGTTTGTTTGTATGCATCTTGATCATCATGTGTATATACAAAGTACCTTGAGAAATATAAAAGATTATAAGGCATTTTCATCCAAAAAGTTACTGTTCTTATGAAAAATAATGTTGAACGATCACAATTGCTTTAGGACGTCAGAGCGCTACGTGACTTCGAATTATGATTAATTACATTATTACAGACTTAGTCATAAGTAAATAATTTTAAAAATATGGGTACTTATAAGTTAGAATATTTTATGAACTGATTATGGAGGAGGATCTTCAATTCGGCCTATTCTGGTTCTACCTGACTCTACTGACACAAACTGAGGAGTTTAGATACTCTATTTTATTCTGTATTTGAAAACTTTACTGGAATTGGTCGGCGACCTGAATTGATACTAATTTAACCTTTTACTTTTAATATCAACTAAATTGTTTGTCAAACTATAAATTAAAAAAGTTAAAAAAATCTCTTTTTTGTATACGGATTATCATATCCAGATATAGAAAAGAGATGGATCGTAGATCTCTTTTCTATCCTACAACGTCTTTGATGGTCGCATAAAGCAGGTAATGTGTTATGCGTCTTAATAAATTCTTACTCTCATCACAATAATGTTTTTAAAACGCAAGTTTAGAATATTATAGCGTAGTATGTTAATCGCTTCGTCACGCTCACGCCTCGGGCAAAATATCTTGGAATGGATTGCGTGTAAAACATTCTGTTCCGGGAGTATGTTCCTTGGAAATAATTTTCTACGTTCAGGCAAGCGAATCCGCCGGCAGCAAGTAAAAATAAAAAAAATACTTTCTTGGGAACACGGTTTTACAATATGTATTGTTTTCTGCATTATTGAGTTTGCGTTTGTTTGGCCTTATATGCCATAATCCCTCATTAGTCCTTTACGACACCCAGGGGGGTTATATACGAAATCCTCTCCGCCATTTACGATTCTGTACAATATTAATGAAAAACATGCAAATACGTTCACAAAACAAAATAATCCGAGTATGACTCGCAGCTTAAACGCTCACTTCTTTAATCCTAGATTAGCATGAGAACCCAATTCCTTTGATGAGACGACCTAGGTGGATATAAAAGTAAATTGTATGAGAACGATTATAAATCATCTGACTAAATGAAATTTCAAATTCACGGACCAACGGAGGAGTGGACAAAGGAGCAGTAGGAGGATCGCTAGTCATGCTTCTGTTATTTATTAAGGTGATTTTCAGCGAATTTTCCGACCGTATAGATCAACAAAACATTGTGTATGATTAAGTGCTTACATTCAAGTCTTATTAAGCAATTAACGACACAGTTCATGTAGCGGTTGGAGTGACTGGACAGATGCACTGCGTGTTACTGGTTCGGTTCCCGCATGGTACAAATATTTGTAGTATGGTTATTTTTCTCAGTTGTGTGTGTGAGTTTGTATGTGTGTGATCACACTCACAATCCAGAAGCAATTCCATGTTTAAAAAATATATAGGTAACGCTGAAATAATCGCCTGTAATTTTTCGACGTTTAAATATTAAACAAGTTTTTGCTGTGCCCTGATGGTATCTACCTACTTTATTTCTTTTCAAACTGTTTACTACCCAGAGAATTGCCAAATAGTAAAATGGTACCCGATTACCATTAACTGATATAACGGCCAGTTATGAAAAAACGGAAAAAACAATCGTTCTAAGGTAAAGTATCCCAATTGTGACTAGAACGTCAAACGAGCAAACTTCAAAAAACCGATCAACGATAAATAATAATAAAAAGCTCAGTTGGCTCGTTGAAAGGTCCGTGAGTGTCCAGTCCATAACTCATCTGGTCGTTTATTGTGGACACAGTGGGTCGGCGGCCGGTGATAACACATTATCTGCCGTCCGCAACGTCGGCTAAGTAAGGATATTGCTCCAGCACTCCTCAGCGCCGCCGATGCGGTTACGAAGGAGATGCACTTTGAGGAATGGACGAAGATTGTATTTTACGCTATTGTTGGAAATGCTTTTTGTTATTGGAAGATTTTGAGTGCAGCTTGTACAGCAATATATTGGACGTTTTCTATGAAATATGTTTTTATTCCATTTGACGGTAATTTCTCAGAGTGACTTTATTTTTATTTTATTTTGACATTTTGAATTTGACATTTTTTAGTGCAAGTGGTAAGTCAATCCATGATCTTTGATCAATCAAAATTTTAATATGTTTTTGTAGTGCTAATTTAATTTTTTAATGTATATTTATTGTAATTTTATTTATAATAATTTCCTGAAATAAAATGATTATATTATTATATTATATGTATATTATGTTTATTATACATTATATTAAAAAATATACCTTTTACCTTTTTTATTTTCTGTTCGACCGAATATAACTTTTATTTGTTGGTTACAACGCATGTAGTATATTCCTAATGTGACCTAACTCAACAAAAGAGGATATCCGTATCTGAAAACATGTTTAAAATTTTAATTAATTAATAGTTTTTTTTTTTAATTTTCAAATATACTCTTTTTCTAGTTACGGCTCGTTTTGATTCATCATCATCATCATCAACCTAGCGTAAGTCCCGGTTGCTACCTTGGCTTTCACCTCGGTGCCCGGGGTCCGCTTTCCTGCCTAGACGCCTCCACTTCACTCGGTCTTTTGCGTCCCTTGCCTCAAGCCCATTAGCACGCATCCCCCCCCATCCCTTACGACGTCGATCCAACGCCTCTTAGGCCTACCTCGTTTTCGTTTCGTTTTGATTAAGAGTGTGATATGTTTTTTTTGCTTTTAATGCCATTCTTATGCCTGCGGAATACCTACAAGTTAAACGGATAGTAAAAAAGGTTTGTTTAAATGTCTTATTTCAAATGGAATATAACTGCTTAAAAAACCGTAACTTGAACATTTCTGTCGTTGTTGTTTGTGTTTACATAATAATGTATACGTGGAAGGAAACAATTCCTGAATTAACTATTTAACCTAAGGGTTCGATTGTCAATGACAACAACTCTGTGTTAGTTGGATTGTTTCATAGCGAAAGATTAATTTTCCAGGAAGTATTGTCAGTCATGATTAAGAGTGTGTTTCATTACCAGGAACTGTTGTCAATCTACAAGGATATTTATTTTGTTACCTTTCCAGGAAAATACGTAATTTTAAGTTATACGATTATTTAGGGCACAGTTTCTGTGTACAGCATTTCACAGAGAAAAATAACAATTGACCTAAGTAATAAATAAATTAAATTGATATAATTATAAAATGTGGATGATATAATTTTAGGCAGAGCATATTTATTTTGGATGGTCTTCAGTAGCAACACAAATTTATTGCTAGGTATTCTAAAAACGATAAAAAACCTTAACCTGTAAAAAATAAAACGAGCCATTTTAATTCACAGTACATTGCGCGATTTCATTTGACTCATCACCGAATTTTATCTGAACTCGTTTGAAAAAGCGCAATGAATCGCGAACGCTTCATATTTATGATTGTTCTCAACTTTATGTTGTTTATTCATTGACATTTGGCTTTGATGTGGAAACTTATCTCATTCGAATCAAATCAGTCTGGAAAACGAGTCAAAGGGAGCCAAGGGCGATTTCAAACTGACAGCAATCTGGGATTATCTAAACAACTAGAAGTAAAAATAGCTCTAAACATACTATAGCTGATGGATTCGACGATTGATTATAGTAGTTCTTTTTTACGTACGGGAAATAATCTAATGACAAATCCTGTCCTTGGGTGGAGCGGGAAATAGTGTCATATTCTTACTGACTAAACGATCCACCCAGTTCCTTTTTCGCCTTCATACTGGGGTTGTGTCTTCCTTGTATTGTATTGTATATCGGTATCCGCAACTCCACGTCTAAAGCGCGTATTTTGCGTATGGGTGAGACAAATGCGTCATTCGATCCATCCCAGCTCCTCGAGGAAGGACAGCAAAGCCTTAGTGTTACTGACCATTTCACAGAGGTTTGATTATAGTAGTTAATTAAGTACATACACGTACTGCGGTCAGTCAAGCAAACGGTAGCTTAGTGTGGTATTTAATTTTGTTTGTTTATTTAATTGGTGAAAAAAAATTGTAGAAGTACTGATCCAATCAAAAAATAATTTCCACATAGGCATCTACAGTATCTCTCTGTATCTATGAATAGCTCGATTTATTAAGTTTAAAGTGATGCTCTTAGCGCTGGCTATTGCATGCCTCTGTACGATCCTGGGAGTTTCTTGTCAAAAGGCTTTAAAAACAGTGTGCATGCTTTCTACTTAAATATTCACTTTGAGCGATTTACTTTATGAGTCAGTTTTCAACAAATCGCATTCACAAAGGCGATCGCATTGCGCTCGTGTCGCCTACACCCGTTATGTCGGAACTCCAATCCTGACAATTATTTTATCGCCATGTCAGGTAACTCAACACGGCCATGAATAATGAACACAGCGTCACCATTTTTTCAGTGAACATTCCCGCGTCCATTAAGTGCTGGATAGCTTTTACTGATTCAACCGTAAACACGTTTTACAGACGTGTCTCTCTACAGTCTCTTCTCGCTCGTGTACACGCGCCCTTACAGCCTCATAAATTTATGAAAATGGCCAATAAAGCTATTGTATGCGTGACAGAGCACTAATATTAAAATTCTAGCATACGAATTGATAAGTAAAAGGTTCCATACGAATTCTCGTAAACAAGATTTTATTTCTAGATAAAAAACCGTTCAAAGAGTAGTCTGCCCTTTAGATTCGGTACAAAATTTGCAAAAGTTTGGATTGCCATCGGCATTTTTCGGAAAGCCGAAGTTAGCCGAAGTGTGCGTGACTTCACTAGCGCTCGGGGATACGGGAGCAAGTTCTTAAGTTAAACGATTTCGCGAATGCTTAGTTTCAAGCAGCGCGGAAGATAACACGTTTTTTTTTTTTCTTTTATATCTCAAATCATCTCGCTGTCACTTGCTTATCCTGTAGAGTGTGAAGCCGTCAGAACGAATCGCTTTTGTTGAACGACTTTTAAAGTTTTGTACGGTTTCTACAAACAATTTCCCGACGCAATTCTGGTGTAGGTGAAATCTTATTAATTTAGGTACAAACAAGATATATGGAAACAAGATCGTAAGTTTATAGACAAGCCAATAAATGCGGTGAATAATGGAGCAAGTTGTTTGACCCAAACTAAATAAACAGAAATTAATGATGTCTGAGTCCTAACTAATGGTGGCTCTCGTTCGACCTACATGTTCATATTACACTAATGTTATAAAGGCAAAACTTTGATTTGTATGTATCAAAAATACTATGTAATATGTATGTAGGTGTGAGAGTGTGTGTATATGTCTGTTAGATACTTCTTCATTCTCAAATGGCTGATAAAGACAGATTTGGATGGCATTTGGTAAACAGCTAGGTAGGTCATGTCCTGTACTAGTACACAGAAAACCGTGGACAGAGCCGCCGGTCGAAGCTAGTAGCCCTTAAATATAAATGTAATATCATATTGCAATAAAAAGCCAGACTATTAATATTAACGCTCTTCAGAGGATAACGTCTTTGGAACTATTTTCAGATTTCTAATAAAAAGTGAACGACGCCGTTGTCTAGTTTACGACAGTTTTACAAGTATATTTGTTTCGCGTGTAGATTTGTTTGGCAGCTGCGAGTCTGATCACTGCTCTCCCAGTGGACTTATTGCTGATCGTAAAAATATTATATCAACTTCAACAGTCCAATCGCAATTTATTGTTGGTTATGATTTTGTAACTGATTTCTTAGATTGGCAGATAGTGATTCATCCTTCACGAAAAAAGTCCTTAAGACGATGAGTAAATATTTACTCATCAATGCTGAGTATCCGTATGTCCATTACTCCGACCAATATCACTCAGGCGATACTTCAAAGAGTAATCGTCTTTAGCGAATTTATAGCTACTAACGATAAGTCTCTAAAATATTGACAAGTTGTGTACACTTCTTAATCTTTAAGAACTTTGTCTGATACTCCCTCAATGCCGTAGTTTTTGTTTTTATTAGACCTTCGGAAATACAAAGATTTCATCGCTCTAAATAGATTCCTATAAAGTGTACAGAAAAATTAAAAATAAAGCAACCCATGAAATTTACCATGAAGCTAAGTCTTATGGCACAAGTACGGAAAAAATCTGAAAACTGTAAATAAATGTAGTTTTGTTATAAAAACGTACCCGGTTTTTTTATTATAAATAGGCTCGCGTTCGAACACAATTATCTGATGGTTAGCATACCAGTGGCGCAACGCCGCGCTTTTCGTTTAGTTCTCCGATGATGGACCGGATTTGGCGGAATTAAAATATGCAATTCCAATGCATACTCTCTAAAATGTAAGCTACATCGCTATTAAATAATTAAAAATAATTAACTAACTATAATTACAGCAAAAAAAAAAAAAACTTTTGCTCTAATTACAATTAAGATCAAACTAAAACATGGCGTCGAAAAATATCTCTAGTAAGTAGCTCATTGCGTTGTTCTTAAAGTTGAGATTGGGTTAAAGAAAATCGACTGAAATAACACCCACCTAAAGCAATCTAGTAACAAACATAATCGTCCAAAAAATAAGCCCACAAAAACTTTAAACATAAAATAAATAGGCTTCGTCTGTTCCCGCTTATTGCAAACAACAAGTTTACAACTGTAAATAGGAAATGAGCCTTACACCGACCTTTACAACTGTAAATAGGAAATGAGCCTGAACACATGAAACTAACTCGGCAAATTAACTAAAGTTACTAACTCGGGATAGTGGAGCTGAAACTCTCAGTTACGCGGAGGCAAGGTTGGGCTCTACGAACACGGAATGACTTTAAACTATGTCACTTCGTTGGTCAGGATTGATCTTTTATTTAAATGTGTCAGATTTGTTTGTTAAATAAATATAAATCGGAGAAATTTTGAGAATTTAAATTGCTAAGTGGCTTCTCATGTATGACGTAGCGGGTTTGAAAACCGGCAAAGAAATAACGTAGGTTTTTTATGAGAATTCCTAGTTACGAGTATGTACCTACTCATCAAAGTTTTTTAGGCTCAGAAAACACATGAAGTCGTTAGTGGTGCACGCCTCAAGGAGTTGTCATTAAATGTAGAGGCCCAACTGCAGGGCCGAAGCATACTGGGCCCCGGTAAAATTACTGAAAGGAAGGGCCAACCGCGGTATGAGGGCTAAGAAGGAATGGGGTGGGTCGTTTAGTTAGTAAGAAGTGTCTGACATTGTTTTCAGCTCGACTCAAGGGTGGGATTGGTTATTGGATTATTTTTTCCACCATAAAAATAATCGTTAGTGGTTGGTCAGTTAGACGCTAGAGTGTCTGACCATCAAACTATCCTTGGAGCTTTGATAAGCACTAGATATAACCATACAGGTTTTCAGATTGCTGAATGCTAGCCGGTTACTGATCCGGCCCCAAGAAGCCGACCCCAAGTTAGTTCTTTTTTTTTTTATTTAACAAGATTGAAGGCTACAGAATGCTTTGCTGCATTAAGTTTGTCAATGTACCTGCTTATTTATTAGCCTAGCCTGTGCTGTTCCACAGCAAAGGCCTCCCTCCATTCTTTCCAATCATCTCGGAATGTACCTGCTACTACATCATAATTATCTAAAGCTTAACACGTTCAGTTTTAGCCGGTAAAAGTCTGATATGTCCCCTCTCTTTGTCCTGGAGACAGAGAGAAGACCCCTAAAAAAAATATATTAGGATTCCTCTTTCCGCCATCTAAAAAAGAAAGAAAACAGTGTTTATTCCATCCCATGTTCCATCTCATGATGTTCTGCCTCGTTTGTACAGGTTCACAAAGAATTTGTAAAACTGTAAGCCTCGCATATTGCTGGCAGTTCGCTAAGCTTCCTAGACTCTGTGGTGTACCAGCCTTGCCTTTGGACGGACCAAATGAATATTTACAGCTAGCGCAAATATGAGTGGGAAGAGATATTCATAATTTATATTATGTGACTACGTTCGAGGACCTAATTTCTTCCTGATTTTAGCACTGTGCTATGTTAATTTTGTGCGAAATATTCGAGCTTATGAGGATTAATTATTTTTATCTATCTCTTCAGTAACCAAAGCAGGTAAAAAATGCTACAACTGTACATAATAGCCATTTTTTTTTCACCAAAATGTGTTTCATTTTCTTTACGAATTACTTAAACATACAAAAGATAAATAGATTCAGAATAACAATCTGTAGTCCTTAGAAATATTGATTCCGGGCGGGAAACGAACTTGCGTCACGCAGCGCAGCAGGCAATCGTTTGACCACTGCGCTTACCGTGCGTCATATTATTATCTTGGCTTTATAAATAAGCATAGAACCAGGTTTTTAGTAGTTATGATTACACAGAGCTCTCTTGTCACTCTGCATAAAACAGCTTCAGTCGAAACGGAAACCACGTTCAGAGTGAAGGGATGATCACATCACCCCGTCACGCTACATACGTAAGTACGGTACGCTACCCCAACCAAACTGTTCCTCTAACAGCACTTAATTATTAAACAATCTTCTCGTTACCATTACCACATAATCCCACTTCAATTTCGGCGGCAACCAAACCAAATCCGCCGAGTCCACAGAAAATTTGAGGAAATATCGATAGCCATTAGGATAATACGAGGGCGGCGATGGCGGCCGGAGATCGTCCGAATTTAATAAAACTTTCTCTGTGCGGCGCATAAATCTGCGGGGCGCGGGGGCCGGGGTTAGTATTCAGCGCACACTGACGAATACCCTCGTGACTTATGATGGAGTGCCGTCCCAGAGCTCCGAAACAACCAGTTTATTTTAAACGTCGTCTAGCATATACACAAAACGGTTTTACACGAAAGTGACAGTTAGGTATACAGGCAAATATACGCCTCGCTCGTTGTGTACTTTATATGCTTGGAATACATAATATTTTGCTTCTTATTTAGATAAGAACGTTATAGGTTAGCCTATAACGTTCTCCTTGCTAAAACATAGGCCTCCTCTTTTTGGGTAGAAGTGGGAGGTAGTTTTATTCACTGCACGTCTAATGTGCAATGGTGGTGTCACATAAGTATACAATACATATCTTAATTTGTTTAAAAAAATGCCAGTTTCCTTAAGGAATGTATTACGATGGCTTCACCACTGACTCTTAAACTGAGTTTAAAAGTCAGTGGTGATGAAATAAACAAACCAACAAAGCTTGATTATGGCATCGATTATTATAAACGGACTCGCTAATCGAGATATTATTGACAATTGAAATAAGATAGATTTAGTTAATATGTAGTACTTATTGTACACCAAACCGGATTAGCTACAGCAGCCAGCTATATTTACTTACTAAACAGTTGTTTTTACGATCATCATCATTTAAAAAAAAGATGAAAGAAACAGACGTACTCTGCTGGCCATAGAGTTCTTGCCCACAACCCTCACCAGGTCATCGATCACCATATGCTCTAACTGCCCATACCGCCACGTCATCGCGACTCTCGTGGCGTGTCTCCGAAACTTCATAGCTCCACAAACACGCTAGTTCTTTGGGTCAATGTTTGTACAACATTCTTCTAATGGAAAGTTTTCGCATTAGACCCGACTCGAGGAGCCCGTCAAATACAATAGATGCATGAAAAGTTAACGTCACCATACTGGATTTCTATGGATATCCATGAAAGGGTTTCTGCCGTGACCTCATGCTATCTGTCAAAGTCACAAGAAAAATGGCGTTTCTAAGGAATTCAAAGGAAAAAGCTGTTTATTTTGTACTATACTTTTTTTCTTAAAATATTTAAGGAATCTGTCACTGTACGAAACGAGGGTTTACTTAATAAGTATGTCCAAGTGTGTGTGGTAGATATTTTGTAAATAATATCCTACAGACCCGCCGAGTTTTATATAAAAGAACATTTATGTTCCGTGGAAACTGTTATAAATCGAAGCTATTATCCCAAACTGCCGAGTGTTGTATTCTGAATGTCGTGATGAAAATAGTGAGATCATTGTTATGAAACCTTTTTATGTTTTTACTCTGTCTCATAAAAATGAGCACTCTTAACATCATACGTATCTAGAGATGAACTAATAAGAGTATCTACATAAATAAAAGAAAGAAATAAACAAAACAGTTTTTGGGTTCACAAAGAATGTGGTGAACGTTCGTGCCAATACTGAGTGGAATCACAATGAACGCTATTGTGTATTGTACAGAATTTTTAACAAACCATAAAAATACCTTTTATATACTACAACAGATTTACATATAAGTTCGAAAACTCACGATATTTACATAAAAAGCTCAGGCTATTCAAATCTGAAGCTAAATCACGGCCTTAAAGCCCATCAGGGATAGCCCAGAATAGCTTCAGCACAAAAGGCTACTACAAAGTGTCGGATGTGGGCCATTAGTCTCTTTTATTGGTGACAATGCAGGTCCATGACCGGCTGGAGGTCAGGCCTTGTGTCGTGTGGTCGTGGGGCTCCGCGATTGTGACACCTATCGATGGTCGTAGATACATTAGCTGGAGGTGCGGGTCGGTAAATATTTGGTATGGATGTTCCCCTTCTCAAGGTAACTCGTAGTTAATCATTACAGACCTAAAAAAATCCTTGAATGAGAGATTTCAACTGAAAAGTTACTACACATCTGAATTTATACTGACAGGTAATCATAATATATGGGTCGTGGTGATTGATTGGTCCATGGTCATTTGTGGAGCGCCAGTGTGGGCATCGTCACTGCAGAAGCGCCCGATCGCAAAGCTGAACGTGTCTCATAAGGTTATGGCCATAAGGATGGTGCGGGCAAATCACGTGGTCTCCTGCGAAGCAGATAGCCTCCTTGCCAACAGAACTGAAAGGCATGCACGAAATGCGCGTTCAGATGCAACGCCGGAGTGAAATTCCACCACGAGACAGTTTAGAAAATAGTGTGGTGCGAGAAGACATGGGTGACGGACGGTTCCTTGTGCGAAAAAATAAATATAATATAGAAATTCTAGCAAAAGATTCGATCGCACACATTAGACACCTTCCGCTCTAATCACCAAGTGGGCTTATAATGGCGGTAATAGGTAGCATATCCTTTCGTCTTATCCGTCTGACCGCAAAAGACATCTGCAGGAACATAGGAGGTAGACGTTCGATAGACCTCGCTCTGCCCTAGAGCGAGAGAAGTCATTAGATGTTTTCCCACTTAAAAATAAAGTATGTTGTGAACATACTGTGAACGAAAAAAATTAATACTGAATTTATAGAAGTAGGTCAAAATCGAGAAAAAAAGCGATACAAAAGACAACTTTGGAAGAAAAACACAAAAATATTATGTTTAACACAAAGTAATCAAAAATCACTTTCATCTCGAGGAAATTTTCCGCGACACGCGGTTACACCCCATCGATATACAAAGTCACCCCGGCTGGGGGGGGGGGGGCAGGTCACGGAAAGTCAACACAAATCGTTTTAGTCGATAAACTCGCCCCCGAACCAATTACATGACAAAATTGGTGTTTATAAGTTCAATTTGGAAACGTGCGGGCACACGCAATAATACAAACGTTCGGAGGAGCCGCAGGTTTATTTATAGAGGAGAAATGTCTTAAAATAGACCTGTACCTTATCTAAACACAAGTTATGAAGAGGCTGTGTTACGTGTTCGAGTACCAACTACTTACAATCCCCTTATTTTATTTCCAAAAAAAAATATTCGTTAGATATTTGTGTATCGTGATGGCCCAGCGATTTAGGTGTCGGCTTCTTATGCATGAGTTTGTGGGTTGGAAATCGGGCAATTACCAATGTTATTTTTTTCAATTCATATACTGTATTTGTCGAAGTGTTAGGACTGAATGGAAAAACAAGGGCAGGAAAAATATGATGAGATTACTTAGGTACCTACCTAAATAATCTAATAATTTGTACTGGAAAGAATTAAAAAGAACCTGATAAAACTAATCTAACATGAATCATTATTTAATTTTCACAAATTGAAAGGTTATGGGAACTAAAATGGTTTTCCCCTTGGGCTTGAAGGTGTTCAAGTTAATCAAAGTATATTATTTTATTATTACTGCTAAACTAGCGCTTGACTGTTATCCCTGATGGTAAGCAGTGATGTAAACCTTGATGGTGAATCACACCGGTTTATTAAGGGCCAAAACAAAAAGTCCATTTTATCCGACCATAAAATTATTCATATTTAAGGGCGCGTTTAGCTTGATGAGGTCACTCTTAAAGAATTAATTAATTAATATTCATACACAGTACAATGCTGTATTCATCAGGCTTCCATTACTGGGACCGGCCTTTAGACCCGAACTGCGGAGCTTGAGATATTAGCGCTGGAGCTAAGTGCATGAGCGGAGCGGTTTCATTATTAAAATGAATTATTTGTTTCATATGCTCTTACTTGTGAAGTTTTAGTGTTTGCACAGAAAGGTTACATTTATCGTATGTTTTTTTTTATGGTAGATAAAAAACATCGATTGACGAATCGCGCTCTTGGGCGGAGCGGGAAACAGTGTCAGACTTACTGACTAGACTACCTACACCGTTCCTTCCTTGCCTCATTCTTAGAGCACCGGTGCAACGCTTTCGCACCAACCCTCGAACCCGGGAGGCTTCGACTAACAAAATATAAATAAATAAATAAAATATTAGTTCAAACACTACTTATCCTATTCATGAAATTAAGAACTAGACTTTTCACACCTTGGAACAATGAAATTAAAATGAAATGAAAAAGGTTTTATTGGACTTAACAAGTTATTTTTACACCAGTGGTGATTAAAGCCTCCTTGTAAGTGTATGAAGCCTGTATTAGGAGACTCCGCTCTTCCATACATTATTAGTATTTACAAAATACTTAACAACAAGGACATTGAAAACGGCCAACATATGTGCCAAATGTCATCTAAATTCGTTCAGCTGTTAAAACGCTAAAATAATATAGAGTAAATTAATTGATTACATTGCTGATTGGGGTAAACATAAGCAAGTTTTAACAAAAGAACTGGACCGAGGAGCTCTACTATGTAATGAAAACTAAACTGGAATAAGTAAAAAAGTCTTGTGTCGTTGCCGCATCGCTTATCACTTAATTCCTGTCCCTCAAAAGATGGTAGACCTAATGGTACCTAGTTATATCAATCCCTCACACAAGTTTGTGTTAAGCGATCATTATCCGGCGGACGTCACGACACGACACAACACGACATATGTGTGCGACACAACTCACGCGGGCCCTTAGTCTCGTGTCACACCATATTTTGTTTATGTCACAAGTCGTTAACGCGGTATTTGGGTGATGCCGTCAATGCCGTTAAATTGGGAATAGGTTTTAGCATTTCTCGATTACTCTCTTCAAACATTTGAAAAGGAATGGTTGCCGAGTCGATTACCACATTTGGAATAAAGTTTATCTAAGGGTTTTGTGAGATACTCACTTAAATAGGTTAAATGACACATAAATTGGTTTCGCGGCAATCTGTAGTAGGTAAAGTGGGTTATAAACGAGAATACCCACAGAGGATACAAAACATAGCTCAAAATACTTATGATATTTAGATACTGCAGATTATTGTATTGATGTGCCTCCGGAAAACATACAGCATTGTTTATGAAGAAGCAGTCGTATGCTTTGTCGTCTATGCGCGGTCTATACAATATATAAGGTAATGAAATCAAACACAAGATGGCGCTAGCAGCGCTGCCAGCTAGGACGCGGGAACGGCTGTCACTTTTAAAGTTCATAGCGTTGTGTGCTTTCGCCGCGTCCGGTCGAAATAAAAAAATAACGGTTAACTATTTTTAAAATAACTTTAGCAAAGTGCTTGATAAATTAATTGTGCATAAAATAAAACTTAATTTTTGCTTAAATAATGAATCTCGCGCCGAATGACGACGTCGATACGGCTACCGAGGCCAATCGATCGATCGTCTCGCCATCACCAACTTTCGAGAGGGATCCAGAAAATGTGCTCAGCTCTTCAAGCGCCAGCAGTTCTTCGGACAGCGAAGCAGAGCAAGACGAGCCTCCACGGAAGAAACAAAAGCGATGCAACGGTCACAGCTCACAGGTAACGGTCGATCCTCGGATCGACGCGTTATACAACCAGGTCAGTTTTCTTACAAACTTTATTATGCATCAACAATGTGCATCAGACACCAATACTAGTCATGTTATCGACCAGCCAGATATTGTCAAGAGTGGTTTTCTGAATAACCCGGCTACTTCGGAATCACCACAATCGCTAGATCTAGGTTTTTGTAAGACAAATTTTGACGAGAAAAGAATTATCAGACCAGCCGAAGATAACAGGTTACGCCAACTAATAAACCTACAACACTTTAATACGCCCACTTGGCAACATATCCGTTACAAAAATACCTTATCAGATATGCTAGCGTTTCCGGGATTTTGCAATTTAAAAATCAACGACGAAATGTGTTCCCTAAACAAAGGTAAAGATTTCTTAGCCTCAACAGAGGAAATCATGGCCGCGACCACCAATGCTTTATTGCATCAAAGAGAGTTACTACAATCCGGTTTACAGGAAATTATAAATTGGGCTCACAATAATCCATCAGAGTTAAAATCCGATACTTTATTTAATAAAATTTCCGAAACTTTCGGTGACACATCTCCGTCCTATAAATTGTCTGAAGATACCCTACAAATCATTTGCGGAAAAAGGGCAGAATGTATAGAAACAAGACGTAAAAGATTAATAGCCGAAATTCCGAATAAAAACATTCAAATTGCGCTTAGTAACATACCCCCTAGTGAGGAATTTTTATTTGATAAAGCAAAATTAATCTCTTTAATTCAATCCCTCGGAGGGCCTCATTATTGGCTCGCACCACCTCAGCAAACACCCAAAACTAAAGAAAAATTCAAAGACAGAGAACCGGTACCGTCTACCTCCAAATACAGACATCAAACACAAAATAAAAATAATTTTCGTGATACCCACAAAAAACAACAGATCCGGCAAACGTACAAAAGAAAAAATAACGATTATAAACAAACAAAAAACTATTCATTTCGAAACAAAGACGAGAAAAAGTGACTACCCGACATATTTTCAGGGGAGGTTGTCTGAGTTATTTTCAAAACCGATGGCAAACGTTTGGTGCCAACAAATTTATAATGTCCGCAATTACGGGGTTTCGAATACCCCTATACAAGAAACCTCCTCTGTTAATGCCAACCTTACCAATCATGACTCAATACGCAACAAAGCCGTCCCCTGCCATGTCGCTAATTATAAAAGATCTCTTGGATCAAGGTGTATTACAACCAGTCTCCAGAAAAACCCCCAGTTTTATCTCCAAGCTGTTCCTGCGCAAGAAAAGCGACGGGACAATGCGACCAATTTTCGATCTTCGAGAATTGAACAAATTCGTGAAAATAAAACATTTTCGGCTGATATCTCATACCATAGTACTAGACTTTCTCCAACCAAGAGACTGGATGATAAAAATAGACATATCTCATGCATATTTTCATATCCCAACTGCAAAGTCTCATCGGACGTTTCTAAGAATCAGTTACGCAAACCAACTCTACGAAATGACATGCCTACCTTTCGGCCTGGCCTCAGCGCCGCACCTTTTTTCTTCTGTAACATGCTGGGTTGCGGAAACCCTGCGTGCGAAGGGATATCGTGTGCTAGTATACCTAGACGATTTCCTTTTGGTCAACCAAGACCAGTCCAAGTTATGCCTTCAGGCTGCGGAAGCCGTGAGGCACTTGGAATACCTAGGCTGGCAAATAAATCATCAAAAGTCAATCATAAAACCGACTCAAGATTTGGAGTACCTTGGCATTCGTTGGAAAACGGCAACAAATACTATGTCACTTCCAACAAAGAAGAAACAAAGTCTCAACAGTTCCCTAGATCGTTTGTTGCAGAAAAATCGCATCAACCTACGAGAATTGCAAAGCCTACTGGGGCAGCTAAACTTCGCAAACTTTGTAGTCCCCCGGGGGAGACTTCACTGTCGAAAAATGCAAATATTTCTGCGATATTTCAACAAAAAACGGCCTCGCCAAAGTCGGGTAGTACCACAAGTCGTGTATCAAGAGATGGCGTGGTGGCGCAGAGCCACAGTTCACACATCACACATACACAAGAAACCCGCTACCAATTTCCTAGCGACGGACGCTTCGGATTGGGGATGGGGTGCCCACTTGGACGGGAAATTAATGTCAGGTTCATGGTCAACTCGCCAAAAGACATGGCACAGCAACAAAAAAGAGCTCTATGCAGTAATAGCATCAATAAGAATGAACGCAGAGGCACTGAAGAATTCACACATATTGATACAATCAGACAATCGGACCTTAATTGCGTACATTCGAAAGGAGGGCGGAACAAAATCACTGGGGTTACTAGCACTAACCTTCAAACTATTACACCTGACAGACAGGTTCGGAATAACACTCTCAGCTCACTACCTCCCAGGGAGGTACAATACAATAGCGGACAGGCTTTCTCGAGGGAGGCAACCAGCAGAATGGCACCTTCTACCACGAGCAACTGCAGAAGTGTTCCAAAAATGGGGCTACCCAGAGATAGATCTGTTTGCAACACGAGAGACTGCTGTAGTAAGAAATTACGTATCAATAGATTGCAAAGATCGGTTAGCAAACTATACAGATGCCTTCAGCAGACCATGGAAAAGCCACCTAGCTTGGGTGTTTCCACCACCCAGCCTTCTACCCAGAGTTCTCACGCACCTGAACAGTGCCACGGGAGTCTATTTGGTAGTAGCACCCGATTGGCCTCGGGCTTTCTGGCTGCAAGACCTGAAATCCAGGGCACTGGATCACCCCCACGAAATTCGGAACCTGTCCGAAACGATGATAGACTTCTCAACATCTCAGCCCCCACCACAAGTACAGAGTTTGACCCTGAAAGTCTGGAAAGTTGGGGGTGGGGTGCTGAAATAAAGGATTGGTCCGTACAAGAAAAGGAACTACTGAAGAATAGCTGGCGAAATTCCACTTTGTCAACTTACTTACCAGCACTTAGGAGATGGTCAATATGGTGCTCCAACTCTCAAGTAAACCCAAAATATCCACGACCAACTGACATAGCCAAATTCTTAATGTATCTTTTCCTAGAGTTAAATCTTTCATATAGCACTATCCTTGTACACAAATCAGCGGTTTTAACGTTTTGCGGCCCTCACGTTGAAAAAATATCATTCTGTAAGTTTATTATAAAACAGACACTTAAGGCAATAGGAGTAGCAAAGCCCAAAATAGCTCGGCCATCAGTCACATGGGATCCACGAATTGTACTAGACTGGATTTCTTCTAATCCACCTAAAGACACATTATTTGATTTATCCCGTAGGACAGCTACCATCTTATTATTAGCTTCAGGCCGTAGAGTTCACGATCTAACTTTGCTTAATATTTCTAAAGATAACTTCTTTGATAACGGGGATAATATATATCTTATACCAGCATTCGGATCAAAAACTGATACACACAATTACCGTCAGTCTGCATGGAAACTTTCTAAACACAATGACAACAACATATGCCCAGTTAATCTAGTTAGACTTTTAATAGAAAAAAATAGTACGAGACGGGCTGAAGTTAAAGATTTAAACAATCTCTTTATTACTATATCCAAAAGCCATACAAAAGCTGCATCACCCACCGTCATTGGAAACTGGGTGCGCACTGTTCTAAAAGATAGTGGAGTTCACGCATCTCCAGGAAGCTGCAGATCAGCAGTAGCTTCTTTGGGATGGCTAGATAATCAGTCGATAGATGATATTCTTTCACGTGGTAATTGGAAATCATCCAGCACATTTTTCAATCATTATTGTCGTAACATAGAGGTTCCTAGAGGTAACCAAAACTCATTTTTCAATACATTTACTCCATCATAAAAAATACAATCAGTAATTAAAAAAAAAAAAAAAAAAAATTAAACTTTGTACCAATTGTTATTATCTTATGTATAACAGTAGTATATACATATAATCAAGGTGATTAAAATAAATTAATTTATATAACTAGTAATTACTTTTCATTCTAATTTGAGTTGAGAGTAACCTAATCATCATAGCGTTGTGTGTAACTTATTTACATAATTTAATGTCACCAGCAGATAACAAACACGTCTTCATAAACAATGCTGTATGTTTTCCGGAGGCACATCAATATACCGGTTTTACATAAAAATAAAACCGATATTATGTGCCGAGAGGGAAAACATACAGCATTGGAAGGAGCCCTTCCTGGTGAAGACTATGAACTTTAAAAGTGACAGCCGTTCCCGCGTCCTAGCTGGCAGCGCTGCTAGCGCCATCTTGTGTTTGATTTCATTACCTTATATATTGTATAGACCGCGCATAGACGACAAAGCATACGACTGCTTCTTCATAAACAATGCTGTATGTTTTCCCTCTCGGCACATAATATCGGTTTTATTTTTATGTAAAACCGGTATATTAAATATAGAATTACTTACAAATAATTAAAACCCTAAAATGTAAAAACATAAATCATTCGCAACTTTATCGTGTTCTGCGATCTCTCCCGGGCAACCAGGATTGGACAGAGATTGCCTTTACACATAATTGGATTGTACCTACTTGATAGTAATTTGAAATTAGAAAGAAAAAAAGTACCTCCTAAATAAAAAAAAAACATTTGTATTTTTGTGTATACTTGCATACTTAAAAAAAAAACAAAAGAACAAATACCTAAGGAGGAGGCCGACCGCATAAGGCAAAGGCAACAGCGCCCTCGTCGTAGCCGTCGCCGCCGCGATCCTGCCGATATCCGGCCACCGTAGACACTGGCTCGCGGACGGTGAGCAATGGGTAGCTCGCCGTCCGGTCGTCTGGTAAGACCGAGTCCAAGTCGTCAACGGCGCGCACCGTTCCCGCGCGCCTCAAGGAGTTGTCAGCAAACTGCAGGGGCCCTTCAGGGTCGAAGCCTCCTGGAGCCTAGAGGGTGGTGAAAACTGTTACCTCGACTCCAGGAATAAGGCAAGGAAGGTACGGGGTAGGTTTTTTAGTCAGTAAGAGTCTGACACTGGTCTCCCGCTCCGCCCAAGAGCGGGTTTCGTCATTGGCTGATTTTCACCTACCATAAAAAAAAAAATGTATTTGTTCTTTTACATAGGTAATTGTTCTTTTGTTTTTTTTAAGTGTTAATAAACAAATAAATAAAATTTATATGTTAGGTAGGTATCAGTGGAAAAGGGAAGCCAGAGTATAAAAAGGCAACTCACCTATGCAGCACACTTCATGATGCAAAAAATAGGCACAACATTTTGTTTCATAACAAATAATCTATTAAACAGCAGTCTACATGAATTAATGCCATTACAAAATGATGTCCGCAACCCAACACACAAAATAAATGTACAGTTCACCATGTTCACCACACATCAACGTTAAAAATAAGAAACGACAAGAAAACGATATCAAAAAAGGAAATATTCGCGGTTATACTACACTACGCACATAAACACAATAGCCGCCATGTCAATTTTATCGTTTAAAAATCCTGCCAAATAAAATATCTTAATTGCCAGTAAGAGTTCTAAACAGTTGAATTCATTCTTATTTAGAATCATTATAGTCAAATCATGATTATTTTTTCTGTCTCGCTTGCACCTGTGCATAGACATCGCTAAGTATCTATGGTCTTGAAGCTTATACCTGTGCATTATTCATATTTATTTTACTCTTAATAACCCTGCATACAGTGAGTTATTGGGATACAATTTTGTACAAGTTAAAAAGAGACAGAACGATTTAAAATTTTAAAGTAATAAAAGTTAATTCATATAAAAGTAAGAGAGATAGTTTCATAGTATAGGATTTGGATGTTTGAATATGGAACTCGGTATTTTTCGGATTGAGATTTTGATATTCTTATTTCAAAGTTGCAGGATTCTTTTTTTAATTGGGAGTACAATGAGCAATGGAACGAACTAAGAAGGTTTGTGACCTTTAGATCACATTTTCACAAAGGCAGTCGATGGAAATCGTGTTATATGGAATCTTCGCCACAGGTATATAAAAGGAGATACTTTTTAATGACGTAGGCTAAACTAAGACTAGTCCTAAAGAAACCTAAGTTGTTTGAAGGATTTTTATTTCTTGAGTTATTAACTGAAAACTTAATGAAAATCTGATCAAAGTGAATAATAATGACGTTCTTTAAAATAAAACGTAATTTGAGTGTTCAAATTACAATAGAAAGAGTATTTTAAGTTTTTACAACGTGCGCTAAGGCCAGGTTTCACTCATTTTGAACGTCTTGAAATTCACAAATATAAAAGAAAATGTGATAAAAAGATATATTAAAATTGACTTTAATGACATGACCTACGGAGCAAAAATCAGAACATGATATAAATTATTTGGCTTGATAAAAAAAAACCTAGCTCACAATTACAAGCGTATATTTATATCTTAGAGATTACGTAATGGCAATATTTGAAAGTTATTTAAAATAATAAGGCTTGTGTTTAAAAGGGTTTGGCAAAATCAAAATCTGAAATAGTTGCTTTCTTTTTTTTATAAAAATAAAACCGCCATTACGAATCCACAAAGTCGACATAGAATCAGGCGGAGTTTATTTAAAATACTTTGTGACTACCACCGACTCTTATTTTTTCTTTTCTTTATTTGCCATAACTTTTGCCTGCGGCTTCGCTCGCGTTATGTTAGCAATATATAGGCTACCAGCGGCTTCACCCGTATCCTTAGCTACAGCTCCGCCCCCATAGGTCATAGCGTGATGTTATATAGCCTATAAACTTCTTCGAAAAATGAACTATCCAACACAAAAAGATTTTTTTTTTCAATTCGAAGCTGTAGTTCCAGAGATTACCCCCTACATACAAACTTACAAATTTTACCTCTTAATAATATTAGTATAGACAAATTAATGCTTGATTGCGAACCCAGCTGATAGCTTACCATCAGGTGGGTGATGCAATCGTTGACGGTGAGGCCCATTGCTTTTTTTTAAGTCTTATTCACTCTAGCCTTGAAGACACTTAAATTATAATCGGATGGGAAGACCGCAGCAGGCAGTGTTCGAATCTTTCGATGCGCGTGGAATGAATTAATGTTTTTAATAACAACACTCATGCTGACGACTAGTTACGTCAATAGAATTGTTCTTAAGTCGCTAGTTGTTTGTCACAGCTTGTCTACACAATTTATCATCTTAGCGAATTGTAAAGTCTGCGACTGTTGGTCTAATTGATAGTGTTTGTGCGCAGTATTTGTGGACAAACCTAAGATAATTGAATCCGTGAGAGGCCCGTGACATCGCCCAGTTTGTTCCAATTCTATTCAATTATATATCAAGAGTTTACTCAATTAGAAAATTGATTTATTGATAGTAATTTTAAGATGGAGTGGAAAGAAAATGAATTTTCTGCAAGCAAACTTATCGAGAGTAAAATGTTTTCATTTTGTCATAAATTGCCGAATTGACTTTCAATAAAATCAGATTAAGTGAATGTAATGAATGTAATGAAACTGAATCAGCATGCCAAATATTGATGTCTAAGGTTATGTAATTCTTTGTATAGTATGCGGCTAATAAGTTGAACCATTTGCTACGTAATAAATAATGGTTTGGCGTACAGATAAGAGTTTTGGGTCTAGGTCTCTTGTGTATAGGAGTTTACATGTTTGTAAATCCATTCAGCCAAATCGGTCCAGCCTATGTCGAGGTTTAAGTCGAGACTAACAAACAGCTATTCATTTTCATTACACAGTATAAAATAAAGTCGCTTCCTGCTGCCTGTCCCTATGTATGGTTAGATCTTGAGAACTACGCAACGGAATTTGATGCGGTTTTTTTTTATAGTGATTCAAAAGGAAGGTTTGTATGACATTGTACCCGAGCAAAGCTGGGGCAGGTCGCTAGTTATATGTAAGAAGATTAATTAATAGTTAAAATAAATAACCAAGCAACAACATCTAGCCTTGCATTTAAATATAAGAAAATGTTTTCTTGCACTACTCTTTTCTTTCACTTTTATTAAAAACTGCTAGCTTTCACCGAGTTTCTTAACGCTTCACTATTAAAACTCCGCGCCTACGGTCTTTTACTTTATACTTTTATTCATAATCTTTTGAAAACGTTTTCTTAACTTTAGCATACATTTTTAAGAATTTACTTTTCATAAAAAGCGTTAAAGATCGTTCCAGGACTGGCTAGCGATTAGTGGCCCTGGCTGCTATAACGGAGATCGAGGCCAGGGTTCGATTGCCACCCAAGACAAATTTTTGTTTGATGATTACGATCAATTGCTCCGTGTCTGAGTGTAATTTATTTATAGTATAATATATATATGTATTTCGAAATATGTATAAGTAAGTGTATCAGCTGACTAATATTCACATCATAATCTCAGTTTATTTTGGGCTGTACTATGTAAAATTGAAGATATATATTATTGTTATTATTTCATTTATTTCTACTTCCATTTTTCACGTGAGTAGTTTCATAGTTTTGAACAGGACATGTAATAGCAGTGGTAATGTGTGTGAAGCATCGCAGGTGCTAACTGCAGTAACAGATGAGGACGTATTTCATAACCTAATGTACCGCGAACTCGTTGTTTTCATGAAATGAGAGCTTTTCATATTTTATTTCCGAGGTGTGTTAAGAAAAAGAGACTATTTTGCTTGTTTTGTGCATGATATTTGTACAGTAAATTTATCTAGCCACAAAACGCGTCTCAAAGTGGGACTCAAACAAGTCTTACTAAGGTGGCCGGTAGCCACCGTAGGCGCGCGCCTGCGGACGGTGAGCAATAGCTAGCCGTCCTATTAACAGTCCGAACCAAGCCAAGTCGTCGACGGCGCGCTCTGTTCTCGCGCGCCTCAAGGAGTTGTCAGCAAAACCTTAGGGACTCTGCAAAAGGGTTAAACCCTACTGGGGTCCAGGGTCTCTTTCTGAAAGGAAGGCTTGGCCCCAGTGCGAAAGCAAAGAAGGAATGGGGTGGGGTGTTTAGTCAGTAAGAGTCTGACACTGTTTTCCGCTCTGCCCAAGAGCGGGAATCGTCATTGGATGATTTTTGTGGGCGCCGACGCTGCAGCAGCAGCCGAGGGCCCAACTAAACGCGTGCCAGAGGGTCATGGCTATACGGGTGATCCGGGGGTACCGTACGATTTCCCGTGAAGCGGCGAGCCTCCTTGCTGGCCTGCCACCATGGGATCTGGAGGCAACAGTCCTTGCACGCATGCACGATCTACGCATGGAAGTGCAACGCCGGGGCGAAAGTCCGCTGCCTGAGCATGTCAAGGCGTGGCGGAAAGAGCTCCGGCGGGATCTCGTGATGGCGAAATGGCGTCAGCGGCTATCGCAACCCAGTGCTGGGCACGCCATAATTATGGCGGTAATGCCCCTCCTTGAGGCGTGGCTGGAAAGAACTCACGGCGTTCTCACTTTCCGCATGACGCAGGTCCTCACCGGACATGGTAAGTTCGGGAGGTACCTGCATCGCATTCGTGCGGAAGAGACGCCCGGGTGTCGCCACTGTGTGGACCGCCCGGAGGACACGGTGGAGCACACGGTTGAGGTGTGCCCCGCTTGGGCAGAGCATCGCTGTGTCCTCGTGGGAGCGATCGGTGGCGGCGATCTCTCGCGCCGGGCCTTGGTAGAAGCCATGGTTCGGAGTGAGGAGGAGTGGCAAGCGGTCGCCTCCTTCTGCGAAGCAGTAATGCTAGCAAAGGAGGAGGCGGACCGCATAAGGCAACGGCGTTTGCGCCCCAGACGCCGCCGCGATTCCGATCCTGACTTCCGGTCACCGTAGGCGCGGGCTTGCGGACGGTGAGCATTGGGTAGCTCGCCGTCCGGTCGTCTGGTAATCGTCCGGACCAAGCCCAGTCGTCGACGGCGCGCACTGTTCCCGCGCGCCTCAAGGAGTTGTCAGCAACCGTAGGGACCCTGCAGAAGGGTCGAAGCCAATCAGGGCCATGGGTTTGTGTCTGAAAAGGAAGGCTCTGGCCCTGGTATGTATGGCGATGAAGGAACGGGGTAGGTTTTTTAGTCAGTAAGAGTCTGACACTTGTTTTCCGCTCCGCCCAAGAGTGGGACTCGTCATTGGATGATTTTTACCTACCATAAAAAAAAAAAAAAAAATTGGATGATTTTTGCCCACCATAAAAAACAGTTTTACCATTCGGCTCTATGTTGTCTACCAGCCTGCCGCGCTTATGATAATGGCAGTAAGTCACATTGTGGTCGATATTGAGTTAAGTATACAGAATGTAGATCTCGATCTCTACATTCCAAATATATACTTAACTCAATATCGGCCAAAATGTGACTTACTGCCATTATCATAAGCGCGGCAGCAGCTAGGTTGTAGTGTAAACAGCTAGGTGTACAGTCGGTCCATGTAAAACCCTGATATTCAGCATCTGACCTTTACAAGAACAAGGATTGACAGAAACCAATCAATTCTCAATCAAATCTTGCATGCAGGTTATTCAACATTGTCCATTATTTGGTAGAACAATATTGTTTGAACCGCCGGCAGAACCCTATTCACTTAATAACATAAAGCTGTACTTGTGTGACTTCAGAGAAACAATCGCAGTACTCATATCTGTTCACGGGTTTATTCCACATTCTACACAAATTGATAAAGGAAACTATTTGTACTGAAACTGCAGCAGTTTTGTAACTTTTGTTATTCAGTCGGGTTGCAACATGAAAAATTGTAAAATTCAGCTTAGAAAATGCCTTGATTGGTCTGTGGAACGTATAAAAGAATTTAACTGGAAACATTCAAACATTCATTCGAAGAAAAGGAATTTTGATTTGGGGTTTTTAGTTAGAAAAACAGCGTAATTCTTTATTTATTTTTTATTGTTACAGTCTGTCTTGCATTCCATGAAAACTACTAACAACTTTTACACTGTGTGAAATGAATAGGTATGGTACAGGTATATTGTTTTATTTAAATATGCATTTATTCATTTACTGACAAAAGAATACTGTAACTGCATCTGATCATAACAACCACATTCACGGCAATAAATAAGCGAAATTCATTAACAAACACAATCAACGATGATGTATAATGAAAACGCGAATAATTAAATTAAAATCAGCGCGTGTACCTGTAAATACGTACATGCTATATACCACATTCCGATGACTAACGAATGCAATTATTTCCATCTGATTTCCCAAATGAGCAAGAGCTGATGAGAAATAATTTATTAAAATCCTGCCAGCCAAAACGGATTATTTAAATCTGAAGGTCTGTTTGATAAATGATTTTTATTGTGCAAATTGGGTTAAAGAACACTTTTACGCGTCAATTTTTTTTTTCGTCAGTTTAAACTTGATGTAGCCGATGTTTCCTAGTTGACTACCCTGAGAAGAAACTCTGAAACTAACTCAGTGGCCAAAGTCACTTTTAAAGTCCATAAAGTAAACAATAAACATGTATTGGTCAAATCACATATAAGAACTATGCAGAATTGTCTGAGATGCTCTTTTGAAGAAAGTTTAGTTAATTACATCTTAAGAGAGATTAAGGTGATATTTAGTACATGACCTGCTTTTAGACATAGTGGCATTTTTTCTCCCGTTGCAACACTTTCGTGAAATAATTTTAGCGAAGCAGCTGATAACCCAATAAAGTACAAATATTGCGACTGTTATTGAAACGCTAGATATTAAATACAACAACCAATTAACGTGCATTTTAAAACTGCACTTACACAAAGTAACATTCCTCACATATTACTTTACATTTTTTACCATTTATCATGAAATACATTGCACTAGCATAAGGGCACGGCGCTAGGACCGCAGTGCGATGCCATTAGAACGCAGCGCCACGGAAATAATTTCTAATTTCAATTAGTTCGCTTCAGGAACGTGTAATCATTTATTTACAACTTTATAATTAGTTTTTCCTGGAGGAAATAGCGAGGAAATTATGGGTGATTATGTACAGGTACTGTCGCTTGTTTTTGTTTAGTTTTAAATTGGATTGACTTTCATAACAACAAGTTTGTAAATTTTTGTATGGTGTGTTCGTATCAGAACTAACAGATGATTTTTAACCTTTCGAGTACCGTAATTAGACACATAATAGAAAGACAATAGGTGTGCGAACGCTGACGTTCGCTTGGGCCTCAAAAGTTTGAGTTCATTAAAAAAAAATTCCGCAAAGGGCACATCTTTTGAGGAACCACCACCGGACGTAACGAATAAACCTACCGCGGCACACGGCACTGTTGTTTCGCGGTGGTGTTTGGTGTACCTTTTAAAAAATAAGGTTTTATCTTAAAGTTGATAGACAGATGGAAGAAAAAATTATATTAACCTAGGAATTGCGTAAAAATGATTTTTCGTTTATGGTGTGCCTTTAAAATTTTTAAATTGGTGTTCTAAGAACACAAAAAGTTTGCATTGCTTTAGAGCATAATTATGTGGATATACTTATTTGAAAAACCAGAATTTATTTGTTACTAGTAATCTGATGCACTTCTGCATCGACTTTTCTATAACCACTAATGGTAATAATTATAAGAGAAAATACTTTTGCAAATAAAAATAAAATCAATAACAGGTTACTAACTATTTTGAGTAGAACGAAACTTGTTATAAGGCATGGAATATTAAATTTTCGCACGAGAAAATCCCGTCATTTCTTACGATCCAGTATTGTCGCCAGCGAAGCATTCTGCTCTGTGTGCGTGCTGAAGGCTCGCTTAATATTGTTGCATGACACTGCAGCGGCTGGTAGGACCACTACTGTCGAGTTTATTGAATACTGGGTTTTTATTTTATTTAGATTTTTTACCAGTCAACCACCCTAGGTTGTATTTTATGTTGTTGTGTAGGTGAAGAGACAATATGGTAGGTGCCTCAAAAAGAAAATGTTATTAAGAAAACAAGAGTACAAAAGTATACTTACATAAACATATACAAATATACATATAAATAATAATAATAAGGTAAAAAAACAAATTATTTAGACGATTCTGCTATTAGTGGAGAAAATAATTCCACAACACGGCAATCAATATAAAATAATTTTACCCTGAAAACAAAAAGTACAAACTTTTAGTCAAGTCCATTTCACTCTCTGATATAAAGAGCATCTTTTTTTCAGTAATTGACATTATTCGATGTTTCAGTACACGATTAGCGGTCATTGTGTAAGTTCCCTCGCTACTTTACATTTCTAAACCTTTGGTCCATATATATTTTATTTTATTTTATCCTAAGCAGCAGTATAACCAACTTCCTAGCTTCTCGACGTCAAAAGTGAAAAACATCTTGCACATCGTTAGACGGTGTTTCTATAATACGTTTGGTCTCTTTATTATTAAACACAGACTTTTTAAAGTCGGTTAAAATAGAAGACTATTCTGGTTTCGAGTTTAACCCTACTTGTCTAGCTGCCTTTATATACTTAGCTTGTCTGTCTACCTGTCTGTATACGAGTACTTGCTTTCAATCTCGATATCTGAACAATCCATTTCGTAAATTGCTTTCTAAACAAAGGTAACGCTTTTCATGTGTATGAGGGTGTGAACATTTTGCGACTTATTACTTAGTCTTAGTTATTTTGAGCTTTGACTCGCGACTCTCAATCCTGATTTTGGGGCAGACGACTGTTTTCTGTTTTTACTTGGGTGTAAATTTCTTCAAAGAATATTATACCCGGAGTAGGCGTGATAGCAACATTCATTAGCTAAAAGCTCTAGGTATTTTGATGCTCATTAACTCGATACAACCTTATTTCTTTAAAAAAATCTAAGGAATACAATTATCTGATGAAAATAATTAAAACCACACTGTAATCAGACTCAACAATAATTATCGGTAACTACTAGGTAGATGTTGTGTTGTGTTGGCTGCTTTTCTTACTTATTTCTCTAACAACATACACAAAGTTCGTCATCATCTTCCTGCCCTTGTCCCGTTTTATTTGGGGTCGGCGCAATATGTCTTCTTCTTCCACTCTGTCCTGTCACCCGTCTCGCTATCACTAACTCCTCTTTCTCTCATATCACTTCTCACACAATCCATCCATATTTTCTTTGGTCTCCCTCTCCCTCTCCATCCATCCACATTTATACTCATGGCTTTTTTTGTAACATGCGTTTCACCCCGCCTTTTTACATGGCCATACCAAGACAGACGGTTCCCTTTCAACTTTTCAGTCACTGGCGCCACTTTCAGACTTCCTCTAATATACTCATTTCTCACTTTATCCATTCTCGTCACACCACACATCCATCTCAACATTCTCATCTCTGCTACATGCAATCTCTTTTCATCCGTCTTTTTCATAGCCCAACATTCTGACCCATAAAGTAGGACAGGCCTTATCACGGGCTTGTAGATTTTACCCTTCAATTTGAGGGGCATCCGTGGGTCGCAAGTTGTTCCAGTGACCTGTCGCCATTTCATCCATCCTGAGTTGATCCGATGTGCCACGTCGCGGTCTACCTCACCATTCCCTTGGATAAGCGACCCAAGGTACCTAAAGTCGGAACAGATTGGTATGGGCGTTCCAGCGAGAGTTATGGGCACAGGACTAGAGAGACCGCCAAAATCGCAGAACAGGTACTCGGTTTTAGTTCTGCTCAATTTTAGGCCAACACTCTCCAGTCTTTGCCACCACACCTCCAATCTGCTCTGGACCTCTGGGGCACTCTCGGCAACCAGCACAATATCATCGGCAAACAGCATACACCAGGGAGCCTCTTCCTGAATGTCCGACGTCAGAGCGTCCATTATTATCAGGAAGAGGTAAGGGTTAAGAGCCGACCCTTGGTGTAAACCGACAGCCACATTGAAGTTGTTAGTGGTGCCCGCTGCAGACCGGACTTGTGTAGTGCAGCGACTATATCAACTGCACATACTTCCCAGGCACACCTTTCTCCTTAAGGGCCCACCACAGAACCTCACGAGGTACCCGGTCGTATGCCTTTTCGAGGTCAACGAATACCATGTGCAAGTTTTTATGTGCACCTCTGTATTTTTCGCACAACTGGCGTATAGCAAATATGGCATCCGTTGTGCCACGACCAGGCATAAAACCGAATTGGTTCTGTGAAATTTCACTCTCTTCTCTCAGCCGCCGTTCAATAACTTTCTCCCATACTTTCATGGTATGCGACATTAGCTTTATTCCTCTATAATTGTTGCACTCAAGCACATCACCTTTGTTTTTAAAGATGGGCACCAAGGAACTGTTGCACCATTCATCAGGTATGGCTTCTTCCTGCAACAGCTTATTGAAGAATAAAGCTAACCACACCCATCCATCCACTCTCAATAACTTCCACACCTCAACTGGTATTCCGTCCGGGCCAATGGCTTTACCATTTTTCATTCCATTCACTGCTTCCCTGACTTCCTCCATACTAACCATTCTCACTAACCCCACATTCACTGGTTTATTCTCTAAAACCCCACTCCAATTATTTTCTTCATTCATAAGTCTTTCAAAATATTCCTTCCACCTTTCTTTGATTTTTTCATCATCAGATAGAACCATTCCCCTTTCATCTCTTACACATCTTACCTGGCAAACATCCCTCGCCTTTCTTTCTCTCATTCTAGAGAGCCGGTACAGCTCTTTCTGGCCTGCAGGACTATCTAATGTACAACATACACAAAGTTATGTTATGTATAAAATAAAGGTTTAGAAAAAAATAACACCTAATTGTTGGTACTACTATTATAGAATTAAAAGGACTTACTCAATATTATGGTAGAATAGAATACAACTTTATTGTATACTACAAAGTTACACAATCTAAAGGTTTAAGAAAGAGTGAGAGAGGAGCTCATAGTAGGCGCACAGCTCGGGCAGCGAACAAGGATTCGTGATAAATTCCATAATGCTCTTTGACAGTTGCGTTTCTATCATAAAAACTCAAACTTACAATTATTTATTTCAAATAGACCATTTGCCTGTAAATGGTCTATTTGAAACTTTTGAACTGTCAAAATTGAAGCTGATTTGCATATAGACATCCATGTTTGGTTTAAACCCTTTGATTCTAAACCAAACATGGATTTATTATTATTATTATTTATAGCTAGCCTGTGCTGTCCCACTGCTGAGCAAAGGCCTCCCTCCATGGATCGTTTCCATAAACATGGATTTATAACTAGAATTATTATATAGTTTTATTTTCATTTTCCTTTGTTTTTACGGCTGCTTGGCATTAATAGTGAATTAATGCCAAGCTGCCGTGTTGTTCACGGCACTAATGACGACGACCCCCGCTAATATCACGCGAAAGCCGTCCACATTTACGTTTACGCCTGTATACGAAGCTTCACGGCACTATTATCTGGAGCAGTCAGTACGGTTTAGGCCGTGGGAGCTTTAATCGTCAAATAAAGATTGCCTAAACCGGCTTTATCAATAACTTGAGTTTAGTGAATTAAGTATCTAGTCCATGGTGTGATTTATGATTAGTGGAATTGTTTGCCACGATTTATTAAATTATTTACCTTACATATTTTTTCGCTCTTTTTACCTGAAGGGAGATTTTTATTAGACTATTTATCAAGGAGGTAAAATTTAATTATAATATAATAACAAAAATTATAATTAAAATCCTAGCTATAGACACTATAACACAATTAAAAGACAATAGGTGTGCGGGCACTGGTATGCTCTTGGGGCTTAATGAACTTCTTCGGCTTCTCCTGCGTAAAAGATTTGTATCACGTACCTTAAACAAAAAATAAAATTCTTTAATAAAATATTTATTATAAAAAACTGTCTCGCCGTGTAGGGGAGGCCGGGGGTGGGGGCAGGGAGTGCATCTCCAAGTTTCGCACTAACTCGATAAGTTATGACGGCAGTAAAACGTATGGCAGTCATTCGAAGCCATTCAATTTGATCTGGCAGAAACTGGAGATCCTCGAGCTGGGAGGACGACGTTATTACTGGATGGACGTGACACGCCTGAACAAGTTCCAAGTCTGATTAATGAGCCTGTTGTGTCTGCAGCCTGGATTATACGCAAATGAAACTGCAGCACGTTTGTCAAAGGTGTTTTTCATAGCAGAGAAAAATGTTTGGCTATTCAATTAAGTGGCACCTAGAGTTCATGAAAAGGCTTTAGTATATCACTGTGTACTCATTGTCTTAGTTTACTGGTAAATAATTTTTAAAATTCATAAATAGGTTACAACAAATTATAAAAAATAAAAATACGTTACATTATTAAACAATGTCAAATAATAAATCGTATAAAACTGTAGGGACACATGTACGAGTATGTATGCGAGGCAGAGTGCAAGGTAAGCAAATTGTATGCGCGCGTGATGTATGCTTTGGACGACCAGTTACTGCGCACTGGTCAGGGCGAACGGTCCTCTCTCTGTGGGATCACGCGAAATATATGACATAACCCGATTTCATTGACTCCAGAACCCTGAACCAGAAGGAGTAGTGCTCAAGTAGGGATTACCGTGAATATTGCCCGTGTTGTATCTATAATTCCTAAAAAAACAATAAAATAAACTATAGAGTAGATTGATAATACTGAATCCAAAGCAATCATTCCTAATATACTTTGGTCCTATTCATAACCTAATATTTGGACAATATTAGAGATAACTCCAGCAAATGGCTAAAATTGTAACAGTCCGTTGGGTGGGTTTCCAAGTTTAAGCAGCTCTTGCCTGGGTCAGTCTGTTGAAGAGTGATTATTTTAACATACAGTGATTTTGCCGAGAACTTAAGAAGTCAGTCCCTGTTACCATTTACAGATTTTTTATAGAGGTCGGTTAGGCCGTCGCTCTTTGTAATATTACGATATCAAAACAGATCGATGTTTTCTATTGCTCATAGAAAACTTGCAAAATGGCATAAATGTATATGGAATCATCATCATCATCAGCCCCTTCAATGTTCCCACTGCAGGGACACAGGCCTCCTCTCTCTAGGAGAGGGAATGGGCCATAATCCACCACGCGGGCCCAGTGCGGATTGGTGGATGTCACATGTCTTCGAATTTTTGGTTCTAGGACATGCCGGTTTCCTCACGATGTTTTCCTTCACCGTTTTGAGAGCAGAATATATGGAATAGTTCTAATTTAATAGGAAAAAAAGCGCATTAACGGTTTTTTATTGTATTTCAATATATATTTTGAAAGGTAGCGGTTAATATTTATAAGAGCTAAAAGCATTGGATGATTAATTTCCCAACTCAAAAAAAGTGCTAGACTAGAAGAAAAAAGATAAAGCAATTGATTGGGATATTTGTGGTATCAAAACGATCGATCAGAAGGTTTTACAAATAGAATCGGCAAATATAGAACTTTGATGATTGTATGGCGACCACGTTAGCTCGTAATTAAGTTGAAACATTAATAAAACAATCTACACTAATATAATAAAGAGGTAAAGTTTGTTTTTTTGTTTTTTTGTTTGTAGGGGGTAATCTCTGGAACTACTGGTCTGATTGGAAAAATTTAAGCAACAATAGAAAGCTGCTTTACTCCTGAGTGACATAGGCTATATTTTATGTACGCGGGCGAAGCTGCGGGCAAAAGCTAGTATAATATAAAATTAATTTGCTTTCAACTAAAATGTTTATATAAAACTACCTGATTTTTAATAAACTGAAAAATAAACAAATCTGTTTGCAGTTTCTGTTTGTGTTTTTTTACATTTCGATGTCCACTGAACGTGCTTCAATTTTTTTTTAATTGTTAATAGGCTCGCGCTTGGTCACTCATCTGATGGAAAGTGACGTGTGTGGTCGACACTGGAGTGCACTTGCTAAGAACTAACCTATTCACTCTTAACTTAAAGACTCCTAGGTTGTCGAGGAAACACAGACTCCGACAGGAAGTCCTATTTCTTAACTGTACACACAAAAAATGTGTTCATAAAACATTTTGTGCATTGTATCGCATCATTGTATTGTTTGATGATGTAACGGGATTGACAGAAATAGTCTCTGCAATTCCGAACCGGTGGAAATCCGACAGGCTAATAAGTCGGCGTCGATGCTCAAGACTTCTAAGCCTTTCGCGTTCAAAACATTTAGAACGATACAGCCGTCAGATGTTTATCTAGCTGGTCGTCGATGGACGTGAGGGTCGTCAGTGGACGCATAAAACAGGACTCAAGTCCTTCTCAATTCGTTTGTTTTAGACGTCTACGCAAATACCGAAGTGTTCGTATTCTGGAAGCTGCTCAACATCACACTAAAATTTTTAAAGACATGTATGAATGTGTGAATGTTTGTTTGTTCTTTCACGCTCAAATTGCTGAATGGATTAGGATTGTGATAGTTTTCTACTTTGAAGAAGCTAGTTTAAAGTGAATCTTTCTAAAGTAAACTTTGTTGGTTTCCAGTTACTGTCTATAAAATGGAAATTTGTAAGACGTAGAAGTTGTTCTTGATGGTTTTCTTACTTCCCATTCAAGTAGGCGTGGTTCCACGAACAACATAAACTTTGTGGTGTATTTCTTACCTCTGACTAAGTCAGCATCAACTTCAAGGATTCAGTGTTTGATTATTAAATAAAAAGTTTAGCTTGAAGGCAATCGAATAAGATCTTCTTAAGATTTTAGATTAACTATTTTGTTTAAGTGTACATTATTGCATAAAAATGCTTTTTTTTTTAATAATTGGTCATAGGTTAAATTCAATAAGGGAAACCCATGGTTCTGAAATGAAAGCCAAAGACGGAACATAGATATGGTTTAATCCATTAAAAGTCTGACACTCTTTTTTGCTTCACCCTAGAGCGGCGGTGATATCTTGCGCCGAGCTTTGGTAGAAGCCATGGTTAGAAGCGACATGGAAGTTATTCATTGTTTTGTCCATCTGATCGTCTATCTGTCGGTCAAAAAACTTTATATTTCGGAAACACGTAGACGTATTGACTTAAAATTTAAAAAACATACCCGTAAACGTAACAATTTTTTTTTTACACTTAGTTTAGACTTTAACGAAAAAGGTTATAGCGGGATAACATAGATATCTTGCTTAGAAATTGGCAAGAAGTGGCTCAGAGTCGGGAACAATTGAAGGAATTGAGATAAGCTTTTTCCCAAATGTGGGACAGTATTGGGCTAAACATAATAAATGATCAGTTCTTTAACTACGAGTATATTAGATACTTTGTGAGATCTTGCTCTATAGTCCAAGTAGAATAATAGAGATAATTGATTCTCTCACGTATTTGCTACGTGCGTATATTCCATTATTCCAGGCACAGGCATGCATCAATTCCAAATCATCTAAACAGATTAGTGTGAGCACACACTAGAGGTCCTCACGTGCGCCACTAATGCTCGGCAGATTATCCTGCCTGTTGCTGTGTGCTTGGCTTATTCCCGGAATTGCTTATTACTAGTAGTCTAAGCTATTCCCTTTAGCCTTAGCCTACAACTGCCATAACGAGGTTTGTGAATTGGTAGTATCTAGTAGTTATATTTGGCACACATTTAGTATTCTCGGAAGGGGAAAATTGCTTGAGGGTATTAGCTTTTAAACGACTCACATCAAATGTAAACCATGTTTTGAATAAAACTGTAAAATTATCCCATTATTTAAAAAAATATAAAACAGCCCTGAACATATTTAAAAAAATTATAATATAAACTAGTACTTGACTGCGATCCCACCTGATGGTATGCAATGAAGCAATCGTTGATGGTGAGACGCAATAGTTAATTAAAAGCCAATTCATTCTAGTCTACACTTATATGTTAATTGGACGGGAAGACTACAGCCGGCAAATCGCTTCAGACGTGCTGTGAGTGGAAAACTACTAAAAATATTTAGACAAGTAATGTATAGTAATGTAGAGAATAGCTTGGTCGTATGACACCTTGCTATGAAGATTAAACTACTGTTATAATGTTATGTAGATAATATATGTGGTTTATAGGTACTCTCGCAGTTCCTATAACAAAGAAAAATTTAAATCCCTGAGACGAAAGCATGAAGTTTGTTTCTACATCTCTGCTAATTCGAAACGTTCCAATAATTTTATTGGTTTCTATGTTTACAACTGAGTAAATTAAATCTGACATAATATGTACGAAATTACTAAATATAAAACTACAGTAAGAAACTGGCTCCTGGATTTGAACTATGAAGACACAGAAAATATCAGCCCAATCATCTTACCAGATCATTTTACAAGGTTACATTTTCTCCCGATTTAAAGGGTAGCCTGGAGATCAGTCACGAACCTAATTGAGACGCCAGCACTAATTTTGTAAGTAAATTTACTTACAAAATTTGTGTTGGTACACAGAAATAACAATTCTTATTTTTGTGTACCTTTAAGAGAGAAATAAATGATATCGTCATTGTACAACCCGCAGAAGGCTACACGAATATAACGATGGTTATTAAACATCACTCAATGGAGTGTGTAATGACATTTTGGTTTTAGCGCAATCGAATAACAAACAATACAAGCCAATTAAAAAATGATAATCATCTTTTTGAAATTGGTTTAACATAAAACCTTGTAGATTTATTTTCGATCATGCAGAAAAAAAGGTAAACAAAGTATAACACAGATGATGTAGTATTTCTTACATTGTTATTTTTTTTTGGTTTAATTTTAGAAAAGACTACTATCCATTAACGGATTATGACAAATCTCTTCAGTACAATTATAATTAAAGTCACCAATTTGTTAAAATCCAACACGCCGAAACTAATCTGATCACCTCCCATACTACATTCCGCAAGCCTCAAACAGTTCTCAACTCAATCCCACGGTATGTTCCGCAACAACAGAGTAACTAGCCAACAGAACACCAGTTTGTAGTTCACTAGGAAACTGGTGGAATCTCATCTAAACTTCTTTATAGCGCATTGAGCTGAAAGTATTCAGGAAAAGTGTAATGAATCTCGTACAATGGCTCATGTTTTACAAAGTAACGTCCATTGATGGCTTAGTTACAGGCTCGACAGACTTCTTAATGGTAAACAAAGTTTTAGACGTTGAAGTATGTTCGTATCGTAAAGAAAAACTATTTGAATTTATTTATTTATATTGTCAATTTAAACCATTTGTTTGACTTTATTTGGGTAAATATATATTATATAGTTTATTTTTTTTTTTATTTTTTTTTTATTGATTATAGGTTCGCGCTTGACCACTATCTATTATTTATTTGTGTATAGATGTATAATACAATCTCTCTCTTCTCAGTCGGTACCATAGATATAAGAAAAGGTCGGTACACTCTTGTCAGAGTGGTCGTGGTCATCACTCTGGCTCACGATGAGTTATCATCTTGGTCATGCGGCGCCATTCATTGTGGACTGCAGCTTTCCGGGTGCATTCGCGGACCGAGCACTTAGTTGCGGCCTTGATCTGGTCTGTCCACCTCATTGGCGATCTACCACGTGGCCTGGTGCCCTCAACCTTGCCTTGCACTACGAGACGCTCTATGGAGTCATTACCACGCCGCGATACATGGCCGAAGAAGGTCAAAATGCGCGACTGCACTGTGGACGATAGACGCCGTCTGATGCAGAGTTCTTTCAATATGGAATCATTCGTGCGAAACTCTGTCCATGATACTCCTAGCATCCGTCTCCAGCACCACATCTCCAACGCGTCAACCTTCTTCCTCTCGGATTCACGCAGCGTCCATGTCTCCGATGCATAGAGGAAAATGGGGAATATCAGAGAGTAGACGAGCCTGAACAATCTACATCTACACTAATATAATAAAGAGGTAAAGTTTGTTTTTTTGTTTGTAGGAGGTAATCTCTGGAACTACTGGTCCGATTGGAAAAATTTTAGCAACAATAGAAAGCTGCTTTACTCCTGAGTGACATAGGCTATATTTTATGTACGCGGGCGAAGCCGCTGACAAATGCTAGTTAGATTATATTTATGGTTTATTAGTATATGATCTATAAATGCTTGTATTCACTTTACTTTTCTCTTTTATTGCACCTACCACTGTTTATCTCTCCATCACCCTAAGGTTGACTAGTCGAAAATGCCTAAAGCTTCAAGTCCGCCTCTGTACATTTGTGCAATCTTTTACCAATAAATAACTGTGACTATGGCAATTTGAATTATTTTATTCGGGTGGTAATAGTAAATGTAAGTGGACGCCGCTTCCACATATCACAAGATTGTAACACAAAACAAAACTTTGCAAATTCAAATTGTTCATTGCAAAGAAAAACTTTTATGTCATCATATCAACTGAAAATCCTAAGAAGAAAATGGACTTATGTTACTAACAAAGAACTATACTCACCTAATAAAGCAAAAACATAGAATTGCTGATGTTCACAATTTGTAACATACCATTTGGGAAATCAACGGAGCATAAACTTTGTTTGTTGAACTCAAACATCGTTATAATAATTTGTAATAGTTTGTACTTTTGTTGTTTTACTAGTCTAGGTTTTTTTGAACATCTGAAATTGCCTATTACTATTATATTACAAATAGTATATCTAAGGGAGTGCTCACATCTGGCGGATACGCCGCTAGTAACTCGATTAAAACTCCTGCATTTCATGTTCGCGTATTGAACGTGCATGGCCCGCGCGTACGTCGTACGTCCTGCGTGAACATAGCAATATCTACTTACGAATGTCCCGCGCACTGCACTTACTCCTCCACGCTTATATACAGTATGAACGCAAACGAAACCACATGCCCACTATACCAGCCTTGCCCAAGTTGCGCTAAAGAGGACTGCGTACTAAATAATTTTAACAAGTGCAAGTGTGTGCTCGAGCAGCGCATTCGTGGCGTGTCTGTCAGACGTGGACACATCCTATTTATTTACGTTAAAGTTTGGTAGACAAACGACGGGCCTGGAGAGCACGCTGCCGTGCGCGGCTGATGCCGCTGGGATATCATTATCAACACTTTTCATAACAACACAGCGTGTTAGTGTTGCAGATTTTTTAAACTATGCCTTAAACTTGATTTTTAATAATTTGCTAAGTATCTTTATACGCAGCAATCAATGTTGAATCGATGAAGCCTTCCTTGAATTAAAGGGCACTATTCAAATATTTTAAGCTGCTTTACTGCCAACTCAGTTACTTCCAATTTCCACACAAGAAAAAACCATAGAACGACAAAAAACTATAATAAAAGTGTGGAACAGAGTAAAATCCCCACATACGAAGAACCTGCCTGAGAAGAAACTGCCCGAGGGATGACTTCGGGCTGTTGTATAAGTTCAAATTGTACGGAGAACTTTAATTGTGCGATGCAGAACTTCATAGTTTAGTTCATATGCGATAGATGTCGCTACGATGTCTATAAGTTATTTGTATCCAAGTTTAACAAAGGTTAACGAACTGCTGCCACCAGTAAGCCAGCACGAGGTAACTTAGCAACTTGGTTAACTTATGTGTTCAGAGTAACTTGCACAGTCGCGACCTCACAGAGGGAGCTGGAACTCCACTCACGACGAAACAAGAAAGATGTACAAATAAGTACAAAGGTTGCAAGAAGTTAGTGGTTACACTTCGAGTAAGTATTTGATATGTAGCAGGTATCTCGTCTTGACTTTTGAAAGTTCTTGTGACGATTTCAAAGACGAAAATCAAGAAAGACAAGGAAGGGAAGGGGTAAACTCCATTCGTAGATGCACTGGAAGACATTTCTTTGGAAATAAGCATCACCTTTCTATCTAGTTTCTTATTTAAGTAGAAGTAGAATTTAGTATCCATAAAATAAAAGAAAAGATCTTTTATTTTACATATACTAAATTCCAGTCTAATAAATAAGTTAAAAAAAAGACTTATACTCGTGAAAGTAACGACATACGAATATTTCGTTTTACCACCTAATAACCTTATTTTCAAATATAGATCCTCTGCTAAAGATGAAAATATTTTCCATAAATATGGGAAGTAATATTTGTGATGGAATGGATCTACATAAAAACCGCCTTCAAAAAAAGCTGTTTTTTTTTTGTAAAAAGTTTTTTTATTTGTAGCCGTTTAGTGTTTTTTATTATAATGTGTTATGGCAACGAAGTCAATATCGTTCCTACATTTCTTTTGAAAAAGTTACCAATGTCATATAAGTGTGGAATACATATTATAGGTACATTGTTATAGTATAATCGTTTTGATCTCGTGGAGAGATGATATGATGCATGAAATACTTATGATTCATCTCATGGGTACATCTCATAGCAGCTCTCATCATCATCATCATTTCAGCCATGCTGCATGCTGGACATAGGCCTCCCCCAAGCGTCGCTACAACGACCGATTCTGTGAGACTCGCATCCATCGCGTTCCCGTGATTCTCACCAGGTCGTCGGTCCACCTTTTGGGAGGTCTTCCAAAGCTGCGTCTTTTGGTGCGCGGTCGCTACTCTAGAACCTTTCGGTCCCATCGGCCATCTGTTCTACGAGCAATGTGCCCTGCCACTTAAGTTTGGCAATTCTTCGGGCTATGTCGGTGACCCTGGTTCTCTTCTCGCATTTCTTCATTTCAGATTCAAACACGCAAGGAAACTCCGAGCATAGCCCTTTCCATTGCCCTTGACAGCATTGCCCATGACAGCTCTAATAAGTTCAAATAATGCTAGGATACATTAATTTATTTTGAAGTTCCAATGCCGACCTTCCACCTTCCAGCTTCATCATCACATCAGTTCAATAGTACCTTACAGCCAAAGTGCATCTTATGACAATTCTAACAAGCCCAAACACGGCTAGGATATATTAATTAGTTACGCAGTTCCAGTGCCTACCTTCCAGCTCCATCATCATCATCAGATCAGTTCGATGATAACATTTTCAACATAATTATTTAAGATCATTGGTTTATATACCTTGATTGTGATATCTATGCGAGTGTCAAGTTTCGTTAGCCATTTCTGATCTTCTTCACCAGTTCCACCTCATCAAATGTTACTTTTTGACTGTAAATGCTTGAGTTCTCGATGAAAATATAAAAAAAACTATATAGTTGCCTATAATATTTGAGGAGTTCCCTCGATTTCTCATGGATCCCATCATCAAAACTCAATTTTGAAAAAAATGGGACCAATCTGGAAGCATATCCTTTCAAGTACAAAAAAAATTTTGCAAATCCATCCATAAACAACGGAGTTCTGAGGTAATAAACATAAAAAAAAAATAAAAAAAAAAATACAATCGAATTGAGAACCTCCTCCTTTTTTTTGAAGTCGGTTAAAAAATAAATACTCCTGCCACACGGACACCTTCGTAAAAGAGCAGGTATTAGGGTGCTATTCCTTCAATGTTAATATATGGGCGCAAAATCGTTATTTCATTGTTTTTATAAGGATTTGATTTGATCACTTCCTGTTTATTTCTTTTAAAACATTGCAACATACTGTTGAATACAAACTGGGTTTACTTTGATCTTACATGAAAATAGTCTGTAGACCGTAATTCAGTTTACAAAATTAACATGAATTAAATATTGAGGTCTTTGTACATTATTGAAAGTAAAAGTATAATGTCAAAATTTCCACCTAATTCAAGTGTGCAGAAAAAGTTATCTTTTTTACGCATTTTTGTGTCGCAATATTAGGTGTCGTAATAAAAAATTCACCAAAAGTTGAAGATCATGCCATTGAGTATAAAAATCATATAAAAATAAAGGTTAGTATTTTATAGCCGTATACGCTACTTATATTTAAACATCATCGGACGTTTAATGTAATGAACAAATATTGCTTTGTTTAACGACAAGATAATTATTATGTACAAACTACATGGTTCCAAGTGAATCAACGAGAACTCAATCGTATTGATATTGGTAAAAACAAATAATAATACACGTATTAATACCTACATAAAGTTTTTTTTTGCAAATTCATAATATAAGCTACATGTTATTTTTACATGCAATAAAATTGCTAAGGATTATTTAACAATGACACTTCTCCAGAAGTTAAATTAAACAGCATTTTTGTTGTCTACTTCCTAACATAAATGATGAACAAGTTTAAAGACTCAGAAGACCCTTCATACAATAATCTTGTGTTCCATCTAGCTTTCTAGCCTATCTACTTAGTTTCAGCATAACAACATTTATGTCGAGTATAGATACTGTGGTACACATGAAGGTCACATATGTATATCGTTTAAGCTAGCACTATAAGTTTACTTTTAAGCTTTATGGTAAAAAAGAAGATTAATAATTGATGCATTGACAGAATGCCAATAAGCAAACGAAAAGGAATATATAAAATTGTTTTCTAGTTAATGTAACAAACGGCTTCTCAGACAAAATAATACAATTTGTAATAGTAAAGAAGCGTTTGATTTTTAGCTTAGTTCGAAGCCTTGTCGTGGTAATGCTACAGGCTTCAACAGTACCATCAAATTCAAGTATATAAATTAATCCAGTCAATATAGACCTTCCAGTTTGCATTAATTCCCAACAAGCTGGATTTTTGTGCAGGCCTTGAATACGTCATTACAAATGATATGTCAAAAGTCCCCATCGATCCCGCTTGTGCGTTGTTTTTTATTCGAGGTCAAAGGTCACCAATTTGCGTTTTTTGCGTATATCTCTGAAACAACGAGAGCTATCGAAATATGGTTCAGACCAAGTTTGTAGAACTTTCTACAAAAAAGATCTCAATACTTCTCTTCTACAAAGCATCGTTTTCGAGATATCATGACTTTAATCAAATAAAATAAATAGCGACCATCAATATAAGTGCAATTTAAAATTCAGCTTAAAATAAAAAATGTACGAAATCATGTAACAGAAATTATCTCACTTTCATTCAACCACAATCAAAGAACGAACAAAAAATGTCCCAATCTCTAGTATGAGGGATGTAGCGCGGCCAGAGACGGGCAATTTTTCACATTCAAATTCTTTTTTGATTTGTGGCAAAGCACTATATTTGGCTGGCTGGCATTCTGCCACTAATGAAAGGGAAAAACTGCGGTTTTACTGGCTCATTCCTCTTTATCTCATGTGAGTTAAATGCTTGAATAATAAAAGTTTAAACGCTGGCCAAGTATTGCATTGTTTTGATAGTTTAAACAGTTGGCCATCATCCTATCTCTGGGCATTCATTAACTAATGGTATAAAGTGGCTCACTGTTTCCCTATGTAGTTGCAAAATAAGGATTTTAACCTTTTGAATTAGAGATAAAGGATAGATTGTAAAATGTTACAAATGAAAATTAATAGTTTTGCTCTATTTTTTTAATTTTAACTACGCATTCGATAGTATTGTGAAAGTGAAGGGCTGCGCTGTAATCACGCATACTAGTAAAACCATTTTGAGTGACATTTTTGCTTAAATGAGCCCGAATTCTTGATAAACGAGAGTTACAGTACGACTATGAGGGTTGTGCTTGTCTTTTGGTTTTTTGGAATAGACCAGAGATTTATTGTAAACTTACATGAAATAGTCGGTAGTAGATGTAGGTATTAGTACAGGGGAACTTAACTCAGCGCTTGGAGCGTTGGTGGTTGAAATGTGTGTCGTTTCAGTAAAGGAGTGAGAGTTCTTGTTACTCGCCAAAATTATCAGTGTACTTATTTTTGGAAAATCCTATACTTACATATAAACGGTTGCGAAACGATTAGCCAATTAGACAAACGTATTTGCTGTTGTTGAACATTTTTATTGATGGTCGTAGTCAAACACTAATTTATAGTGTTAGACTGCGACCCCATCTGACAGTAAGCAGTGATGCAGTTGTTGTTGATAAGGTGTACGGTGTACTAGTTTAATAAGGTGGTGGTTATGGTCTAGTGTTCTGAAATGTCTAGTACTTACTCTTGGTTTCTTGGCTTGTAGTAGTTGAGCTACTTCTAGTAGTAGCTATATTAATGCATCTTAATCAAATACATATGCTCACTACTGAGTTTTAATTTAATTTAAGGTAACATTTCCGTATTTGAGTTTATGGCTACAGTTTCTTTTGTCCTGTTATTTATTGCTTTAGTTCATTTCCTGTTCGCAAAGTAAGCCCAAAAACAGGAGCGAACAAAAACGTTCGTATCCATTCTGAGTAAATTAATGGCAGCGGCTTTAAAGGTGGCTGCTCCCGACAGATACAAACGATGATCTAGCCGCCATTCGTCACATTGCGGGGTAGGCAGAGAAAGCTGCGGCGAAGGAAAATGCACCGCTCATAGTTAATTGATTACCAGACAGATTGGGACGAAACACTCATTAGTCACCACAAAAGCAACGAGAGTATATCTGCTGACAATAAACGCATGCCAATTTACAGAACAATAGCTTTTATGTTAAAAGTTATTTCTGTATTATATATTTTCGCCCTTCACAAACATAACGGATGAGCATAATTTTTCACGTGAGCTTTTGACAGGTACGTAAATTATGTACCTGCGGTACACGTGGCCAAACAGAAATGGCATTCATTTTATAGCAGCGGGCGTATAAATAACAATGGATATGTAAATGTCAAAGTTTGTGTCAAAAAGAGGCAACACCAAAACAAAGTAATGGAATGTGTGACATGACTTAACTGGGTGCTTGGGAAAGCCTTAGAAACCTGCAGAAATAGGCCACTCTATCCAACAAGGTCAATTAAGCAATATAGGCAAACAAGAAGAGGAAGGGTCACAATCCTATGATAACACATCCAAAGCACATAATATCCACGTCCCTTCAATATCCTGAACGGCGCTAACAAATGACGCATAGCAAACATAACCACTTATCTTGCTCATAAGATTTTATGCGCAAACAATAATCAGGGCGACGTATCACGACCCGATCACGACACGATCACGAGTCGATCACGAGTCGATTACCGCACGATCAGTGCGCGACTGTCAACATCGTTACTTGTAATGAATGGCACGAGACGAGGCCGGGGAGACTAGCTAGTGTTTGAATACGTGATTTTGTATGATTTTGTTACACGAGGGCAAGGTTCGGCGATCATTGAACTTTGCTCAGAGTTGTGTACTTCTGGGAGAAGATTATCTTTCGATTAAAATAGACTCAACTTTCTAGAGTTTGTAGCAGAACAGTTGCATATTTCTGAGTATACATACGAGTAATTCTGGATAATTTGAAACAACTGAAAAGTTTTAACCTGTTTTTTATATGATATCATATTTTCAATAAGTACTTTCCTAAACTGGCTTGCATTGCAATAGCTTTAATTGCTCAATTCATAACAGTATTGATACCTATAAAGCAGTCATAACGATTATCGAGCCTTATTTATAGTCTTGCTAAGGGGTATAGATACTTCAGGAGTACATAATATTTTAATTATGACCTTGAGCGGAGACAAGATATTCTGCTAAGATTATCACTGATTTCGGGGCGAAATGTTGATTAACCTAAGGTTAGCAGGAGTTACTAATTTTCCACGTCGCTCGTTCTAATTGTAGATATCTTTTAGTCAAAGCTGATTCTTGGAAGGTTGCGTTTGATAAAGTTTGTCATTTTTACATGCCAAGCCTTCGCGTGAATACCGCCAAAAGCAATTACTATAAAAATAAAAATAACTACGTCGAGAGGGAGACCTAAATCCATAAGTGCCTTCGGACCACACGCCCATAACTTATTTCAACATCTAATTTATCTTTGGCAAGAAAGCAGCGAACCCTATACTTTTTCATCCCCTCGTGTGTTACATACCTACGCACCTAAAAAAAGAAAGATCGATCACTTAGAAAGCACAGTAGCTTACAACGTTGAGCCTGGCAACGTTACGATCATCCACTTAGCGGATGATGTGTAGCCGGTGCGATCACAATGGACTTGTTTCACATACATTTGAATGGTTCCCATACATCAGCACATCGCTAATGGCCACATAAATGTTCTTGACGTGAAAAAGTGTTTGAAGGTCGCTCAGGACGGTTTGAGAGGGTTAGGGAAATATACGACGTGTTGATTTGGAGCGCACGGCGGCGGTGGTGGCGCGGGTGGCGGTGGCATCGGCGGCGCGGGCAGCGGTGGCGGCGTTTTTGTGTTTAAGAGTGCGTCTTGTTTTTGTGCTGTCTTTGTTCTGCAGTACAATAAGATTGTTATGTGGATAACACGATGGGAGAGTGTTTTACATAACAACAACAGTAACAAATTGCGGACTCGATCTGATTGTAAACACTTATTACATGTAGTTTTGACATGGTGATATTTGTTATCATGAGCTCGAATAAACAAACGAGTTTTTTCGCTTTAGGATAAACTTTTACTAAACCCTTCGTTGACTTTTGCGTTTCAGGGCAGTGGTACTTCCAATTCTTTAAAAAAAATCCAATAGGTTATAAATACTCCTAAAATTGCGTTTCGGTAGAAATACATTTTGCAAGCTTACATTCTTATCAAGTAAATAGTGTATTAAATATAGTTTATTTGGTTGTGGGTCACCGGAATTGCCGCATTAGTCGTCGTTCACATCGTCACTTTCCATCAGAAGATAACGGTCAAGCGCAAACCTACTTATAGACAATAAAAAAAACATAAAATTATCTGTTCAATATCTATACTAATATTATAAAGCTGAAGAGTTTGTTTGTTTGTTTGTTTGAACGCGCTAATCTCAGGAACTACTGGTTCGATTTGAAAAATTCTTTGTGTGTTGAATAGATCATTTATCGAGGAAGGCTTTAGGCTATATAACATCACGCTGCGACTAATAGAAGCGAAGAAACAACGGAAAATGTGGAAAAAACGGGGAAAATTATTCATCTTTGAGGGCTTCCGTTGCGTGCGCTGCGAAAACGGTTCAAGATAACAAAAAAATATGTATGAAAGAATTATGCCTCTTAAAATGATCTAAAAAAATGTTAGCGACAGTATATGTCTAACTTTTAAGATTAACTCACTAGAACCGTTTTTATGGGAATCAAATCTGGCCGAAATTAATGCATTATTACCAATTATTTGTTAGAGTTGTATCAACATAATGATATTATACTTTATCCAAATAAATGTGATGTTGATTAAAAGTATGTAATTGTGAAGAAAATTGTCTTTGACATCACTTATTTTCAATGGACGTCTTAGAAGATATTACAATTTTAAAATAACTCCGATATAAAATTCACACGCGCCGGATGATATGCAAAATATGACGCTGCGCCTGGCCGGCGGGCGAGGAAAAGGGTTGCTTGCGGGCGGCGTGGAGGGGTTTTTTTAATGGTAGGTAAAAATCATCCAATGACGAATCCCGCTCTTGGGCGGAGCGGGAAACAGTGTCAGACTCTTACTGACTAAACAACCTACCCCGTTCCTCTCTTGCCATAAGGCAAGGGAGGAACAGGGTAGGTTGTTTCTCTGGGAATAATCCCAGAACCCCGGTATAACGCTTTCGCACCAACCCTCGGCTGCCGGAGGCTTCGACCCTGAAGGGCCCCACAGTTTGCTGATAACACCTTGAGGCGCGCGGGAGCAGTGCACGCCGTCGACGACTTGGTCTCGGTCTGGACTGTTACCAGACAACCGGAAGGCGAGCTACCCATTGCTCACCGTCCGCAAGTCAGTGCCTACTGTGGCCGGATATCGTCGGGATCGCGGCGGCGACGGCTACGGCGAGGGCGCTGTTGCCCTTGCCTTATGCAGTCGGCCTCCTCCTTTACGAGCATTAGGTACTGCTTCGCAGAAGGAGGCGACCGCTTGCCATTCTTCTTCGCTGCGGACCATGGCCAGAATCAAGGCCCGGCGCGAGAGGTCGTCGCCGCCGATCACCCCCACGAGGACACAGTTATGCTCTTCTCAAGCGGGGCACACTTCCACCATGTGCTTCGGGCTGGCCACACAGTGGCGACACCTGGGCGTCTCTTCTGCAAGAATCCGGCGCAGGAATCTCCTGAACTTGCCATGTTTGGTGAGAAACTGCGTCATGCGGAAGTGAGGACACCGTGATGTCTATCCAACCACACCTCAAAGACCCCTCTTTGACTTACCGCCGAGATTATGGCATGCCCAAGGGGGGGTGTAGCTCTATGAAGTAGTTTTAGATAATTATGTTCTTTTAAAAATTAAATTGTCGAAAAAAAAAAAAATAACAGAAATTGACACGGGCAAAGTCGTAGGTAACAGCTATAATTTATAAAGCTGAAGAGGTTGTTTGCAAAAATAAATATGATGCCCAAAATAACTATTCCATGCGGACGAAGTCGCGAGCACAGCTAGTAAAATATAAAATTATCCGTTCAATATTTTAATCAAATTTTAAGCGATCCCTGTTAGACAATACTACTTGGACATTACTCTAAGCAGCTATCACGTGACATTAACTAGCCGAGTCGTATGTTTACCGTGTATACCGGCCGTGCTCACGCGGGGACGGAGCGCGGAGGTGACGATGCAATGAGGTCTGTAACTGAGGCGCCACAAATAGACACGGCGTGGGACGTACACCTCACTAAACAAACACACTGTTATGTATTAGCATCTAGCTCATATAACGGGAAACCCTGTGGTGATAACACGGGACACCATGTAAAAACTCTATTTATTAATCATTTTCATCTCGTGTTTACAAAAATATGTTCATAATAATAATATAATATTTATCTACTCAAAAAGTTTGTACAAATGAGATTTAAATTTAGTAATCCAGTGTTAAAATTACAATTTCAATACAATAAGTGTTTCTGTAACCGAACTAGGTAAAAACCTGTATCTCGGTATACAGTGCCAAACCTCTCAGAAAATGAGTAGTAGAGTACAAAAACAGTGCTAAACAAGTACAGCATTACTTATTTGAATTAAAAATAATAATAAAGTAGGTTTAGTAATGTGTTATGAGAAATGAGTGAGAGTGTAACAATGGAAGGTGAGTGTTAGGGTGTATGTGTGGTGATGTATGAAAAGAAAAGACATGTGCTTGTCTGTCATGTAGAAGTGATAAAGCGTATTAGCTTCCCCATTCATTTTTCAGAGTCTAGATCAGTGCACTGTTGCTAGTAATCAATTCGCTCCCAATCCCATTGGATTAAAACATCATTTGCCAAAGCTGAATATGTGTTTATTTTCGTTTTCAATTAATGACGCCTCATTAACCTTTCACCGATGACGTCACACCAGGGCTTCCAATACCGCAGCCTTTCTTCAGCCGCGATTCAAGCGGGATTAAACATTTTTGATACCACAGTATTCAGGTATGTGCGGGATCTTGTGTAAAGTATGATCAGTATTTAGTTGAAAATATTTGAGAGGAAAATATAAATAACTTAAATAAGGTTTGAACGGGGGTGCATCCAAAGTAAAGAATTTTCTAAGATCATCTGGGATCGGTAAAATTCGACATCGAGTTAATTCCTAAAAATTTTGGCGATAAACTTAATCCTACCCGTCATTTGTCCCATTCTCAACTATTCTGCGTCTGGCAGTGTCTTGCCATGATCATACAAAGATGCTAAAATTAAAAGTCCAATCCTTAACATTCCTGTCCAACAACCAAGAACTAAGCCTGGTCAATATTGCTGACCACTCTTTGAGTCGTGCGCGATTAGGGTTTGAAATTATAATTGGGACATAACTGGGAGTTGCCCTGTAGTTCTGGACGCCTGAAGCTTCTTCGGCGAGGGCTGGAGCGTGTGATTTGTCTCTTTGTCTCATCATCACGCATCAAGGAGGTGGTGGACACCTCGTCAACTCGCATTACTTCTTCATAGAAGGTGACTATTTCCCATTTTCTCTCGCCCTTCAAAATAGAAACTTCCCAAAACAACCATGTTCGGTGAGGACCAGGCGGAGAGTGAGCACGCCTTTGTAAACAGTCCTCAAAGAGGGGATTAAAATTTATCGCCGCGATTGTGTCGTGACCACAATCACTTCTCCGCAGTTCCGCGAATCTCGCTGGACCCAGCGCTCATAATCTTGCCACAAGCGAGACTGGAAAATAATGAGGTATCTCGGGATACCGAGATTGGAAGCCCTACACACACGGCTAGCAGATTACTGAAGTATTTGTATTGAGAGTGATTAACAGCGGCTGTGCTGCTGACGGAGTAATGACCGTGATTAATCTCTAGCTAGTTGGCGTAAACAATGTCGGAAAGCACACCCGTCCCGTGTGTGGAGTTTGTACAAGAGTGTGAGTTGCTGCGGGAACAATGGCTAAGGGCAGAGATCATAATTTGTTGAAAAAAAAAGATTGCTCATTGATATAAACAAGTGCTTGACAGCGGTTCTCCTGATGGTAAGCAGTGATGCAACCTAGTCATTCTAACCTTGAAATACATTTCAATTAATCTTTCGAATACCGTAATTCGAGACATAATAGAAAGAAAATATATATGCAAACGCCAACGTTGGCTCGAGGTTCAAGACTTTCAATCATAATAATCGGATGGGAAAACCACAGCTGGCGAATTGTTTCAATCCTTCTGTGTTCGCGGTATACACGACGAAGCAAAACACTAAGTCCGAACCGTAGAAGTAAATACCGTGGAGTTTGCTGTGATGTCGTTAGAAATGATTACTACGGTAATATTACAAAAAAAATATTAGATATATTTAGTAGTTGTAACTGGACAAAGGCCTCTAATTCGTCTGCCTCGTTTTTAGAATTTTTGGAAGAACATGAGGTCCTTTCATAAATTCAAAACAATAAGATATCTAAATATTATTGCAAATTAGATACATTTCTCTAGAACATCGGAGCAAAAACACGCAATAAGGACAGAAAGAACAATATTTTTTTGATATTGGTAAAAATGTTCTCCCTCTGGCGTCTACGAAGTAAACCTTGTGACATGTCTACCTATACTTTTATTGAAATCCGTATTATGAGAATTTCAATAAGCGAAATATACATAAATTGTGTTAAAAATAAGAAACCCCGCGACTGCTCGTTACTTGTGAACGTTATATGCACATTTTTACAAATATAATAATTTATGATAAAATTACAGTACAGTTTAGATTACATGTAAAATAACGTGGTTTTGAATTCTCGTTATCTTTGACTTCTGAAATTTCTCAATAATATGTTGCAATACGGGAATCAAGCGATATTTCCAGTAAAGCGAATTTTTAATTTTAATTTTATAAATAACAATTTGAAACATTTCATCAATTTCTATTATGTATTGAGTTTGTTGAATCAGCCTGCACGGGATTTGGTGGGATTAAGTGTTTTTCAAGAAATTCGATATTATGTAGGTTCTTAATATTCACAACTCGATATCTGTTTTAATAGAAGAAAATGTCCTTAGGTGTTATCACATAGCATCATGTTATTAAGTAACACGTTCTATAAACATAGGTATGTTGTAAAGAACATATGTGGTAACAACCTTCTAACTGTGAACCTACTATATTCCATTTCCTTACTTTAGATTACCTGCAATGAAAGAATCACCTATCATGATGACTACATACCAGTCTAAGCTGCGAAATAAAACTACGGTTCACAACTTTGTCAAAAGTAGTTCATTCAGCAGTTAGAATAAACTTTGCTACGGGTACATATAATTTCCTACAGAATCACGTGCAATCTAATCGCAGCGCAAGCCCCTACTGTTTGTGACGATAGCTTACCATCTGTTACTACCCAATCCCACAAACTTGACAGAACTGTTACTTAACGTTTACAAACAAATCTGCATATTTGTACTCCACGTAGCAGTCTCTGTGCACAGAGTACTGTGCACTCTCAGCACCATTGTTCTTGCAGCTAAGTTCATTTGTCAACTGCACTCGATACTCCGATCTTCACTCTAAGCATTGTTGAGTACTTGGCGTTTTACATTTTGGTTCACTAAAATGTTAGATAGAACAAAGAAGGCATGTTGCTCAGATTACAGTTTTGTCTTCAGTTACATTATAATTTAAGGACTTTAACTTGTTGGTTAAAGTTAACGTTATACGACGACGACAACGACGACTATAACGACTAACTGTATCAGTCATTATGAGAAAGACACAATATCATATGGTACAGTCGATTTATTGCTGGCTTTAGAATCGTTTGCCAGACCTTTGAAACCACCTGTAAAACTGTCTACTTATAGGTATTGCAACATGTTGTCATTGGCGAATAACAACAACATAACGCAACATAACATTTGCGTAACTAACCACAATCCAGTATATACAGAATTGAAATTGTACGAACTAAAATCTAAAACCGTGTACCGATATATCTCTTAGTTGAACATTAGTACTTATGATAAACAGGTAAATGCACACCTAATGAGTTTAGCATATCACGGTTGGATACTGATACCACAAATATATGATTATTACTCTTTAATTGCAAACGATTTCGATACCGTAGTTGTTATTTATTTGTTTGATAATTGAACTGGATTTCGGGACTCAGTAAAATTAATTGGATTATTTTCGTATTAATTTAAATATAATTACGAATGTTCATCAGTTTTCGTTTGTTTTTGCGTTTAATTAAAACTACTTGGCTACTGGATATTTTATTGAAGCTGGAACGTCGAACGTGAAACACCTTGGCAGCATATTAATTTTTGCTACAAGTGGTATGATAATTAAAAATTAATTCGAATTCACCCAAAGGGCTTTAGAAAGGACTATGCTCGGAGTTTCTCTGTGTGAGCAAATTAGGCTTGAAAATATCCGCAATTTTCTTGCGGATATTTTAGGCTAATGCTATTTGATATAGACCGAAGAATTGCCAAACTTAAGTAGCAAATAGGCAGGCATATTGCTTGCAAAATAGGTGCCCGGTATTCTTGAGTGGCGACCGCGTACCGGAGAAGTGTAAGCGAAGCGCAAAGCGTTGGAATGCCTTCTGCAAGTTGAACCGGTGACCTGGTAAAGGTTGCGGGAATCAGAAGGTAGCAAGACGCACAATGAATGATGATGAACTTGGAACGCAGTAGTAATCAAATTTTTATTTATTTATAAATTGCATTGCTCGACTGATGTTAAGTAGTGATGCAATCATTGATGGTGAGGCGCATTACATAGTTTATTAAAAGCCTATATTCACTAGCTTTGAAGACACCCAAATTATAACCGAGCAGGAAGACCGTAGCAGGCAAACTGTTTCAGTCCTTCAAAGTACGCGATATAAAAGAATTCGGTAAAAGCGAAGAATTCTCAATTAATTAAGATAAATTATTTCTTCTAGTAATTTCTTCTGTTTATGCTGATGTAAAATTATTTCTGCGAGTATTTACTTTACCTTAGATCATATTTATTCCTTGAAGCAGTTGGGTAAATACTCGTAGTAAAATATCGCTATTTATATCTAAGTAAATTTTCAAGTTATTACCAGGCAAGAGTACAAGCCTATAGCCAGGTACCGGTTAGGTAGGTACTAATCCCGACTTCAGGTTGTTACAGAGAAATTCCTAAACGATTGCAATCCATGTCTATCGGCTCCACAAACCAACTCTGGAACGTTTCCAAGGGTTGAGGTCAAATGGAGTTCTGAATTCCTGCGTCCGAAGCTCGCCAGCATCGATTAGCTACATAACGTCCAACTCGATAGGGATCGAAGGATTGTAAATCATCCCCGAGTTGGCCGCTGTATTATCTCAGTGGAACCGATATTGGTATATTTAATACCTGTCAATATTTGGGAGTAGGGCACGTGCCAAGCGGTTTTAGATTTAAATCCTACTTATATAATACGACGTAATATTTATATCAAAAATAGAATAAACATTTTACCAAATTTATGAAAATGGGAAAATTAAAAATGAAAGAGATGCGATCGCGAGCCTTACTATAGTTATCATAATGTATTTAAAATGTCACTCGTACGAGAGAGAAAGTAGTATTAAGCCATACATCCTAAAGTTCCATCAATTTAACCATTCGGGTCGTAAAATAGATCGGCTTTTAGGAGCTTGTAGCAAAAACTTGAAAGTCCTTAATGTCCTATCCAAACATGTGTATCAAAAGGGATGGTTCGATCTAAAAATAGACCCTCTTTACTAATGTTACAGGAATCTATACTTCTATACTAATATTATAAAGCTGAAGAGTTTGTTTGTTTGTTTGTTTGTTTGTTTGTTTGTTTGTTTGTTTGTTTGTTTGTTTGTTTGTTTGAACGCGCTAATCTCAGGAACTACTGGTTCGATTTGAAAAATTATTTTTGTGTTGAATAGATAATTTATCGAGGAAGGCTTTAGGCTATATAACATTACGCTGCGACTAATAGAAGCGAAGAAATAACGGAAAATGTAAAAAAAATGGGGAAAATTATTCATCTTTGAGGGCTTCCGTTGCGTGCGCTGCGAAAACGGTTCAAGATACGAAACAAATATGTATGAAAGAATTATTCCTCTTAAAATGATCTAAAAAAATGTCCGCGACAGTATATGTCTATCTTTTAAGATTAACTCACTAGAACCGTTTTTATGGGAATCAAATTTAGCCGAAATTAATGCATTATTACCAATTATTTGTTAGAGTTGTATCAACCTAATAATATTAAACTTTATCCAAATAAATGTGTTGTTGATTAAGAGCATGTAATTGTGAACAAAATTGTCTTTGACATCACTTATTTTCAATGAACATCTTAGAAGATATTACAATTTTAAAATAACTCCGATATAAAATTCACACGCGCCGCATGCAAAATATGACGCTGCGCCTGGCCGGCGGGCGAGGAGAGGGGTTGCTTGCGGGCGGCTCGGAGGGGTTTTTTTATGGTAGATAAAAATCATCCAATGACTAATCACGCTCTTGGGCGCAGCGGGAAACAGTGTCGGACTCTTACTGACTAAACAACCTCCCCGTGCCTCCCTTGCTTTACTCCCAGAGCCCCGGTATAACGCTTTCGCACCAGCCCTCGGCTGCAGGAGGCTTCGACCCTGAAGGGCCCCACAGTTTGCTGATAACACCTTGCGGCGCGCGGGAGCAGTGCACGCCGTCGACGACTTGGTCTCGGTCTGGACTGTTACCAGACAACCGGACGGCGAGCTACCCATTGCTCACCGTCCGCAAGTCAGCGTCTACGGTGGCCGGATATCGGCGAGATCGCGGCGGCGACGGCTACGGCGAAGGCGCTGTTGCCCTTGCCTTATGCGGTCGGCCTCCTCCTTTACGAGCATTAGGTACTGCTTCGCAGGAGGCGACCGCTTGCCATTCTTCTTCGCTGTGGACCATGGCCTGAACCAAGGCCCGGCGCGAGAGGTCGCCGCCGGCGATCACCCCCACGAGGACACAGCGATGCTCTTCCCAAGCGGGGCACACTTCCAACGTGTCCTCCGGGCTGGCCACACAGTGGCGACACCCGGGCGTCTCTTCCGCAAGAATCCGGCGCATCTCCTGAACTTGCCATGTTCGGTGAGAACCTGCGTCATGCGCAAGTGAGGACACCGTGATGTCTATCCAACCACGCCTCAAAGAGGGGACTTACTGCCGAGATTATGGCGTGCCCAAGGGGGGGGGGGTAGCTCTATGAAGTACTTTTAGATAATTATGTTCTTTTAAAAATTAAATTGTCGAAAAAAAATAATAACAGAAATTGACACGGGCAAAGTCGTGGGTAACAGCTATAATTTATAAAGCTGAGGAGATTGTTTGCAAAAATAAATATGATGCCCAAAATAACTATTCCACGCGGACGAAGTCGCGGGCACAGCTAGTACACATATAAAACTATACATTTACACATTATATGTGACTCTAAAAATCTGACCACATTTCGCATATCCATCAAATCCGACCCAAACCCTCGAACCCGTCGTCCGCGGTAACACTTGCAGGGTCGAGCTGACCCCAGCGCTGGTGTATTAACACTTTGCCACTAAATAAATGGGCACAGAAGGGTGACATCATACAACGTGTGAAAGTGTGAGTACATAGAGACAAGATACGCTTATTTTGAGGTGGTAAATCATCAGCAGTGGACGACTATTGGCTGAAATGATGATGATGATGGCCTTTCCCGCAGACTTAGCTGGCATTGACTATCCAGATTTTTTTTATTACGTAGAATCTCTTCAAGGAATGTCGCTCTGTTGGCTCGGGCTTGGTTTTTTCCGGACGTATAGAGAACGAACTACGTGCTCCTGGTGGTTGGTATCATGGTGACGCGGTGGTAAGGGAATCGGTGATCCAAGTTACTGTATAAAACCGACCTTCTGTGTCGATGTTGTTCGGTACCTTCGTATTAACACCAATAGATTCGTGAGTGAATCCGGAGCCTGCCCTAATCTGTGCCAAAAGGATCCACTGGGCAGTCTGAATAGCGGTATTACGTGGCCTCTTAGCAAGGTGTTGCTGGTGGAAAATATTGAGTAGGTAAGCCGCTTGCTATTGAAGTTATAGTAGGTTAGATACTTTTTTGATGATATTGTATTTCATTTAGTAACTAAATGTTATTTTGCCGTATATTGCAGAGTTGGCTGAGTTACCCGTGTTGCGTATGAATTGCTCTGGGTGTTTCTGGCCACACATTCCAACTACTATGAAGTCGGTCTCCGGCCTTCGAAAATAAAACGGATTTAATAATATTTATCTTTTATTTATTTACACTTTATTTTACACCAAGACTGAAATGCATATGAAAGAAAAACTTATAATAAAGAAAACATACAATCGGCGGCCTTAAGGCACTCGGCGATTTCTTCCAGGAATAGATAAAAAATTGCCAGTGCACAAAATGGTACTTAAAACTATAACAGATACATACATACAAAATATATACAGGCAAGAGACAAAACAATATCACAGCGACGTGATATTGAACACCATAACAATGGCATTGGTTTATTTCCCTTGAATCAATAAGTTCTCCCATTTGTATCGTATTATATCGTATATCATATTCCGCATGTAATTTGGCCAAAGCAGACCTGTATTAAAATCTGTATTGTTCTTTGAACAGAGTTGTACAACAATTGACCGCAACAAAACTCGCAAATGTATTGTACAAACTGCTGTACAAATAAGCAATTAGTCTTGTATTGATATAACATTACACTGAAGTGACCGCAATAAAAGCAAAACAAAACAACATTTGCAACAATATGCCCGAGATTACCGCTCAACTTGCTCAGTGAACAAATTCTAACTTTACACACAGGTACTGCGAACAAGAACTACTTCAGTGTTCGTTATTCAGCTCAGTCCCCAACTTCGGATCCGAGTAAATAATCTAGATCGATCCAAGTTCACACCATTACACGGTTCTCAAAGGAACATCTGGCGAAGTACTTGGACGCACAAACATAACAGTAACTATCGATATACCCGCCGTCCGCTTCTAACCGGTTTCGACCGGATTTATCCAGTTTGAACAGGTTTGAACTGGCTAAAGGCGGAATTATCCGGTTATTTCCCGGCAAATGGCACGGCGAGATTTCACGTAGGTAAAATATTGGTACTTTTAGCACAAAGAGAATGTAGGTATATTGTATTGGAATATGAGAGAAATTCTCTAAATACTTTTTTTCCAATTCAAATACGAACAATTTATTTTCACAAAACTGAAGTTAAAATTTTATTTGAACACTGGATGTTTGACTTCACATTTTTATGAAACAAAATATTCAGCTATTAAAAGAGCATTTTAATAGCTGAATATTTTGTTTCATAAAAATGTGAAGCCATCGATCAATGCACATTTTATTTAGTTGAGCACATAGCAGCGGTTCACTGATCCTGCGCGATCAATCACGCCTTCATTTTATAAACCGTAGGACTTTGACGGAGAGGGTATTAGCTAATTACTGAATACACAAACATATTACAAATGCACTATAAGATAAAGCACTTTGAACTTAATAACATTTTTTTTTTTCAGAATAGCATACAATAGAATAGAATAAACTTCTTCAGGTGAAGCTTTGTTACCTTAAATGCAAATGCTTATTCTTTAGGCAATAAAGTAAGGGAAAGACTTGTCGCAAAGGATCGATTAGTCATTGAAAATTTCCTTGAGCGCAGTCGTACTCCGTGACCCAAGTCGCAGACTCTATTAAAATTTGAGGGCATTATCAGCCGCAACAACAACGACATCACAACTCGCCGTACTTAGAACATGGGATGCTGCAAGGGAACCTATACAGGTTTGATCCCATACCATCTTCCACAGCACTAATGTCATACAATCTAGACTCCTCCAATCGTCATGAGCCAAACAACCAAATTCTAGCACTGCAGGTACACTGGCAGTGACGTTAACATACCGTGCTCTGCATTTTACACTCCTGCAGCAGGATAGACCATATTCGAAAACTTTGCTGCAGTGGCACCGATGTGGTACATCGAAGCTTGATATATCTATAAGCTATAATATATCTATACCTAAGCGTAATATAATTATAAAAAACTATAATAAGCATCGAATACCACAAGGTGCACCGAAGCTTAGACAGGTTGGAAACCGACGCATCATCCATGGTAGTGCCTTTTATTATACCTGTGGTGAATGACAGGAGTGCTTGGAGTCCCAAACTTGACTTTCATTCCTTCACAACTAGCAGACGCACATTCTCAGCAATAGTGAAAGTAGATTTTACAAACTTTGATTTATCAATCGTGTATTTTCTCATATAGCCAGAATTTCCGTAAAAATATCGGTCCGCAGGGTCCGTAGATTAGGTTTACGGTTTAGCTGCTGGGGCATGTCCTTCAGATATGTTTGACAGGTTAATGCCGGAAAAGGTTGTTTGCAATAAGCAAACAACCACCGTAACCTTCTTTCACTATTTTTTTATCTTCATATTTCATATTTGGTTAGATAACCAGATATGCCACCCACATCATACTTTTTAACATTACATAATCTCATTACATATAATTACATAAACTAAAACAAAAGAATATCAACTTTATAATAAGGGTCTCAGACTAAGGGTGCTTTCATTATAAAAACACGACAATATGGTAAACCGACTAGTGTTCATTTTTATGTACACTTAGTACTTATATTATGTGTTTTTTGTTGTTTGATAACGAATTTCATTTATATTTAATTTTCATCATCATTTCAGCCGAAACATGTCCACGATTAGATATAATTTGTAGGCCTTCCACAAGTGTCGCCTCAATGAACGGTCCTGTGAGTCTCGCATCTAATGAATTCCTGCAACCTTTTGAGGTCATCAGTCCACCTTGTGGCCTTCCAACGATGCGTTTCCCGATACGCAGTCACCGCTCCAATACCTTTCGGCCCCAATGGCCACCTGTTCTGCGAGTCATTGCCCTACTCATTGCCACTTTAGTTTGGCGATTCTACGTGCTATGTCGATAACCTTGGTTCTCCTGCGGATTTCTTCATTAATTCTTTATTGTCATTACATAGTATAAAACAAAGTTGCTTATCCCTATGTATGCTTAGATCTTTAAAAGTACGCAACAGATTTTGATGCGGTTTTTTTAATAGATAGAATGATTCAGGAGGAAGGTTTATGTATATAATATATGCATAATATATTCAATATCAGTACCCGTGTGAAGCTGGGGCGGGTCGCTAGTACACAATAAATGAACAAAGATACAATGATGTGACAATTCATGTACAAAGACGAGCTTTACTCAACAATGAGTTTTCTTCCAGCAAACATTTCATTCATGTTTCGATCACGAAAAAAAACTCCGAGCATAACCCTTTCCATTGCCTTTTGGGAGACTTTAAGCTAATTCTAATGAGGACCGTTGTAAGCGACCACGTTTCAGATTTATAATGTCATCACATTATTTTTCGTGAATTTACTTATTCCGTTAATAACATGTTCTTGATTTGTTTCAGTGTAATGGGCATACATGTTAAACGTAATGTCACGAAAGCCACGTGTGAGCCCACGCAAGAAGCCTAAACATTTGAGATACATACATACATCATACTTCGGACACTTTAGTGGTCAGAAGGTCAAACATATAAAATTGAAGCGATGTATTATTTCAGTAGTAGGTATGTATCATTTTATTTATATGTATGTAACTTATATGTATAAATTTTTGATATATAGTAGAAATAAAGAAAGTGGCGTCATTATTTCAAAGAAAGCGCACCAACAGTACCAACAGCATCATCAGTATTTTGCGAATGATTAATTAATAGTAATCAGAAGATTGTAAGGGTGTAGACTATTATAATATATTATGTATCTACTAACATAGATCTTAAGAATATTGTTTCTGACAGTCATATGGACATCAGTCCGTAATAAACGGATTATTATTGTTATACTTGGGCAAGGCGTTTTAACCTCAGGGTGGAAGGTCCGACCTTTGATTGTTGTCGTGCTGCTGTACATACTTACTAGTAGGTTATAGTTAAGCATAATTTCTGTGACACAAGAACTTTTTGTACTTTTAAGGTGGAATTCAGAATGCAAGTTCATCATCAAGAAAATTAATACGTATGCAGGTACCGCATAAATAAAAGATAGGTACAATTTGAGTACACAGCAAATTAAAACCGCTCCGATTTCCCAACTAACACCTAAAATGTCACACACACGCCAAAAATAGAGACAATCAGTCAATATAAATGGCTAAAACTATACCAACACCTATCTACAGATTGTTGTTTTTCCGCCATCATCCCAAACGGCTCAGCAAACAGCAGGTTCGGCTTTCGGCACGATGATATAGTGTCGCATTCAATCTGGGAGTGTGTTTGGACTCGTCCATCAACGTGTCGCGGTGATGGATGGCGCCGCGAGCCAACGATATGAGACTGATAGCCCGTAGGGCTGACACCTTTTTTATACTTTTTTGTTCATATAATAAACATGAACAAAACAGCAGGGTGCCTAAGTGAAAAAATGGATACTGTTTTTGTAATGTTTGTGATTTTACCAAAGCTTATTTGAATTTGAACTTTTCAATTTTTCTTTTTCAATAAACCCAATTCCAATTTTTACCATAAAATACTTCTACTCTTTCAGTCTGATACAACTCATTTCGTTATATTTTTGATCTTAGTAAAACATTTTTACAATTTATTCTTATATTATTCTCAAATATATTAGGAATACATGGCGCGAATGTTTTATTATATATTTTTATTTATCTTTGTTTTTATATTTTTTATTAGGGTTTCGTACTTCGAAAGGAAGGAGCGAAAACCTTATAAGATCGCTTTGTTATCCATCTCTTTGTCATGTGTCTTTTCTTCAATACTCTTTATTTTGAGAACGCGTGAAAGTATCGAGTTGAATATATTAAAACCATCTACGCGATAATTGTATGTTAAAACAGTTTAAGTCACAGCCAGAGAGCTATCCCGCGGCAGCCCTACTCGGAATCAGTTCCGTAATAGTTTGTTGTCAACAGTGGCGACCTCTGGGCCGGTATTGGCTTACGATGACGTCCACGTCACTCACGTGCCGCTACACCCTGTATCACGTAGCTCATCGCGAGACAAAATATTGATCGATGGATCGACACGCCCACAACTTATACCAGCTTTGTTTTATATTACACTAGCGGCCCGCCCCAGCTTCACACGGGTACTGATATTGAATATATTATGCATATATTATACACATAAACCTTCCTCTTAAATCACTTTATCTTTTAAAGATTTAAGCATACATAGGATCCAAGCAACTTTGTTTTATACCATGTAATCATGACTAGTTTTGCGTGAACATCGAAAATTATTCTCGGACCAATTCCTTAGCCGTAGAAATGTGATTGATTAGCACGTACAATATATTCACATTTTATATTCACATTTAAATATTTCGTAGAAAAAATATATAATTCAAGAGATAGATCCTATTTTCGATTTTTTAAATAAACATAATATTATCTGAACATATTCTGCACAAAATGGAACAGAATATTCTATTGAATTTGACTCTATATTTTTACGACAAAAAAGAAAATATTATAATTTTCTATGAAAAAAAAAAATACAGCAGGTTCTCCGAACACGCACTTCGTTAGGCAGCAACTATGGAATACCAACGAACCTTTATGAAATCGAATTTTGTGCTAGAAACAACGACTATAGACTAGAAATAATATGGATAGTGAAAAAATCAAATAATACTTTTATTTATATTTTTTAATTTATACAGAATTATAGTTGTGAAAGTTATGTTAGAGAATGTTATGTTGAATGTAGTTAGTGTGTATGCACCACAAGTAGGATGTAATGAAACTGTGAAAGAGAAGTTTTGGGAGGATTTTGATACGGCCTTAATGAACATCCCTGTACATGAGGAGTTGATAGTGGGAGGTGATTTTAATGGACATGTGGGAAGAATGAGAGGTATGTATGAAAGAGTACATGGCGGATGGGGTTTCGGAAATCCAAACAATGAAGGGGAGACACTGTTGCAATCCGCTACTGCATTTGATCTAGCAGTAGCCAATACGTGGTTTCAGAAAAAAGATGAACACCTGGCCACGTATAAAAGTGGTAATCATAAGACGCAAATAGATTATTTTCTAGTTCGGCGCAATCACTTAAAGTATGTTATGGATTGCAAAGTGCTGCCAGGAGAAGACTTAGTCTCGCAACACAGACTCCTGGTTATGACATCAGTAGTTCAAATTCATTGTAGGAAAACCAAAGAGCGCCCGCCTCCTAGAATAAAATGGCACAGGCTAGAGAGGAATGACTGCGCGAAGAAGTTCAGAGAGCGAGTGGTGGACAGAATGATAGAGATGGGAGACATGAATGATCGAAGTATAAATGAAAGCTGGAATGAGATGGCTGAGTGTATAATGCAAGCAGCGAGAGATATTTTGGGAGAGACGAAAGGAAAGGGCAGAATAGATAGAGATACATGGTGGTGGTCGACAGAAGTTCAGGATGTATTGAAAGAAAAGAAGAAAAAATTCAAGGAATGGCAGTGTGTACAAACAGATAATGTTAGTTTGAAAGCTGAAAGAAAGAGTGAGTATAATGCTTTAAAGAAAAAAGCAAAGAAAGCCGTGGCAATTGCAAAAGCAAAAGCCCAGGACAAACTATATGATACATTAGACAGTCCTGCAGGCCAGAAAGAGCTGTACCGGCTTTCTAGAATGAGAGAAAGAAAGGCGAGGGATGTTTGCCAGGTAAGATGTGTAAGAGATGAAAGTGGAATGGTTCTATCGGATAATGAAAAAATCAAAGAGAGGTGGAAGGAATATTTTGAAAGACTTATGAATGAGGAAAATAATTGGAGTGGGGTTTTAGAGAATAAACCAGTGAATGTGGGGTTAGTGAGAATGGTTAGTTTGGAGGAAGTCAGGGTAGCAGTGAATGGAATGAAAAATGGTAAAGCCATTGGTCCAGATGGAATACCAGTTGAGGTGTGGAAGTTATTAAGAGTAGATGGATGGGTGTGGCTGGCTTTGTTCTTCAATAAGCTGTTGCAGGAAGAAGCCATACCTGATGAATGGTGCAACAGTTCTCTGGTGCCCATCTTTAAAAACAAAGGTGATGTGCTTGAGTGCAACAATTATAGAGGAATAAAGCTAATGTCGCATACCATGAAAGTATGGGAGAAAGTTATTGAACGGCGGCTGAGAGAAGAGAGTGAAATTTCACAGAACCAATTCGGTTTTATGCCTGGTCGTGGTACAACGGATGCCATATTTGCTATACGCCAGTTGTGCGAAAAATACAGAGGTGCACATAAAAACTTGCACATGGTATTCGTTGACCTCGAAAAGGCATACGACCGGGTACCTCGTGAGGTTCTGTGGTGGGCCCTTAAGGAGAAAGGTGTGCCTGGGAAGTATGTGCAGTTGATCCGATCAATGTATAGTCGCTGCAGTACACAAGTCCGGTCTGCAGCGGGCACCACTAACAACTTCAATGTGGCTGTCGGTTTACACCAAGGGTCGGCTCTTAGCCCTTACCTCTTCCTGATAATAATGGACGCTCTGACGTCGGACATTCAGGAAGAGGCTCCCTGGTGTATGCTGTTTGCCGATGATATTGTGCTGGTTGCCGAGAGTGCCCTAGAGGTCCAGAGCAGATTGGAGGTGTGGTGGCAAAGACTGGAGAGTGTTGGCCTAAAATTGAGCAGAACTAAAACAGAGTACCTGTTCTGCGATTTTGGCGGTCTCTCTAGTCCTGTGCCCATAGCTCTCGCCGGAACGCCCATACCAACCTGTTCCGATTTTCGGTACCTTGGGTCGCTTATCCAAGGGAATGGTGAGATAGACCGAGACGTGGCACATCGGATCAACTCAGGATGGATGAAATGGCGACAGGTCACTGGAACAACTTGCGACCCACGGATGCCCCTCAAGTTGAAGGGTAAAATCTACAAGTCCGTGATAAGGCCTGTCCTACTGTATGGGTCAGAATGTTGGGCTCTGAAAAAGACGGATGAAAAGCGATTGCATGTAGCAGAGATGAGAATGTTGAGATGGATGTGTGGTGTGACGAGAATGGATAAAGTGAGAAATGAGTATATTAGAGGAAGTTTGAAAGTGGCGCCAGTGACTGAAAAGTTGAGAGGGAACCGTTTGTCTTGGTATGGCCATGTAAAAAGGAGGGATGAAACGCATGTTACAAAGAAAGCCATGAGTATGAATGTGGATGGATGGAGAGGGAGAGGGAGACCAAAGAAGATATGGATGGATTGTGTGAGAAGTGATATGGAAAACAGAGGAGTTAGTGATAGCGTGACGGGTGACAGGACAGAATGGAAGAAAAAAACATATTGCGCCGACCCCAAATAAAACGGGACAAGGGCAGGAAGATGATGATGACATCACATCAACGACACGCAAAATAACTTCTATAATAATGTAACAAATGTTACGACGGGGGGCGGGGAATGTCACATGTTACGGTATAGATGGTACTCAAAGTACGTGTAATTCCTTAAAGAGTATATTTTTAAAAGAGAATAAAAATGAAATAACGAAAATAACAATTAAAGACTAATTTTTCGTGATTCCCTTGGGACTAGAAAATTCCTTAGATCTAAATTTTTGAGCTCTGAGTCCAAAGCCGAAATATAACTGCTAGGAAACTCGGCGTTCTTGCAAATTGTGCTCCTAAATTGCCGTTAGAAAATGTTTGTAAACATTTTCTAACTGTTTGGAAACTGGAAAATGTTTGTAAACATTTTCTAACATATAAACATTTATTAACAAATGTTGTCATTTGTTACATTTTAGGAACTGTTACATGTTATAAGTGCTTCTACATTAATAGAAAATGTTTACTAACATTTTATAACATTTAAATCTGGTATTGGCTCGCAGTTTGGTTTGCGTTATAGCTTTCATTTTTTGTTTAAAAATATATTAAATATAAAGACAATAATTAATTGTTTTGTTATAATTCGTTAACTGACGTTGCTGAACAATTTCTAACATAAAAAGATTTTTTTATATTCGTGATTAAATGCTTGCTTACAAGTGTTTACTAACGTTACTAAACATTTTCTAGCGGCAATGTGGGAGCACCATAAGGTGGAAAGGCGTACGAAATGGATAATTGATGATCCAGATTTGGTTAAGTCCAGTCTACAAAGCTTTGAGCAAAGTCGTAGAGTGGCCGGCCTTTCGGTGTTTTACAGGATGCATTTTGAAGAGTGTGTGCGGGAATTGCATGAATTGATTCTGCCTTTTCAATTCTACCATCGGATAACACGACTTTCGCAAAAGTTTGCAACCGCCTGCCACTCCTCCTCGCCTCGTAGGTAGTATAAATAGGTATATAGATAGATGTATGACTGAATATCAATGTTTTTCTTGATATTGCCAGTCTGAAATTGCGTTACATAATATTTGAGCCGTGACTGTGATAGGTAAAACCGACGATTAAATTATTAGTATTCGTCATAATTATTACATTTAAGCATATAACCAGCCACAGCAAAACGGTAATAAAGTACCTGAAACAGACACAGCAGTTCTAAACATTTCCCTATGCAAATCCCGGGAACTTGGGACTCGTGCATAATCCCGGCCACCGGGACAGTTATTCACGGGAATTTATTGGTTAGTCGAGACAGGTGGGGATTTTTGGTGAAAGTAAAAACATGTTTTGTTATAAATCGTTGGATGTTAGTACAATGCTCTGGAATCGTGATAATGCCTCTGGATAGAGTAACGGCGCTACGAACGCCTTATTGGGTTTTATACTGTTTTTACGTTCAATAAACCGACCTTTTTACATGAATATGCATGATCGTTTGTTTTTTCAAACGTATCTAAATGCAAATGTTTATTCAAGTTGCTTGTTGTTATTTTTCGTTTGCTACATTCAATTAAATTGTACGTGCGCACTAAGTATTTGAACTCATTAGATTAATTTGATGTTGGGATTCATTTGTATTATTTGTTTCAATCTTAATTAATGTTTTAAATAAATCTTCTTTGCAAATGTTTCATTATTCATAATTTTATTTTTATGTAGCATATAATTATTCAATCCTCTCAGTCAGGTTAGTCCTCCATCACAGGGAATGTCCTCTAGAGCCACTCAGGAGATCGCTAAGGCTTAAGGCTTACAATGTACAATTACCTTCAGCTTTGTGCTGTCTCAAACAGATTTACTTAAGCATCGAGACTGTAATGAGGGTTATAAGTTTGTGTAATGTAAGTATTGATTTAATATTGAAATCGCGTCAATACATAGCTAGAACACTGTTGATGACATTAAATAAATACTGTAATGGGTAGCGTTACAACGAAAATTATACTTATTTGCGTTATACATATAATATTTCAGCTGGATTTTAAACTATACAATTATTATGCTATATAGAACTTAGAGTAGTGTCGTAGGTCGCACGTTCAAACCCAAGCATATTTATTACTTTGTGTTAATTTATTTCATCACCACTGCTCTCAAAACGGTGTTGGAAAACAACATCGTGACGATACTAGTATGTCCTAAAACCAAAAATTCGTTACATCTACCAATTCGCATTAGGCCTGTATGGTGGATTACGACCATTCCCTCTCCTAGAGAAGAGGCCGGATTCCCAGCAATGGGAACATTTTAAGGCTGATGCTATGTTGTATAGAATTTTCTTCTTGCATGTAAATTGTTCCGATGTTCGCGATATAAACTAGTAGGTGAAACGCCAAGTCCGGACAGTAGAGGCAGCTACTGTATGCTATTGTATTTTCTAAGTAATACTTCAAGAAAACAATCGTACGTCCAAGCTTAGCTAGTAAAGCCCCCATTCATTGCTCAGGGCCTGCTGCCACCTGTTGTGGCGAGGTGAAGGAACTGTCTGGCAGCGCGTTAGTCCGCGTCGCCGGCAGTTGGCTACCACTGACTCAGGTGTCTCCGGCGGACGCCATTACCAGAGGAACGCTGAGATTTATTTGGATACGAATGGATTTTGGAGTAGCTTTTTTAAAGTTAAATTGAAAGGAAACAGTCTGCATTGATGAGAAAATGATAAGATCTGTTTGTTTTTTTAAGTATTTACCTGTATTGTAAGAATTTAACTGCATGTTTTAGCAATCATTTTATTATTTTCGATTAAGACTGACTGATATTTATCATTATTGTGTTTTTGATTGATTTATTATTTTATTTTGATGAACTGATTGACTTATTTATCAAATGGATTTGAATATTATAGTAACATAATTTTAAGATTCAGTCACTCACATAAAATGGACACTGAAATGATATAGGTAGTTGCTAGTACCAGGTTTTATTTACCCAAAATGTATTATAATTAAAAAAATATTAATAATTTTTGACTTTGAGTAGGTACAGCTTAAACATCTTGCCAACACGAATTCATTATCCGTGTTAGCAAGATGTTTAATACGAGTTGATGTAAACTGACCTACTGGTAGCTAGTTAATTCCAAATAGCGCCCTATTATTTTTATTTAGTTTTTTTTTGTAGGTGGTTATAATAATATAATTAAAAATTAAATAATCAAACTTTTTTGCTCTTAATGGGACAAGAAAAAGTTTATACGCGTAATGACGCAAACATAAAACTAGTTAACAAACATAACCAATTACACAAGGAATATAAAAAAATGAATTTTTTACTGACTTTCTGAGGTCCTTAAGTTGCCTTTTAGCGATCCTGCAGACATAGAAGTAGGCAAAAATGTAAAATATGCAACAAAGAAAATAGCAGAGAGAAGAAAACCTTATTTATTATGCACAAACCGAGCGAGCATATTTGCGACATTAAGTAGATAGGGTGAGAGCTGTAATGTATGCTGGCGTGCGGCTGATAAGCGACCGCACGTCGAAACAACGCAGTCTAGACGGCTGTGTGACCGATGCAGTATGGTCTCTCACATAAACAAAAAGTCGATTCATTTCTACATTTACTTTCGTTTATAAACCGTGATCAACTCGTTAAAAGTCGGTGCGCAGATAAACATATTTTTATTATTATTCCGTTTATTTGTTAAAGTACCTACATAGTAAATTACATTTTTAAATATTTCAATAAAAAATGCCAGTGACTGCAAAGTTGAAAGGGAATCGTTTACCTTGGTATGGTTAGGTGAAGAGGAGGGATGAAACGTTTGTTACTAAAATAGTTATGAGCATACATTGAAATGATTGGGGAGGGATCGAGAGGCCAAATAAAAAATGGACAGATACAGCGAGGACATTAGCTATTAGCCTTTTGTATACTGTAATTAGAGACATCATAGAAAAAATAAAGTTTAAAAACTAACACCCGACTACTTAAAAACACGCTCTAAAAAGTACGAAACAAGAAAACAAGAAAGCCGTGGTCGTATACCACTTTTTTTAATTTATTATTCTTATGGTATACGACCACGGCTTTCTTGTTTCGTACTTTTTAGAGCGTGTTTTTAAGTAGTCGGGTGTTAGTTTTTAAACTTTATTTTTATTTAACATATTTTGGAGTTCTAAATAGGTTAATCTTGGGTTCATTGATTTCTCAGCCCATGAATACAGGTAAAGTCACAAGCAAATGCTAGTAATATATATATATTCAAAATGTACAAGTAAAGCGCTTTCAAATGATACCAAACACGGCATATTTATCTTAACTTTATTTTTTTACTTCGTATGTTTTGTCCGCTAGAGGGCGCCACATTAGATTTTGTGAAATCTCATATAGCCTATAACCAGCGGACAATTAAGACGCTTCTAATGATATGTCATTTGTCGAATTCTGATAAGTAGTTTAGAAGTTACGAGGGAACAGATGAACATCCATACCCACATACATACATACATACATACATACAGGTCAAAATCATAACCCTCCTTTTGCTTCGCCGTAGTCGGGTAAATACAATAGGTATCGTATAGCTCGTTCGCGTGGGCGTTCGCGTGGGGCTCGAGAGTTTAAAGAAAAGGGAGTTAGTAATAGCGTGACGGATGACGGGATGGAATGAAAGAAAAAACGTGTTGCACCGACCCCAAATAGTATGGGACAAGGACAAGATGATGATGAGGGCTTTATTTCGATTGTTATTCAATTAATTAACTTGGTAAAACAGAACTCTTAGCGGGTTAGCATGTTACTGCACGCTAACCTATTAGAAAAGATTCTATTTATATTTTGTTTGTAAACACTGAATAAAATATTCCGAAACCGTCCGTAAACAGCCGAAACAAAAACCAATTCTTGGCAAGAAAACATATAAAATTAGGAAAACATTGCCTAGTGACCTTCTTATTGAGAAAATTGGAGAAAACTTCCCGAGATCATAATCTGCGTTCCGAATTGAGTTGAAGATAAAGCCGATAAACCGGATCCGTGCCGTGACGTGCCGGCCGCGGCGCTCTGTGCCGGCCCGGGCCGGCCTGATGAGCGATTGAATCGATTAAAAGTTTTAAACGATTAATTGTACATTATGAATTTTAGCTCTCGATCAGAAAACATCGAAAACATTCAGATTACTAGGTTTTTGTTGTGTTGTTGTTTTTGATAAATAGCTAAAGTTAGAAACTAAAATATGTTTATTTTTAGTAAAATTGCTGAACTTACAGCATCTGTTAACCATTTAGTAGATACCTGCTTCTGATACAAGTTTGATTTCAACTGTAAACTAAAAGTATTTCGTCGATAGTACAGGATAAGGACATAATAAAATAAAACCTACCTATTCCACAACTAACCCACAACGCCGTCTTGACCCATGCTAAGCAGAGCTTGCGGTATGCGTACTAGACCACTTATAAACATAATTATATATTTGTAAATACCTACATACATAATCCAGGTAAATTTCACCCAAACACAGAACAAAGCTACTAAAGCCTAACCTTTCAAAGTTGACTTAAAATTGAAAAAGATTTATTATCGGCTATCTATCAATCTTGAAAACTGTTGTTAAATGCCTAAGTTTCTATACAACCTACACTAGGTATGTAGGCTAGGTTAAGACTTTGTTAAATAACCTATGTTTACTTTGCTTATTTTACGAAAGTTTTTATTTATTACAGTGCCTGTTGGTATTGCCCTTCGGGAAAAATAATGAACTTCGTACGAACTTTTTTTTATTTAAAGTCTTTATTTAATGCTCACTTTCGTCATGTATCAGATTCTTGTCCAAAATGCGCTTTACTTGTTCGACCCAGTGCTATGCAACTTGGGCACACCACAATCGTTTAGTAAGGTAAGGTCGCGGCGCTCCGGTAAGGGCTCTATTGGAGGAGTGGCTATAGAGGCGTAGCAGATCCTCATCGTACACGGTTGTTTCGCGAGGTTCATGTTTAAGAAAGAATTAATCATACGAAAGAAACGTCCGGGTGTTTCCATTCTACGTATCGTCACAGATGTCAGCAGGCTGAGTATTATCTGAAGAAATTACCGCGGCACTCGCAAAGGCAACTTAAAAGAACATTACGGATTTTAATCAGAAAAATTCTATCACTCCCTCTCGCTTTACGCAGAGCGTGTGAAAAGTCATAGGATGATATCCTCGGTAAAAAGGTGGTACCCGGTAATAAGTGAAACAAAAATGGCGATCAACCTTCAATGCGCAGTAACAGATTTTCACTACAGCACCACAAAACTACAATAGCAAGGACAGCCATTTTAGTTCAACAAATTTGCCAAAAACTAAGGCAATTATTGTTTACATTGATATGTACCTATGTCACAAACTTGAAATAATGAAGAGGTAACTTGGTATTCCAAGTTAGCACAAACATCCATCGATTAGAGGAGATCCCATTCCGCATAGCTGCTAATTAGACAAAGCGATCAAGGATTGTCGAACACAAACTACGCAGAACTTACAGCGATGCAGGAAAGGTAAACAGATCAATCGGCCTACTTTACTAACTTAAACGTAAGCTGTAGAGAATAAGTTAGTTTACTTGCCGATTACTTGGTAATATTAGAGCCATGTTTCCAATGGTGTAGCTAGGTGACTAACGGCACTGGAGCAGAAAACACAGGGGGTTTTTACAAGGGAACCCCTTTTTAATTTATTAAATAAGTTTTCTGTGAGTTGAGTGGAGTGGCACTGATATAAAAAGAGTTGATTAGTGTTGCAACTAATTTTATTTGCATTTCAAAGGGAGGAGACCTTTTTACTAATTTAAACAGGATTATTAATCTACTTTTGGGCCCTGGAACTTTTAGAGTCCCCGGTATTTGGGGGCCTTGATTTTGGAGGCTCCGACGCATTTCCTCGCGTAGGACTTCGTGAGCTACGAAAAAGCATATTTGCCTATTTCGGATAAAGCCTATTGACTAAATTGGTCGAACGTTAAAAGCTTTCAAGTTAAATCATCGTCTTCTTATCATCTTCATTTCAGTTAGAAGACGGTCTACTGTTGGACAAAGGCCGGTCCTGTGCGTCTCGCATCGTTTCTAAGCGGATGGAAGATGGACTAGTGACACAAATACACTGGTGAAATTAGTGTCCATTCGAGGTTGCCTATTAAAGCATTGTATATTTACTTTTTAGTTTTGAACAGAGCGTGGAACAAACGTGAGAAGTAACGATACAGTGACGACCAAATCACTACTCATAAACGACACTATCCTTATATTCTATCTAGCAGGAATTTTCAGTCGACTTATTTTGTGTTATGAAACATATCCTATGGTACTCTGCAATAAATAACGGAAATGTGTACATAACTGTCAAAAGGAGTAAACAATAGTAGGTACTACTTGCAGAGGCTACATTATAAGAGTAATAAAAAGAAAAATAGAGATAGAATAATACTAAATAATATGTCATTCATCGCTTATGAGATAACTACTTTGTAAGGATACGCAATACTCATATGTACGTCATACTTATGTCACAAGTAAACACCTCGCTTGGTGAACTCGACAGGGATCGGAATTAAACCGCACAGTCATAATACCGCAGACCACTCACGCTAATAAAAACCAATTATACTCGATAAAAACACGAATAATTTACGATTTTCAGAGTGTTCACAGTTGGCTGAGTTTTAAGCGATAGAAAAGTTTCGGCCATTAATTTATGGTTACAAAAGAGTTGACATTCCATTTAATCTAGATCCTAAAAAAGATTAGAAAATCATCCTCTTAATTTTTTACTAAAATAGCTGAGAATAATAGGTCTTAGAAGGGCTTACTTTCGCAATTATGGAGATAAAATGAATATCTGAAAAAAAAATATCTTCGGAAAGGTCAGGTAATACTTTCACTTCGCTACCGGCGTGTGTTCTAATGACGGCTCCACAAAAGTGGCATGAAGCTCAGTAAACAGGCGTAAACGTGAATGTGGATGATTTTTATGAGGTGTTCGCGGGATTTTTTTATGGTAGGTAAAAATCATCCAATGAAGAATCCTGCCCTTGAGTGGAGCGGAAAACAGTGTCATACTCTTACTGGCTAAACTACCTACCCCGTCCCTATATTTCCATACTTACTAGGGCCAGAACCTTCCTTTCAGACACGAACCCTTGGCCCTGGTTGGCAGGTGTTCGCGGGCTTCGACTTGTGTAGTGAGTTTCTGGCATGAATTTTCGCGTGAATTCACGTCACTAATGTGGAGCCTCCATTTATAATATATATGTGTACAAGGACTTACACATTTATTATTGGAAATGAATTGAATATCTGAAAAAAAAATAACGTCATCGGAAAGGTCAGGTAATTCTATCACTTCGCTACCGGGGTGTGTTCTAAGAGGAAAACGTAGGTTATTTCGGTGTTCTGCCGCTTCTGCCAAGTCGAAAGTTTCGGTGAAGTCAATGATACTGAAGCTAGCTTGACAATGGGACGTCAGCCGATACGTTACTTCGCTTAACGGAGTTTGGGCTGAAATTGAGCAAAGTGGCAACCACCCAGACGTGGTCCCCTTCTCTCTGTTAGCAGCCACGTGTGTAACACTGTTCTAGAAACTGTCTCACGGTACGTAGTGAAGTGAATTCCTAAAGCAAACATCATAATACATCAGTTGCGTAGTCTAGAATGATAGGTTTCCTCCTCGTTATTCACTCATCCACAAAATGTAGGTATGTACCTTATTTTGTGTGTGATGAGAGTCTGGAAGGGATTTCCATAATGTTTAGCGCCCTTTGCGAATGTACGTAAGAAGAATCATTTAGTTCATATTTTAATAGCCAAATTCAACTGTCAACTGTAACAGTGGCGTAATAACCACTTAATTCATAAGTAGTGACGTCAGCAGTCCAGTCCTAGCGGCCTCAGGCCAGTCCAGTCTCAGACACATTGTCTCAATTCCGGACACATTTATATGCTAATGTCTCATACATATGCAGACAAGGCCTGCTTACCCGTTATCGTCATATACGGACCAAGTTTTGATTTTAATCGTAAGTAATATGTCATGTTGTGAAAATATGTGTATGAATAATAAAGGATGCATTTCCCTCTAGACTGAACTTTATCGTTTGCTAAGCCGCGGAAGCTAAACAAGTTTTGTGTTTGAAAGTAGTTTTAATATGAGTTTAATTTTTATGAGCCGCTGAACATACGCTGCAGAGAAAGAGACTGGGTTATGAGCAGTCAAAGCTTAGTCTACATAGCATATAAGCATCATAATAAACACTAAATTAAATATCTTTGGTATTTGTTTTATTTAAAAATAAAATATAGGCATCATCTCTCATACAATCTGTATATCATTGGTAGCTTAGTGTTAACTGCATCGACTAACGAGTTGTTGTTGAAAAGTAGCCAGGCGTGTTATTTTGTGTAATTTATTATTTCGTCACTACTTACTTTACTTTATTTAGAAACAGATCTTAGAACCAAAATTTCGAAGACATATGACATCCGCGAACCTACACACTGAGCCTGCGTGGATCACGGCCCATTCCCTCTCCTACAGATGAGGCCTGAGTTCCAGCAGTGGGAACATTACAGGCTGATAATTTTAATGCTAACGCAATAGCTAGTCTCAACAAATTATAAGGCGTCTTTGCCTTTCACAACCGGAGATCTAGCGAATAAGGCTAACCAAATATTCACGCTTAACATAGTTCTAGAGTTCTAGACTACATTACGTTATGAAGCGAATAGTTCAAGAACTCTCTCAAGGCTCGAGCGGAGGATATCAAACAGGAATACATGCAAATACGGTCTGAATGATGTTCTAACAACATTGTGTGGGTGTTAACTGAAGAGCGGGAGTAATAGATACAGACTATGATATGCTTTTGATTCAAATTGTGTAATGGCAAGGACTATTTATAGTGTCTGAACAGAGATATGTTTCATTTTTACTTCATTTCAAGAGAGAAGTTCCTCAAGGTTTCGACATCTTTATGTAAATAGTTAATTTTCCATTATATATGTAGGTACTTTTAAATTAGATATGGAATACAATCTGTATATCGCAAAGATTTTTCTTCTAAAAGTGCCCTATATAGGAATTAGGAGGTGATGAAATTCGGAATAATTACCGGATAAGTTTATAAGGATGCACAGTGTGTTAAGAACCCCATTTTTGTTTCATCATGTTTTTATTCAAGAAATCGATAATTTGCATCATTTTTAGTGCTAGAGTTCAACTCCGGCTTTGATACGACTTATAGTTTATTTTTAAAAAAATGTCAAAGTCTCGTAATATCCGCATCACGGAAAACGAAAAAAAAATTCTAAAAAATCAACTGAACTATTTATTCTAGTTTTTGTTATTTCCATTAATTGTTCATACAATACCCTGTCTTTTCTCTCATTTCGGTTGCTCTAGCATGAATTGGACGCGAAAAATTATTTTTTTTCTCATTTTTCGTTTTTATTTTTTTGTTCAACCGTAACAACGTATTAGCAGATTATTTCTACTCTAAAATATTGTTTATACTTAGGATTATACACAGTATTAAAACCATAAGCTAACTCCTTGTTATTTAGAAGTTATTGATAATTTTGTATTTCCTTCAGGGCTGTCACTTGTTAATATCCGAAAAAACAATTATTTGACTTAATAAAAAAAATATTATTTGTGTTAAAACTCATCCTCATTGCTCAGTATAACAGTTTCAACATGTGAATAATCTTCGATGTTTAAATTATTTTCTTTAAGAGGTTTCAACAAAGTCAATGCCGCTGCTGGTAATGGGATTTTTTTAGCTTTTTTCTTTCTAACTAACAAGTTGAAATCAGATATAACTGGATCAGATGAAACCAAGGCTCTGCAAAATAGGTCATGCATGGTTGCGAAACCTTTCTGGTATGGTGCTCTCTATCAAATCTCCAAAATTTATTACGTGACTCAGCCGCCTGTTCAGAGAGCATTCCAACAGGTAAACATGACGCCTTTATTATATTTCCACCGTGAACCAAAATTGTTACAGTCATCGGATGCCATTCGTACTTTGCAATATATTTGTATGCCAGTTCTTTGCAGAAAATGGTAAATTTATCTAGGTCAATTGGTAAGTTACTAGATAAAACCGTTAAAATTATGTATCTATCATATCATCTAAGAGCCACTGTTCGATATTTAAAATTTCAGCTAAAGCCCCACGGTTTTTATCTGATAGAGCAGTACGGGCAGTGTTTCTATCATTAGTAGTTCCGGAAGTTGGTCGAACAACATCTACCAATAGGCCGATTTTATCCCTTATTTGAGCTTGGATTATTTTTTTACGGTCATCAACTAATTGACACTCTTCTGATTTCTTATTAATCCTCCATCGTTTTACCTCAACTTTATATCCGAGGTGTAAAATAAATTCTAAAACCCTAATCCATGAATGTAATGGACTTATTCCATGAACTAAACGTTCCTCTAAGACAGGTTGGGAGAATACTGTCTCTAAATCATTGAATTGCGACGAAGTCAAATTGCAATACGGACAACGTAATTGAGATGGTACATAAGTATCGTACACTAATTACCACTCACCCTATATAAACACAGTTATTACATAATTATTTGATTAATATAAAATAAAGAATACCAATGACAACAGGGTATGGTGTAAGTGGAAGGCATTACATTATGTACGTATGTACATTAGAACTTGAAAATAGTTTAGACTAGAGCTCTGACAAAGATTAAAAAATAAACCGAATACTTGGTTACAATTAACTTTCCCTAACATTGTAACCTTCAGTAGATAAATAAATAAATGAATTGAATCGATCCAGGAGACCAGAATATAATTTACATTAATTACACCATCGGCTATTGCTGTAAATAAATTAAAATATTGTAGCGTCGAAAACAATTTTCAAAATTGTTTGAAGTGACAACCCTAACTGCGGATATTTCGGATATTACAAAAAATATCTATAACTTCTAGATAACAAGGAATTAGCTTATGGTTTTAATACTGTATATAATACTAAGTGTAAACAATATTATAAAGTAGAAATAATCTGCTAATACGTTGTTACGGTTGAATAAAAAAATAAAAACGAAAAATGAGAAAAAAAATCATATGTCGCGTCCAGTTCATGTTAGATCAACCGAAATGAGAGAAAAGACAGGGTATTGTATGAACAATTAATGGAAATAACAAAAACTAGAATAAATAGTTCAGTTGATTTTTTAGATTTTTTTTTTCGTTTTCCGTGATGCGGATATTACGAGACTTTGACATTTTTTTAAAAATAAACTATAAGTCGTATCAAAGCCGGAGTTGAACTCTAGCACTAAAAATGATGCAAATTATCGATTTCTTGAATAAAAACATGATGAAACAAAAATGGGGTTCTTAACACACTGTGGGATGGTTTCTTAACATTATAATTTTTATAGTACAACCATACTCCTCCAGTAAGTACTGTTTAAGTCGCTCATAACTGGTATCAATCCCAAACCTTCAGATTCGGAGAGGAATTTGGGGTATTTTTCATAATTGCGATTTTTTTTTTTATATCTAGATAAAAACGGCCAATTAAGAAAAACACATTATTATTCCATAGATTGAAGGTGTTCCAGAGTCCTGCTTGTAATATAAGAGAGAAACGTTCAGAGCAAGTACCGCAGAGGTAATGTAATGTAACGTCACGTACGGCCACGCGGATGTACTTGTTTCCAATCCGATCTAATTGGGTCAGTCCAGCAGCGAGGCGAAACTAATTCCAGCTGCTAACTACTTATTGAAGCTAAATAAACCTTACTGTAGTAGTAGTTCAATATACCTATAGCAGTCTTACAGCCCCTAGTCTATAGAGAACGACCAATTTGTACACAACTCCGACTTGAAGATTAAAAGCAACTTATTTTATACTGGAAATTCTGTCAAATTAAATCTCACATTTCTACACCTTTATCTCACATTCTCAACACATCGCTAATCTTCATAAAACAAAAGTTTGACAGCTTTTGAAACATAAATCTCAATCTCATATGAGTACTTGAAGCGGTACTGTTAAATTAAAATGGCGCCTGATCTACGCCGAGACGTGAAAGTTGCGCGCTAATCCGAGCTCATATATTTAGTTTGTTTGAATATGCATGCTTCTTCCAAAGTAGCGCCCACGTTTTAAATGCTTCGCTATTTGGTATAATCACTTTTGTTTAAGAATTCTAAATTTTGGCTTTATTGTGCTAGACTTTATTAAAAAGCTTTCTATGTTAATCTGAGCATATTATGATAAGTATTTTATGAGCGCTTTATCAGCATGTCTGTCATAATTTAAGACGTACCTACCATATTTATTTTAATAATATTGCTATTCAATTTAATTATTTGAAAGTCGTTGAATTTTTGTTTAGCATTTTTTTGGCTTTTTTTGGTTTTGTATTTATTTTACTTTAAGTGAGACTGGACTGGACATGTCTGTGGCATGTCGATCTAGCAGTGGTCCAGTAAAACACAAAGTTGGTGCATTGAAATCGCACGAAAGGGTTCAGACCAAGAAGAAGATGGTAGGACTACTCAGGTGCTTTCCTTTGTAATTGGCAAGAAGTGGCTCCAAGCCGAGAACACTGGAAAGAATGGAGGGAAGTCCAAAAATTCGAGAAAATGGGCTAGATATATATAATAATAATACCTACCTCCTTACCACCCCTCCTTCGTACCTTTGATCTTTTCCTTTCACGTCTATACACGTCTACATCTATTTTTTTTCCAATTCTCTTTTCGCAGGTATGCTGGAAGAGATTTCTAAAGAAAAAAGCTTCACCTATGTACCTACTTATTCTCCTGTTTTCTGTATTGTTTCTCTTACTTTCTATTGTGTGTATATGAATTGTTAAATACATAATTGTTATTGATTATTTATTTTAGTTCTGCCTACTACAAAATGCATATATATATATCGGCTCATTCAGGATGGTTTCAAGCTCTAATCTACCAGGTGGGTCTACGTGGGTATCGTGCAATGAATAAATCCGGCTTGGAATTAAATGGGAGGACTCTTACTGACTAAACCACCTACCCTGTTCCTACATCGCCATACATACCAGGGTCAGAGCCTTCCTTTTCAGACGCAAACCCTTGGCCCTAATTGGCTTCGACCCTTCTGCAGGGTCCCTACGGTTGCTGACAACTCCTTGAGGCGCGCGGGAACAGTGCGCGCCGTCGACGACTGGGCTTGGTCCGGACGATTACCAGACGACCGGACGGCAAGCTTCTCAATGCTCACCGTCCGCAAGCCCGCGCCTACGGTGGCCGGAAGTCAGGATCGGAATCCCGGCGGCGTCTGGGGTGCAAACGCCGTTGCCTTATGCGGTCAGCCTCCTCCTTTGCTAGCATTACTGCTTCGCAGAAGGAGGCGACCGCCTGCCACTTCTCCTCACTCCGAACCATGGCTTCTACTAAGGCCCAGCGCGAGAGATCGTCGCTGCCGATCGCTCCCACGAGGACACGGCGATGCTCTGCCCTCCGTGTCCTCCAGGCGGTCCACACAGTGGCGACACCCGGGCGTCTCTTCCGCACGAATCCGATGCAGGTACCTCCCGAACTTACCATGTCCGGTGAGGACCTGCGTCATGCGGAAAGTGAGAACGCCGTGAGTTCTTTCCAGCCACTGCCTTGTCTTGTTAACAATAAATCAGCGCCGGATCTGACATATTTATATAAATGTAATACTTATGTACTTTCCTTCTTAGACATGAATAAACTCAAGCAATTTTTCCACTTCGTTTCGTTCGGCCGGTTTACGCAGCGTGTCGTGAGTTTGATTCCCACACGTAATAGTACGGGATACAATAGAACAAGGACCTATGTTATTCGATTATGGTAGAAATTACATGTTAGATTACATTCATTCAATACATTCCGAATACATAAGGTTGCCTCGCTGAATTTGTTTAAAATAACAGCTTCAGCAGAAAAATGTGCCCCAAAGAACTAAAAAAGTTCTGGTTGCCCACTTTTCCTTGGTGCAAGGTCGGTCGGTCGGTCGATCGAAGGGCTCCGTCGCTGGAATCTAGCGAAGGAGCCCTACGTTCACTACGACGGGAGATTCTCGTCAACTCCTAACCAATATCCAGGTGAGTGGAAGTGCTTTTCCTACCATTGAGGGTCACAGGGTTTCGTCTTAGACTCAAGAGTCTCACCATTACACTTAAATACTCTTTCACAACCGAACCATCCCTTGTTCTTCTTTTGTTCCATAACATCAACATTTTATGTCGGGAGCGTAAATACAGCGACTGTCACAGACACGATTAATGAATTAATATTCTTAACGAAGACGAAAATACCAATTTTGTACTGACGACAAAACAACAAGTTATTTGGCTTAAATTATTTTGCTAAGCAATGTTACGAAATGAACGATTTATCTGTTCGCATTCCTTTGAAATAGTCGCGCCCCCGAACATTCTTCTTGAGGACATTAATTGTTTCAATGTTTATACATTCACATAGCTGTCCGCCATTATTTTGAGCTATTGACATTTTTATCACGTCGATATTTCCATCATATACCATTTAACTGCCGAAATTCTAGACCATTCTATTGTGTAACACATGCTTTGTTTTTCCGTTTATTTTGCATTTGCTGGAGTTTTCGGAGCGTTTTCAATTAATTTTGCAAAAGTTGAACTAAATAAAAAAAAAGCAAGCACCACCAAAAAGCATCACGTTTTTGTACTTATTTTTTTATTTCTTTCTTCTTTTGTTTTTTTTTTTAATGTAGGTAAATACATTTTTTTTAAACTGCATCATCACTTAGGTATAGACATGATGTGTTTCCCATTACTACGTAATATTGGGATGTTATTGTTTAGATAGGGTTTTCAATTGATCGGGGGTCTAAGAAAGCCACTTAGCGGATCATATTATGATTTATAATTTCAAAAATTGCAACATGGTCACGATTGTGCAGTTCCTATTATGATTTGTAATTGATATTCTTAGTCCGCAATTCATATATTTGACAGACTTCTTGATAGATATGTCTGTTTGACAGCATATTTGTAAAATGGTCCACTTTTTTTATGAATCACATTACAATTCATTAGCTGAATTATAAAAAGTTACTAATGAGCAACAACAATTGTAAGACAATTCATTCCTCGGATTTTACACATGTGCATAACGGAGACCCTTATACGCTGACAGACGAAGTGTATTTCTTTTTATGACGGCTTATGAAATACCGAACCCAAAGTTTATCGGGCCATATAAGTTGAACCCGTTACCATGATTACACGCGCTTTGATTAAGACTTCAAATCCTGTTCTCTTAAAAAACGAAATAAAAAGCGCGCACCAATTAAATGCGTCAAAACTCGTTGTTTGTATCTGTGAGTATCATACGACGTTTTTCAATACACTTGTGAAGAAAAATACTTAAGCTAACTATTTTTACAGAAGTAAAAGTTGTACAATTTTTCATAACATGGCGGTAAAAAACTATATCAGCTGTTTTCTTCAAATCTATATATTTTTTTATTTACCCATAGATGAAGGTTGGATACATAGTCTTTTAATCCTATTGCCGAGTCGTCGTCTGTTTTATTGCGTGAAAACTTTTACGATAATGTCATTCGTAGTGACAATATTCTATTGTTCGAATGTAAAATTTTCTAATGTGTTCGTAGTATTTAATTGTATTTAATTAATACAGCCAATAAACTTCATTCGAAAAAATCACGCTGAAAACAGCGCGCATTTGAAAATGGCGGCCATAAAGCAAAATCAATTTTTATTTGAAATAAATCGTTTTTACAATGAACGACCAAAATTGCATGAAACAAATAAGAAAGACATTACTTTTACTTTATACTATTGAACGAACGCAATAATCTTATGTGAATTGTTTATGTACCTATTCGAAATTTATTTCACAACCAACGAGTTTGAACAAAAAGTTGATATATTATTTCCATAGATTTAAATATTTCAAATTTCGTTTAAAAGGGCTTAATTTTTTTTTAAGTTAATTATTACTTTATATTAGTGAAGTTATATTTTAACGCACTAAACTAAAACGAAACAATATTAATTATCCGATAAATAAAAAGCAAAGAAAAAAAAAACTACTAAAACCTATATTTACATTTTTTTTTTATTACGCGGCCACATTTACACAATACAATTCTGCTAGGAAATGATACATTGTGTGTATGATTCTTCTAATTTGTGTAACCATTATACGAAATTAGCAGTATTGCTAATAGACAATTTGTATGAAAGTAATTCAGGAAATTAATTGTGTTAGAGGAATTGCTAAATGTGGCCTTTTTAGGGGGGCGTATACTGTTGCCGTGTGTGACAGCTGATATTTTAACGTTACAAATAACTGACGTCTAGATGGCGTTAGTTTTGGTATATTTACAATCTATTGGTTTTTTTTAATGGCGATTTTACATGTAAATTGATGCAGTAAACAATTCTTGCACTTCATGTAACATTAAATCAAATGTTTCAGATATTTGTATTTTTTGTAAAGATGGTTCTGGTAGTCTTTATACTTAGACTGACTTGAATCAATAGTTAGCTCTTTCTGCTCAGGTATATCCGGTCCAGTGGCGAAGAGGCCTTATAACAGAGTTCCCAACGGCTTCTCTTATGAAAATGTTATCAAAGGTCAATCACCATGATAGTTTGTTGTTAGTGTTTTTTATTTAACTTGGTAGTGTTTTGTTTAAAAAAAAAAAGAATAGAAAAAGTTCGTTCTATTGCTCATTATTGTACTGCCAATTTTTTTAATTCAAACTTTGAAATAAGAATGTCAAAATCTTAAGCCGAAAAATACCAAGTTCCCTGTTCAAATATTCAAACCCCATACTATGCAACTATCTCTTACTTTAATATGAACTAACCCTTATTACTCTAAATCGTTCTGTCTATTTTTAACTCGCAAAAATTGTATTAAAATAACTCGCTGCGAGCCGGGTAAATAAAAGTAAAATAAATAATTATCCACAGGTGTTGAGGTACAAGACCATAGTACTTAGCGATGTCTATGGTACAGGTGTAAGCGAGACCAAAAAAATAGTTATGGTTTGCCTATAATGATTCAAAATAAGAACGCATTTAGTTGTTTATAACTTTTACTGGCGAATAATACATTTTATTTGGAAGGATTTTTTTTAAGTTAAAATTGACATGGCGGCTATTGTGTTCGTATTTTATTGTGGCGCGAATATTAATTTCGGTTTTTGACATTGTTTTCTTTTCGTTTCTTATTTGATTTTAACGTTGATGTGTGGTGATCGGTGATGTGTTTGTGCGTGTTGTGTGTTTAAGTGTACTGTACATTTATTTTGTGTGTTGGGTTGCGGACATCATTTTGTAATGGCATTAATTCATGTAGACTGCTGTTTAACAGATTATTTGTTGTGAAACAAAATGTTGAGCCTATTTTATTGCATCATGAAGTGTGCTGCAAGGTAAGTTATCTTTTTATACTCCGCGGCTTCCCTTCAGAAAATATTCACCCTTCGCCATTGATCTGGTCACCACAATATTACTTACTTGTGCTACGTACACTCGGCTAATCGGTTATCAACATTAGAACAAGCGAGTTAGAGAAATTAAAAAAAATGGTTGGTGTGAACATAGTAATTTTGAAATAGTCTTTTTCGTTTTGGTGACCGATAGACCAGTGTAGAATTCCTTCCGCAGTAGATATTTAGATGTAGGTACTTACATCTAAATATGTAGGTACTTCGGATTTATCACAAAAGCATGAGGAAACATAAAGAAAATAAATTAAAAGCGATAAAAAGTATTTTTAATATTGTCAGTTAGAAGGTATTGGCACTTCACCATCGATATTTGACATGATACACTTAGTGTACCTACGCCTGCCTGAAGCTTACGGAACTATGAAACTCTGTCGACGAAGCGGCAGCGTTTTACTGTCGTGTCACGTTTGTAAAACTCCGCGTCCTTAGACAGAATGTTATCTACATAATCTACATAATATAATAAAGAGGTAAAGTTTGTTTTTTTGTTTGTAGGAGGTAATCTCTGGACCTACTGGTCCGATTGGAAAAATTTTAGCAACAATAGAAAGCTGCTTTACGCCTGAGTGACATAGGCTATATTTTATGTAGGTACGCAGGCGGAGCCGCTGACAAAAGCTAGTAGTTTATATAATAAGTTTCACGCAAAAGTACACCAAGCGTATGATGACGAATACGCGTCTATGAAGGGACGCGCCCATGCACTGTAGGCCTGAAGTTTTTACAAGATTGACACGTACTTACCTAAAATCAGATAATTAATTAAAATAAATGCTATGTAAGTACCTTCCTCGCGTCTTACTCGCTGACTCGACGTCAAACTTCTAAATGCCAGCTAAACTCATTAGCAACACTCCTCTCCAAAAAGCGAAGTGTAAAGGTATTTATAAATAAAACTGCCTTCCCATACAAAATCATGTAACACGTCAGTTAGTCGCCGGCGACAGTTTCATGTTTTTGCATATTCATTGCGCGCCGTCGCCGAGCCGTCCGCTACCCGCCGCTTGTCAGCCGGTGATTGATCACCAGTCACCAAACTATGTAACGACGCCGGGGTCCCCTTGTACGCAGGTTGTGAGGAAAGTGCGTGAGTGGCATTTTTGTAAGAATTTTGATGGATACGTTAGGTTCATTGGTCTTGGATGAGTATAGGGACATTTTGTATTTACATATGCTAGCATATGTATCTACAGTCACATACCCTCAGAAAACAATGTACGAAGTGGAACGATCCACTCACACACTTGTTATTTTTTTAGAGATTTTAGAGCTGATACTGAACTTGTTTATTATTTGTAGAGGACAGCCGTGGGCGGCTTTAGCCTGTGGAAGGCGGATGTAAAGTTACCCCACTTCACCCCAGCATTTCGTGACTTCATCTTTTCCAGACAGATAGGAGTCCATAAGTTAAAACATACAGATTCACCGTGGCAAAAATATTAGAAAATATTGCCTGACCAGGAGTTTTCAAACTCCTCTGGAAAGTAGGACGTGTCCATAAAATATAAAACGTATGTTCACGCTAACCCCATTCCGATATATTGATGGAGTGTTTGCAGCATTTCCAATACGATGGGAAGCCGTGGCGTTCTTTATAGCGCGGCGATATCGTAAAGCATCACAATATTGACGATCAAACGCGCACGCACATGAGTTCCCGGTGTCATAAAATTTAAAGAGATTTAGAACTCTCTAAGCAGCTTTCTTATTGAAAAAACCTCTTATTTTTTTCATACGTTTATATTACTTTTATTCTCCTTGTTCGTTAAGCAGTAAAATATGTAAACGGCAACCACTTACTGCATACTTCTAGAAACCCTTCTTTGATAACATCTATCTACTTATATTTATTTTCTTTATCATGCAAAGGAAAGGGCTTTTAAGGGCTCTGTTTAGCAAAACTATGCGAGTATACAGGCGGTCCAATATTGCTATTAACATAAAAGATAAGTATCACTTTGCTTATACAGGCTGTTTTAGACCCGGACAAGCTTAATAGACGATTCTGAATCTGATTTTGTGCCTTAAGTGAATAAATATACTGAAACAGTTCTGCTGGTTGATCTCAGTTGTGATAATCACTCGAATCTGTTTTTTTTTTAAGTGATTTAAGCTAGTGACTGCGATCCCACCTGATAGTAAGCAGTGACGCAAACGCACTAGTTTATTAAGTACACCTAAATTATAATTGAGACTTCTTCTAAGTTAAATAATCCATTAATCCGATTGAAAGATCCGTCACACAGGGTATCCGAGTATGGACTCCAGACTCTCACAAGCTTTTTACATATTGTGTGTATAATTATCCATTTTATGAGAAACTTTTGTATATACTTTGTGTAGAGTGAAAAATAATGATTATTTTTATGAATCCTAAGTTTTTCCAGTAGATCCTTCAATATGCCTGGTAGCTACATTTTTTTTTTAACGCTGCCCTACTCTTGGAATTACTCCTGTGTCGTGAATGCGTTCACAAATATGTAAAGCCATATACACAAGATACCTAAACCCGGAACACCTATTTGTACGCCATACAAATATTCAAACTCGAATCGAACCTGCGACCCTTAGCGCAGCAGTCAATCGCGCAAGCACTGCGCTAGCCGAGCCGTCAAAAATAGCCGGCATTTAACGAAGAAGAATGTGAAAAACTAGCTAAATAACAATTTCAAGTAATATAAACTGTACTGCAAAAATGTGAAGTCGTCAAACCCAAATGTTCTGCATCTCTGACAATCTGCTGCAGATAAGACACTGATGATGAAATGATACTGTCTTTATAAGAAGCCCGAGTACTACCATTTTCTCAATGTACGTTTTTAAATGGTTGATAGCGTGGTCACTATCACCCAACACAAACCTTTTATACATCAAACGAAAAACGTAACGAAAATGTCATCTGCCAACAATCCATTCAAATAATCGACTTCGAAAATCAAATATTCCAACCGCCTCTTTGGACTCAAATATGCACCCTGTACATTACCATAGACCCACATATTCTATACCCCTATTATTTATGGTCTGGCCGAAGATTTATGTCATCGGGGAGTGGGTTCCTAACGAGTGGAATTTAAGTGGATTCTTGCGATAGGCACTGCGTTCCGACACGGTGGGACAGTCGTCCTCACATGCTCCTTGTAGGGGTGATCCAGTCTGTGATATAGATGTTTGCCTTATTGCTAGTACAGTGACTATGAACGTGTGTCTTACTTACCTAATCCTTTTGATTAAAGCATTTGAAGTTGAGTACTTCTCAGACACAACTATAGTCTGAAAATCTATCCAAATTTGACAATTAGGGTTTGACAGAATAGGTTCTGTCTAAGTAGCGGTTAGAAAATAAATTAGTTTCGGGTTATGTTAGCTAAAGTGGCTTTTAACTTTATGCGTGTCTTTATTTAAACTTCACACTTTATGTGCAGTAGTGGTTTATCGACAGACTTAATAAAACAACCCGTTTAACTTTTGCAGCTTTGGGTTAAAAACTACTACACATAAATGAATAATAGATATTTGGTGTAGTCTTTTGTTTCGTAAAATACACAATTTAATACGAAATTTTTGCTTGTCTTTACACTGAAAAGGTTTAGTTTAAAATAACTATTCTTAACTGATATTAACAATCGTTTGTTAAATAATCACTGAATTGAAGGCTCTCGATAGTAAAAAAAGTGACGACGTATAATTTGGACCCTTTCATCGACGGCCTTACCTAGTCAGAGATAACGAATTCACAAAATCAACACTTTTGCTTGAGCGTCCACTTTGCCTAGCTAAAACGTTCATCAATTACCGACAGCTCTTTTGTGAATACTAATGATCTTCACTGAAACTTTGAGAACTTACTCCGACAATTAACTCCGTGATTATTTTAACTTTAAATTTTAACTGAGGTATTAAAGATAATATTTTAGCCTGGTAAAGTAGCGAGTAGTTATAAACTTTACATCAACCCACATTGTGATACTTCACGGCTTCATAATTACCATTTTATAGAAATGAACCAAGTTAAATGAATTTATAATAAACTTTTATTTTATTTTCACCTCTCTCGCTGTCTGTCCATCTGCCTGTACTTAATTAAATTTATCAAGTTAAATTGAATCCATTTTCCGGTTTCCGATTGAACTGAAATATTGAATCATATGTATTTTAAATCCCCGGGTTCTGTAGGAACCTCAACAGCTACACCGCAGTACCAATAATTAATTTGCCTGCCAGTTGCAATAATCCTTTAATTACTTTTTCATAATAAACCAGAAGTGTGTTAAGATTTATAACTCTTGCCAAATGTACTTAAAATAACAAAGAGTCTCTAATCCTTTGGAAAAATAACGTTATTATTTACAAAAAATCTCTCCGGATATTCTTTGGTGGCGAAACGAGGTCATAATCCGGAAGGATGAGGCACATAACAGGAAGATGTAGAGGTACCAATCCTAACACCCCTAACCTACACATATGATTCTTTGTGCTCTTCCAAAGTAAAACTCAGTTGAAAACCAGTGGCAACTGATAAGTGCCTGACATCATGCTGAACTGGACCCATTTAGCGCAGTTATGAGACATACGATGTTCCTGGTTATTTTTTATTATGTTTCTTCATTGTGTGTAACTTTTTTTTCTTTAAACATCTATAATCCAGCATAAGGGATTATATGTAGATGTTTTAGGAAACTTCACTGCCAAATTTTCAAAAAAGGTGAGAAAATTAGTGAGTTAATATTGTATCCTTAGTTCTTGATTTCTATTTTTCATTTTTGTATCCTTATTTTGTATCTTCTTTTTTTTATGATTTACGTTTATGTTTACATACAGTGAATGTTGTGTACATCTGTTAGAGATATACATATAAGATCTCTGTCTCTGCCATAAAAAAATAAAATGTATGTTATGTATATTGTTGATGTACCTTAATAAATAAATAAATAAAAGTACTGTCTCTCCTGCTTTCAAGTCTAGCGTGTCCGTTCTTCATCTACTAAAAGACGTTTCACTGTGTTACCTTATTAATATAAATGAATATTTCTTAAAAAAAAATCTTCCCTTAATAATTAGAAATGATTTGTTTTGTATGGGATTGCCTCATAAAGGTGGAAAAACAATTTTCGGGGACAACCCAGCAACACGATAATAGATAGGTACTAAAATAAGTATAAAACTTTATAACTAACAGAAGTAAAACTGTGTAATTGTGATTAAAAAACAGTTGAGTTCAAGTAGTAGTTCCAAATATTACGTTCGTACGCAAAATAAAATTGAAGGGGAAGCACGTCCCAGAGTTTTATGGCAGAGACTGCGTAAGAATTAAACATAAACCCAGTGCGGTGAGAAAGACTGTCAAAAAAAATAAGTTCTCGAAGGTTAAGTCTTTGGGAACTGGCCAATACTTTAAAATATTGTATAAAATAGACAAAAATAATGCAGATTTTGAGATAAACGTAAAAGTCCTTGTTCTAGACTGGATAGAGTTATCAATAAGCTAATCCAAGGGAGCTTTAAAGTAGCTGAAATACAGTATAAAATGCAGAAGAGCTGCTTGCTTGGGCATGTAATGCGCAAAGACGATAACCACATGTCCTGTCACGTTTTAGTTATGGAAGAGGGCAAAAGAAGAAGAGCTCGGCCACCGGCTACTTGAAGTCGAACCATCTAGAACGACCTAATGACTATGGCCCGAAAATGGCACAAAATTGCCTAGACTGGTGTAACAGTGAGCTGAGCCCAAGTAGACCAGTAGTAAGCCAGGAGATTGATTGATTGTATAAATTCGTGTTACTGTTGATGACGAATCAACAAATTAATTTTTGCATAATTCCAAGCAGCTCATCACCATAGTCTCCCTCACCTTTTCCAAAATTAGCTTGGGGTGGGCTTGCAGTTTAATCGCGTTTTAAATGGAGCGGCTGCTTCCACAACCCAGTTAGGAGTATCTTATGCCCAGACATGAGATACTCCTTGGATAAACTGATGGTCAGACTTTCTGCCACCTCAGTAACTTAAACGACTGTCAAGGAACTACGAATGACGATGAAAGGCAGATAAATTGTTCAATTATGTATAAAATAAGGATTATAAACACTTCACAGAAATATCATTATATTAGTGTAAGGTCTGGTCCCACGCCACTGTTTCTCCAGGGCGTCGAGTTCAAGTGAGCCTACTGTTTCTGTTCTGCGTCATGTCTCCCAACACAATACATTCACAAACTGAGTCGGAAAACGTTATTCTTGCCCTCTTGTGTGTTTGGGCGAAGTTTCTCAACGCGGCGTGGACGGAGCCAGTAATAATAGCGTGTATTTTTGTACGTGTTCGTTTTAACATCTGATTTATGTTGGCGTGAAGAGCTGGCCAGAGCTGGTCAACATTCATTTGTTAATGTTCGTCGAGTGTACTTTATATGCGGATACATTATCTGAGACTTCAGTGGGTGGTGCTTGCATGCGGCCGATATCATTTTTCAAGAGCACGAGTAAACCATATGCTTCTCGTAAAGTATTTTCCTAAAAGTGAGAGTTTTAAATAATTTATTTGTACTATAACTTTTATAAAAGTTAGTAATGCCGATCATATTTCATATTATTTCCTGCTACAGTTAAGGTAGAATTACACGGCGTATAAGTGTGCCAGTGTGTATAGAGCTACACTTGATCCACGCCACGCGCCGTACAAATTGAGTGTGTTACTTGTGTGCATCGGTCTAATGTAGTTCTAGCTTCACAAAACTGTCCAGTGCACGTACATGTCACGTTACCATGACGTTTTCCTGGAATAGACAAGTAGTTCAACTATTAGAACCCTGTTAGTTAAAGTTGATTTATTTATACTTACGCTGAGATTGCTGTTTCAGTGGTTGCAGAGAAAATGTTTTTAGATTTAGTTATTGTTAATAGCGCAGAGCCGTCCGTTAGACGGCAGTAAACCTAGATTATCAGTCATAATTTAGTGTTCTATCTATATTCAGGTCGTTCAAACTAAACGAGCGGTTGAAGCTAAGCTATAAACTGAGTGTTCACAACGGCCTCCAAATGTCAGACTATTTCCCAAATAGCGCTCGTTTATTCATATCAACTCCTTGTCTCTCCGCAGCTGTGATCCAGTTCTTATGATCAGAGGCATAAGGTTCAGAATGGATGTAAATAAAGCAACATCTTTTCACGAACGTAATTTTATTACAACTGTGACATTATGACAATTTACGAATATTTACACGATATGTACAAATTTTTACATCTTAATTACACAGTATACAAACAGTAACCTTACATTCGCTATGCGATAAAAAATTACATTTTAGTAAATTCATCGTTACAACCCTAGGCCGAATCGACTCCATACAATTTTGACTTTTTACAGAAACAAAACAAGTTCATCACTTATCAACATCCATACTGCACACTTTACACGTAAGACTAAAAACTTGAACCGTACAAAACTGGACCCTGGGGCAGGTCGGCGGCCGAGAGACAGGGCTCAGGTCTCCGCGGCCGCCGGCGACCCGACAGTCTATCTACCTAGTCGATGGACACGATCAGCGTGTCCTCCTCCAGCATGCTGGAGGGCTCGCGGCGCCGGCGAGAGGCCCGCACTCAGAGCTTCGTGTGCGACAGGCCGTTGGGTGCTATGAGCGGCGCCAGCGTGGCAGGCCGCGCCTCCAGCGGCAGCGCCTCACTCGCCGCCACCGACTTCGACGTCAGCGCCGTGGACGCCTCCGAGCGCGATCCTCCGCCGCCACCACCCACCGACAGGCCCCCGCGGGACTCCGCAACCCGCAGCTGCGCTCGCGCCGCTCCACCTCCTCTCTTTCGCGGAATCACACTGTTCTCCACATGCAGAGTCGCGTTCACATCCTTTCCGGCTGCGCAAGTGCAAGCCTTCAGGAAGCTCTTCTTGAAATTGTCAGAGAGGAAAGCATAAAGTATCGGATTCATAGCAGAGTTGCTGTAGCTGAAGCACGCGGCCACCAGGAACACTGTGATAGTGATGCGGCTGGCGCACTCGTTCGGTGGAGAGTATATGAGCGCCACTTGGAACGCCCAGTATGGCAGCCAACACAACACGTACACCGCAATCACAGTCAAAACTAATTTGGTCACTTTCCTGTGCGATCTCTTCTTCTCCTTAGACTTGTTCTTGGGGCCAACAGTCTTCAGCTTACGGATGACGAGGCAGTAGAACACGAAGATAAGTGTGAGGGGGGCGGCGAAGCCGAGAGCGAAGGAGTACAGCGTGAAAGACGTCTGGCCTTTGTTGAACTCTCGCTCGGGCCACACGATGTTGCATGAGACACCGTTCTCGTTGTGTATCAGCGTCGTGTACATGAAGATAGGTGTCATCACCAGAGCCGATGCTGTCCATGCCGCAGCCGACACCACGCGCGAGACGAACGGCGTCCGGAGTCGTGGCGCCGCTATCGGGTGACACACAGCTATGTACCGGTCCGCGCTCATGATGCACAGGAATATGGAGCTGGTGAACTGGTTGATGCCGGTGGATATCATATACGCTTTGCACATGAAGCGTCCAAATGGCCAGGATCGTAGTGACATGGTGGTGATGAGGAACGGTATACCGATGAGGAAGCATTCATCTGCGATGGCCAGGTTCACGATGTACATGTTGGTGACGGTCTGCATCTTGGAGTAGCGCAGCACGACGTAGATGACGAGCGTGTTGCCCAGCAGCCCCACCACGCACACCAGCGCGTACAGCACCTGCGTCACCACGTACACCACCGGCAGGTTGATGTTGGGGCAGTTCTCGAACGTTCCGTTGTACGTGCCGTTTTCGAAGTAAGAGTAGTTGCCATCGCGTAACATTTCCACGTCTTCCAGCTCCATTGTGACGGAAACAGAAGTAGCTTCACGTAGACGATATTTACCTGAAAATTAAAAGAAACAATAGATTAGCACGACTCATGTGCGACAAGTGATAGACGACTGAAGTTTGGGATATTGTTGTGGCTAGTCATGAATGTAATCAGTACGTGTCTGTTATGAGCTCGGGTTACTGTGGTGTGGCCGAGATAACCATCCCAGGGAAATTACATATATTAGGTAATGTAAAAGAATAGATAACAGTGAAACATGATCCATTTTTATTGCGAAACTCATCATGTAACACAAAAATGAAGTGTAATTTAAAATTTACTTGAAAAACAAATGAATGAAAGAATGAAATTGCTGAACCATGTAAAGAATTTCCAATATGACGGTTTCATCATGAAATGTCCACATTTGTACTGAGCGCAATATCGAGAGTCCACATGCACGGCACACAGTTACTCTCATTATTTTTACATCGCCATGATTTATCGGAGTTTGCAGACAGTATTTATTTCACGCACTACCCGGGTTCCGGTTGAACGCGTTCTGATAAAATGATTGACGCGTTGTATTATTACGTTCTACTGAAATATATTCGGAATGGGGGAAGATGATGGAAAGATCGTGGGATAGACCGACGTCATGGAATGGACAGATATTTAACACTAAGCTGCAAAAAGTTCAAGTCATCTAAAATGTGTGATAGTTTCTTGAATATATTTGATAAATTCGTGAAACTTTAGTATTTTGTAGATTTATAATTAACTAGCGACCCGCCCCAGCTTCGCACTGGTAGGTACTGATATCTAACTAATATTATAAATGCAAAAGTTACGATGTTTGGATGTCACTCAATCACGCCAAAACGGCTGGACGGATCTGGATGAAATTTGGTACAGGCATAGGATACACTCCGGAATAGGACATAGGCTACTTTTTATCCCGGAAACCTCAACCCCAACCCCAATACCACGCGGGCGAAGCCGCGGGCAAAAGCTAGTTGAATATAATATTCAAGTATTATACACATAAACCTTCCTCTTGTATCACTCTATCTGTTAAAAAAAACCGCATCAAAATCCGTTGCGCAGTTTTAAAGATATAAGCATACATAGAGCATAAGCAACTTTGTTTTGAAAGAAAGAAAGAAAAACATTTATTTTGACACGCACAGAACAAAATACAAAAAAAAATAACTACTTAATCTATATGTAACTTATACTAAACTTACAACAAATCACAAAACTAAATATAAAATTGGAAAAATCAACTATGCTCTGTGTTCGTGTTTTATAGGTACTATGTAATGATGATACACAAAAAATACCAGGTTTTTCATTTGTTCGCTTTTTAATTTTTTTTTCAAAAGTACTGATAATCTATGACACCAAAAAATACCAATTATATTGTTAATACTGTATATTTTCCCCGTAGGCTGAGCCCATGGGCGCAAAGAGATAAAACAAAGTATTATAACTATAATTAGCCCTCTTGGTTTAAATTTTGCTGTTACTTATTTCCTTATTTGCTTTTTTGTTTTTCTATTAAACTACAGCTTTAGTTTACAGCTTGACATATTGATAGTCTAACCAAAGTGATATATACATATATATGTTTTGGTATCATAAGTAAGGTAAGTCCTCAATTTGAGGAGTGGCTGGATAGGCGTCATATCGTCAGAGGCGTCACCATTATTGTCCACAGGTTCTCACTAGACGTGGCAATTTTACTGGGGCCCTGGAATGATTTCTGACCATGACATCTGACCCATGGTCATATTCTATAACCATGGGTTATATTCGCAAAAGGCAACTGAAGGCACAGATGAGGATAGATTTTGATTAATAAAAGTTTGACATGCCTTCTAGCTCCACCCTAGAGCGGAAAAGTTATTAGAAGTGTTCTTTGCGAATTTAACTAGAATTAAACAGCGCACAGAACGTGTTTTCTTTTATAGGCACCTTTCATTTATATACAATATAAAGTAGGTACTATATGTTCACGAATAATTCATCTTATGTATAGAAGACATTATCTCATCTTTTATTAGTGACTTTGACCTTCTTTGACTTTTTATTTTGTGGATGGGAAAAAGATACAAAGACTTTTCCGCGCCCTTGGGCGGGACGGGAGAAAGTGTCAAACTTTTACTGTGTAAAAACCTACTCCTGTTCCTTTTTAGCTTTTCATACTGGGGCCGGAGTTCCTTTTCGGATAACGATCCCAGACCCCACTGATGACTTGATGATGCGCCGTTGATGACTTGCCCCGGTCCGAACAGAATCCCGTCGGCGGCTGGGGCGGTAAGCGCCGTTGCCTCACACGTTCGGCCTCCTCCTTTGCTAGCATTACTGCTTCACAAAAGGAGGCGACCGCCTTCCCCTCCTCCTTTCTTTGGACCTTGATCTGTACCTAGGCCCGGCGCAAGAGATCGCCATCGCCGATCGTCCCACGAGGACATGGCGGTGCTCTGCCCAAGCGAGGTACACTTCTACCGTGTCCTCCTATTGATCCACATTAATTCACTGCAGGAACTTCCCAAACTGATCGTGTTCGACAAGAACCTGCGTCATGCAGAAGGCGATGACGCCGTGAGGTGTTTCCAGCCACTCCTCAAAGTGGGGACTTACCGCCATAATTTTTTGTGACTTAGTATATTTAGGTCAGGGTACTACAATAATATTAGTTAAATATCGAACCTGTGAGGAAGGTTGGGGTTTCTTTTAAGGGTCTCTCTAAATACGTTGGTTTGCTAAAGTCTCTTATAACTATCCCAGAAAGTATAAGTCAAAAAACGTGCACAGTTGGATATTGGCAAGAGACGAAACAGGAGAAAATAAAAGAGGAAAGGGGAAAAAGAGGACAAATAAGTTTAGTACTCACATTTTGTTTCAAACAATTATTTGAAGAGCTGTCGATGTGGTTCCGGGACACATCTGGAACAATCACAAACCAGTTGTTAGCTCTTACTAAAAACAGCAGAAAATATTGTACAGAATAACTTCTGACTCAGTTGTAAAGGTTTTGGGTCGGCCGGTTTCTTTATTGCGCGTTGTAATAAGTAAGCATCACATCATCATAACTCTGGAGTCCCGAGCGAACGGCGGCGATCGCACACGTATTTTTTTTCTATTATGTATGGCACTCGAAAGGTTAAGTTCATAGACATTATAATATAAAAGTACGAAAACATGAATATATACATATATATCTACCTAAATATTAACTAGTAATAATAAGTAAATAAGGTATTAACGATCCAGCTTGGTTTTGACGAATACCGGACGGCTAGACGGCGAACTGCCCATTGCTCGTCATACGCAAGTGCACGCCTGCGGTGACTGGACATCGAGATCGGGGTCTCAGCGGCGGGATATCCCCAGCAGAGTTCTAGGTGTTAAAGTTTGTATCCCCATACACCTAGAACTCCTTTCCTTATAAAATTAGTCATTTAAGTCTAAGGGAACGAAACGAGGGTACAATGGTTTATAAAGATACCTATTTTCACGCGGGCGAAGTCGTTCGCAGAAGTTAGTATTATACATATATTTTCGTCGGAGAAACCTCTAGCATTTATATTTATTATTTTATTTATTATATTTCCCTAAAACCTTCAGGCTTGCTTTCATACAGAACATCGAGATCGTAATTAGCGTGTTTATTTATTTCCTCGTTACTCAGTTGTCCAAATGTAATATTCTTATTTATTTGTTCTCTTTGTAAAAGTTTATAAACAAGAATGAGAAACAATTACAATCGGGAAAATTCTATACAAATTATTATAATATATGTTCAAAGCGATGTTTGTTCCGGTCATGAAAACATTTTGCCAGAATGATGATGTGTTAAAAATCCATAAATACCGCCGTCATAACATTAGTCTAAAGCGTTTGCAGCTTGATAACAAAACAAAACCACAGAAGTTCCACTCTAGATCCAAAACGTGCTAGAACTAAAGAATCAAAGACATGTGACATCCACTACCCGCACTAGGCCCACGTGATGGAATTTTTTATGTATAGTGGGAAAAATCATCGAATGACGAATCCCGCCCTTGGGTAAAGCAGGAGACAGTGTCAGACTTCTACTGACTAAACGACCCACCGTTCCTTCTTGCCTTAGTTCCAGTGCCCTGGTGTTCCGCTTTCGCATCAACCTTTGGCCCCTGAAGGCTTCGACCATGCTGGGCCCCTACAGTTGCTGACAACTCCCTGAGGCGCGCGGGAACAGTGCGCGCCGTCGATGGCCTACGTGCTGGATTACGGTCCATTCCCTTTTCTACAAACGAGGCCTGACTGCCACCAGTGGGAACATTGTAAGACCGATGCCATGCTATGCATCCAAAACATCGCAACTTTTAAATAAAAATAAAATACTGTAGAAACCGATAATTTTGATAGTACTCAATTACTAAATAAAATAACGAGAAGAAGGCGGTGATTGCTAGTTCCGCGATTTTTTTGTTTATGCTTTTGATTGAATATTAATTCCTATAAACTATGTTATCGTGTGCAGAATTGATGTGTAATTATGTTTGCCCATGTAAAGTGGCACTTCTGTAATGTATATATTGAAAACCATTAACATTAATTCCGAGAATATCCATGTTGGTTTCAAGTTCAGCCGCAGCCTGTCCGCGTGGGGTCGGCGGTAATCTGTCAAACGCTTGTGTTTACTCAAAAGTGATTAATGTGGAGAATATCTGGCTTAGCATTAGATCCAGTCTAGGCTGCGTGGCGGCGGCGTGACGGGAGCGTGAAGGGCGCGTGGGGGCTGCGGTGCGGCGCGGATCAAGCTCAGTGGCTTATCTTGAAAACGTGATATGGATAGATTTATTTAGATGAATAATTAAAGATAGAGTCTAGACACCAAGTTGGTTATAACTGTTAACTAGCCTCTGTATTTTTGCAGGGCAAAGGAAAAAAAATGTAAGTCATCAGTCTTGCTCGTAAAATAAAAAAAAAAACTAGCTAAGTACGAGTCCGACTACAAGATTAAAATCTAGAAAAAAACGCCGATAAAATAACGTTACATGTATGGAAACCCCGTTTAATTTCTAACTTTTTTTTTTCAACTCAACTCTCTACCTGTAGCAGTATATAATAAGCGATAGAACCTGCTGTAAGAAAGACGGACAGACAGTTATGAATTCGTAATAGGCTTAAAAAATCCATGTGAAGTGTTTGCATAGTCGGCAAATCAAAAACGATTACATTCAATATTTTCATCAAAAACCGACCGATAAAATCTTACATATCATAATAATAACACTGATGAGGTAAACTTATCGATTACCCGATAGGAACTAACTACACAACAAAACAATAATAATTAGAATGTAATCAATACGTACGTTACAAGGAAAACAACACAGGAACCGATCTGAAACGCATCACAGATCGTAATTGATTGAGACGTTTCAGACCAACCACAACACATGACACAGATTCTCCCGGCGTTACAGGAAAACTGCTTTATGTCTTACATCCCTCCTAATAAAATATAATAATAAATTCCTAGCCTATGTTGTGGTAATAAACCCTCTGTTACGTAGAAAGTGGAGAAGAAGATATTTCGACAAGACCCATTTGTTATTGTACTAAAATATTCTATATGATCTGTAGTGTATGTTTGTATGTTTGTTGGAGAGAAAGACCAAAGAGAAGATAAATAATTGATTGTGTGTGGAGTTTTTGATAGCGTGACGAGAGAAAATGGAAAAATAAAACTTGTCACAACGACCCCGACTAAAAGGAGACAAGAGCAGGAAGACGATATGTTCAGATTTGTTGTTGCTAGCAGTTGCCGTTAATGTTGCTGTACTAAAGCCTACTGCAACGTGGTAAGCGTACCAACAGATTTGACATGGTAGCTGAGTTGTTCTTTTCTCTATCAACCACGTCTTTTTGATTTTCAAAGAAAAGTGAAGCTTAAAGCGCGTAGTGTAGGCAAAACTCAATCGTCTAGTCTCGAACGCAAGAAACTTCGTTTACAGTGATATTGAGGTAGCTCTTTTGCCATCACTATGGCGCCTTGTGCATAGTTTAACTGCTTTTGAAACATTGTAATAACTTCACTACTTAAAAAAAACATGACAATCGCATCCGCCTCCGCTTCTACGTCCGCTTTCTGTAGAGCAGAGGCTTGAAATAGTTAAAGCCGGCCTACATACGCTGAAGGATAGTAAAGTACTGATTACATTACAAAGATATTAACTTACTACATACTACATTTAAGTTTACGACTTTTCTCGCCATTCCCAGTTTGATGGCTTCCGGGGTGTGACTATAAAACTGTTATTGAAGATTTGAGGAACCGGTCAGCCATATTGAAAACTGATAAAACAAAAGAACGAATTCGAACCTTTACAGATTTTACAGAAGTAGATAAAATAAAATAGCCTCTAATGCTGTTTTTTTTTTGTCACAATAACCTGCATAGCATAAATATACATTTTAATTTGTTAAGAAGTAGTTTGTTAAAAAGTAAATGTAGGTATTTTTTCTTTATGTCGAAATCACACAACCCCAATTTCTGATTTAAGCATTCGAAGTTGATTATTTTCAAATTTCTACTTTAGCTTCAAATCCAGTAAAAATTGGCATTAAGGTAAGCTTTGAGACGTGTTCAAATACTCAATACAAATACCCCCAAGTGTTTTACAATAAAATAGGTTTTCAATCACTCAAATTTATGACAAAAAATGAATGTAAGTTAGTTTTTTGGTAATTCGAACAAGCATAGATGGTAGTAAATTTCAATTTCAACAATATTGTCACAATCATGCTACAGTATCGAAATAACGAAACAGAGTGAAGTAGTGGGTGCGGCAAATTTCTAGCAGCCCTTGTGCCAGGTGTCCAGTCAGCCTAGTCTGCAAGTTCCAATTCTCCTTGGTACTCTGACTAGAGTTAACGTACAAATCAAGAAGTTTTTACCAACATTACAGGCTGATGCCGTATAAAATAAGAAAAGTTCCCTTTTTGGATCACAGATGGCGATAGCACTATAACAAAGTTGGGCAAGTCGAAATTGCACAACAAGGGTTCCGTATGTAATCAACTTAAAAAAATAATTAAATTCCCGAATCTATTTTCGAAGATTTTTTTTCCCCAAAAATTTAAAAAAGTTTGATTTTTCACATCTTCAATCTTAAGGGACCGTAGACCTGAGTATATGGTTTAAATTACAAGTCGATACTTCCTCGCGTTTCCGAGAAAAAGGCATCAGGCAGACAGACAGATTATGAGGGTTTTTTTCATGGTGAGTAAAAATGTAATAAACGTGTTTCGCCCGCCCTTTGGCGGAGCGGGAAACAGTGTCAGACTCTTACTGACTAAACAGCCTACCGCATTCCTTATTTGCCTTTCGTACTGGGGACCTAAGTCCCAGTTGGTTTCGACCCTTCTGCAGAATTCCTACAAGACTATAAGGGTTCCGTTTTTTTTTGAATTACGGAACCATAAAAAGTATAATATTCGCTATCTGTCATAATTTTATATAGATAAGTAGACAACAATAAATTGAATTTTCAATAGAAGACAGACTATCTGAAACCAACTCATCAAAGAAATAATTCTTAGAAATGGCAACAGACATTAAAAATGAGCTTTGAAAGAAAAAAGATAAAAGAACGGCTTTATCTTTCAACCATTATGGAAATAACAATCACCTCATTTAACATTTCAAGGAAAATCTAAACTTTAGATGAAATGACAGCCGTCGCTTGCGTTCTTTATTGAAAGAAAACGGTAACTTGTGTTTTGGAAAGTGGAAACAAAGATTTACTGAGCCTTGCGTATCGATTACTAATTATGAGAATCAAGCTTTCTGAATAAAACCTGTACATATTTACATAATGAGTACAACCTCCTAGAGAATGCCTGACAACTTTGTTGGCAATTGGTAACACTGAGTTTATTCCTATTTTTTCACAAAACTGGTTCTATTAAATACGTGTTTTAAGATTGATCGATAGATACTCGTAATATTCATTGCACACCAAAAATAAAATAACAAAAGGAACCTGAATTTATAGGGTGTCGCAATGGGAGGTTTTATCGTTAAGTGCAAGCATTTTTTCTTAATCCTTTAAAGATTCTGAGAAAATTGTCGCCATTCTGAATCTCGATTAAATGTGCAAGGTTTCTCTTGAAGTTTTTTTTTAAGTATGAGTACATTTTATACAGTCAAATTTCACGTAAAATAACAGATTTTCAGGGGTCTTTAATGAAATAGTTGTTCACAAAATGGTTTTAATTTCTATAGAAACCTAGATAATATCCACAAGATTTCTCTGTGTATCCAAAATATCTATAGAAAGATGTGTAATAAAAATAATAATCACGTAAGAGTGGTTGTTTGTAAATGTTCCTCGGGTTGGCCGCTCTTAATGCTTCTCCAGTACAGAGGAGAACGAGGAGGTGTTTTGTCGAGAGCAATATGTTTCAAGCACAGTCCACACGAGATTTAGAAGTGTGACGTAATCAAGCCCCGGATATAACAATTAAATAAATCTGAAGTACGAGTATTTCCGTCCATCTAAGCGGCTGTTTGCGGATTGCGTAATGGAATGAAATATGTTAACGTCTTCGACTTTACGATATCATGATGTAGCAGACAAAGGATGAACGTCTTTGTCAAAACGAGGACTTCATCTGATAAACGACCTACATACATATGTAACATTACGCTAGTGCTTCCCGAAGATTTAGGTAGAGATTTACTCGGAGAATGGATATACACACTGACAGTTGGGTTACGTCTTGAAAAAAAGATCGATAGATATTCAACTCCGCTATTGGCGATCTCGATATAGGTGGCGCCGGGGACTACCTAAATTACTTAACTAAATTGGTTATGTTCCAAACTAGATTTAAGTGGTAGTGAGCAGAGCGTATTGTGCGCAGAACAAATGGTTGTCGGGGCCGAAGGGCTTTGGCGACTGTGTATCGGAACACGCAGTGTTGAAAGGCCTCCCATAATTTTTATCGATGACCTGTCGAGGGTCGTGGGAATCTGATGGATGGACACTTGGGAAGGCCTTTGTTCAACAGTGGACGTTAATCGTCTGAGAAGTTGACGATAATTGTAAACCTAAGTTCGTCTCTGTATGTTTATGAGTCCAAACTTAATCGGTACAAGCTAATACAAACATTCCTCAATTACACGAACCAAATTCTAACAGTCCGATCTGCAACCCATCCAGTCTCGTCAGTCAGTCACGCCATGTGTCATCACCGCCGTCGCTCGCGGTTTGCATGCAATGCCAAATTGCTATCATTCACAATCCATATGTTTCGTACTGCTCGCTGCTCATCAGCCTGTCCAGCTTCTAGCAATATTTTTATACAAAACAATACAGCTGTGAGATCCAAATAGATCAAAGCATAGGAAATTTACAGCATCAATTCGAACCGCGTTCAGAACGGGTGTCTTTTAACGCTAGATTTGCTCACAATAAAATAAACTCGTAATTTATGCATAGACATTAGGAATAGCCGGTGAGAATGACTCAAAATAAAATACAGTTTGTTGATCCCATCTTCTTCTTTTCGTGTCGATTTGACTCAAATTTCCTCGCCTCGTAAAAGCCATTAAAGACGGTGACGCATATCTTATGAAGGGGCTCCACATTGGCACTGTACTTGCGATCGATCAAGGAAGCCCCATTTGACCAGATTATCTCTGCAGCGACCAACTTGAACTCGCGGTCGGTTCAGGTTTGATTCCATGACATTGAATTTTTCTCAAAACCCAATTTTACTAAGATGCTTTCATTTAGCTTAGAATCAAAATACGTTTGTATTAAATTTTTAAACGTCGCCTTTTTCACCAATGGCACATCACATACAATTAATAAAGACACATTATGCTGAAATTCAGTTATTTGAAAAAGATTCTTGACGATTAGTTTGTATTTTGTGATGGCTATAGATTTGACGTTAAAAATAACTGTCATCTTTTATCACTAGATGGCGATATTGACGCATCTTTACGTTATCAACGTTCCATTTGCTTTATCAAAATAATATTGATTTTATGTGTAAAATTAAGCTGGACTTAATTCCTGCATTTCATATAACATTAAATTAAACATTTCAAAGGCTTATATAATTTTATAAGAATTCCTTTGATTTTTTTAACGTATATATTGTTTTAAATAAATAGTTTGCTATTTGCCAATCTTGTATGTGGTTTTAGTGTGGCACGCTAGTTCGGAGTGGCAGTCATTTGACAACCGTGTAACGAGTAATTTGTATTTTAGACAATTTGAAATCTTTTGGATACCGTAATTAGAGATATAATAGAAAGGCAATAGGAAAGCGAACGCCGGCGCTCACTCGGGGCTCAAGTGTTTAAGAAATACTTCTGCCAAACTTCATAGCAATTTGTTGGCAAACGTAGCTCCCGTGTTGTTCAATTATTTATAACTAGAACTTTGTCATTACTTTCAATTCAATATAGGTACTTCAATTCATTTAATTTATCCAATTTTACGGTCATAGATTTAATTATAAGTGATTTGTGTGAACTTAGTTATGTTGAAGTAACTAAAACATATATTTTCTTTTCAATTATAATTATTAAGGCAATTCTACCGTTTACAAAACCATAATCCTCGCAACATTTTCCGCGTTCATTTTTATGCGCACACATGATTGCTGTGCGCACGCGCATTGCGGCTGTTTGCGCAGCTGGGCTGCCAATAAACGTGATTTGTGCGCAAATTCGCTTTCACTATCAATCTGATTTAAGATCTATAGTTCTGCACCCGTGGGTCGGTTGGAATGTTTTGTTTTATAATTATTTAAACATAGAATGTAGCGAACTACCGATTTGCGTATACTCGTAGTATACAAACGTACGTACGAACCCATATAACAGACCTAGCACACCTCTTTACATTTCACAAACAAAACAATTGTACAATTAGGACGCAAAGTTTTCTACGTATACTCCACATGGGGATAAATATAACCCATATTTGTCCCAAGTGGAGAATATTTGTCCCTAAAAAAGTACATGATCTAACACCATACAGCTTCACACACCTCTTTGTAGTCTCGCTCGTTTTATTGTTCTTTTGTTCCAGAGCTTTGTTATTATGTGTGCTCTGCATGTTGTGATGTTGATTGTTAGATCTGTGCCACCTACGCGGCCGCGCCGGGAACTGGCGCGCGGGTTGTGACGAGAAGATTACTTTTTGTGAAAACAGGGAAATATGTTGGAAACTTTTTTTGTGAATGAAAATTGCCTTAAATATACAAACAAAGAGCTCCGTATCCATATCTATGTAAAATAGTAGTAGCGTCGTCTCGTAGACCTTGGCTATTGTAGCTATTCTGTAAACTTGCTGATGAATGAGAAAATTTTGTGGGATTAATTTGGTCAATCAAAAAACTTCTAAAGACTATCTTAAGAAGTACTGTATAACATCAGTCTATACGTCAGAAAAAATATTTAATAGTTTTAGAATTACCATAAATATTACCAAAGTAAATAATTAAAACCGAGAACGTACTGGGACCACCAAACTGAGTTTGTGATTACATTTATATTAAGATTTTATTATTCTTCAGTGTATTGAATTCTATTAGTTTTCCTCGAAGACGACGATGAAATATTAAATATTTGACCGAGAGTGGCTTCTCGTTTATTGGTGAGAAGACTTTCAGATTCGTTCTCAAATGTCACATAGTAACATACTATTGTTGTAAATATTAAATTGTAGCGTATAATTATTTACATTTTCATTTCAATCTTTTTTGTCTTCCCGTTTATACATATTATTACTTTGAATTTATAATATAGTGTATACACTATATACAAATTCAAAGTAATAATATGTAAAAAAAAACATTAACATGTCAATGACACCCTGTACCTATAGGTACAGGGTGTCATTGACATGTTAATGTTTTTTTTTTAATTGCAATAAACTAGTGCTTGACTGCGATCCCACCTGATCGTAAGCAGCGATGCAATCGAACGCAAACGAATACCATAGATCCAGTACATGATTCTAAACACCCCAGTGGTTTTTTTTTTTTTTTTTTTTTTTTTTTTTTTTATGGTAGGTGAAAATCATCCAATGACGAAACCCGCTCTTGGGCGGAGCGGGAGACTAGTGTCAGACTCTTACTGACTAAAAAACCTACCCCGTACCTTCCTTGCCCTATTCCTGGAGTCGAGGTAACAGTTTCCCACTTCCCTCTAGACTCCGGGAGGCTTCGACCCTGAAGGGCCCCTGCAGTGGAATTTTTTGTCGGTTTGTTTTTTCAAATTTAAAAAAAAATGTTTATGAACATAGTAGTACTATGTTCATAAAATTTTAAATTAATTACACAGATTGATCTAAGTAGCACCTAGAGGTATATTTTTCCGACCTCATTAGGCTGTCGACAATAAAAACCAAGTAGGTAGTAGACAATAAAAATAAGTATTTAAATTATCGGTTTCGGGTACAAATGTTTAAAAGACAATCGGAGATGTGATGAACGTTCGATGATCGACGTGGTAAACGATCAGTTCAGATAAACAACTTGTAACCACGGCAATCTGACCACTTTGAAAAAGTTTGAATAACTTACTTTGGTTGAGAATGGTTTGTGGTTGAAAATTCAAGAGGTTTTGTGTAGCTATAAGAAATTATTAGAAACATTAATTTTTTACTGTTATATTTTAATGATACACATATAAAGATTTTATACACTAGCGTATCAATTACTTACACAAAAGCACAATATCCGTTATATTTGTTAGCTGATTTTAGTTTTTAAGTTACTCGCCAAACATAATTACTATTAATTATAATTTTATTATTAGAAATTAAATCTAAGTTGTCTTGCAAGCCTAGTAAATAATAATAAAGAATGGATAACCAATTACCACATACAATTATAATTAAACAGACATTGTCTAAATTCTAATTTAACCGTTTCTAATTAGAATTTGATCTGTCATGGTTAAGTCATCTAAATGTGCTTTATAATCGAATTCCAAATGAGGGTGTAATTCCTAATTAGTAAGTAATCATAGAAGCTCTATTTGTTTGTAATTTACATTGCGATAACTCTGCTAAAGCTGACTTTAATACTTCACACATGTCGCCAGAGAACCATACCCATACATTGAGTTATAGGCACTTAAAGTTTAGAAGCCCATGCTTTATGGTATCCTATGACGAAGGGTCATGGTGTCCCATGGGTGCTGTGAGCAGAAGACTTTTGAGGGTCACATTTCTAGTAAATGTCAATAACGGGTTGAAGGTTAAACCAGAAAACATTACGTTACTAAAGGTACGAGTTATCCATCTACAATCTTGAAATCGATTTTTTTATAACAGGAAAATATACACGTTTTTCCTTTGTTACTTTACATTGACATGTGCAGAGGTGGAAATGCTATATTTATCTTTGACACGACATTGCTATCCTTTTAGTGTAATGGCTGTTTTGAATGACGGAGACATAAGTCAAGAGAAATATTGTACAAAAGGAACTTGGTGGCCTACGCCTAACTGTCACAACTAATTTTAGACCAATACAGATTAAACTTTAAGAAAATGGTAAAAATAATATAAAAAGAATCGCCTACGATGAACTTTTAACAGTAAGAACCAAATTATTGACTTGTGATACAGGTGTCATAAACTTTAAGAAAAAGATAAAAATACATTGTGAGAACTAGTCTGTCACTTTATATTAGGTAAGTAGATACTTAGGTAACATTTTACGTCCAAACTGCGTACGTGTGAAGTCGAGAGAGTCTCCGGGGACTTTCCATATCTCATTGGATACTCGTTATCCCAAAAAAGTGAGGATATTAGGTTACTAACTACGAATTGTTCGACCTTTTCACGAAACTCAACTTATAAGTAGATTTTCTGGACCCATTAAGAATTTGAAACGAAAATCGCTATAAAAAACAAATGTCGCGTTGTTTCTTTTCGTATGATGAGATAGTGAGATATATGCAATGAAAAATTAATGTCGGTAAGTACGGCAATCATAGATAATTATGTCAATGATATGATTGCCGTACTTACGGCAACGCTCAACATTTTTCGAAAAATTGTATAAAATAATTTCTGAACTAAGTTTGTAATTCACCGTATAATTATGCAAGCAACGTAATTATTCTTTTTAACTTATTTTATATATTTTATTATTCTGAACGTGTCTTCTTTTTAAGTAAAAAAGATTTAAAAGAATTATTAAAATAAGTTCATGCAATCCAAAATTAACACCTAAATCCAAAGATACATAATCCGTCTAGTCTGTAGTAACCCAATTTCGCGAGAGATGTCGCTGTACTTTGGGCTACTTCGCGCTGTTAAATTGTAGTTTAAGGGTTCCGTTACATTTTTTTTAATTATGAGAAATTTGAAACTACGGAACCCTGCATTGAGTACACTCTGTGTAGAGTTCCGTAGTTTCAAATTTCAATTTTCTTTTCAGATACTTAATAAATAAATCAATGAATTCTTTTTCTATCATTGCACCTTCAAAGTCCATCAGCAGTTTAACGCCTCAAAGCATAAAAACTAACAAAAAAATTAAATAGCAAAATAAATACTAGTTCTAAAATAAGACTTGTGTACAGACCTATTACCAATAGGTACCACGATGCCCACGTGTACCAATACAAGTAAGAACTTAATTAACAGTCTTCCGAGACAGACGTTGTTTTCTTTTCAATTATAGATCGAAACGAAATCACTTTGTGACAGCTCCAGAAAAGGTCTGTATTTTCTTGAATTTATAATGTAATTCCACTCGTGAAAACCTCTTTTTTATACATTTGGTATTTTGTTTTTCTCCCGGGTATATCGAGGGGCGCGAATTTAATATCATTGCAGTAGTCCTTTGTGATATGATTTTAAATAACTGAATAAGTTTAAAAAGTTAGTGAAAATACAACTTGAAACGTTTTTAAATGACGAAATATCTTAATTATAGATACGCAGAACTGCTACTAAGAAAATCCCCTTTACCTATTTTTTAACGTTATTTGATATAAACTAGTGCTTGCATGACTGCGATCCTACCTGATGGTGAGCAGTGATGCAATCCTTGATGACGCAATATTTTATTAAAGGTCTATTCACTTTAGTGTTGAAGACACCTAAATTCTAATCGTACGTTACTTTTTACTTAAAATTAGTTTTAAAACTAATTTTTACCCCTTTCATGGGTTGAAACTAGTTGAGCTCATACAATGCTTTAGTTTTTCTTCAGTAAGTTTCTATTATGCGGCCATGAGTTGCCTCAAGCACGTTGTGGCTAACCATCAAGACACAATAAGTTAAAACTTTAAAATTGTTTAGAAGTTTTTTAATGAATTCTAACATTATATAGAACTAGCTTTTGTCAGCGGCTTCGCCCGCGTACATAAAATATAGCCTATGTCTCTCAGGAGTAAAGCAGCTTTCTATTGCTGCTAAAATTCTTCCAATCGGACCAGTAGTTTCAGAGATTACCTCCTACAAACAAAAAAACAAACTTTACCTCTTTATTATATTAGTGTAGATTTCTTAATAGGTACGCTCGAACTTGAGTGTGTAGAGACTATTGTGGTTAGGATATTTTAGGATAAGCAATTCATCATCAAACGTTTTAATGTTCCAACTGTTGGGAAACAGGCTTCCTCTCTCGAATGATGAGGGAATGGACCACCACGCGGGCCTAGTGCGTGTTAGTTGTCGTTGGATGCAACAAGTCTTCGAATTTTTGGTTTTAGGTCACGCCGGTTTCCTCTCGATGTTTTCTTTCATAGTTTTTTGAGAGCAGTGGTGATCTAGTGGCAACGGCACCGAATTACGAATAGTAGCGGTTCAACTGGATTAGCAACTATAGCTGTCGAATTGGGGTTGTGTTTATGCCCTTAGCCTTCATATATAAATTGTCTCTATATCACCCTGAGGTGGATTGATAGAAAATGCGGCATTAAGTCAGCCTCTTTACTTTGTGTGCATTAAATATAGATAAATATGACTGTAATATTATAGATATTATTCAAACGCGTTGAAATTGTACTTTTTTTTGAATGAATGCAATTTATTTAATTACAGTACGTTTTAATAAAAATGAGATAATTTAAGAATATTATGAATATCGGTTCCGTAAACAGAGACAACTCGTTGATAGAAAGTTCTAAATTTTACAAGTATCTCTATAAATATTACAACCCTTTAAATTGATTTATAAAGAAAACCTTTTGAAATCAACTCTTGACTAACAACAAGTTATTGTTAATTTCCAATTATTTGATAGCTAAATTTAAAATTCAATGTTTATGGGCTCTTCTAATTTTGATGATCGTTTTTCCATCATTCTCAGAAAATACAAATAATTATTTTGTCTTGTTTTCGTTTCGTGGCAAATTAACATGCATTCGGCCTTTACATTCATTAGTACTTAAACATTCATGAATGTCTTTTGGAAAACATAAAATTTTTGAAACGGCGACCCACATCCACTTTCTATTTCAGCTTAGATCTTCTTCGAGGCAATGGCTGAGCTAGCTGCCAAAAAGTTCCTAACAAAGATTAGACGATACTTTGCACTATGAACAGTCGTACAATATCACTTAGCCTTTTACTTAGTTTTTAGTTTCAAAGTTGGAGCGCTCTCAATCAAAATCTCTATGATATAGCATTATAAAGCTATACAGAGGCACAAGCACGGCAGTTTAATGTGTACCTCAGAGGTATTATCATTAATATACGTGGTATGTAATAGGCCGTAAATGTCTCGCTGATGATGCATGTCTCCATTATCATCTCCTGGTATTAGATGTGACGTCACTACTGGGTGAATAGTGCACGATAGTATGCTTGTATGACAGCTTGATGGGACTGGTGCGTGGTGATATTTTATTGATTTGAGTTTATACCAGGAACCCAATATCACCACGCTAAGAACTCTGGTCTTGTATATAAATACGAGAACAGAGTTCTTAACGTTCGAAGACATAAATCTGGACTACATAGACTAATTTTTACAAGCCGTGGTCGTTTTTCTTGAAAATTATAATTTTCTAAAACAATTTTCTTCTCCTAATTAAGCCTCTTGGGGATTACTTTTCTGAAATTGTATGCTTTTTAATCAAACACTACATTTTGCTAACCTAAATAAATAGAGCGAATAGGCTCTTATTAAACTAGGGCGCCTAACCATCAACGATTGTGTCACTACTTACCATCAGGTGGAATAGCAGTCAAGCATGAGTTTAGTAAAAGAATCTCCTACAGCGTTCAGCATCTATGCATAAATAGCCTTGTTACGAGTACCTTAACATTTCAAGTACCATAATCAGAGACATAATAGAAATACAATAGGTGTGCGAACGCCGGCGTCGCACAGGGCTCAAGAGTTTAATGTTAATTACACAAAATTATAGAGAGATGAGCGGTTACTTGCCAATACGCAGCACACGGAACCCAAAGATTGATTGTATGGCGTGTAAAACAAAGCTGTGTTGTCGAACCAAATTAAATAGAAGGATAGGCTGAGGTACATTAGTTTAATGAAAAACTGACGAAGATAAATCGAAACATCAGTATTACAGACGTGTAGCTTTTTTTGAAAAAGAATAGCGGCTATATAGATGAAAAAGGCTTATAGGTTTGTGTGAGCGCTATCTATACACTAAATTATATACTTTTAATCATTTCTTTTGTTAAGAGTTTTAAAATCGCTGCCAGCTGCTTTGCTGTCGTTAACGTAGAAAATAAACCCAACCAACCCAAGAGAATATTTCGGCAAGTAAAAGGCATAGAAGGGACATAGGTGGGTTTATAGTCAGTAAAAGTCTGGTACTACGTCTCATTCTACCCACAGCGTAAAAGTTGTTAAGTGATGAAATTATCTTGTCTTTTTCTAGAACAGGGTGCTAAATTTCATTTGCATTTGTTAAGCCGATTGAGCGTGAAGGGGTAAGAATTAAAAAAGCATACAAACTCACGTGCATAAAATTTTTCGCGTTTATGATATGATTTAAGTGTGATACTGACCTTTGAAGTAGTATTTTTTTCGGAATCATCACGATAAAATCTGTAACAAAAGAAATAATAGTATAAGTTTTAAAGAACAACAAGATCATTACACATCTATATAATATGAAAGGAGAAACTGCCTGACTGATATATCAACGCACCGCCGAAACAACTGGGACTAAACACGTAAAATATTGTACAAGCTATCCTTTAATGACGTTAATCAACCCCTATTTTGTAAAATTTAATAGTATTCATATGATAATTAATTAATACCACGAATTGTTACTTAGTCTTCGTCCTTTCTCCTAACTGTAATGTGCCCGACAGGGTTCATATTAATTTTGACAATATTTTTACCACCTATACGTAAAAATAGAATGCAATAAATTATTGAGTATAATCGTATTAAATGAGTCAAGCCGCTGGCGCTGGCAAAAGCTAGCATAGAATCATACAAACGACCCGCTCCAGCTTCGCGATGGGTAATAGAAAACTTGGAGGTTGTCGGCTTTTCCCTATAATATTATTTTATTATATTGCCCACAGTTAGGTTAGGTTAGGTTATGTTAGAAGAAAAGTCTTTCTCCATTCTTCCTCGTCTATTTCAGGGCACCAACTTTGTGTTGCATACTCACCGTACACTCGGCATGCGGCAGACATGTCCAGCCCAAATTCAAAATTTAATTAAGATGGACACTTGGACAGCTTTTGGAGTGGAACGATCTGTATTTTGGATTATTATAACACCCACCACTAGTACTGCACTTCTTAGCATGTTAGCAAACCAGTCTATACCATAATATACATGAATTATATACTAAATCTGATCAGTAGATAGTTTTTGAGTTATCGTGTTCACACAGTTAGACAGACTCGGTAAGGGATTTATTTATAATGTAAAGTTATCAAAAACCACGATTCAAAGTTGAATAAGCCATAGATATTAAATATCTATAGTTTTCAAACCTAGGGCTATGTTTAGAATTCATAGACATAAATTATATATTATTATGAGCGAAGTATTTGTTAGGTACTTGGTTTATAATGATTTATTTGAATTTTGTTATAATTTAAATAAACTTGGATCTAAAAGCTAAAGACGAATAGTTGTTTTCTTTCTTAAAATAGGTTTCTATACCTGCTATGAATGTTAAGTGTGCTACTGTTGAGCTCAACCTGATTCGATTTAAATAGATTATTGATTATTTTGCTTCGACTTTTCATTTTAAAAGCGTTTTTTAGGTCTTCAAACCAATCTGACAAGATTTCTTTTCTTTTTTTTTGCTGCAGGACAAAGGTCTTCCTTCCTTTGTGTTACTTCTGTCGATTCTAATAACGACAGCCAATTTGTCGTCACATGATGTCATGTCAGTTTTGTGCTATACGGGCCCACCAGACATGTCCAGCGCAGATCCACTTTAATTGGGTAGTTCTCTGAACCACCCTTAACGATGGACCAAGTGTACCGCTCTCCGTACCACGCTTTCTTGCACATTTATATTACTAGTTGGATTTATCATACAATCCATCCACTGTGTAATAAGTAGGAAAACCTAATCAAAATTTCCCTCTATCTTGTATCTCCGCAGTTCACGCTCACATCATGACAGCACTCACAATGTCATGTTCCACAATACAAACACCAGCATTTTAAATCTCCGGCGCCTCTGCGACACAACAAATGGTTCTCATGTTGAGGGCAGAGGGCGCCCCCTCCGTGCCTCGCCATGAATAACATTATTCAAATTCACACCGCGGTCATTATGTTTGTCCCACTCTACGGGAATCACACAGAATACTGAATAAACCAGAAAGCCACATATTATATTGCCCGGCTATAATAATGGTCCAAATGAAAATATGACTAAATTAGAACAATTTTTTTACTGTTTTAGATCATATTTTCTCCTTTACATCGTTTCAGTCAATTATACACGCAGCTTCATAATATTGCTGTCTGTAAACACAAAATAATTATAGAAATTTGACTATTATGTAAAAGAAAAGATTAAAGCAAATTTCAAATCAATTTTGTACGTCATTTTATTTTATTTATTGCCTGTAGTAGCAGTTACCTCAGTTATAATACATGTTCAGGATTCGTGTCTGGTTCTGTATTCTATGGTGATGTGGGAAATTGTATTTACTTTACATTCCTGAGCGGTGTAGAGGATCACCGAAAAGATTAATTATGGAACCCGGTTTGTGGAGATCTTTTTTAAGATAAATGATTTTGAAATGGGGTTATGGTTTAAGGGGTCAAAGGCAAGTGTGTCAACGAAATAGATGACGGTGTAACCTCTTTAGATTTGATAGAATTGTATTCCCTGAAGGAAATCTTGACGGTTCAACAGACTGAGGGGCCATACTAATTAGTCGCTCATATTGATATTATCAAAAAATTTAAATAATTTGTTCAAACAGTATATAAAAATATACGTACGAAAATAAAAACGTACGTACGTAGTAAAATATACGTTTTACGTAGGTGTTAAGAATGGAATAAAGAAATCGTGTTTTATAAATGTTGTGCTGTCTGAATTGAATAAATGTTTTTCTATTCTATTCTATTCTATTCTAAATTATTGAGTACGGACATTATATTGTCAAAGTGCTTTCTATCTTTAAATGTATTGGAAAATAAAGACTCTTTTTCCGATATAAAAAAAAAATTGGTATAATCGAAGATAGCGGAATGTCTTGTAGGGCTTAATTTTTAATTCACAAGATAAGGCACTGACAGATGAGGAAAACTGTAATGTACATGCGTGATGAGCTGTGCCAAGGATTACCAGCACTAGTACAATCTTTATTTAGAAATTTTAAAAGACGATTCACTGATCTATACAAAGTTGATTCGACAGATAATAAGCGGGATTTTTTCGTAATTTTTGGGTTGGTCTTAAAGTAAAAGTTATTTATATAAGTGTGTACAATGATCTTTTTTAAGGAAAGCCCATCTGTGGTATCCACTTTGTATATTTCCCACAACTGGTCCTTTCCACAGCTTGCAATTTGACGAATTTAAAGTACCACGCACAAGACTTTTCTCTTGTGTTCCAGTCAGCTGATCCATCAAAACTACTAAATGTTTGACTAAGCATTAACCCAATAATTAGCAGCTCTCTCTCTCGGCTCATTTAGCGCTAAGCCTCGTCACGGCCATCAATCACTCAGCACTCTGCTGGTGACGCGGTGGCAAGGGCGTGGGGCTAAAACACCCTGCTTACAATATTAACTGATTTCTTGAATTTCAAATTCTCAAATTCTTCAGATAATTTGACATCTGAATTCTGAAATTCTTCAGATATCTTGACATCTACGCCAAATAGAATTGCTTGAAATCGTTTGAAAGTTGCAAGGCATCTATTGCTTTGATGTTGGAAGAATCGAAAACTTTTTGATGTTTTTAATTATATATTTCAATTGCTTCGGCTAGCGACTTCGCCCGCGTGAACGTCGGTTTACCCCGTTAGGAGTGGAGTTTCGTAAAAGCCGTTCTTAGCGGACGGTTACACCCTATATGGACCTAAATACATGCCATGGTTCGAAGTGATGAGGGGTGGCAGGCGGTCGCTTCACTTTGCGGAACAGTAATACTGGCAAAGGAGGAGGCCGACCGCATGAGGCAACGGCGGTCATGCCCCAGCCACCGCCGGGATTCCGATCCCGATTTCGGCTTGCGGATGGCGAGTAATGGGTCTCTCGCCGTCCGACCGTCCGGTAATCGTTCGAACCGGGCCCAAGTCGTCAAAAATGCAAAATATATTCAATATGCAATGCAATTATCGTTTTTATGAATGACTAGCTTTTGCCCGCGGCTTCGCCCGCGTGGTATTGGGGTTGGGTTGGGGTTTCCGGGATAAAAAGTAGCCTATGTCCTATTCCGGAGTGTATCCTATGCCTGTGCCAAATTTCATCCAGATCCCTCCAGCCGTTTTGGCGTGATTGAGTAACAAACATCCAAACATCGTAACTTTCGCATTTATAATATTAGTAAGATTAAAGTATATTTGACTAATTTGTAATAAAAATGTCATACCTGTACTATCCCATTTTTATATATTTAATTATATATATATAACAACCACTAATGAAATATGTAAAAGTTATTACTGTATTAAATATCTTAGTTACCATGTTTCTGGCAAATTAAGTACTTTGACTTCGGCTTGACGGCGCGTGTCGTTACGCGGGCCTATAGGAGCTAGAGGCATAAAAGGGCCGAAGTTCACTGGGGCCATAGGTAAACTAAACGGACGTGCCCTGGAAAAAAAGGCAAAGAAAGAACACTGGAGTGGGTTCTAGTTAGTAAAAGTCTGACAAAAGAGAGAGAAGTTATTGAATTATTATTCACCTAAAAAAAGTGTACCTAAGCGTCAAATACTTGCAAGTTAACTGGTAATAATTTGAAGACCTACTAAACGCTTTCTACAACTAACACGCCATTCCAATTCCAGTGCCTTCGAACTAGCTTGAGAATAGTTCGAGTCCAAACGACATTCAACTCCTAATTACTGAACCGATCAGCTTCCTATCTCTCGGCGCATCTGTTAGATGGCTTTGCCACCAAGGCACACGTACAGTCAACGACCTCACTACTCGCCAGTTCACAGCGCGCCCTTATCGTTCCCAGCTTAATCCATCTTCTTTCACGATCGCCGCCGATCCTTCCTAAATCCATACGCTTTGAATACATCCACCGCAAAGGATATTAAACTGTAATTTTTCAACTATTAAGTTCAATTTACAGCGTCAAATATGCTCTCTGAAAAATTGCAGTTTTATTTATAATCAACTTTATTGAGCCGTGTTAGGTCTGAATTTCCCGTGGTTAGGACAAAGTGTAAATTTCAATAAGGGGTCCAATGCAGGGTTGCAATAAGAACATTGCCAGCAGTTGTCTCGTTTGACAAGACTTATTGAAACACAAGATTTTTCAGGATTTTCAGTGAAAAAACCTTTAACGTTTTATGTTTTATGTGCTAAAGTCTGGAACAAAGTGAATTATTTTTATTTTAGTTTGCAGACGAAAGTTTTTTAGCGTCGAATTTGTTGGAGCAGTATGAAGGTATCTATCAAATTTTCCTATTAATAATGAAGATTAGATTCTTACAAAGACTGAGGTATTGTGAGACGGTCTCGGTACATTACCGTAATGCGATAATAAATAACATTCCGTCAATATGGTTATCTTCTGGTCGGTATTGTTAGATAAATAGTGTTTCGTAACAACTACCTAGCTCCGGTATTCATCTCGCACTAGACGCTCCATTATCTTCGAATATAAAAGCTGCCGTAAACTAACGTAATTTCTTATTATTATAATATTATATAATATATTTAATTATCTCTGAGGTACTATAATACCTAAGAGATAATTAAATGAACATAATTAAGTACCTAAATCACACAGAAACATAGATTGGCTAAAAGTTGTTTGAAAAGAAAACTCTCTCACGCAAAGGTGTATACTACCTATTATAGCTAATTTTAGTATTTCCTATTTCCAAACCAAAATTTAATATCTGACTACATAACATTATACATAGGTACCTAGGTATGTTCCAGGCTGCAATGACCAATCTTATAAATCAAAACAAAATAAATGCATGTTGCCAATCTTTAGTAGTAAGAAAGCAAATTCACAGTACATTGTGTTTTAAATTTTTATTGTACACAAAATAATTATTTTTGTTAATATTCCGCAACTATCACACAACGCCGTCTAGCCAGCGAAGCAGAGCTTGTTAGATATGAGTAATTGAGTACTAAATAACTGACAAACATACTTCTATATTTATAAAGACATACACATTACAGATAAATATAATTGATGTAGGTACAGAGACAAGCTTAACTCAATAACGAATATTTGTTATCATTGAATATTTTATTTTATTATTGACAAACAGTGAATATTTTATGTTCGTTATTGAATATTGTAATAAAATCACCGTCAGTCAATGTACTGCTCCCACGGGCCGCGCGTGCGAGACTAGCGCCAGTCATTAAGCTATTGCAATATTTATTTCAATTTTCTCCCAAATTGGAATATTAAAGCTTGCTAATCATTGTTCCTTTCCGCCTGTTTCCCTTAAAAAAAGACAAAAATTCTAAAACCTTGTTTTAAAGGAAAATTCTGCCCAGTGTTTAAATTACATTGTACATTTTTGCTTTTAAAAGAGGTTAAAAAATTCGTGCCGGCTTAATATTTTATTCAAGGGGAATATTAATGTGCGTCAAACATTTTCTCGCTTTTTGTTATAAGCTGACAACGTTCCGTTAAAGTTACTATGTTGCCTACAAAGTGCAGATTTTTCTCTCTGCTATAGTTTTTTCTTTTGGGTCTTTAAAATAGGCCATTTTGTGTCCTAAGTAAGTAGAGCCGACCTATGACTATAAAAAATGCAAGAAAAAATAGTTATTTTCATCTACAACATTGTATAAAAAAACTGGGACAGCCCCAGTAAGTTACTGCAGTACTTGTGCTGGGGCTATCGCACACTTCCCTTATGATCTAGCTGCAAGTGAACAATTTTTATGTTACTAATGAATATAAAATGTAACCAAAGTTATAGTCTTCAGGTAGGTAGAATAGCTTGGACATGTTCTTGCTCTAAGTATCTACTAGTACGTTTCAGATTATACCTACATCCAGATTTCTCAATATCACCGCTCAGAATAATAGGTATCAAAAAATAAGTAAAACCGATACAGATTGCTTTAAAAATGGGAATCTGAATATGAGATATTGGCAAACTGTTCTGCAAGCGGCGTGCGCGGGCGGCGGGGCGCGGGGGGGGGGGGTCGTGTGCGGATAGCGACCGTCTTATTCCCAATATCCGGCAAAAGACTGGCTTCCACGAAAATCCGCAAATAAACCCCGATTTCCTCCTGCAACGCTTTTAATTGGATTATTAATATACTTCAGTCACAAGTACCTTTGTCAAAAATAATGAGGATCAAAATTACGTGGGTACCTGTGGTACAAACTCTCCTGATATCTTGAAAGGGCTCTGGAGGTTACTTACCTATCAACGTTTCTCTAAATTCTACAGTCTCCGTTTGAATCTTGATCAAGATTACAAATAAGTAGATACAATAGATCTGACGTTTAACTATAGATATATTATATTACATAGCTTACAAAACATAATGACATTTCAAATATCTTCTTTTAATGTAATTTGCGTGAAAGCGTGACATCCTTTACATTTAAAATCACAACATCAAAATTCACACAACAGCTATATTCAAATTTCGTTCTACGGGAAATACTCGCATATTTTGTTTAGTAACCGTTCGGGCATCTTCGGTGATCTTCGACAATCTCCGCTGATCCTTGTGTCGCTTGCACATATTTTATTCAGCGCCTTGCATGTACAAATTTGTAGAGAATAAGCGGCCATGTGACGTCACACGTCCAATGCTGAACCGTTGCAGAACGTAATTTGAGGAATTTCACGCTTCGTCTCTTGAAAATTGGTTCGAAACAGGGATGTTTGAGAGCTGTGCTGGACGAATTTGAATTCATGTTGTGGAGGAAACTACTTCCATATTTAGAAATTCAAGTAACAAATTGCTGAATTTGAATAATCTGCAAAATTGGAAAACGAAGTTTGCATTTTTTCTCGCAACAGGAAAAAATCTCATAAATACATATTTGTTTTTATTTACGTAAGAAAATTCACTTACAGTGGCACGTTACGCAAGGAGCTGCCTCAACCATTTCATCCGGACAGGTATGCCAACGTCACGGAACGTCGAAATGACGGCTCAAGGCGTTATCCGCTTGAGTTTAAAAATAAAACAAAGACGTACTTTATATCGTCGAAATTTAAAAAGAGGTTTGTTCATTCTAAACCAAAAAGAAAACGTCGAGTGCGATAAGGCCGCTAATTAAATGTTTTTTTCCTATTATAAGGTGTGCCTTTTAACCTTGGTCTCTAGAGCTTTAGCGTTCGAGAACACAATATCTAGTTTTGTGAGTGCAATGTCATGTGGCTGGGCTACTCCTTACAGGATTAGAGTGTTGGCCTTTTTTCGATCAATGAATTAGCATTGCAAAGTAGTAATACTACCAACCTTTTAGAGACTCTATATGAAAGGTCTCTTTTAAATGCTTAAAAAGGCACTTGATTTATGCTGTGAGTGTGCACAATGTATCATACACAAAGAGCATTCAGCGTCGTCTCGTGGCCATCTGAACAACTGCGCGCTGTCTGTATTCGTCGTGTCACGTAGTCGCACGTGTTGACGATACGGCTGACAATATAGTTTCACGTCACTAACCATAGAATGCCGTATAATGTAAAACTTAAATCTATATATTTTGTATTGTACCGTCAATGTATTTCAGTGTTTGTTTTTAATCGAACGTATCATAATATGTAATTAGCCATTAGCTCTCGCCTACATCATCAGTTAATATTTACATCCTGTCTCGATTTATTTTTGTCTGCTTCAAGCAAACTCACAATAGTGCGATTTTTCTCACTCTGTTATATCAATGTTTTTGTGACACAAAATCTATAGTAGGTACCTAATCAATGTTTAGTTTCACAATTTTAAAGATAAAAGATAATACAATAGGTAAAGACATTATACCTACTACCGTAAATGAATTTGAACTTGCAATGTCCATGACAATAGGTCCTTTAGCCAAGCCTGCACTTATATGTTAGGACCAATTTTCAAACTACACACAACAAGAAATATTATTTATTACCATCACCACCATGTATTTTTGTACAAAAATACATGTTTAAGTGTGGTCACGATGAGATCTCATTTATTATTGTAATCACGTAGTGAAAAATCAAAACCTCATTAAGCTCAGCTAAGATAGAATCTAACAGCGGCGCCTTATTAACATAAACCGTTTATGATAGAAAGAACGACGCTATGATTATACAAGGGTGAAAAGTCAAAATACATTTTGGTAACGAGGGTCCCAGCCCCTGCAATTACTGGTTTTATAAAATGATAATTATGACCTATATTTTACTCGTTGGAGAAAATTTGAAAACAATCGGCCGTTTCCATGGTGAGAATCAATAGTAACGCACCCTGTATAGGTATACTTAGTATACAACCGGACTTCTGTTAAGTAGGTTCTTATTTCCGGGGTTGAAATCTCCATGGTTATCCTTCACCCTTGAGTGTAAGGAGGGGTCTGTCAGAGTCATACTGACGTCGGAGGCTGCGGGCGGGGTATTATTTCGTTGCTTCTGATGACTTTTTAATCTGGTAACGAAAATACAGTAGATGATAAAATGAAAAGAAACTCGACAGTTGACCGTTTAAACCATCGATTTCATTATTTTTCCTCTCTGGTTTGGATCGTCAAGATAAACTGCCACAGAGCAGGAAGCAAAGCACTCGATCACTGTGTGGAAAAATCCATCGAATTTATGATAACTCGATATACGGCTGCTAGGACCAAAAACTTCCGAATATGGAAAGTGAGCATAAAATATAAATAACTTTCGTCTTTTAGATATCAATAAACACGGCCGGGAAAAGTTGGCGAACCGTTTTGTGATTATGCCTGGAGAGGTTTCTGATGTTTGTTTGTTTTTGATGGTGATTTTCCTTATTCTTGCACACATTAGGTATACTTACGTAAGTAAGGTAACTTTGTCTGTCAACTATGAAATAGGTTATTAATAGCTATATTCGCAAGTAAGTAGCGTAAATCATTAAAACATTCAAGGTCTAAAGACTAGTTAGTCGCGTGTCCCAATTCTTTTAATCATTACATAGTACAAAACAAAGTAGCTGTCTGTCCCTATGTATGCTTAAATCTTTAAAACTACGCAACGGATTTTGATGCGGTTTTTTTAATAGATAGAGTGATTCAAGAGGAAGATTTATATGTATAATAAATGCATAATATATCTAATATCATCATTGCACACGTGCGAAGCTTGAGCGGGTCAATAGTGAATAATAAACAAAATCTTGCTTGCCTACTGCATCAATCGAAATAAGGACTTTTTTACATTTCTATTGAAAAAAAAGAATCTCTAAAATTTTATTACGTAAGATGCTTTGAAATAAGATGTCGAGCCTTAAAGAACCTCGGAGGTTGTAATACGAAATGTGTAAATAAGATTATTGCGATGTTATTTATCAAAACAAATTAGACACACAAAGTTGAAAGTCACCGGAAAATACTTTCTGATGTTGTTAATACGAAACAAGCTCTTTGGTCCTTTTTTTACGGTAAACCACAAGACCGAGAATTCAAGTAAAAAATAACTTCAGTAACGTTTTTAAGAGAGAAACAAAGGCTTTATTCCAGCGTAAACATGCGCTTTGTGTTTGTCTGTAAACATAAAGAGATACATTGTTGTTAGAAAATTACAAAATATTAAATTACCCTAATTAATACTTATTCTATGGGCGAAAGTTAGTAAGTATCTACATAAGTGTACGAACGGCTGGACGAACGTGGATAAAATTTGTATCACCGGTAGACTATGTTCGGAAGTTGCGCGTAGGATACTAGTATCTCGCGAATTTATGTTTCCTTGGGGTATTTTCTACTTTCCCGCGGGAAAAGCCTTTAACAGCAACTAGTGAGTATAGAAATGACTTCAATTTTAAGTAACAACAAGTATTACGCCAGAAATCAGAACCGTTTATTTCAAATAGGTCACTTTTGAAATGCACGTTCCAAAGCGTAAATCTCAATAAATAAGAACATGTAAGAAACTCCATGGACATTCTTTTTATATCTTGAGTTACTTAAATCTTAGTGTACATAATGTATGTACAAAAACTAAATACACCTAAGTAGGTGTCGAAGCACTCCACCACATCGCTGTCAAGTGGGCACGCCGCCGCCGGATACGTGCCCAGAAGACTGGCAGCATTGCCATTCAATGTGGCAATACTAATTCTATGGGCAAAGAACGAGTCAACTCTCTGGTCTCGCAAAATGTCGATCAGTTGGCGAGACATATCTTTGTAAAAATGACGTGCATTCAGACGCCGTGACCCAGGCGTTTCTTTGTGTGATAAAATATTTTGAAACCCTCCTGACCTAGTCCTGAATGAGAAAATTTATAATTGTTGCTTTTGCAATATAAGTATTCATCATTTTTCTAATTTTAAATACCCACCTGTAAAAAAATTAATATGGCAAGTTAAGTTGGTAATAGAAATAATATAAAAAAAACGAAAAAAAATCTACTGACTTCTGAAATTAGTTATTTTTTTATATTTTTTATTTTAGGGTCGGTTGTACTGACTTTTGGTATTTTTTTTTTATATTCTTTACTATTGACAACCTCACATGTCTCTATGGAACCAATTTGGGAGTACAATGTTTCAATCAATTTTTTTTTTTAATCAAAATCTATCCACAAATGATCGAGACATCGGTGAACATACATGAAAAAAATAAAAACAGCCAACAGAACCTCCTCATTTTCAAAGTCAGTTAAAAATAGAATATTATTTTTTGAGAGAATATAAAATATCTGCAAGATTTTTCTCTTCAGTGAAGTTGCAAAACCAGGTAAAGGAAAACCAAAAACGTAAACAAACAAACAAGTATATTATACGCGTGTGCCCATTCATGCTGTCACTCAGAGTTATCTCAGATGATCGAGATACAGCAGCACAATGCAGGAATACATCGGTGTATTGTGTCCATTGTGACGGATATAAGTGGAGCCACTGGGAGGGACACACCACGCTGGGCCATTGTGGGGACGACGCCACGGCGACCAAGAAGTAGGATGTTGCGTAAAATGGAGTATTTGTGTCAACAAGGTAAATCGACACTGGTTTTGACAGTCATAATATTTATGAAGGAGATTAGACTAACCCACCACGCTTCTGATTTTGATGGGTGATTATCGAGAGGCCACGATGAGTATTTGTACATAAATTAAACTGTACCACAGCTCTATGCAATTTATTACTAAACGCAAAATACGCCATGCAGTGGACACTTGATTATCTGATGCGGAAAATTGCCGTTTGGGCAGACATAACCAATATTTTGTGGCTAGTCCATTTGATTGCCAATAATGGTCCAATGTGGTCATAATAGTGGGGTAATTAGCCAGTTTAGGTTAGTCAAAAGGCATAGTTTATTACGTATTTTAAATGAATAGTAATTTCGTGTAATACTGTTAGCTAAATCAAGCACTATTAGTCCTAAATTTTCCAGAGAACAGCAATTCAATTATTCTAATAAATCTTGAGTGGAATAACATTACGAGTCTTAGTAATAATTTCAGATTTATAATTTGCATATACATTGTATTTATATTTGTATTTCGGGCTAAAGCGCGTAATTTGTGTACTTTGTACATACACGTTTACAAGAATTTTGATTTTAACCTTGTTTCAGAATATATCTGTAACTATGAAATAATATACCTAAAATCAATTCTTTCAACATCATCATTTCAGTCGACAGAGGTCCACTGGATAACCCTTCCTCTTGCGTCTTGCATCCATCGGATTCTCGCCACCTTTACTACGTCATTAATTGTTTGCACTAAAAACGTTTAGTAATCTTTTTTCTTTAGACTCTTGAGCCCTAACCGAACGCCGGCGGCGCACACCTATTGTATTTCTATTATGTATCTAATTACGATATTCAAAAGATTAAAGCCAAATAATCCAACTCATTCGTCGACCGTTTTAACAAAAGGTCTCCCCATATATCTCAGACAAGATGTTGTCTGCAAATATTTTGCTACAAATTAGGATGAATAACGTTTATCGCATAGTTTGCGGTGGGCTAGGCAGCCATTAATTCCTGTCTAGCGGCTAGACGGTATCTCCAGGTCTACCTGGCTAATGACTAGACTAGACGAATGCTTCACTGTCGAACTGCGAAGTGAATTAATACGCTTAGCTCTAGAGGGGTTACATGCCTTTGTCCGACTTCTAAAGGTAATCGCCAATAAATAGTTACAAGGAGACTAACAAAACTTATCAGCTGTTTAATTAAGATGAGGATCGGGCATGACGAGATCAGCTTGTAAACAAGTAGGAGGTCTGTAGTAGATCAATTCTTCTGAGCTCTGTAGGTACTTTTAGCGCAAGCATTACTGGGAAAATTTTAAAACACTAGGCTCAGAATTACCCGCGTCCATTAGTCTGCATCCACAATCTGGGCTTATCTGCCGTGAGAGCTGGATGCTTTTAGTGTCATTATAGTCTAGTAAGCTACCTAAGTAAACCTCTTACCTCTTGCCTTATTATTATAAATGTTAGACCTTTAACTCCCTTCACTCTAAGATATATTCTGCGTTACCTCGTCCGGGGTCCCGCGGTCCACATTAAGGGTCCGAACAAATGAGATCTCCTAAGACCGGCCATGATTGAGGTCCGGACGGCCAGGCGGGAGGGACAGCCGACACAAAAGGAGACGGATTTAGGGGACGAACGGAAATATTATCATTACGTTATGATTGTACCCCGTCCTTTGTGTGGATTTTCAATGTGAATGATACCATGTAATAGGTGGTGATGTTAGGTAACGAAGTAGAAAGGGTTTGCGTACTATCGCGATGTCAAGTATGAAATATAACGTTTTAGGGTTCCGAAGTCTGAATGAAAAATTCTGCGATCTTGATTTTTTATATAAAACTTTTTTTTATATAATGCATCTGTTACATTGTCTCTCCACCTTGATTAACTAGTAGAGAGTGCCTAAAGCATTATGTTCGCCCATTTACGTTTGTGCTGAGAGAATTTTTTGTAGGAATATTAGCAATGAAGCAAGTATCTTGTTATAATCATGTAATTTATTCATTAAAATGTCGGACTGTTACAATTATAGCACCTTGGCCCTCTTCTTGACTTGGATTGTTGTGGCTGATGATTTTTCTTCATTTTAGAGTTTGCATATAAAGCAGTATTGGTATCTGCTGTTCTGACTTCTTGTATAAGTTTAGTTTTGATAAGATCGGCACTAATCTTCGCGCCAGAGCTCTCAAGTCCCATAATCATTGGAGCGTAGATGTCAGGCAGACCTGCCAGCATTAGGGTGCCCAGCCACTCATCGTTGACTTCAAAACCTATATTACGTAGCTTATGTGCCGTGGTCATTATTTTGTTAATGTATGACTCCACATTTCCGCTAGATTCCAGAGTAGTATTCACTAAATCTTTCAATAGCCCAACTCTTCGCGTCAATCCGTTGTCGTCAAATGCTCTTTGTAGATTATCCCACAATTCTTTGGCAGTATTGCAATTCTGTACATGTACATAGTTTTGGGGATCTAACAACAATATTAACTTGGACCTCGCTTTGATATCCTTACTTGAATCTATAGGTAAGTCAGTCTTTGGCTCTATACAATGCCACAAGTCTTCGTGTTCTAGATATGTTTTGACACTGAACTTCCATGTCGCAAAGTTTTCCCGTCCGATCAATTTATCGAGATTAAACATGTGATGCGACGAACTCATTTTTGTACTTCTGAAATGTAACTCGCCGGCCGGTCACTTGCACGTGTATAACCTCCAAAGTGTTCCAGTACACGTACACCAATAAGTACTGATAAATTCTGCACGATTATGTTCACTGATACTTGCCGATCAACCACGCTCTGCTACCATGTAGGAATATTAGCAATGAAGCAAGTATTTTGTTATAATCATGTAATTTATTACTATTGACAGACTATTACAATGCAGTTTTTGTAAGGGAAGAGAGAGTAGCGCCGCGCAGCGGCAAAAATGCGTAAACATTACAATGCGTTCAATATCACAAATGTATCTATGGTTGCGTTCAATTCCTAACATTTTTAAGAAACAAAAAATATATAAAACTAATTTCTGCTTTCTAAGTTTATGGTTAGTAAAGTTAATACTATTTTTATAATACTAGTAATTCTTAACTATATAAGGAATTTCAAACATATACATGAAAATTGTACTTCAGTAAAAAATTTAGCTGTCTTATATACTGGCTTTTAAAATACTTTATCACTTTTACTCCATTATACAATCGTAATTGACCAACTAAAGTGAAGCGCGCAACAACCCGCATCACTGATATTTCTGGGAACACAGCACTGCATTGCTGACATATCAGGCAACCGCCGCATCACTTACGATAAATATTTTAACTTCCATGCGGTTGTGGCGCCGCACCACATATGATATCCTGTCCTCACAACTACCCACAGATGTGCGCGCGGACTTCACTCGGACCTCAAGATGCGGCCAGTGCGGGAGGCACTGGCCGCATCGTGCACATCCCCGCAATGAATTGCTGATACAAAGTATTCGTTTTATATGTATTGCCAATCTATTTGATATGTGATCGGAGTTCCCGGAACTACGTTTTTAATGGTTGTAAAGCGGAGTTGTAGTGCACTGGAGACCGGTATGAAAAAGTGATGAAAAGAAAAATGATGTGTAGAGCGAAACTACAAAATGTTGTGAATCGAAATTCGTTTTACGTGTAAAATTGTCTTTTTTCTTGACTGTTATGATGGGTGAAGCAGAAGCGTGTCTACACTATCCTTTTGCTAGCTATGTTTCAGTAAGTGTCTAGTCATAGTTGGCACAAGTAAACTAATTGCCTTCGATCGAATAGGTACAACACAACTTTAAGGCTGCTACTAAGCATCATTTCCGATGAAAAACGTGGTAACACTTTATCTGACCCTTGATTGAACTCTTAAGTCTTTATACGTATCAGTGCTTGAAGAATCTACTAAACAACTACCAACAAAGCAGGCTGTCCTGAGAATAAAAAAAATACAGCTAGGGTATTTTCCAAGAACTTAATTCAAAAATAATTATTATTAAGGCTAAAATTAAATGTCTCAAGTGGGTACCGAAATAAAGTCGATCTAATTAGGGCACGAAATAAGATACCTGCGAGCAATAGAATTACTGAAGCTGCGAGGAAAATTATGTGTTAGTAGGTAATTAAATTCACTAAGCGTCATTATGTCGCCAACGCGCAACATTATGTTAATAATAGCGAAGAGAAGTCCAAAAATAGATGAAAATGAGTATGTATAACTTTGAAAATTGTTTAGAACTCAAGTTTATTAAATGACTGAAAATAAATTCTATCTTGAAAAGATACCTTAAAGAAACTCCAAACAGGATTGCTGAAACGAGTCAGCGTAGCTCTGAAATGCAAATAGGAACTAAAGGAACTTGATGGAATTTTAGCCGATAATCAGACTTTAGCTGTTTTCCACCCAAAAAAGATTTTTTTGTCGATTTTAAAACCAATGAAAAGCGGTGTATGTATGCTTATTATTGTTTAAACTATTAAACCCCGAGCGAATGCCGGCGTTCACACACCTATAGTATTCTAATTATATTTCTTCTATTTTGTCTCTAATTACGGTATTCGAAAAGTTAATCTACACTAATCTACATCTACACTAATATAATAAAGAGGTAAGGTTTGTTTTTTTGTTTTTATGTTTTTTTGTTTGTAGGGGGTAATCTCTGGAACCACTGGTCCAATTGGAAAAATTTTAGCAACAATAGAAAGCTACTTTACTCCTGAGTGACATAGGCTATATTTTATGTACGCGGGCGAAGCTGCTGACAAAAGCTAGTCAGTGTATATTAGTTAGTTCGTTCGTCGGTTAGGTGTTCCTAACGTATTCATATACACAAAGTGCCACTTGCTATAAAGTTATGACAAGAGTTTTAACTCGCTACAGTTTACGATGCTGTTGCCTTTTCTCGATACTATTACACCTATGTTTAACGATTTGTTGTTCAATTACACGATTCTCTAAGAGAGATAAAGGAAGAATTTACTTGTATAATATAATACATTGTTTCTTTAAACAATTCGTCGCAAGGGAAGTATGATAAATTGGAGCAATGTGTCGTTGTTAGCATAGTTTGAGGGTAGCTCCACTTGACACGCTTGCTGAATTGTTATTACATGTGATACGATGTGAGAAGGGTGTGCAAACAGGTGAAAAGCGACAAATATTTTTTTTTATTAGATTGGGTTGGTATTATTCAAAAACTTACTACAAAACAAACCTACTTTATACTAAGTTACACATAGATACGAGTACAAGTTATAATAGTTTTTTTGTTACTGAACGGCCTAGATTTGGCTTGAGGTCTACCTTCGTCGATCAAAGAGTCAAGTTTTTTTCTCTAAAGTAAACTTGCTCCAAACTTAAAACAATTCCAGGCATAGCAAAACTTTAATAGCCTTCTGTATCTTTATACAGGGTGTCATTGACTACCACAAACGAATACCATGGATCCAGTACATGATTCTAGACCCGCCAGTGGAGGAATTTTGTTTTCTTATATCTATCGTTTTTTAAATTTAACTGTATAAAAACGTTATTTTAACATATTTTTTGCGAAAAAAATGAATGAATGTTGAAATACACATTTCAAAATAAAAATGTCGGTGATTTTTTACTTTTTGTAATTTTTTTTTTTCTAAAAATATCGTTGGGGTAGGTTAGAATAACGATTTTATAAAAATTAAAAACCAAAAATTTTTTTTTTCAAAAATTTGTAACCTTCAATGACACCTTGTATATAACTCGATCCACACAACTCCAATCGCGTCAATTTATCGCGCGATACCGTACAGCCGCGCGTCGGCGCGCACGCTCGTTCGCGAGCGCTCCTATTAGCAGCCTCGCAGCGTCCTATTACCGGACAAAGGCGCGACTAATTCGCGCGGTAATTACGCCGCGCCGCTAGATATTATGTCGCGCCCGTTTTACGCTACTCGCACGTGTTATGTGAATCAGCTGTATGAAGTAATCGTGAAGTCAGGTGTGAAGTTGAGCAAGAGGGAATAGGGAGCAGTCACCTCCTGCTACAAAACGGTAGTAAGAGTGAAGCAGGAGACGGACAGTGTAAGGAAAAGGAGCGGTCCTGGAACGTCAAAGGTAAAGAAAGAAAAAAAGGTAAAAAAAGAGATCAGTCTTTTGATGATTTCCCACCAAAAAAATTTCGATGTTGATCGATTAAGATAATTATTTGTATCATATGATGACACAAAATATTCGTATATTATATTATGCCAATATTTTTTTACTTCTAAATCAATATAAATATTTTTTTATAAATTCATGTTTTTCGCGACGCTTTAATCCTAAAACCTGGCATGGTGACCTACCCTAGCATAAAACAGCTGTACAGACGGAGATATTAACGCTTTTTTCAACGAAAGTAACTTAATTTTCCCTATATGCGAAGTGTGTTTAATTGTGTTAAATAAATAACATGTCCATTACGTGTGGATGTACTAATAAGCATTAGACACACTCTTCATATTTAACGTCTATGACAATTTCAATTTGCAATTTAACATTACGCTTCGACCCATTGAACTATAACTTCTATCACTCTGATATACAGTCGGATATCGTTTGTAACACATCTGGTCAGTAAGCTACTCATAATGTGAACTGGTTACGAGGTGCACAAACATTGTAATGAAGTTTCATGCACAGAACAACATTTTCACTTGGCATGCTATACATTGCTGCTTATACAAGGGGCTGGTGTTAATGCACTCAGCATCGAGTGGCCACGGCGCCAACTAATGAACATTATCGTTAGTTCCGCTGCAAATTGCTTTAATAATACAGGTCAGGTCGGACTTGACGGCAAATTAGCCGTTTGTCCGGCTTTATGATGCATAGAGAACGGACATACGGTCTTGGTACATTGCCAACTGTATTTTCCTATTGGCTGAACGGCAGCAGTCCCCAATGAACGGTATTTGGCAGCGGTTTTTATGGAGGTAAACGATACAGCTGGAAGATTGTATGCGTTTGTAAAAATGTGAATGCGGACATCGGGTTTGGTTTTGATTTCCCTAACGGGACACTAGCCTGTGGACTCGTCGAAATGGAAAAATCAAAACGCCAAACTCCACACTCAGTCGAAAATAAAACTTTGTTGCCAATTTGATTTTAAAGGAACCAGGGCTTTGTTAGGCTTTCCGAGGAGAGAAATTAGCTAATCACGTAAAAATCCGTAAAAGGGTTAAGAAATCTTTTGGCAAAACATTTATTCTGTATCTGTGAACGCGACTTTAATGTTTCAGTTTGCAAACAGTACAGCAAATAGAATTACGCTTATGTACGCTTTTACTTAGTACTACATCTCCGAGATAAAATCTCACTCTGTTTGTTCGTAATTACTAACTATCCGTAATAAATTATGCGGGTGCCAAACTGTGTCAACATAACAAACACGGGACTCGTTTTGTGTACCTACTTAATAATGTAACATTACACTTTGACCACCAATTAGTCTGCCTTATAAAGTAATTATGAAAATATTCTTCTTCGATGTATGTGCCTGAGATATCATTGTTATACTTAAAAGCAAATAATTTTAGTTTATTATCAACACACTTTCCTAAATAAACTTCTCAAACATTTCTATTTAGCCACTTCAATATTTTACGGGTAATTTCTTCTCAATCTAAATAATTACACTGACAACGAGGTGTATCAAATTATTATTTTAACAAACAGTTCGTGATAAAATAAAATACAAAGTTAATAAACTGAAATTGGATTTCATTATATTCGGTATAAAAGAGGCGGTATATTTATTGGATTATAAACAAACACGTGTAGAACAAACAATCGCGGCACGTGATGTGAATGCTCGGCGACCGCGCGGCACATCACTAGCTCTGTTTAAACTCATTATAAACTATAAATTGGGTGGCGAGTGGCGAGCGGCCGCTGATCGATGGCGGCCGCCGCTCACACCGCGCCGAGCTCTCGTAAATATTTAACGTTATTTCTCCGCACCTCGTATATTATACAACGTTTACATTATTATTTATTAGATTTGCTTTCGGTGTGCGGGCGAGATTCGTCAGTTGATAGATTGGATTTTTAGCTGCGTATCTGTTTTCGATTCAGTATGTTTTGTTTGTGTAGGTGGTAGAATTCAAGCTTATCATCACTCGCTAATAAATACATTGGTATTAAAGCTATTGATTTGTGTGGATTACCTTTAATAAAACGTTTTAGTATAAACAAAGTGTTGTAGCGCGCGAGTTTGAAAATTCCCGCCACAGCGCCGCGGCTGACAGTGTGAACCCCGCGGCATCAAGTGGCAATATGGCCGAACGACGCGAGCACGCGAGACGAACACGCCTGCCAGCGCGTTATAGAGATTAGTTTCTTTTATTGTTTTTTAATTGTCATTAAAACAGTAAATGTTAAATGTAGTTCTACTAAACTGGCTGCCCAAGCGCGGGCCTGTGTGTGTCAGTTACGCTAGTGAAAAGTGAAATACGTACACACAGTGCGCGACCCACGCCTACGATTGCCCACGATGACGCGTACACGACGTCAATCACGTCGGCAATCCGACTATGAAGATGCCGGCGAAGAAACTGCAGAAATACCTTCCGCACAGCCGGCGGCGAGGTCAAGCTTCACCCCCGACGACATGGCGTCCATCATGACGGCGCTACAGCAATCTCAAACCGCAGCATTCGAACGCCTACTAGAACGTGTCCTCGAGCACGAAACTCGTCGCGAGTCATTGTCTTCGACGTTAGCGGCGGCGCCTACGCCGGCCGCGGCGCCTGCGCCCGCTCTCCTTCCCGGAAACTTTGCCAAGTGTACGGCGCGGTACAGCGGAGCGCCTGACGACTCGCTCGACGGTTTCATCGACGCCATGGAATCTTATAAGGATTGTGCCTACGTAAGTGACGATAACGCACTACGAGGTTTATCAATGCTGTTAACTGGAGATGCAGCAGTCTGGTGGCAGGGAATAAAGTCCACCATCAGCTCCTGGAGCGAGGCCGTGACGTCATTGCGAAGCGCCTTTGGTGACACTCGCCCTCCTCACCGAATATATCGAGAATTATTTAACATGTCACAAGGTCGAGAAAAAACCGAAATATTCGTCGCTAAAGCCCGAACTATGTTCGCCAGACTCCCTGTCGGCGATCTCAGCACCAAGGTACAGTTAGATATGGTCTACGGACTACTACACCATCGTGTCCGCGAACGCCTACGCCGTGATGAGTTCTCGTCATACGAAACGCTTCTACACAAGGCGAGACAAATCGAAGACGCATCTGATGAAGTCCGAAATGACTATCGTCAACGCCCTAGGACGCCTCAACGTTCAGCCGTCCTCGCGGGCGAAGCATCCCAAAGGAAGACAACGCCACGAGAGTCGCGCAGGGAGACTGCGTCGAACGCCACCGGCCCGACGAGCAAGGACGGCGTCGCGCCTGGCAACAGCACCGGGTCCACTGCGAGTTCTGCGAGCGACGCTGCTTCGTCTTCAAAGAGGAAATTCTGTTCATTTTGCAAACGCCATGGACATAACCGTGATAATTGTTTTAAGTTAAAATCAAATGATAATGTACAAGAAAGTGATAAGATACCAATATGTTATGGATGTAATACAAAAGGTGTAACTAGATCACAATGTTCAAAATGTAACGCTGACCATTATGCCATTGATGTCATGGGGTTCTCCGAATCTTACAGTAGTAATCAGGTACAATTTTCCTTAGATAACTTTCATAACAATAATATTCTTTTATCACGAAGTAGGGTGACCACAACTTTAAATGATAGTGTGTCCATGAATGATTCAGGACACTTTTCTTTAGATAATGTTTTTGATGACAATAATATTTCTTCATCACCAAGTAGGGTGACCACAACCTTAGATGGTAGTGTGACCATAAACGGTCAGGGACAATTTTCTTTAGATGATACTTTTGATAATGGCATTGTTTCTCCACCAAGTAGAGCGAACTTGAGGAATGAAGATAGGTTAACTGTGGGTAATACGGGACAATTTTCCACAGTCAATATTGCTGGTAAGAAAGGTTCCTGGAGTCACTCTGTTGAGCACCAGGCTAGGTTAAGGCCAACTTTAAGTGTTCAGATTTTAGGAGTCCGAGGAAAAGGTTTATTGGATTCAGGCGCTAAGAGCAGTGTTGCCGGCGCCCTGCTACACAAGCTGCTGCTGGCGCATCAGCATCCATGCGAGGAGGCGACCCGACGGGTAAGACTTGCTGATGGCTCCACCCGTACTCGGCAAGTTCTACTTACCACTTTGGAAGTAAGGATAACCCCGGAAAGGTCAGTAAAACTTCAGTTTACTATCTTCCCTGATGCAGAAAATAATGAAACTTTGCTTGGAATGGATTTCTTGGTGGCAGCTGGCATTGTGCTTGATTTTGCTTCTTCAACCTGGCACTTCGCAGGTGAGCATGTTTTTTATGATATTGAGTATGAACATTTAAGGCCATACACCAATGTATTTGCTGCTGACCTTTTACGTTATGATGAAGGACTTATGTTGTGTCCTGAACAAAGACAGGTGCTGTCTGATTTGCTGCAGCAAAACAGTGATGTTTTTGCAGAACAGGGGAAGCCAACGCCATACGCAGAGCACCACATCGACACTGGCGACCATCCTCCAATATCAGTTCCACCATATAGACTCACACCTGCTAAAAAGGAGCTTATGAAGGCTGAGTTGGAGAAGATGCTCACAGAGGGCGTGATAGAGGAATGCGAGTCAGCTTGGACTTCTCCTGCTGTACTAGTGCCTAAGAAAGATGGCAAGGTAAGATTCTGCGTTGATTATCGCAAGTTAAACGCGATAACAAAGACTGATGCTTACCCTATGCCGCTCATTGATGACTTAGTCCAATCGACTAAGCGCAACTGCTTCATGTCCACCCTCGATTTGAGGAGTGGCTTCTGGCAGGTTGTGATGAAAGAAAGCGATAAAGATAAAACAGCTTTTCAAACACCTTTTGGAACTTACCGCTTTACCCGCATGCCGTTTGGGCTTAAAAACGCGCCTTCGACGTTCCAGCGGCTTATTGATAAGCTTCGCTCGTCGTTGAACCGCGATTTCACAGAAATAGAGGGTGAGAATGTTACGTTATTGGCTTATCAGGACGATTTGCTTCTAATTACTGAAACTTATGTAGGTCACATAGCAGCTCTGCAAGCCGTTTTTGAGAAGCTGCGCGCTTTCGGTTTGAGGGCAAATCGTGAAAAGTGTGTCTTTTGTAGGAAACAGGTAAAGTACCTTGGACATGTGATCACACAGGATGGCGTGTCTCCTGATTATGACAAGGTGCAGGCTATAGTGGACATGAAGCCACCACAAAATCTTAAGCAGTTAAGAACCTATCTGCAGACGTGTTCCTGGTTCCGTAAGTTTGTGCCTAACTTCTCTGCTATTGCTGAGCCACTAACGCGCCTAACTAAAAAGAACCAAACATGGGTCTGGGAGGCGGAACAAGCAACCGCCTATGAAGAGCTAAAGCAACGCCTCACTTCTGCACCTATTTTGGTTCAGGCGGACTATTCTCAGCCGTTTGTACTCAGAACGGACGCTAGCAATTATGCGTTAGGTGCGGTTCTTCTGCAAGGTGAGGGCGTAGAAGAAAGGCCCATTGAGTACGCAAGCCGTCTGTTAAACCCTGCAGAGAAAAATTACAGCACCACGGAACGGGAAGCTCTGGCAGTGGTTTGGGCAGTGGAGCGCTTTAGAGGGTATATCGACGGACACGAAGTAATAGTTAGAAGCGACCATCAGCCGTTGAAGTGGTTGCTTACGGTTAAATCACCCTCGGGTAGGTTGGTCCGCTGGGCACTCAAGCTTCAGTCGTTTAACATTACCTATCAGTATACACCTGGCAAGGCCAACGTAGTTGCAGACACGTTGAGCCGTCCTCCGTGTTCCAAGGAAGATGGTACGGAAGAGGAACATAGTTTGTGTCATGTTGTCATAAATTTGCCGTCCACCAGCCCAGCTGACCTACGAGCTGCACAAGCTGCCGATACGGAATTATACAAAATAATACAGGATTTGGAGAATCCCGATGAACTAACCAGTAGTCGATGGTTGGAGAGAGGGTATGTAATGTTTCACGGTGTTCTTTATAGATATGACCCTGATTCTGATGCAGAAGATGCGCAGTTGGTAGTGCCGAGCTCTATGTGGGATGAAATTCTAAAGGAGTTTCACGATTCCCCCACCGCTGGACATCAGGGAGTAGAACGGACCCTCCATCGACTAAAAGAGAAGTATTATTTCCCAGGCATGCGTAGGTATGTTACAGAATACCTAAAGAAATGCGTAGATTGTCTTCGTTACAAGCCGTCAAACCAAAAACCCACGGGTTTATTACAAACTCCTATTTTACAACAGCGAGGTGAAGTTCTCGCTATCGACTTATTTGGTCCGCTTCCAACTGGAGACCAGGGGGAGCGTTGGATATTTCTAATAGAGGATGTAGCTACAAGGTGGGTAGAACTTTTTCCACTCGTTGATGCTACCGCGGAGGCTTGCTCTCGCGTCCTCCTAGAAGAATACTTTCTCCGATACGGATTGCCTCGGCGTGTCATTTCAGACAACGGTACGCAATTCGTGTCTGCTGTCATGCAGCAATGCATGCACTTGATGGGCGTCAAGCAGGAGCTCATACCGTTGTACCACCCTGAGGCCAATCCCGCGGAAAGAAAGAATCGGGACCTTAAGGTACAGCTGTCCATGCTAGTTCAAACAAGCCACACCGATTGGCCAAAGCACTTGGCAAGTGTTAGATTTGCCATGAACAGCGCCGTGTGCTCCACTACTGGTAAGACCCCCGCTTATTTGACTTTCGCACGAGAGTTGCGAACCCCGTTTGATGTAAACAGTGATCTCCGCAGTATCCTGGACAAGGAAAACTTCGTTCCTCAAGTCACGCCCTACTTGCGTTCATTCATTTCATCTCTCTCAGAGATTAGGGAACGTGCAGAGAAATGTCAGGACATTCGCAAAAAGGTAGCTGATGACTCTCGCCAGAAAGAACCGAAAATTAGTGTAGGGGATTTGGTTTTGTTAAAGTCACACCATCTGAGTAATGCATCTAAGGGTATCACACGGAAATTCATGCCTAGGCGGGACGGCCCTTATCGTGTTCGGCAGATCGTCAGTCCTACAACCTTCGTTCTTGCCGATCTCGCGAATAACGTTATAGGGAAATATCATAGCACGGACATAACTTTATTGACTAATCCTGTAGGTATAGCAACACCGGTTATGCCGAAAAGACGCAGAGGACGTCCGCGCGACCGTGAGCTAAGTCCCAAGTTGGACTCGGGGCGCGATACCAACTTGGAGGGGGAGTGTGTAGCGCGCGAGTTTGAAAATTCCCGCCACAGCGCCGCGGCTGACAGTGTGAACCCCGCGGCATCAAGTGGCAATATGGCCGAACGACGCGAGCACGCGAGACGAACACGCCTGCCAGCGCGTTATAGAGATTAGTTTCTTTTATTGTTTTTTAATTGTCATTAAAACAGTAAATGTTAAATGTAGTTTTACTAAAGTGTGTATTTTATATCCAAACATTGAGCCTATTTGAAGTTACATTTTACGTGTATAAAATCAACAAAGATTCGCGTGTTGGTGTGACTAAACCCAACATATGAATGTGAAACACGGCGCGTATAATGAACAGAACGCAATGGACGTGACAATTAGAGATCGCTGTACACAAACCACAAAAGGTTCGCACAATCGACGCCAACAATAACAAACATTAACATGACGACGATACTTTGAGGTAAATAGGTTGTAAAAAGCCAAATTAGCAATTTTACAGAAGAAAGTTATTTTTTTTGTAATGTAAAATAGTATTTTTTTAATACAATCTTTTAACAATTTTCATTCATCTTATAGTTATTTTTCTTAATTGTTAAGCGCTCCGTACCTTGACTAAACGACCCACTCTGTTCCTTTTTAGCCTTCATATCGGGCCTTTCTTTCAGAAACTAGTCCAAGCTTCAGCCCTGCAGTTGGGCCTCTATTTTTGCTGACGGAATCCCGGCGGCGTCTAGGGCGTGAGCGCCGTTGTCTTACGCAGTCAGCCTCCTCCTTTGTTAGAATTACTGCTACGCAGTAGGAAGCGACCGCCTGCCACTCTTCCACTCGATGCAGGCGCATTATCTCGCGCTATAATCTACATTCAAAGTAGTGGACGTTTACCTGGGACCAACAATCCAGATTGAATTCCAGTTGAATCCACTTTGAGAAAAAAGTCAATCATCATTTCCAATTCGGTTGGGCAGCATTCAGGAAGCTCCGTGGTGTCATCTCGTCGAATGTCCCACAAAGTGGAAACAAAAAAGAGGTTTGATGTAATCTATTGTATGCGAGATTTACAGGGCCTTTTGTTACGGTGTTAGGTCAGGCCTAGCCTCCAATAGGAGACGTTTTTCGGCTGAAATTAAGGCTCCGTCCGACTCTAATCATCTGTAATAACCCAGCTCGTAACCGCAGTCTCAGATCACACTTGTAAGGACAATTTTATTTCTGTGAGTGATCAAATAAATTGATAGACCGGTTTAAAACCAAAGGAGTCGTCCGGGATGTCACTTGCTTATAAAACTATACCATTTTTTTTTTCCTTTTTTTCAAATACATGTTTCAGTCTCTTGTGCGTTGTGAGCTATTCATAGTTTGTACCAATATTCTTTGGTTTTTTCTTGTTCCAAAATATTTTGTTATTTCAAAAAACATAACAAAAAATTTCCTCCAAGAAAGATTAAGACGAGGTTGTTTGTCTTGTCTACAATCATGTAATTTCTCGACAGATGAGCTCCGAGATTACAGTAAACGCTGACGACTGCTTATCTCCCTCAGGAGTCTGATCGTGGGCGTCGCGTGGGAGGGCTGTAGATAGTAGTATCACAAGTTGCTGCTGGGGTAGCTAGGCCTCCAGCTCTGCACACCCCCAGAACAAACTTGCGTGGGACGAACGGATATACGCCCCCACAAATTCTGAAATAACAGATATTTTAATAAAATAATATAATATATTCGTAATTTCACAAGCCTAGAGTTCTGTTCACCTCACAATTTAGAAAACGCGTGGGTGGCCCGAAAATACGCCCACACACAATTATGAGTTTTCAACAAGTCCTTTTGATAATAACAGGTAGATACAGAAAAAAAAAACTTAAAAAAATAATATCTGTGACACCCACGCTTGACTGATCGATACTGTGCCACGTTCCTAGAAAAACCAATAGCATATTTTGTAAGTCAGCAAACAGGTAAACAAGTACGAACATTTGTGTACCCATTATTCCTAGTAAGTAAATTCATGAAGCTGCGGCATACAATATTCAAACGATTCATGTAAAAAATACGAAGCAAATTATTCGTTTCTATTCAATTCATCGCTTGAACACCTGAAAATGATATCATCAATTTGGTATTTAAAACCCAATTCATAAAATTCCCTTTGAAACGTGTTCAAGGTAACTCGACGAGGTATGTACAGTATCCCACTTCAGTACTTTCAAATTCGATAATATCAGTTGATCTGCCATTCAAATATCATGTAAAACGATTCAGTTGAGCGCGGGACTGCCAATGAATGTCAATGGAATGACACGTGACATAACTAACGGTTTAAATATGTCGCTCCGAATTTCCTCAACGGTATTTAAATGGCATATGATTGAATGTAAACGTTGAAGATATTCTGCGCTGAATTATAAAGAAAAGAGTTCACGAGGATGTCCATTTCCTTAAGGTTACGGTCACTTCCTTCGATAGTATTATTTATTCATTTAGTTATAAAATATAATAGCGGCCTTAGGCATTTTCTACCAGTCAACCTTATTATCACTATTATTGCTTCCAAGAAGGAAGCCACTGCTTCTTATTCCCTCACACACCAGACCATGACCTAAACCAGAGACGGACTTCTCGACCGCCGATAGTTTCCAATGTGGTAGTGACCCGCAATAATAACACCCAGTCTACTCAGGACTGCTCAGTCTGTCCCAGCATCCTTAAAAATCTGTTGGGGCTATGACTCGTGCTGCCAGTGATAACGTGGGCTTGAGCATTGTAGCATAAAAAAAAGTTTTTTTTTACAATAAATGTATAAAAAAAATGTATAAAAAAGTCACATACATATGATATCCAGACCCGGAACACCTATCTGCAGGCCATATAAATATTTGTTCCGTTCCGGGATTGGACCCGCGACACAGCGCTGTAGTCAACAGTTTAACCACTGCGCCAACCGAGCCGTCAGTCACTCAAACAGTGTACATGCGCAGCCACAAACACTCTTGATGCACTGCAACATCATGGTAGCCCATCAGTTTTCTGATACTTGTTTTAAAAGCTACACGTGCAGAATGAAGGTAGTTAGTTATCCCCTTTCCAGGCGCTGTCACAGCGGCATTCTAAACAAAACTTTTAACAAGCAATTATTTATATTTTTTCACTTTCCTAAGCTTTGAAAACCCAAATTGTTTTCAGCTGAAATTTGCTTCCGTTAGGTACTTAATACAGTTTTCAAATGCTGTTTCTTGTTAATTTTTCCTTTGAGTTTTGCTTTAAAAAGAGGGATGAAGGTCGATGTTGTGTTCTAATAGAAGACAAAAACTTAGCTTTTGTATGATGACAAATAGTCGGCGACCTACTCGTAGTAGAGAAGACAATTACCCAGGGGATCAGGGTTTGCCTCATATTTTTTTTTATGATATTCTAGCAATAAAATCTATACCACCCAGTTAAACTAAAAGCTAGCAATCTTTAATCTTATAGCAATACTTGTTCCTCAGAATAAGCGACTTCAAAAGAAGCTCTACAGAGGTTTCTTTAAATATTCATCACAGAATATCGATTATGCGGTAACTATCTGTGTAACTGCTGCACTTAAAGCGCATATACTCTTTGACTAGTTTAGTAGTTTTCAAATAGAAAACGTAATAATCGTACTTAAACTTTAAATGGTTGATAACTATTACAATAAAATAAACAACTGTTTGAAGTTTGAATTCAAATTGTGTAGAGAGTTGAACTACCTAATATTTTCAATACGAATACTTAGCAACTTAACCAACGCTTATGGAAATCAGGGAATAGTTCGATAAAGACGATCAATATTTACAGCAATGTAAAGTTCCCACCTTTAATTTTCTCAAACGAATTCCGTATTTCACTTTAAGCAATAATAATTCAGCAAGTGTTTATCCTTGAAGTAAGTTCAAAGAGGCCCTTTCTATTGAACGACGAGTTTCAGAAAATCAACAGGAAAGTCACTAAGCGTTTGCGAAACGTTTCACTATGAAGACAAAGTAACTATAGAGATAAGTAGTAACAAGTATTTCTTGTGACGACCACTCATAAGTTGCGGAGTACTCAAGTTGAGGGCAAGTTTGTTCAGCGTCTGGCAAAACATAGCCGAGTGGGAGGAACGAACACAATGGAGAGTGTCGCGCGTCGCTCGGCGAGTCGACGACAATAGTTTCGGGAAGAGCTTAGGAAACTAGTTGGATTAGTGGTAATGGGTAGTTTTGTTAGGAATAGGTTCACGAATAGGCCAATAATCTGGCTAATGTACGGTAGTTATCGCCGGTTATTGACACCTGGGACAGCACTTAGGTTTCAGTATCTGTCTGTTACGTATTCTACAAACAGGAAAAACCATTTTACTAGACGGTAAAACTTGCATGGAAAAGTGCTTAAGTGATGTAGATGATATTATTAGTTAGTTTTCAATAACTTTCATTGTGATAATGATGAATGATTTGACTGTATCTATCGATGATACATATATTATTGTTTATTTATTAAATTATGTTAACAAACATGTCATAAAATATGTAGTGATTTATGATTGCACTTTCAGCCGCATAATAGTTTTATTATAGTCCATAGTTTACATTTATCTAACAGTTTGAACATTCCAGAAACACCAAAATTGATCATAAACTATGCTAGTTATCGGGTTCAGTAACGAAACTTTGACAATAGATATTATTATCGAACAGCCATAAGCTCGTAAAATATGAGAGATCAATCCGATTAGTGTAGATAGTTAATGTAATATGTTTGACAATTTGGTTTGATAGGCTATCAAACCGCGTGAGGTGGCGGTGTGACCGCGGCACCTGCTAGCGGTCACATTGTGCCACTGAACGATATTATACAGGTATGTTTTATTAGTAGAAATCATTGATATTGAGCTATAAATAAAATCACATTCTATCAAGAAAAAAAAGAGAAAAATATTTTACATTTTTATTAGTTTTCGACCGTTATTGTCAAAAGGTTTCTTTTATCTTTGTTCGGTTTGGAAATATTTTTTCTTTATAGTCACTATAGTTTTTTTTTTACAGTATTTGAATTGAGGCAGCCTCCTCAGTAAGTTGAAAATAAAAAAATCTCAGCTTCATTTTACAGTTATCACGCCCGATTTAATGGAAGTCAAATGAATAATGTGTGGGGACACATTATTCATTTGACTTGTAGATTCTTGAGATACAAACCTACACCAATTTTATATTACAAGATCCAATGAGATTTAATTTGTGAATAACTAAAACAGTCAATGAACTTGCTTCGAAGGATTGCCACCAACAAAAAATTCCGTAAGAGTTTTTTTTTTAAGACCACTTTTTTTGTGGTTGGGAAAATCATCGAATGACAAATCCAGCCCTTGAGCGGCGCAGGAGACAGTGTCAGACTTCTACTGACTAAACGACCCACCGTTCCTTCTTGCCTTAGTTCGAGGGGGCCCTGGAACTAAGGCAAGAAGGAACGATGTTCCGCTTTCGCATCAACCCTAATTTGAACACTTAATATCTTACCTTTCAAATTAATAATGAATGTGTGTCTACTAGTAATCTGAGCAAAATATTGCGAATTTATTTACTAATAATGTGTCTAGTCATATTTTATTGTAAGACATATTGTACAGTTGGTTTCGTTCTGCCCAAATAAATAAATAAAAAAATGCTACAGTATGTCAGTTACGTAGAAACACGTCTAGATAATAAGACTTGTGACAATCGTAATCACTGAAGGAGTGTAACTTTTCCTCCGCCGCGTCTCTCTCTTGTCACATTTCGTAAGTGATGGCTTCAAATCTCAGCTGGTTTAACTTTTTCTCCGTTATTTTTTCGGTAAGAACTTTGAAAAGAAAATCTTTTTGATCATCGAGCTTTAAGGAAGGTTTCTTTTATAAAAGATTGGTATGATGACAGGGAGGCAAAGGGAAAAGTATTAATAATTTAAATAAATATAATCTTATTAACTTATTACTAAGGGGTTGTCCATCATTATCTGTTTAGCTGAACAAATGTAGTCCTGAAATAGTTGTGTGTGTGTTGTGATAGTCAATGTATAGGAAAAAGATTGGTTATGGAAGGTCTATGACTTCCAATTTGCGAAGTGAAAGTAATTAACAGTACCTATTTAGTGTTCGAAAAAAAACAAACCTTACTAAGTAGGTACTTACCTATACAACAAGATATATCTGACATGGAGAAATGATGTAAAAAATAGTTAATAAGCAAAGTTCAGTGTTAGTATATTTGAAACTTAATCCTTATTTTGTTTACACATTTTTTTTAATGATAAAATGTCATTATATATACATAATTACAATAAATACAATCTTTTTTTTCAGATCACGAAATTCGAAAACAAAACAGCGGGCTGGAACAAGTAAGTATGTAATAATATGCTGTACCTACAAAATGACTGTTAACATTCGTTTTCGATCGAATTCATGTATATTCATACATCAATACGTTCGAAAACCCAAGTAGTCATCTATTTTGAATAATTTAATTTATGACTACGTCAATATCAGCCGTCTTCGTTTCCTGTGTTATCTTAAACATCAAAGCTGGTGGGTAATGTGATCATTATTCATCGCACGTGTTGCGGGGTGAAGCGGGACTCTTTGTCTCACTGATTTATTCCCTAACATCAGATGATATATTTTGAAAAATCTTGCAACAAGCGGTACTTTAGTACAGTTGTCACGTTTTACACGTAATTATGGTTTATTGAATTTCGCTATTAATGTATAAAATATTTATACAAATTTTTATGACATTTCTGAACAATTCATGTATCAATCAATCCTATCTTCTTATTTTACCATAAACCATAAAACTAAACTTATCGTGCCAGTTTGAATGATATACATAAGTGACATATATGTAGTCCCTACATGAGCTACGCCCTTATGAACATGTAATACTAAGGAGCACTAGGGCAGCTCAAGATCAAAGTTGTACCCCAATTGTGTCTCTCGCCGCGGGAGTAGGCAACGGTCGTCTCGTTCTGCGAAGCAGTAATTCTAACGGAGGAGGCAGCCGCATGCACGAGAGAACGGATATCCGCAAGTACCAGCTACTAAAACGCTGATCCCGACTACCAGCCACCGCAGGCTTCGGTAATCGGGAACACAAATTAAAAACAGTTGGGGGCCCCAAAGAAAAAACCTACATATACTCATTATTCGTTTTTCAAACTAAACCAGTATTCATCATCATCTTCCTGCCCTTGTCCCGTTTTATTTGGGGTCGGCGCAATATGTCTTCTTCTTCCACTCTGTCCTGTCACCCGTCTCGATATCACTAACTCCTCTTTCTCTCATATCACTTCTCACACAATCCATCCATATTTTCTTTGGTCTCCCTCTCCCTCTCCATCCATCCACATTTATACTCATGGCTTTTTTTGTAACATGCGTTTCATCCCGCCTTTTTACATGGCCATACCAAGACAGACGGTTCCCTTTCAACTTTTCAGTCACTGGCGCGACTTTCAGACTTCCTCTAATATACTCATTTCTCACTTTATCCATTCTCGTCACACCACACATCCATCTCAACATTCTCATCTCTGCTACATGCAATCTCTTTTCATCCGTCTTTTTCATAGCCCAACATTCTGACCCATAAAGTAGGACAGGCCTTATCACGGACTTGTAGATTTTACCCTTCAATTCAAGGCAAGGCATCCGTGGGTCGCAAGTTGTTCCAGTGACCTGTCGCCATTTCATCCATCCTGAGTTGATCCGATGTGCCACGTCTCGGTCTACCTCACCATTCCCTTGGATAAGCGACCCAAGGTACCTAAAGTCGGAGCAGATTGGTATGGGCGTTCCAGCGAGAGTTATGGGCACAGGACTAGAGAGACCGCCAAAACCGCAGAACAGGTACTCGGTTTTAGTTCTGCTCAATTTTAGGCCAACACTCTCCAGTCTCTGCCACCACACCTCCAATCTGCTCTGGACCTCTGGGGCACTCTCGGCAACCAGCACAATATCATCGGCAAACAGCATACACCAGGGTGCCTCTTCCTGAATGTCCGACGTCAGAGCGTCCATTATTATTAGAAAGAGGTAAGGGCTAAGAGCCGATCCTTGGTGTAAACCGACAGCCACATTGAAGTTGTTAGTGGTGCCCGCTGCAGACCGGACTTGTGTACTGCAGCGACTATACATCGCTCGGATCAACTGTACATACTTCCCACCAAAAACCAGTATTAAAAATGGGCTAATTTTTTCAATCACATTTCTTTACCAATTTAATGTTATTTTTTCAAACCTTCAATTTCATGCATAAAATTGGCAACGCTAACGAATTCAACTGTCGCTCTCTGCATTTTCGCACGCTCGACGCTCGGTAAAATGTCAAAGTAGTCACACGGTTAGTTTCAACCTGAAAAGGCGTAAAAGTAAAGTGCATGTTAGGTTCTGGCAACACTAATGGCTCAAACGCGAACCTCTGAACTGAATGAAAACGAATCTCCTCATTTTTTTTAATAAAAAAATAAGCAGCATCGTTTCGCAGATGCATTTAGTTGGTTTGTTTTTAAAGTAAGCCAAGCCAATTTATAAATTATTTTTTTAATTAAAATACTCTATAAATAATTTTGCTTCAGTAGAGTTTTTTGACATGTGATTGATCCAGTCTTTGTCTGCTAATAGTATTTAGGTAAGGCAGTATTTAGGTAACTATTTAGGTAACGCCAAAAATACTCTAATGGCACCCATTTTCTATTACCATATTAATTAGAAGGTCAATCAAAACAATATTACCGTGAGGCGAAGACATGTGCTAACTCAACGAGACGTTCGAATGAGGACACAGATTCCCATTATAATAATGTATTCTGAATATCAACCACTTCCCCAAGTTATTATTGGGACTCCACGACAGAACTCAGCGAGAATCAACACACCCTGGCTGTTTAACATAAAATATAATGTTCTATTAATACTCGTTTGATTGACATAAAAAAAATCAATATCAAATATAATTATATTATATTTGATATTGATTTTTTTATGTTTTACGTTAAATATCTAATGTTATCTTTTCTGCTAGCCACTGCCTGCGTTCATAAATATCCGCCAACCGAATTAGGTCTAGAGAGAAATCTATAAGAGATTATAAATAACTGGTTGCCACAATCACGTAGAACTTGAACTTTCTAATTTACACGAGGGCGAATTCACTAAGCTAATATAGATGACAGTCAAATACGAATTCCAACCAAGTATTAGAGAGTATTGTCACATGTTAAACAGTACATTATTCAAATTCAATTCAATTCGTATTATGATCTGAAATCATTTCATTAGCACTTATCAAGTTTCGAACTTGTAACCTCACATGTAAGAGGCGGGTATAATAACTACTGGGCTACCATGACACATAAATTACGTAAAGATATATATGTTACTAAGCATTAGTCAGCCAAGCATTATTCGTACCTCTCTCACGTCATTTTATTTACACTAAGCTCACATTGCGACTTCATGAATTCTCTCATGCCAGGATTCTTTCACGTTATATTTGGAGCATCGCCTTCACACATTATATTCGCTGAATATGGGCCTTTGGTATTCATTTACATACATACTAAACGTTTGTGCATGTAGAGACGATGATGTTTATTGATTTTAGTATCTGTCTGTCACCATCTCACACTAATATGCACAGTTCTCGTATGATTTGACTATTACATGTTAGCTGTACATACAGCTTTTAATTCAGCAGTCAGTCTTTCAATTCAAAGCCTATACGTACATACGTCTAGGCTTTAAATTAAAAGAGACTTAGAACTACAGGATTGTTGGATGTCGAGTTACCCATTACTTGCCGTCTGTAAACTTATGCATACTATGTAACCTAGAAATCATAAATCATATAGTTATCAAACACTATGTTAAATAAGAGCTCGATTCAAGTTACTACAAATGCATGCTAGTTTGTAATTACTCAAATAAAATGTGAATCAGTGTCGACATATTATTTAGTTGGTAACAAAAGCGTCGCGCAGTCGTGTGGCGCCGCCTGCCGGCCGATGATAAATGTCTCAACTTCACAGCTTCCCGCCGACGAACAAACTACTCGTGAACAGATATCACTCTACTTGTTTACGGTGGAATTAAATTAACACAGATTTGTTTCAAAACTCCGTACGTATTCAAATAAAATTGTTGTAATAGTTAATTGATTGTGCGGTCATAGTTTACCGACTTTTTTTCAAGGTGACAAATCATATAATAGTTTTTCTCAATCAATCGCGGAACGCGAGAACTTGTACATTTTTTTCTGAATAAAAACACGCCTGTTTTTTCAGACGCTAAATGCGTTTTAGGACCACGTGTCATCTTCATACATTTCCCCTTGACCCTAGCAAACATCGGTCCTATTCCTAGCATCACTTCATAGAGACCTCACGGTGGCGCGAAACATTTAGCTCCTTCGACGACTCGAGCTCGATACTTGTAAGGTGAGCGAAGGAGTAATGCTAGCAATGGAGGCGGCTGCAAAAGTGAGTAAACATATTATTGTGCCTATATAGAAAACACCGAATTCATCTCGTACCTATAAAAATCTTGATCCATAAAGGGTCGCAACAGACGTAGAGCTTCGCTACGAACTGCTACGAATGGGTCTACGACATGCTACGCAGGGATGTGGCGTAGCAACCGTCTACGAACTATTTTATTTAGTTATGAAAGTTACACTTGTAACTAAATGTAACTATCTCCGACACCTGGCACTAAGTCTAACTTACTTGTAACTGTGTCATCTGTCACCAGTCACTAGTTAGTCTTGCCAACACAAACAGACAGCTAATCAAACCGACCTTCATACAACTTTGTCAGTTCGTGGAAGTTTGTATGTAATATGTATGAACCCTGGAGCTAGCAGTAAGACATACGTCGTCCCGAAGTGACAATGTCGAAGTGTTCGATGTTTGATTTACAGATAAACGGTTTTATTTGTGTTGTAATTCGAGTCTGTAGATAATCTACATTGATGGGGAAAGAATTTGTTCTTATTATCTGTTTCTAAGTCATTATGACTCACTCATTATAATCTTTTATATAAAGGCAATTAAATTTAACAAAGTATTGGTATGATGTGCGAAGTAATTATGTTTAATTTCATAAAGAACAAAGATGTTGAAACAAAAATAAATAATCGAAGAAGAAATAAATAATTTACGGGAAATACGCATTTTCAAGACTAACTTTTTCTACATGGAAAATATGTCCTACGTCTGTGCAAAACTTTCAGCTTAATATCGTAGCTACACGTATACACACTACAGTGCGACGGGTACACAACGCTGGTTTTCAGCGTAGACCAGTGACAATATCGACATAACGACGTCGGAACGGTATTATGTTCAAATTGATTTGATTTGAATTAAGAAAAGAAAAATGTTTTATAAAGTCATAAACGGATAAAAAAAAACGTCCTTGGCATACAAATGGTGAAGAATATGACAAGTCCGTAGAGTTAAACTATGTGTTTATAAAGTACACACGTCTGAGCTCCCAGGCTGATCATAAAGAAGTACTGGAACAGTTTGAGCCAAAACAAGCAAGACCTTCATAATAATGCTTCGTAAATATCAAACTAGCAGCCCGTAGTCTGGTGAGCTTAGGATCATAGGCAAGTTTAATAGTGTTAAGTTACATAGAAGAATAATACAGGATACACAGAAGGTTCAATCGTGTGTGAAAGGAAGGGTCTGGCCCTGATAAAAAAGTAATGCAAGAACAGGGTGGGTTCTTTAGTCAATAAGAATCTGTCACCCAAGGGCGAGATTCGTCAATGGATGATTTTGAAACACTATAAAAAAAAACTTCAAAAATACTATGAACAATTTGTCTTAAGTTAGATCCAGTTTATTATACTGTTCCCATATACAATAACATCATCATCATCATCTTCATGTCCTGCTTCCACGCCACTTGGGGTCGACGTATCACTTTTTTCTTTCATTCTCACCTGCCACCTTTCACACTATCACTATCTGACTACCTTTTCTTTCATATTACTCATCACACTATCTATGTAAGTTTTTTTTGGCCTCTCACACCCTCTCTACACTCTCACCCTCTCTCACTCTATCTACATCATTGCATTATGACATTGTGAAAACAACTTTTTTCAAAAAAAGCAACCACGAAGCAAGATTCTCCAGGCTTCTTGGTTGATTGGTTATTTGAAATAATAAAATGATTGATTGAAATTAAACCAGCTTAACGTAAGCTATCCATTAAGTAATAATGTTAGGTTTAATCCTGTTCACGACCTTGCAATAGTTTCACGATCCCTCGTTAAACAATAGGCCGTATAGCCCCCAATCTTGAACCCCTTCAGAATTGGGGGATAAACGGATTATTGTTTTATTCACAGTTGTTAGTTCTGGTAGTAGTATTTCTGTCTTGTCTCGTCTGGTGGTCGTACGTGATACGCCGGGAAAGCCGACCGACCGCAGAAGCGCCTATATTCACTTAACGTTTACAAACCGTGAGATTTACTGTACACAAGTACAAGCAAGTACTCATTACACGTGGAACGACTGAACTTGGATGTAAAGCAAGAGTGAAATATGGATATAATTGTAATATAAACAAATGGAAGTTCAAATTAAACGTAATGTTGGTTTAGACTAATTGAGTAAACAAACAGCATCGTGTTTGATAAGAGTGGAAAGCTTCCGTACACCGAAATAGTAACAATTTCACAGACATAAATTGTGGTTCAATGCAGGTGGTATTATCGCAGACAGCGATATCCACCACACGACATTAGGGTGGACTATAAAGACTTAAAATTAAAAAAGGAGAGAAACGATGCACTGCTAGCAAATATGATTAAAAATAATTAAAAAATATGATAAATAGAAAATAAGAAGAATAAAAAATAAATTAATGTCTACAAGTCAATGCGGTAAAATTGTGCTGAAATTATCAGTCCAACTCACTATTAGCTGGTTTTTAGAAAACCAGCGTTGGTATATTGGAAGAAATCTGCTTACGATATTAGACATAAAACCTAAAACCTCCAGCTAAAACCTTTCCCTTTTATTATATCACTGTCATGATTTCAAGTATTTACAAGAAAATCCCATATGAAATCTCCTAACTACTCTAATCAGGAATGGTACAGAGCTTGTGGCTTTTTAGGGACGAAAATTAGCACTATTCTGACCCGTATATTTACGATATGCCTTAAGCTTATATTGGTTGCCATTTCTGACCCAGCACTTACCAAAACGACTATTTCAAGTGTCAATAAAAAGGCTACTACAAACAGTTACCGCCTGTCCATACGAGATGACCTCTAAAACAAAACAACCGCACTACGAACAAAGCGAACCCAAAACACTGAACCCGCAGGAATTGCCTCAACAGCTCGACAACTTGACAACCTCGCCTTATTGTTATTTCCTAGTTTCGTGAATCCGTTACAAGTTTTCTACATTGTTCTCGATGTTCTCGCTGTTCTCGCAAATGACCGAGTTTACTTCAGTACGCGATAAAGTCAAACTGACTAAAATATTTAATGTTGTTTGGAAGTAAAGGTTATGTTGCTATCCGTACTTTAGCTGCTGAAAATATTATTCTGCGCCAATACAGACCGAGACACGGTTGAATATGTAAACTGCTTGTGTCTTTAATGTTTGCAAGATAAAAGTAGATGACTCATTCTGAAACAATTACATTAGTAGGTATACGTAATTTCGTATTCTGCGCTCCATCTTTGAAATCGCTCGTCCTTAAATAAATCCACTTGTATCTTGTTCGATATCAGATAAAATCATGATCTCGATACCTAATGTTTATTAGTACAATCTGCTCCGCTCCATTTACTTTATTTGTGTATCAGAAATTAATTACACTGCCAATGATTAATATGGCTCCAGGCAACGTTCATTAAGACTGAACGGTGAGTATACAGAGTGTTGCCATGTGATCGGTCTTTGTGCGCGCTACATCAAAAGACTCGGTGTTGCCAGACGTAACGACAAATAATAAACCATGGAAATGAGCACATAAAGTACATAAAAATATGAGTATTCTGTAAATAATAGTATAGCACTCCAGTGTGGAAATCTCATAAATGTTGTAGTTTTTTTTTTTATGAAGCTGCTCTTTGAAGATATGAATGCTATGAATTAAAAGGAAGATACATATTTACAGAATAAAAAAGCGATTTGCCTTTACAGCATCGTTTGAAATTCAAATTGCTTTAGATGATAGAGTTTGTTTCAGTTATTTTTTCACCGAGTTCACTGCGCTTCATTGCTAATTAATTAAGCCAATTGGCTAGTTGGTAAACTAACTTTATGCGCCACAGGTCATAATAGGAAAGCACACTTCTAATTCACCTCTATTAAATTAGGTATAAGTGGTATATTACCATCATCAGCCTTTTTAATGTTCCCACTGCTGGGACTCAAACCTCCTCTCTAGGAGAGGAAATAGGCCGTGATCCATCACGCAGGCCCAGTGCGGGTTGGTAGATGTCACATGTCTTCGAATAAAAGTGTTATATGCTAAGGTGTTTTTACGTAGCATGGGTAGGATGAGAGCAGGAAAAAAATATTCATTTTTAAGATGAGAGAAAAGGATAGATATGAATCCGCAAAACAGCTGTCACCCGCACCGTCGTCTTATAGCAAACTAGCTTTCGCCCGCAGCTTCGCCCGCGTACATAAAATATAGCCTATGTCACTCAGGAGTAAAGCAGCTTTCTATTGTTGCTTAAATTTTTCCAATCGGACCAGTAGTTCCAGAGATTACCCCCTACAAACAAAAAAACAAAAAAACAAACTTTACCTCTTTATTATATTAGTGTAGATGTAGTGTAAGTGCCTTTAAATATTTCATTCCTGAACTAGTACCTTTTCAAACATTTTCTATTCGGTGTGTATAACAAAAATAAATTCGTTAAATTTTCTAAACTTTAAAAGGTATAATAAAACAGATTACAGAAAAATCTAAGATTTTTATACACTCCATATTCATACTTCCATAACTATTATACAACGCCACCTAGTCTCAAGCCAAGCAGAGCATATTTTGTGGACACTAGAAAACTGATAAACATACTTATATATTTCACAACACATATATAACTTGATGATTACACATAGACACAGAACAAGTGATCATGCTCATCACACAATGATTTCTCCTGGCTGGGAATTAAACCCGCGACCTCAGGCATAGCACTCAGGGTCACAAACGACTAGACCAAAAGGCCAGTCAAAAGTACGTAGGAGGAATTATAGACAGCTAATCATTTATATTGTACTTTATTATTTTATTTAAAAACTCATCTACATTAAATAAATTGGTTTGAAGCTATCGGCAACAGACCTAGTAAAATACCTTTTATTTTACAATAAATCTACTTTGCCAATTTCAGGTCATCGATCCACCGAGCTGAGAGGCTCACAGTAAACAAAAAAGATTAATTTGCCAATACCATCAACTAGTCCGTAAGTGCGAAAGTACTTAGAATATTGGCACATAATCCGCAGATTATCGCTCGCTAAGCAAGAACTTACATCCTAAGTTATCACTTAAGTTGTGAGAAACTTGTCGCTTAATGGGACACCAATCTGTATTGGATGGTAATCTCTTTCACTCCAAGTCGTTCTTAAGCGTTTAAGCTGTCTGTTTTTGTTGTAAGTATGAAATGATTTTATATGGCGCCGTATAAAGTCGTTTTACTTTTTGATACTTTAAAAGATTGTTACGTTGAGATTCAAAACTCGAAAGACTGTTAAAAAAGTTGCCAATAATAGATAGAAAGATATATTCTTTATTGCACTTAAACTAATTAATAGGGTGTCACAATATGGGCGGTGTTATCGCTAAAAACGATATTTTAACTACAACCTTTGAATGCATTTGACAAAGAAGGACAAAAAGATACATAGGTAGTTTATGGTGTACTATTGACATATATACAATACATAACTAATAAAATACATATAATACAAACAATACTGTGTCTTCGATGACGTTAAAATATATTATTTTTAGTCAATTTTTGGCCATTAGGGGACAATCAAGTTTATTTTAGGACAAATTGTTTTTGCTATTTTTATTTTCGTCGATCAGTGACGTTTGCTGTCAGTGAGTGTGACGCGTTATCGTGACGTAATCGACTCGACCATGTTTGTGCACGAACTAAAATAGATCCGATTGTTATGTCAGCTGCGAAATGTGCGTGAGAGGTGGCTTGTTTGATTATTGTAATTTGATTGATGATTTGTAGGGGTTGTTTGCCAATTACCGAAATATCGATATAAAACAAATCAACTGAAGAAACCTGTAATCTACAACTGCAACCAACATAATATTTTAGATGACATAACCAACATAACATTTTAGATGCGAAATCGTCTAATGACTTCTCCTGGTCTAGGGCGGAGCGGGAAGGCACGCCAAACTAAATTCTCACCGACTGACATGTCAGTCTATCTGATCGCGGTTTTTACCGAGACAGACTGGTTTATGAGAAATGTTTAATAGAGAAAATTCGAGAAATTTAACTTCCTCGCGAATCTAGGTTACTTGTGTTAAAATAGAAAGAAAAAAAGAAAATGTTTTAATTTAATGTCACATGAATTTCAGGAGTAACTTTAAAATATACCACAACTAGCGCCATCCGGTGATGAAAGTCGAACGTTGTTTTTAACCTCAAAATAAAAGTTGTCATACAGCAACAGATGATAGAGGAATGGGAAATTTTATTCAAACAGTTAGAATCTAACTGATACTAGTCATATAAGTAGTGAAAGTAAGTTACAAATTAAAGTTAACCATATAACCATGAAATTCTTGGATGAGATGTCCATCAAAATAACAAAAAATACAAGAGATGAGTTCCGGTTTATATGCATACCATAAAGCTACCATAAAACCGCATTCATAGCATTAAGCTGGTGTATCAGCGCTCGTTGCGAGTGCTTCGTATTTTGAAGCGGCGGCGGATCGCGGATTATTCACGTCATGCGCTCGGTCAGGGCTGTTACAGTATTGATAAACGCTGAAACACTGCGAATATCTGCGAAACTATCACGGACATAGCATAGCATAATCAACTCCACTTTACTTCAGATCCCCTTTGATTCAGATCTCCTCTCTAGGAAAAGGAATAGGTCTCATTCTCATTCGCCACGCAGGCCCAGCGCGAGTTGGTGGATGTCACATGTCTTTGACTTTTGTTTTTAGGACATGGTGGTTTCCTCACGATGTTTTCCCTCACCGTTTTGAGAGCAGTGGTGATGAAGTAAATTACACATATAATGCGCCGGGCTGGCACAACTCGTAAGTCGGGACCATTACCACTGGGCCACCACTGATGTCTATATCACGAACAATATGTTATTATTAAAGAAAAAACCATTACCAGTCTCATTTCTTTTTATTAACATTAAACTCAAGATTAAGGTTTATCTTGAGTTTTCGTTGGTAAGGTGAAAAACGATACTATTTATAAAGATACAACAAAACGTTGGTAAACATAACGAATAGGCTTCAACGTTGAAAGATGGCCGGGATTTGTTGTGAAAAAGTGCGGTATTTACGTGCCAAGCGCGGTGAGTGATGCGGGGCAGCCCTGGGACGCGGCCGGTGCAGATAACGGCCGGCCAGCGCGAATATTGGCCCACTACGGCGAATATTGGTCGCGGTGCGAATAAAAACGGTCATGAATCGCACACACAATACCAGATACCATTGTTTATTGCTCGGTCGGTTTTGTAATTGACTTGATTCCGCGCGATTTTCGACTGAGTCGTCGAAAAATAACGACGCCTTTATTTGAACGACCTACATTCGAATTATCGACATCATACCATTTTCTGGGAAAGATAAATTAATTAGCCATACGTAATTGATAATTGGAATTGACTGCATGTGTATTAAATGACCTAATTTTTCAGACAGTTATTGTTAAGTGGTTAAATAAGTTTTATGTTAGTTTGATAATAAGGTTTACTGTCTTTTTGGCATTTTCTCATTTCGACACCCATGAACTTATTTATCGTATCTTCGAAAAATTTACATCTACAGAGTAAAGCGATAATAACAGTACATTGTTATCCTAGGGGTGAAAGTAGTAGGTTATTTAGTCCCGAGACATTGTTTGGCGTTTTTTTATACTAATAGTTGGAGGGACTAAAGAACTCTTTAACCCGGGGTAAACACTGTGCTTTTCATTACGAATACGAGGAAAATAAAAATAATAAAACCCTAAGTCAAAGTTCTTCGTATATGTTTTGAGGTAGGTTTGAATTTGGTCATCCACGTCTTGTATTAATTCAACCTGTACAAGTTAAGCACCTATTCTTGTAAGAGTAACAGATCATACCGCAGCGCTACGTATTATGTCGATAGAGTAGGTACTGAAGCACGCGGTACACGGGTTGCCAACAGACAGGTGTCGGGATTTGATTACATTAGCTCTATCAAAGCTATTTGCGGCGCAATATCATTTATTGCTTGATTGGAACGGGAATGTCAACCTATAAATACGAACATCAATTTCGCTCAAAGGTAAATAAGATTTGATACAGGCTTGATATAATATATTGGTTGATTATACTCGTATATTTATTTAAAAGTAACTTTTGCTTCTTCGCTCCTGTGACTAGGATCCGTGTATTTTTTCAGAATAAATTAGAGATAGCACTCGGTGATTTCTGTCAGGTTTTCTACCAGTATCGTTATAAGGATTGCTTAAGGTTTCTTTTCTCAAAAAAATCTAGTCTTTGTGTTATTCCGTAGTTATGATAGCTTCTTTGTAAGTACTGTTTAACTTATCGATCTGCGAACAGTGTAGGAGATGATGGTCCTTAATATCTATTAAGTTAAAAATATTATCTCAAATTTATTTAACTTTTCGAGTACCGTAATTACAGACACAATTAAAGAATAATAGGTGTGCGAACGCCGTCGTTCGCTTTGGGCGTATATCTATACGTATAATAAAACTGACTGGCTGACATAATCACAAAGTCAAAACTATATTTTGCACAAGGCTTTTTTTTATTACTTAAACGAATTAAGAGGGGATTTTCCAAAAATACAGCCCCTAAGGGTATTTTATACGGGGTCCAAAGTGTATATTAACTAACTTTCACACGGGTGAAGCCGCTAGTAGAACCTAATTGGTTATAACGAGATAGACTGTACTATCTACACTACTATAATAAAGAGGTAAAGTTTGTTTTTTTGTTTGTAGGAGGTAATCTCTGAAACTACTAGTCCGATTGAAAAAAAATTAGCAACAATAGAAAGCTGCTTTACTCCTGAGTGACATAGGCTATATATATATTTTATGTACGCGGGCGAAGCCACTGACAAAATCTAGTTTCTAATAATGGTGTAAATGATATTTATTTTTGCAAACAGGTTTTTCATAACACTTTTACACGTCTGTCATTTTAAACTAGATTAGTCCGGTCCTTCCTAACAGACTACCTTGAGAAGAAACACCGAAACAAACTCAGGGATCTATCTCATTTATAGTCCATACAGCAAACATGTACTACTTAGTCAAATCATATGAGAACAATGTAAATTAGTGTCTGAGATGATCTTTTGAGGAAAGAACCGTACAAATCTGAGTGGACCTGTCCAGTCGGTGCAAATGTACAATAAAGTATACATGTATAAATAAACTAGTATATAAATAAATAATAGTTTTTTTATGGTAGGTGAAAATCATCGAATGACGAAACCCGCTCTTGGGCGGAGCGGGAGACCAGTGTCAGACTCTTAGTGACTAAAAAACCTACCCCATTCCTTTCTTGCCGTATTCCTAGAGAAATAAATAATAGATAGAGTTCTATTTAATTTAATATTTAAGCTAGTTAGCTTCATGAACACACAGTACAAGTCTGTTTGTCGATCTAATAAAAAGAGAGTTGAATAAACTTTAGTCCAAAGAAAGATTATCATGACAAACGTAAATGCATTAACTGTAACTAAGTCAACAGTATGCTGCCGTTTTATTATTTGTTATGAAGGACTCGAACATGAAAGAAAACGTCTTAGTATTTAAAAGCAAGGATGTAATGGAGTTCTGAAACCGAAATTTACATAACTATGTTCAAAACTTTAAATAAATCTGTAACCATAACCGAAACCCAGATTAGAAATGGGCTTAAAAACTATCCAAAAGTTTCGAATAAAAGAGTTGTCTAAATTAACTACGACAGGTTTAATTTTCCTAACCTACCCTAGGTTAGGAAAATTAAACCTGTCGTAGGTTTAAGTTATAATCTAGACCAGAAGAAAAGTCAAATCTTTGTATTTCAGTTTTACAACTTCAGCATTTGTATATCCGTTATTTTTTTTATAAAAAACCGATATTAAATTCCTACATTCGAATCCATATCCGAAATTTTATATCCTTAACAACCCTATTTTAAAGCAAAGCGATTCCTTTTTAAGTTTCAAGTATTCAGTGCTGACACAGATAGCAATCGACACGCCAAGAAGAATATGTATTTTATTAGAAATTAATGCATTTATTACTGTTTCATTTTTTTTAGTTTATTTTTCATTTTATTAGGTACTTACTGTTTTTTTTTGTTGGTAAAAATCATCCGATGCCGAATCTCGCCTTTGGGCGGAACAGTGTCGGTTTACCCCCTTGGGGGTGTAGTTTCGTAAAATCCGTTCTTCAACAACCGCATTTCAACAACCTATAAGGAACCTACGCCAAATTATAGGTTCGTCGGTGTTAGTCTCTGATATTTCGTGATTAATGTGTGAGTGCTATTTCGCTTTTTGATACGAATATTACAGATTTACTACGCAATTTATTGTTAGATTTAAAAAGTTCTCCGTGATGCTTCGCGCGCCATTTTCAATAGTATTACGAAGTCACTCGGGTAAAGCAGCTAGTTAGTTTATACGGAGACACGTTTACTTATCAACAATTTACTTCCTTCCTTACAAATCTGAAGAAACTAGTTTGGAAACAAATGCGGCTGCGACACAGAAGTGCACTTACCGTTAATGAATAGAAGGCGTCAGGTGATGTCGCACTGGCTTGAAGATTTGGAAACCGAGTCCGCGACGGAGTTCACTTACAGTTTTGTTAAGTGCTTCCATTGAAATATTACTAAGTGGAAACTAGTTAGTGTGAAGAAATATTGTTTCTTTTAAATGAGGGAAACTTTCAACGTAATATTAATGCAAATAAACCTTGCGCTTTAACACAATCTATTGTTAAAAGACGCATAGTTTGAATGTAGGAGGTAGTATCATAAACTACTCATCTGATTTAATAATAGATTTCAATGTTACAAATCTGCACCATTTATTTAATAAAAATAAAGTTTAAAAACTAACACCCGACTACTTAAAATACACGCTCTAAAAAGTACGAAACAAGAAAACAAGCGGACAATTAACAACGGACAACAATTAAGCGGACAATTACCAGCGGACAATTAAGACGCTTCTAATGATATGTCATTTGTCGAATTCTGATAAGTAGTTTAGAAGTTACGAGGGAACAGATGAACATCCATACCCACATACATACATACAGGTCAAAATCATAACCCTCCTTTTGCTTCGCCGTAGTCGGGTAAAAAAATAAAACATCGTTTGTGTTGGGCATCGTTGTTTTTTATACTAGGAATTTCTCGTGTAACGTGGGTGCGTCCACAAACATTTAAACTCCGGAATAACCATCCAAAACAAATATCTGTAGGCCTCTCAAATATTAGTTCAGTGCGGAAATCGAAATTGAGATATTGAGATGGACGTAATAGCCGATAGCTCAACCAATAGTGCCGAGACTATCTCTAAATTAACAAAAACTTCACTTGTACAATCTTACTATAAAAACAGTTCAAATCTCGAATTGAGTTACGAGTTCTGCGAATTGCATTTTTCTGACGTTACTACTATGTTATTCATAGAAGTTATTAATAAGATAATATGGTATTTTGGTTTGGGTCGACATGCATCCATTTATCGACCCTGCTTGTCATTTATTACATGTTGTCATAGACCAGGACAGAGTTTAGGATTGTAAAATGAGTTGGGGAGTTTATTTTCTTTTGACTTAATTATATATATATGCTTTTTATTAATTCATATTCTCAATATAACTTCATAAAACTGACTACATCTCCCCAGCGTTTCTTCATTTACCGTTTGAGTTTTAAAGTCACGGTAACTCCTTTAACCGTTCCTACAGCTCCAGCAGGTATCGGCCCCACTGGACTCCTTCAGTTTCCTGAACTCTTTGAGGGGCTCGTGAAACATTACGCACCGTGTCGGTCAGATGACCGCACAAACAACTATCTATTGCACGCTATCCGCAAGCTTACAGTAGCAGGAAATCGACCTTCGACTCCAATATATTACGTTATGGTGTTAACAATACACAGACATACGATTGCAACAATTCCGGATTGTTGAAGCGTTCCATTCGAAGTTCTTCATCAGATCTTAATCTAAAAGACAAAGTCTTTGAAACAAAATTTGTTTTATCAAAATTGGTTCACAGATGGAGAAGATATCGCTGAATAAGTTACTACTTGGGAATCTCTTTTTTTAAATTTTGTTAAAAATGCACCTTTTCTGACGGCTAGAATACGGAAGCGAAGTCAATTAAAAAAGCGAGTCAGAAATAATAGCGAAAGATCCACTTAGAGCACCTCTCAGTACACAGCAATACCTTTCGAAAGCTCCGAGCTGCCGAGCCACCGTGGCCGCGACCACTTACCGCCTCGAGCTGCGCTAGGGCTGTCCGACCGATCATACGTACTTTTAAAAATGTACTGTTAAAACTTGCCCTCACTTTTAAATTTCACCAATCTTTGATTATTTTCTCCTGTCAATTTCATGTTGTTGTGTGTGGTAGGCTAAATTAAAACAAATCAAAAGTTAAAATGAAATTTAAAAACAAATTGTCTTTCAACTGATTTGTGACAATTGTTTACTTGACTTTCAAGTGAATGAAAGATAAACGGTATTCTTTTAATCCAATAAGAATGTGCAGAGTTTTTCGTACTTTAGATTGATTTTAAATCATTTTTAAGCGATTTTTTTTTGTGTAAAATGAAAGCGATTGATAAATGTGTTTTTAACCTTTGGATTTTGGTAAATACAGATACAATTAATGAATAATAGGTGTAAAAATCCCGACGTTCGCTCGAGGCTTCATGAAAGTACCAGTAAAAGATAAATAAAATATTTTATATCTGGAAAAAACGTTTAATTTGTCACATTAAAAATATCAAATCTCAATCATTAGGAACCTCGACCGAGTGATAAATTATTAAATTGATTCAATTTCAGTCGTGGCTCGCGAACCATATTTACAAATCTGGGTCGAGTGATTAATTATTCCTCATGTTTCATCATAAATTTTCCATGGAGAAGCACCCCTGTCAATCACTGAACAGGTTTCAACCTAATGGAATAATTTGCTAAAACAGAAGTACCGATTGGTGCCGACTGCCGACCCTAGCGGAGGTATCGCGTTGCCGTCGAACCCGAGACCCTCCGGTGTCTCTACTTTAATTAACTAATTCATTAAGGTATTCGAGTTTCGGATTTCCTGATTGATTGACTACGGATTTAGGAAAAAGGTTTTTTGGTTAATCTTTTCAAGATTTTGAAGGTAGAAATTAATTTCTTGGAGCTTAGTCAAAATTCAATCAGCGATGTCATTTACTTACAGGATTTGTTTCAATTCATTTTAGGTAGAACATAATGCGGCTTAGCTCCGTTTTTGTTGCAACGTTGATTTCCGGACCGCGCCGCCCTGTCTTTTTGTGCTGTCCGTCCGTACGCCTGTCTGTCTTTAAACTATATCTTACATAAAAAGCGTGTTTTCTTCAGCGAGCTGACATTTTCGCATAAAAACGGAAAAATACCAACTTTGATTCTTTGCAGCGCTGCTGCTGCGCTGCTTTGTTTTTCTTATAATGAACGCACATCAGCAGCGCGGTTGCAGTGCGACATTCGTTTGTTTTTATTTATATGAATAATTTGAAGGCGCTCTTATACTCGAGACGACCCGTATCGAGAATAACTCGCCTTTCACTTGTGAAGAAGAAATTAAATAAAACAGTGAAGAGCAAGAAAGAGTATGTAATACTCTTTTTAAATCAGCATTGATCGTTTAGCCTCAGAAGTAAACCAACTTCAATAAAGCTAGGCTGACCTCCCCGCGACCCTCCATCCATCACGCCGGCTGCACGGAGGGCCCCGGCAGAGCTGTAAACGTCGCGCCATCTTTATACCGCAGTAAATAGGCGGATATGCAAATTGCATGAAAATACGATGTTTATTTATTTATTTATTTATTTATTTATTTAACTATTTATGTACACACATATAATTTATAGATAATGAACATCACAAAAGAAAACAATGTACAAAGGTACTGCTTATTTCATAAAGAAATTTCTTCCAGCAGACCTGCGAAAGGAGAAATTGGTAGAAATGTAGACAATAGTGTGCAGAAATAGGAAAAGAAGAGGTGGTGAAAAACTTATATATACTTATATAACTATATATACCTTAAACTAAAAATAAATACATATATAATATATAAAAACAAGAAAATGTATCATACTACAGAGGAAAGGTAGTGCTCTTTTACTTTAGCCTTAAAAAGTGAAATAGCTTTCAGATCACGAATGCTAGGCGGAAGAGAGTTCCACAACCTTACTGCGTGAACAGAGAAAGAGTAGGAGTAATAGCTGGATTTATGAGGAGGAGTTTTAAGAAGGGATTTAAGGTGTGACCTACATGGTGCGTCGCTAGGACGAAAGTAGGAAAAACGATCACGAAGGTAGGAGGGATAAGATGGGTTGTGAAGGATATTGAAAAGGAGACATAATATGCGAGTGTTCCTGCGAAGGCGGATAGGGAGCCACTTGAGTTCTTTGCGAAGATGAGAGACGTGATCATACTTACGTATGATACGATGTTTGTGACTGATAAGAGGCATGGACACTTAATGGCCATGTGGAATACAATTTGTAGGCCTGTATTGTATCTAGGTCATGTATGGCTACTTTCATGATATTACTAACGGCGCCCTCATGTTGGTACTGAGCCGTTTGGCGAAACTAAAAATAGCGCACTTCGGTCGACCACTATAATGTATTTCAATTTCTATCAGTAAACAATGTTCACAATCATATCTATAGATACACTTTTAGAAATCATTTTTTTACAAAAAAATTTACTTCTTTACGTTGACTATAAATATAATTATCCTTATAATGTCTCCATGGCTTGCCGTGATTAAAAAGCGGCCTCAGACCTCTTCTCTATGAAAGGGAATTTATTATGACAACTATTCCATTTTTACAGTGTAGTATTTATATCGAACTAAATATAAGCGCAAAGCGCAAAAATATTGGCTGTTCACAAAACCCGAGAGGCACCATAGTATATTTCTTACAAAGTTTTTACGAGTACAAACAACTTGGGACTTGCTAAATGCTCCAGACAATCGCATTAAGTCAAATAAAAATTCTCTTTAAAAATCTTGTACTTAAACAGGCAATTTGCTGCTCAAACTGCTTTATGAAAAGTGTTAAGAACGAGGACAATTACATAATGTCTTCGTTGAAATTAGCCTGAACGCGGCCATTAGGCGCTGCTGGCTGGGGCGGCGCCCGCGAGGCCGCCCGGCAGTGAGCGCCACACTCACATTACCACTTAATGTGCACTTTTCTTACACATTTACAGTGCACTCGGGTGAGCGGGACTCGCTACACAGATATACAATTGGCAGAAAACTTAAGCTCATGTAGATCTCAATAACTATTATGAATCATCATACTTATAAAACATGTTATAGTCCCACGATAAAAAGTACTTAGTAAAGTGGGATACTTAACTTTGGTCTGAGGATTTCAATTTGGCACAAATGAATTAACCAATAACAACATGCAAAATTGTATCAATGTTAAACTTCAAAGTAACCCCACTTCACGGTATCCAAAGTCCTATTCCGAATGTTTTAATATATTTTCTTAACATAACAAATGACTGAATGATGAAATTAGCATAAATTTTTTTAGGACCTACTGACTTGACGTTTCGAAAGTCCCTGTAAATGGTTAATCTACACTAATATAATAAAGAGGTAAAGTTTGTTTTTTTGTTTTTTTGTTTGTAGGGGGTAATCTCTGGAACTACTGGTCCGATTGGAAAAATTTAAGCAACAATAGAAAGCTGCTTTACTCCTGAGTGACATAGGCTATATTTTATGTACGCGGGCGAAGCTGCGGGCAAAAGCTAGTTTGGAATAAAATGATTTTGACTTTGACAAGACTTGGTTTTTGACCAAAAAAAAAAACAATATTACTTTATTTTTGCCTTCGGGTGTTTTTGTATAATTTTAAAGTTCTGTTGTGCTATGAATTATTCTTTGTTAGTAGTGAGCCTTCTGTTCTCATTGTCATATGCCGTCATGACACAGAAAATATAAAACGAACCACATTTTTATGTAAATGATCGGCTCGAGCCAAGCAGACGTTCCACTCGCCCGTTAACTTACAACAATAACACTTAATATTGGAATACAAAGAATTTATTATTTGCGCTCTGTTAAGAATATTATAATTTCAAGGCTTTATATAAGAGCACAAAAAACGCTGCTCTATTCATCTATCATATATGTATATATAAAAGGAGAAATTGACTGACTGACATATCAAAGCACTAAACTACTAAGCCTAAGAGATTTTGCTCAAGGTTTCCTGTTATGACGTAGGCGAACACTATGAAAGGGTTTTTTGAAAATTCATCTCCTAAAAGGGTGTAATGGTGGTCTAAAGTTTGTATGGAGAATCTTACTTTCAAGCGAGCGAAGTCGCTGGCAGAAGGCTACTTTTATATAAGCAAATAACTTTTGTAATTCATTATGACATAGTTATTACAGGTATAACAACATTTTCAGCAACATTTTCTCCATCAAAAATAGAAGACGGATCATATTACTTTCCTAGTTAAATTGTTATAAACTTTTAAACAAACAATAATTTCTCGTTTCAACTACAATTCGTTGACACTTGGATACGTACACCTCAGCCACGATGAGCCTAATTATATTTCCTGTCTATTTTATCCGCGAGCTCCGCTGCGCTCTTAATAAATGTAATCTAGCAGTGGATAGCTCTCAGCGCCTCTCTTCCACAATTTGTGAGTGTTCCTCAGCTAGTTACTCACATTATAAGATTGTTTATTATTTAATCTTCGATCCCGTCAGCGTGCACGTTGTAAAGGGGACAAATGAGCCAACCAACTGATGGTAAGCAGATTTTCTCAAGCTTCATTAAAAAACTACAGATTGTTTATACATTGTATTGTATATGAACTGTAATAATAGAATGAATGTGTGATAAGCGCACTCAGCGGCTGACTTAAAATATTTTGCTGACATTGTATTTTTTCATGACATAATTTAATTTTGACAAATTTAATATTGCTTGAGAACTTTTAGCGCCATATTTTTTAATAATTATGTTATTTAGTTATTTTTTGTTTTATTTTGTACATTATTACAATTAATTTAAATTTGATTATAAACATATATATCCGCAAGAGAACCAAGGTTGCCGACATAGCGAAAATAATCGTCAAACTTAAGTGGCAATGGGCAGGGTACATTGCACGCAGAACGGATGGCCGCTGGGGCCGAAAGGTTCTGGAGTGGCGACCGCGTACCGGAAGACGTAGCGTTGGAAGGCCTCCCACAAGGTGGACCGATGACCTGGTCAGGGTTGCTGGAAGCCGATGGATGCAAGACGCACAGGACCGGTCTTTGTGGCGGCGCTTGGGGGAGGCCTATGTCCAGCAGTGGACGTCTTTCGGCTGAAATGATGATGATGATGATAAACATAATATTGACATTAACATCATTATTTGTGTACCTACCTTTCGGCAGAACAGGTCTATCCTGTCCTGTCCAAACATTTTATATAAGATTTTAAAAAAGTTTATAAGGTTTGTAATGGGGTCCTTTTGCTTTATGTTGGACTCGACTTAATGTATGTAACTTAATAACAGTATTTTAAATAAAGGTATGTACTGCTTATCTCATTCTCATAATCCAATACCGGTAAAAACATTGGTACTCTTTGGTGAGACGGCCGTTAAAGAGGGATCCATAATTTCCGGGGTATGAAAAAGTCTCAGTCTGTGGGTTACGTGGTCCCCAATCCGCAGATAGACCTTAAACTTACTCTATGTTATTTTATAGCCATGAGCACAATTAGTGACCTCACTAAAGTCTATCAACTATCTGTAGGTGTCAAATAGCTTGCGCAAGTCACATCTGTCTGTAAATTGTACAGAAGGAAAAGTAAATCGTTACTTCAAGTAATAAAATGTTTATTAGTCCTTAAAAAATGTCTTCTTCCTTATGACTATAAACCTGCCTACCTACCTATTCATGAAAAACAATTTGACATCTCTGAAAGGATCTCATAAAGGTTACAGCACACATTCTTCGTTAATATTTTTCCGATAATAGAACAACATTCGGTTACTTTGCGGCGGTCGATGCATTGAAGGCTTTATTCGTCATACTCATATTTTTTACGAGATAACATGACAAAAGAGAGGCCGCCCACGACATGTCCTAGATATAATTTTTAGATTCTGTTTACTTGATGCTAATATCGGACAGCGCTTCATGTCGGATTTATGGCCAAAGATACGAGCGGTCGTCCCGTTGTTAATAAAAAGGGACTGTTTTATTAAGAAACATACCAACAGATAATGATCTCATATTCGATAGTTATTTTTATGGTCGTACTATCATAATCATTTTCTTAATCTTGATTCATGTTTCTTCGGGTCAGCCCTACTCGTTTTTTTATTTATAAAGTAAGCACTTCTTATTTATTTTTAAAATTTGGTTGTAAACAACTACTTAATTCTTCACTAGATAGTTATGTCTCACTTAAGTAATAATTATCACTAAAATAGCTAACAGCTGAACCCAATCATCAAGCACTCTCATAAAGACACGGCCCATCTCCATAACATTATCCCATAACCCTTCCTAAACCATGGCAAACGATAGTTTAGGCCTAACTGGAGCTTAAGCTGTGTACATACGTTAGCTAAACTGCCGGCTAACGAGGACCCCCTGCCGGCCGGGGGCCGTGGAGTATCGCGTTGGATCTAATTCGTGGCCGCAAGTAATTAAAACGGAGAGGATTAGCATTCATTAACAGACGGTAACAGGTAGGGGTGTGCGGTAAGCAGTACAGAAGATCAGCTCCTAATACCGGATTGAGAATCTAAGCATTAGTGGATCTCTAGGCTAATTGGAGCAATATTCACAAACATATTTGGAATCGAACTCTAGCGTCTCAATACTCTCACAAACAATGCCTTTCACGTGAGTTACGTAATCAAAATACAGATTTACATAATACGTGAGACGTAAACGTTATCAACAATAACATTTATCAACTGCATGTGTAGATGACTATCTATTGACACAAATGATGAATTTCCTTACTCTTTATTGAATTTTCTAAAATTGTGTCTTAGTAGAGGTTTCTTTTATCAATTGGTGAAACATGGTTTTATTTCAATAAGGGGCAAACAGATGCCTCTCTTCTGATGAAGTCCAGTCACTCCATCACCACCATCACCATCTTTACCCAGATTGTCGTATATTTTCCAGGACGCACGTTGCCTAAGATAGCCATGATTTTTTTGGCATGTGGCAAGGATAATGTGAAGATTTTTTTATTATCCTGAATTGTGTACCACAACTGAACAAATACCTTCTCCGAAACATCTCTGTCTTGAACCAAGTTTCTACCTCCTTTCTGGTCTATGTCGACGAATTCGTCCTCCTTCAGGCAACAAGATTTTAGACAAGTCTACACATTTGTGTTAAGTGGTTTTTCCGCACCAGTTTTAATGTTATCAAGATACATTAGAGGAGTAATCCCAAGTCCGCTCCGCTCGCTCGTCTCGCTCGTCTCGCTCGTCTCGCTCGTAGCGACAGCGACAGCGGTGTGCACTCAGCGCTATTAGTGCACTTTAGTAGAACAACGCGCCTCGCTAATGTGACACCCTTTAGATCGGTGCTAAGTTGTTGAACGGAGCTAAGAGATCGTCTTCAAAGGTTCGAAGTAACTCTTCTCTGGAATGATTATATCATCTTAAAGTTTTATTACGAAAATTAAATATAAGTGTCTGTTTTATTAAATGAAATAATATTCGGAACATATGAAAAAAAGTTTTTGAATTTTTTGTCAGTTTTTCATATTTCGTCTAATCCAAAACTCCTGGACTGATCGAGACGGGACTTTCACTGCTGGATTTTATCGAAAGTGACCAAGAGTAACTTTTATTTAAGAGAAAGAATATGGGATCTGAGAAAAAATAAACTTGAAATTGTGGCCAAATAGAGTAGTTCTGATTTATGAGTCAAACGCTAGCAAAATTGCGAGCTTCGGCTTTGTAATAAAAATGTTCAGTGGTGCTGAGACTAGTTGACGATATGGTAGCCATCGCAAGGAGGAACATGGCTAGTATCGCCACAGAAATATGAAGATTAAAATAAAAAGCGGCCTATGCCCATGAGTGAGCAAAGTTGCACTGTGGTTCAGTATCTTCACAAGTCAGGTAGGACATACAGTGATATTTATAAATCTTGGAACACACAAACACAACAACGGAATTTATCATTATATGTTAGGTCTCTACCCTCTTTTATTCCTTACGACTTTTCTCATCAAAACTGATATTTATACGAGTGTATTCTTCGAATATTTTTCAAGCCACTGACCCGAGTAACCCACATTCCACATTCCTTATCCTCCCCCGTCCTAGCTTCAAGTTAAATCCCCCGAATATATTTCGAAACAACTTTATCCATCGACAATAAAACATCGACAGCTAATATTATTATTCTGCCTCGCTCGGAGAACTTGGGAAAGCTCTGAAAACTCGGAACTCTACAAAAAGCCTCTGATAGGAAGTCCCAGCTTTTAACTGGCGCCTCGCAAAGTGCTTCCAAGCCGCACCTGAGACTTTCTACTGGATTGAACATATTTTTCATAATTTTTCTTATCAAATTATTATTAATCTTGGTGATGAAATTTCCTTTTACTTTATTTTCATTTTAAACTTTACAGTTCAGCTCAGTTTTTTTCAGTATTATCTGTACTAGAGACATGTAAACAAACAGTCCTGAAAGTATCCTTTATTTCAGCACAAAAAACGTACTTATGTACATTAAAAATATCTAAGCTATAAAGACGTGAAGGAGTCGTAACATTTTATAGCAATACATGCGAATATTTTTTCTTGATTGCGTCACGACTACACACTCATTCCATTTCCACACGAGTGCGAGTACGTATGTAGATCATGTAGTACGTAATTAATTAACATTCAACAATAAATCTTGCGTTTTACGACTCAAAATCACTGGAGTAATTAGGACACCGCTCTTCGTAATAGGTTTTGTGTGAAGTAGGTGATTGTTTTGGCGTAAATCGTGTACATTGCGGGGTTTGTAAAGAGTTGTTTAGACCTAACGCTTTGGAAATGTCAATTTTTACGTTGTTAATGAAGGTAAACGTATGTCACAAGTAGGTAGTACCACGTAGGGTCGCGCAGTGTTGTAAGTAATTTGCTAAAATATTCCTTTCTCACATAGCGAGTCCTTCGCAAGCTTTCCACCTGTAATCCAATTACAATTTCGGCAATGACCTAATTGGAAAATACAGGTAAGGTAATATAAATCAAGTTGTTCAAAAATTCAAATCTTTCAGTGTTATTCATGATTCTTGAGTACCTGTCTCGTACCGAAGTAATATCCAGAATAATAACTGCCTTCCGTGAACAATTTAAATGCCAAGCTAAAGAAATGTTTCGAATTCAAATGCCAATTGTATCGGCTTGACATTTGAATTTGAAACATTTCTCTACCTAATACGAGTAAGTATTTCTAAGCACCTAATTGTGTCAAATAACAAGGTAAGCGGTTTATTGTATGAATACATTTTGGGAACCAAGTGAAACTTTTTGAACAAAAAGAAAAGAATTTACTAAAATTAATATACGTAAGGAGTACGAGGTGATACGGTAGGGATATTCTAAACAAGAACGAAAATAACATCAAACCAGACGAAATCGTCACAAAAGCGTATATTATTCGTAATCCGCCATTGTGCAAGACTCCTCGTACAAACGGGAAGGGTTCATGAATGGCTCCAACTGGGTCAGACACGACCCGTGACCGGTGATGACGTGTGGAAGGATCCCACCGACATCAAACGCATGTATGTACTCCATCAAATATAGCATTTTATGTCAAAAAAATGTTTCACATCTGTGCCAATCACGATTGTGTGAACGTCTATTTTTAAAGCTCCATGTGTTATAATTTATGACTTTGTGTAGTTTGACTAGCCTGTTGGTTTAATGATAAATGGCCTTGACTGCTATGCCAAAGGTCGTAAGTTCAATTCCCACCTAGAAGAATTTTTGTGTGATGAGCATGATAATTTTGCTCTGTATCTGGATGTAAGTTATACCTACGTAAAAGTTTATCAGTTGTCAAGTATTCAAGCACAAGCTCTGCTTAGGTTGGGAATAGATATTGTTGTGTGAAAGTTGTGGAATATTATTATTATATTATCGCCCGGAAATTGGATATTGTCGATGAGTCTCGCGCGAAATGGCGTCAAACGAAATCTAAGCGATAGCAAACCGAGGCGGAAGTTCAGCGATAAAAAAGTTGGTGTGAGGACGTCGCCTACAAGTTAGATAAAGCGTGTTTTGGTTAGAGTTCGTAGATTTGACGGAACACGGGCTGCAGCCGCCGAGTCTGTGCTTGTGAGGCGGATTAAACGCCTTTAATTAACTCTCCTAATTAGTATTACGGAGTTCGGATTGAATCAAAAGTTTGATCATAAAGTAGGTTTAACATTAGGTGGGTGAAGAATGCGTATAATATGTGCTGCTTGTTAGAGGAAGCTTTGGGGTAAGATAGATCGATGTGGCTCTGTCTTCTCAATAGTAGTTTAGTTTATCTCTCTTTTCATAAAACTACCACAAAATTTGTACAAGCTTTCAAACCTTATATATCCTTAGTTCAATGGTCCATGATTGCGAAAACCAAAATCCAGTTATAAAAATAGTATCTTAAATATCTTAAATGCGTAAATGAAAAGCATTGTCCTACAATATATATCTCTACGTTATATGTCTTAATGAGGTACTTACGTCACATTCACAGCACGGTTCAACAAGTGGAGAAAAGAATCCAATTCACTCGCTCACGAGATAATCTGAAACAACACAAGTGTGATTTATGAATGTTGTCAGAACGTCAGAACATTTACATTGATGGTAAGTTCTCCAGTACAGACTAATGTAATATTCTGATGTATTCAAGGCTTTTCAAAACACAATGCGTGTTGTAACAAGCGCTGTTGTTGCTGAAACATGTTCAATTATCTGGAATATGCTTGACTTCTCAGTGATCTTGATGGATCTATACGATAGGCATACAAGGACGTAGAATACGTACAAAGGCACAGTTTGTTATACTTTGATGTTGTACTTGATCAATTAGAGGAAAGTAAAAAAAAAAATCTTTGAAACGTTAGACCAATACTTGTTACGGGCGATATTTTGCTTTACTTATTATATTGCTTCTATAAATTAATTTGGCAGCTTTCAAAGTCGCTTCAATTTCCCAGCCTTTTGTTTTAAATTGGTCCAATTTTCGATTTCAATACGTTGTTTAGTCTGGTTCGGTCCATATTGGGCCAATCTCGCCGTCGTGCCGCTGGCGGGCTGCCAGACCCTCCTCTCAGGCAGCTCCATACATTCCCCACTTTACTCAGACTTACGCAATAGACTTGAGACTTAACAATCTTATCGAGTTTCGATACCAACACTCGTGGACGATTGTGCGCCAAATTAATTCTTGTAACTTATTTTCTATCTCGTCTGGATACATTATTTGAGATTATTGTGTCCTAAGATATCATTAAATGACTTAATCTCCTTCTATGGGGGTCTACTAATAGTGTCATATTACCAATTATTTTCTAGAAATGTGAAGCATTTCTAGATATAAACCGGTCTATAACTTTCGAGACAATTAAGTTGACTAAATTCATTTAATCCATCTGTCTAATTATTCTGTGGTAAACAGGTTTCTGTTTTAATTTAGCGTCATTAGTAACACAATTTTACTCTTACTAAAAAAAACTAACATCTTATCGTGACTACGGAAAATTTTATTGGATGAGTGAATTCCGTCGTCGACCAGCCTGCTCGAAGGTCTAGAAGTAACACAACACTGTAGTACCTACAAAGATGGCAGGTGATTAATGTAATTATTATCCAACCGAACCAGAGCCAAGATAAACAGACGGAGCTTTCAGAGGCTCGTCGTGAGGAGGCTTTCAAACTAATGAATCGTCTGAGCCGGTTTTACTGGCTCGATGGTCGGGCTATTTACCCTATTGTCATCAAATTAGTTTTGCTAAGTGGCTACTCTAATCTAGTACTCAATCTATACCTGTCTGGATCAAATATTGTCATGCTTGCTTTTAACATTTAGGTCCACCATCTTCATCACGCAAGTAAGACCATTGAGACTACAAATAGGTTTTTAAAATACACCGTCAATTTTTTTGTCAGTTTAAACAAATAGAGACCGGTATTTTCCAACTAACTACACTGAGAAGAAACACTGAAACAAATTGTTATTTATTTTTAACCAATCTATGGCTAAGTCATTAATTAAAACAACAAGTGTTATCCTCATTCACTAAAGGCACTCGAAATACGAACGAAGTTGACTATAATTTATTCGCTAACAGAGGATTCGGCTAAACAAGCGAAGGAAACAATCCGATAGCCAATAGTTAGAGTAGCCAAACTGCGGAACTTTTAATGATCTCAACTCGATTCACTCGATAGTGTAACAAATTGGGTGTAATTAATTCCGCAGTGTTTAGCTGTAGGAGGTGAAGTATTCGGTCAGCGCGGACTTGTTTGTCGAACTGTAGTCGTTTATCATCGATCGAATTTCGTCGGGTTGTGTTATAATTGTGATGAGGTCGTGTAGCTGCTTGACCGATAGCTGCGGCTTGTTTTGACCATAAATAACTGTAGATACATTATTGTAAGATATAAGTATCTAGTTTATTAAAATTAGTAGAGCATATTATATTGTATTAGCTTTTGCCCGTGGCTACGTTCGCGTGGTATTGGGGTTGGGGTTGGGGTTTCCGGGATAAAAAGTATCCTATGTCCTATTCCGGAGTGTATCCTATGCCTGTGCTAAATTTCATCCAGATCCGTCCAGCCGTTTTGGCGTGATTGAGTAACAAACATCCAAACATCGTAACTTTCGCATTTATAATATTAGTAAGATTTTGTAGTCGTAGCACACAAGGTTTAATATTGGCTGCGCTTCAAAAAGGTCCACTAGAGGTTAAGAAAACTTATTAATCGTGCTAAAATGCCTACTTATTACTACATTTTCACGACATGGTCAGCGCAGTGCTTAGCGATTGGCTACTGCGCTGCGTGTCGCAGATTCAATTATTTTTTTTTATAACGTGCACGGAATAAATATTTATTCGATTTATAGAACTCTCTTTATTGTACACCATAAAAAATACATTCGAAGCTTAAATTAATAGGGTACAAGAATGGGTGGTTTTATCGCCAATAGCAAATTTTTACAGACAAATCAATTCCGAGTGTGATTTGATATTTTTGTAATAGGCATAATTTAAAAACTAAAAAAAAACAAATCGATAAATAAACATGTTAGTGCCTGTAAACCACATGGTTATGTTAGAGATTGAAGGACGTCAGTGACAGCCCCATTACAGGCACATAAGACTTGGTCAGGTGGACAGGTCAATAACCCGCAGCTGTAGGACGCGTCCCGAGGACTCGCAGCACTAGAGCCTCGCCAGCACTAGCAGGTACTACGTGACAGATAAACACACCGCACTATATACAGCTTTTACTTAAGAAGAACTACTTTCTGAAGACTATTATGAAAAGACCTTAAAATTGTATATTCGTAAAAGGAATCGTAGTCAGTGTTTTGGTACCATCGATACCTACATACACCGTGAAATTTAAATGGTTGTTTTCCCGCAGCAGAATGACTTGCCATAAGGAGTACTTTTGAAGCATACAGTAAAAATAAAAAAAATAAAAAGCTTTTTTTTTTAATAATTATTAAAAATATTTATCAACTCAAAAAAGCGAAAACAATAGTAACATTAGACGTAATTTGTAGGTACTACTAGAGTCGCATGAGCAGCCCGCCGTCAAAGGAAACCGATTCATTAAATATTTAAACCAAAATAAGCTCTCGCACGTTGTGATACGTCATAATTAGCTTGCACTCTACAGGTCCATTTTTTGTTTTTAATATTTTATTTTTTTATCAAACGTTTGTATTACCAAGACACAACCATTTCGCTGAGGGAAAACAACCATTTAAATTTCACGGTGTATATATACTACAGTACAGTAGATGAGGCGTGCCGTACAGTGACTTTACTCCACCTAAGTGATCAGCATGCTATACACTTTTACATCGGTAACATTTGAAATATTTTGACGTGTCAGCGCTGTAAGTTTAAAAAGTTTTTATAGACGACAATACTAATGAAGCGCTGCAGCGGACTTTTGTATTAACATTTCAGTATTTTGACAAATAATTACTATGAACGTGCTTGTCTATCGCTAGGATATAAGTCGTTGTTTAGTACTAAAAGATAATAACTTGACTGGTCTGCTCACGCACACGTACAGCAAGCTAAGTATTCTTCGCCTAGCCGCGGTATTACTCGCGTTTGGAATATGTAGCAAAAAGTGTCATAAAAAGTACATCAACTAGGTACCGACGAGTGTGATGTATGTGATATATGTAGGTATGTGCGATGTTCGTAAAATAAATGTTTTATGTAAGTAGCGGTACGTCAGCGGATGCTCGCGTGCTGACATCAAACTATTTCATGGTATTCGTCCGCAGACATCTCATCCGTACATCGAGCCCTAAGCTTATTTTCTAAATGGAGACTCAGTTACATCGGAGCTCCTGAGCCTACCTTCATTTTACGGATGACCGCTGTTAACTAAGTACCTAGGTATAGAATATTTCCACCTCAATAGTCCAACTAATAACGATTCAGATTGAGAATAAGATTCTAGGAATCACCTTCGGCACATAAAGCAGCAACATCAGAGACCAAACCAATTGGAGCAGTTATTAGATCGTAAAAATGTTATGAATGAGGTAAAAATGTCGATAACGCGAGTGCAGGAACAAGAAAGCTATCATAATTATAGCTCCGACGTATTACTGAGACATAAATGTGCGTCATATATTGAACACTGAATAGATCGTAAACAGTAACAGCTTGCTGAACATTCAGCCTACAAAAGAGTATTGACCTATTTCATATAACGGCCGCGTAACCTTTCCTAAAGCGCCTCGAGAAATGTGGGTTCAAGGCTAAAATCCATTCATTTTAGTACTTAAATAATAAATTTTGAGAAGTTTAGGAGTCATAATAACTTCAAATACTCTTTGTAGACCAAAGGTGAGGGGTGGGGATTGACTCAGGTAGTACTTTATGTTCCGAACTTCCTCGTCCAAACACTTTGACAAAGTGATTGTCTGTCAAGTTCATAATGATTGACATGCGCTCCCAAAATGGCACGTTGTCGATTAATTGCATTTTGGCGATAACTATAGGGCGGTGCTCTGTCATAGAGCTTAAATGCTGTACGAGCGTTGCCTCGGAAAGCGATTTAGAACACTCGACAATATTGTACTGCTTAAGCCATTACCAAACTTTGTCCAAACAATTCTTTCATGCTCCAAAACTAAAACGTATTCACCAAAACAAAATGGTTGACAGCATTAAGTACAACTTAACTGTTTCACGTTTCTGTGTGATACGATTCTCCCAAAGGGATACTTGAATGACAATATTCCTCGAAAACATATTTTAATTAGTCTATAAACCTATTATTAAAATCGTATGACAATAAAATGTCCCAATTTAATACACAACGCAATTTACATTCACAATAAAGTAGCAATTTGTGGAACCCGTCTGTTGTGTGTACGACATAAAGATCCTGTCGTATTGAATACGACATAAAGGTTTCGTATCACTTTCATATTTATTCGCGAAGCTGTAAAAGTTAAATTAACATTTTTACGTTGTTTTGTCTCGGGGCGTCACCTTGTGCGTTTATAACTCAATTAAAGGTTTATTCACACTGGCCGTGTGTCGATCCAGAGGACGTTATCTACATAAGTGCACCATAAACTTTAGTTCAGTAATCATCAGAATTCCCGGCGCGCGGTATAAAGCCCAGTGGAGCTTCTAAATAATTGAAACGTTAAAGTTATGGAGGACAGTATAAAGAACTTGAGCTGCGCTTCTGATGATATTTAAACACTATCCGTGAGACCAGGACTTAACAAAAAAAGTAAATACATATTCGTATATAAAATATAAAGATTATCGTAGCGTATTTAACGTCCAAAATGTGTCTCTCTCGATCTTCCCTGTCGCTTTATTTATTGATAGCGTGTCACAACATGTCCACCAGTCCACGTCACCTGATCACATCTGAAATCCTTATAAAATGACAAGTGATGTGATGATTTTCTCGACATAATATTTAGTTTACAATATATTTGGACAGCTACCTGTACGTTATTTTATTACTTATTTATAATTCAAAATGTTCAAACCCTTTTTTCAGTTTTTAGAAATCGTTAATCTATAAAAGTTAAATAATTAGATTTCCTCTTAATGGTCGAAAATACAATGCCACTGATATTATGTATCGTTAATATTTAACTGGCCTGTTGGTCTAGTGCTTACTGACCATGACTGCTATACCGGAGGTCGTGGGTTCGATTCCCACCCAGGACAAATGTTTGTGTGATGACCACGATCATTTGTTCTGTGCCTGGATGTAATTCATCTGTAATATGTACATAGGTACATATATACTGATATACATATTATATCAGTTGTCTAGTCCCATAACACAAGCTCTGCTTAGTTTGGGACTAGACGACGTTTTGTGATAGTTGTGGAATATTATATTATTAATTTGTGTACGCTAACCTAGCTCAGCGCATGTTGCAGACCGCTACAAGTTCGTGCAGATGGCAGTTGTCGACCGCACAAACACCTCGATACTGCCCAATGTAGCCAATTACCGCTGTTCGAAGCCATTAGCCAACTAACTTGTAGTGTGCAGCACTGTTCATCTTCATAACTTTAGTTACTCGAGCTCTCGACGAAATTACATTATAGTAGGTAGCTGTAAAATACTCGGATTTTGTGCACATTTAACTCAAAAATGATGAAAAAACGATATATTTAGATAACTATTCTTTATCAAAGAAACCTATTAAAGCATGCTTGAGTAGCAGCATTTGCCTTGGTAATTAAAGACACAAATAATCAACGCTCGGGGATCAAAAGTTTAATGAAAATTTTATCTTGTCATTAAAGAACTCATTACTTTCATTTTACAATTAAATACCTACCTTAAGTGCTAGTTGTCGGCGCGCACTGCTCCCGCGCGCCTCAAGGAATTGAACTCAAGGAAAGGGTCGAAGCCTACTGGGGCCCAGGATCTCTTTCTGAAAGGAAGACTTGGCCCCAGTGCGAAAGACAAAGAAGGAACAGGGTGGAGTGCTTAGTCAGTAAGAGATTGGCACTGTTTCTCGTTCTGCCCAACAGCGGGATTCGTCATTGGATGATTTTTGCCGAGCATAAAAAAAGTGTCAGTAGTCAGTATGTGTTAAATACAGAAGTTAAATTTTCTATATGCATTGTAAAAATTCATCACAAGATTATGAAAAATCAATCACATTTACGTAGCATCTCCAGACAGTGTAAACTCAATTAGATCCGCCGCACAATTACTAGCTAATAACCCGTCCCGTGCTGGTGCGTCCACCAGCTCATAACTCGATCAGTTCGGAGGAGCCGACTCCGCCCGACCCTCGCCGACGCGAGCACCCGAAATTAACGATGATTTACGTGTGAATGGGACTTTGATGTCGAGACAATAGGCTCGGAACCCTCTGTAGCGCATAGACCATTAATTTCACTATAATAATTGAACATAAATCCCTACTAAATAATGCAGATTTAGTGTTTCTATGTCAACGACCCAACAATAGCTAGTGCGGATACACGACTTTAAACCGCCGCCCGGCTTTGCCTGCTTTCGTTAACTAACGACGACTAACTTCGACCATTTCCTATGGGTTTTTTATATGACCCACTCATAGCCTATCGTTTATGGTTACCGTCTGTCGTGTAATCGCAACTTGCGTACAATGGCGGTAGTTTGAAACTATACGCGGATAAATACCGATAAAACGGTGCTGTTATGTTCGGAATATTTTAAAGTGTATTCATTTCATTTCTGTTCAGATTTACTGAAACAATATTAATACATTGTAAAGTTTAAAAAACACATTGTACCTACTTTTTTATATTGGGAAAAATCATCCAAATGACAAATCTCGTATTTGGGCGGAGTGGGAAATGATGTCAGACTTTTAACGACTAAACGACCCATCCCGTTCCATCTTTGCCTTGGTCCCAGGGTCCCACTGTGACGCTTTCTTATTAACCTATGATCCAAGGAGACTTCGAATTTGCTGGGTCCCTATAATTTGCTGACAATTCCTTGAGGCGCGCCGTCGACGACTTGGGCTTGGTATAGGCGCTGTTTCGCCCAGGTGGTGGGAAATAGCGGCTCTATACGTACATAGAGCCGCGGCGCTTCCCACTGAACATTATACAGTTATGTATAGACAAGCAATGCACGCGCGCTTGCCGTGGGCCACGGCCTATATGCCCCCCACCAACGCTGAGCCCGTTGTTACGGGCACCGACCCGTTACGGGAAAGGCTTAACCTACACCCCGCCTACCGCGCCCTCTTGCGGGGACGCAGCAATTTTCCGGTAGGGTAGAACACTTCGCGCTGCCTCCGTCAGAAACTCGAGTTCAGTTCGGACAGCCGGACGGCGATCTACTCACTGCGCTTATCCTCCACAAACCCACATCTACGGTGCTTTAGCAAGTAGGATTTCGCTTTTTACTTTAGCAAGTAGGGTACACCTCTACCGTATGCTCCACCGTGTCTTACGAGTGGTCCACAAAACGGTGACACCCGAACTTTTCTTCCGCACGAAAGCACAAAACGGTTACAGACCGTGTGCTGATCCGTAAACTTTGAACTCACGTGACCCTATAGCCTTAAGTAAGGACCCCATACGCAGATGTCACAAACATGATGGTTGTCCAGTTATCCCAAATCATTAAACCATCTTCAAACTATACGAGCAAGTTATATCGCGAAAGTAAACCGTTTAATTTCCCTGCTGTACTTTATTTTATGATTCACTTATACTCAGTTGTAATGCGTGCAATAAAACGTTTGATGTGCACATGCGCACGAGTTTATTGTGCTGGTTGTTTTGTCTCTGCCTCATAAAACTGAAGCCCGCAGTCACAGGAGCATTTGAATGAGCACCTTCTTCTCACACGACTAACTTGAGGGTGCGCTTTCTGTCTTGGTCGTTTGAGTTAAATTGAACTCAGAATGCAGTAGAATATGTGTCTTCAGATGAATAAGACTCAATTTTTTTTAAGTAAAATGATATTATAATGTTATATCGTCTAAGTACAAATTTTTAACAACTTTTCCAAACTTCAAGCCAGTCGTTATCAATTCAAACTACTTACACATCATTGCCTCTTTCAAAAACTTATAAAAACTGTTTAGTTGCATTGTTTTGGAATGTTGAATCACAATACAGAGTTAAGGCAAAACTTAATGGATAGTAAAATCTCACTAAGTACGACGAATAAAGTTTTTATACGTCAGATATTATTTTTAACGAACGCCTGCGTAATGATCGCAAAGATTAAAACTCACTATCTAAATTCATGATACTCATACTAAATATGAGTATCATGAATTTAGATAGTGAGTACATTCCAAGAGTTTAGATGGAAGTTTGATTCAAAAATATTAACTTTGTGCCTGCTGTTATGAATGGAAGTATTTCGAGTGGTGATCTTCCCGCCCACACTCATTAGCATAACAACTTCGCTAAAACTTTGTTGTTAATTGCTTTAGATACTATTCCACCTTAGGCTCTACAATAATTCAAATTTAATAGAAACTCGAAGAAAAACAGCGTGCTTTTAAACAGCCACGCAGTTAAATGACAAGAAAAAATTGTTAAAATTCAGTTTAAGAGTAACTGTATTAATAAATGGTGTGATACAAATGATAAATATGAAAGTGTAACGTCTCGTGTATTTAGTCAAATATCAGTTCGACACGTGTAGTAAAGACCTTTATTAGAACACGTCCGCTCCACATAACACGGAAATATTATAAATAAACTCATAAAAGCCCACCACAAGCATATAAGGTGTGTCTCTCCTCCGAAAAGCCCAGGAGGGTGTGTCTCACTAAACAGAATCGCGCCTCTAACGAGCCTTCTTGAAAATGAGACCTCTTTGTGACCACTTTTGACTTTTGACCTATAGTGGTAATCATGAATGGAGGGTCGCGGTACACTGACATTTAAATCTGACTTAGTTACGTCAAAACCCTGACATTTTCGTAAAAGTTTACTCTAAATTGTGGGGCGGACACGGGTTTGAAATCTCAGGGGAGGGTGAAAGGGGTGTAGGTAGTCGACTAAGTAAATCCGAAAGTAATCGATGTCCATTGTTTAAAATGTATAGATTTTTTTTATATTTTTTCTAGATGTTTTTAAGGTTTTAACTGCGTATTAAGTCAGACAAAAAATATGGCAACTCCGTTTTGGATTGTTAATTAAGGATTGAAGGAAGGATTGTTTTTTTTTCTTAACGAAGTGGTATTTCTGTAGATATAGAGTGTGTCGTCCATCCCACGCTCGCCGGCTCCACGCGGCGACTACGCGCGACCTTGGCGGCCCGCCGGCGGCGCTGTAGTACCGGCACGTTCGCCCCGTCACACGCACAGCCCCCGGAGCCTTCATTCTGCCTGCTCCCTGGGGCTCTGGAGGATGTTCATTCATAATTACAGCGAATATCACGTCGTGAGTACTAGGCCGACCCGAACTACGGCTCTACGAGGAAAAGGAAAGCTGATTTCGAAATGGTTTTTACATAGCGATATTATGTTATTTTTACGCTTTTTCAGTTTGTTGTTATTAAAAGCGTACAAAGCCAGTTTTTTGCGATACAAGTAGGTAGGTATCATTAATAATATGAACGCAACATTTTGGATCAACGCAGGATAGATAAAGTTCCGACAGGTCACTGGAACTATTTGTGATCCAGCGATGCCTCTCAAGTAGAAGGGTAAAATCTACAAACCTGCAATAAAACCTGTCATAGGTAGGTACTATACGGGTCGGAATGCTAGAATGTAAAAGAGTTGGCATGTATCGGAGTTAAGAATGTTGAGATAAATGTGTGGTGTGATGGATCCACGAAATCAGACAAGTGAGAAGGTAATATATAAAAGGAAATTTGAAACTAGCGAGACCGGTGGCAGATTATAATGAAAGGAAAAACGTGTGGTACCGACCACAAGTAATACGGGACAAGATAAACAATGATGACGTAGATAAATACCAATTATAATTTAGCTCAGTAACTACAGAAGTAAATAGTTAATAGCGAGCAAGAGTTGACTTTACAAAAAAAAAAACATGAATCAAAATTTTTCATTCATTCAGACAGCAAACAATTTTACGGTTGTGTTCCTATAAAAAGACATGTTGGCGAAATTGTAAATATGTGGGTCGGAGCGCAGGCCGGCTTTGATAAAATAAAATAAATTACAACCGACAGACAACATCATATAAATAATTGAATGAGCGCTGAAATAGAATATAATAAATAATAATATTTATGCCCAGGCAAGATGTATCTAGACTTGTGGATTGTAGATACTCACAGTAATTGGCTAAGTTAGCAAGTTTCTATTGATTATCTTGAACAACTACCCCAGAATCAATATTTCTTGTCAATCTACGAGACATTCTGCCAGCATCAGAACTAATACAAATATAATAATTTAATCTTGAAAGCTTTATTGAAAATGTTAAACAATTATTATCGACGAAACATGGACGTCATATACGTTATTGCTTGCGGGAGTATTGTTTATTTCGTAATTAGTAGTCGAATTAAGTGAGATGTCTTTGTACGCGTACAATACGCTCTTCATTGTTTGAGTTCTAGTGTCTCTCGCAGACCGCTTAGTGCTTAGCTTACACTAGATCGGTATCTTTATACAGAAAATTATATTATCTATCTAAATCTCGGTTTTATAGCACGCTGAGTTTACCAAAATACCACACTGTCGTACTTGAAAATATTTTATTTCAAGTAACAATATTAGTGAAAATAAAAATAAAGTTTAAAAACTAACACCCGACTACTTAAAAACACGCTCTAAAAAGTACGAAACAAGAAAACAAGAAAGCCGTGGTCGTATACCACTTTTTTTAATTTATTATTCTTATGGCATACGACCACGGCTTTCTTGTTTTCTTGTTTCGTACTTTTTAGAGCGTGTTTTTAAGTAGTCGGGTGTTAGTTTTTAAACTTTATTTTTATTTAACATATTTTGGAGTTCTAAATAGGTTAATCTTGAGTTCATTGATTTCTCAGCCCATGAATACAGGTAAAGTCACAAGCAAATGCTAGTAATATATATATATTCAAAATGTACAAGTAAAGCGCTTTCAAATGATACCAAACACGGCATATTTATCTTAACTTTATTTTTTTACTTCGTATGTTTTGTCCGCTAGAGGGCGCCACATTAGATTTTGTGAAATCCCATATAGCCTATAACCAGCGGACAATTAAGACGCTTCTAATGATATGTCATTTGTCGAATTCTGATAAGTAGTTTAGAAGTTACGAGGGAACAGATGAACATCCATACCCACATACATACATACATACAGGTCAAAATCATAACCCTCCTTTTGCTTCGCCGTAGTCGGGTAATTAAAACTTTCGAGTTAGTGTAATGTTTATAGTTAGAGTATTGTGAAAAATAATGTGCTTTACGCATAACACATGAACAAAATGTTTTTATCAATACCAAACTCTAAGAAAGTGCTTCAAAGTTGTGTAAAATTCAAAGGAACGCTATTAATTTTAGTTTAACTTTTTAGACTCAACATAACGTACATTACGTTATGTTGAGACTAAAAAGTTAGACTTTAGGTAAATGTTTATTAGCTTTTTAGGCTACATTTTAACCAAAATATTTGTTCTTAATATTTGTTTTGTGACAATTTTGTGAAATACTCGTATATTGTATTGTAATAATAAAGGAAAAAAAATAAAGTTTAAAAACTAACACCCGACTACTTAAAAACACGCTCTAAAAAGTACGAAACAAGAAAACAAGAAAGCCGTGGTCGTATGCCACTTTTTTAATTTATTATTCTTATGGCATACGACCACGGCTTTCTTGTTTTCTTGTTTCGTACTTTTTAGAGCGTGTTTTTAAGTAGTCGGGTGTTAGTTTTTAAACTTTATTTTTATTTAACATATTTTGGAGTTCTAAATAGGTTAATCTTGGGTTCATTGATTTCTCAGCCCATGAATACAGGTAAAGTCACAAGCAAATGCTAGTAATATATATATATTCAAAATGTACAAGTAAAGCGCTTTCAAATGATACCAAACACGGCATATTTATCTTAACTTTATTTTTTTACTTCGTATGTTTTGTCCGCTAGAGGGCGCCACATTAGATTTTGTGAAATCCCATATAGCCTATAACCAGCGGACAATTAAGACGCTTCTAATGATATGTCATTTGTCGAATTCTGATAAGTAGTTTAGAAGTTACGAGGGAACAGATGAACATCCATACCCACATACATACATACATACATACATACAGGTCAAAATCATAACCCTCCTTTTGCTTCGCCGTAGTCGGGTAAAAAAGTCACGACGTCTTCAAAGAATGCCGTTGAAGAAAGTCTAAAATAATTCTATGATTACCAATCTGAATGTGTGACAGTACCTTTTAAAGCTGGCTGTATCTCCTGTGCCTGTGACACAGAGTAGACAGCGTGACAGAGGCACTCGCCGGCAAGCGTCACGTTCGAGACACACGTGCGCATAACTACACAGCACTCGTGTCACTCACGGATACTCAGATTTTATCTAGGTACACTAATATAATAAAGAGGTAAAGTTTGTTTTTTTGTTTGTAGGAGATAATCTCCGGAACTACTGGGCCAATTGTAAAAAAAATAGCAACAATAGAAAGCTGCTTTACTCCTGAGTGACATAGGCTATATTTTATGTACGTGGGCGAAACCGCTGACAAAAGCTAGGATTTATATTAGGATCAAGACGAGATGACTGTTGGCAAACAGCTTTCAAAACTGACGTCTAGTATTCAAGTGCTTCTTTATTTTTTTTAAGTAGGTATAAGATTATTTTTCAAATCTTAAGCGCTATTTGTCAATCAGAAAGAAAGAAACAATTAATTACCAAAGTAATCACACATTTTATAATTTATTGTATAATACCTGCAAACTGTTAGAAAGTTAGAAAACCGTGCACCGACCTTACACCGATACCTTGCGAAGTACATCGATCTTAATGAATTATAAACTTCAGCTGAGAATAATGAAGTTTTTTTTTATCACAAAACAAAGTTTCAGAGCGGAAGTTCTCAGAACCGATACCTTGTTGTTTAATTCAGTAAAACTGTGAAATTCGTGATTACTGTACCTTTATATAAATATAAGTAAGTACGTAAATATAAATAAAGGTATATAAATATAGGAATTTTCCTTATGTAGGTAATATAATTCTTGCTAGGTCCACCTTTATGTTCCAAAAATAAACCTTTATTATTGTTAAGCCCTGTAAACAAACGCTTTGTAGAAAGATGCTTCACATTGTTCCTGTTCGTCACGATCGATGTATATCGTCACGTGACGCAGGGGAACGAAGCGAGATAAAATGGGACATCGCAGGATTATAATGTTTGACTTACTTTCAATAAACGAACATTATTTGACGTATCGAGTTTGATTTGTCTTCCTAATGTTATATTAAATTCAGGAAGTAAATCAACATTCGAATGGGTGGTTATTTAAACCAATATTAATATCGATGGTCTCCTTGGCGATGGACCCTGATATTGATGGTTGCTATAGCAATACATTAAGTGGAATTTCTATCGAGGCGGTTTGGTTGAGTGTCCTCCAATCAGGCCTACAAATCGACCTAAATATTTACAAAGCAAACACGACATCGTTAATATCTGGAGAACTTCGGCCTACATACATTACTTTGAATCCAATTTGTTGATTCTTTCTTTCAGATGATTTGGCGTCAACATCTCAGCCTTGAGGCGGTGACCAGCTCCACTTTATTAAAATGGAGTCGCGAGATTAAAGCTTCCGCTTGTAAAGAGGCTTATTCATGTTTAATTAAAAATTCTTTGAGTCACCCCTGCTCCCCCCCCTGCCGCCTCCGTCTGACCCCCGCCCTCTTGTAGAGTCGCGGGGTATCGAGACAAGCCTCTGTTTGTTTTGGTATCACGATATCGTAGAGTTAATAGATTTATCTGAGCTGTAACTAAGTCTTAGTTTTGGATAATCGTGTTAGAGTCAAGGCGTGAACACAAAGCGGCAATCTTGTTCGTAACATATAACATTGTCAACTTTATAGAACAGTTATCGCCTCTAAAGACAGAACACAATTTCACGCAGATTTTCTTTATCTCAAAACCAAATCAGTATCGTCGAAATAACGAGCGATCGAAAATTTCGTCTGAATAGGAATACTATTTTTATATATTTCGTAATGTTGCCATATTTATCCTTATCTCTCTCAATCATCTTATCTAAAGCAATCATTGTAAATCTCAGTGGCATATGATAGCTTCACAATTGAATCGTGTCGTGACACGGCCCTGGGGACGTGTGTGGCGTGTGGAGGTAATACTAAGTCAATTAAAAGTTGGATGGTCGACGCGCCATTTCTCGCGGTTCACTGCTCGGTTGCCATGACGACCAAGTGACGGTGGCGATGGGATAAGAGGGAATATTGTGAAATGATAAACATTTTTATTTTAATTAAAATTACCAATACCAATGAGATAATGTAAAATAATTTAGCACAAATCAGAGCACACATCTATAAAGACTATAAAAATATTGGTTACAAATATTGTATTTAATTTTACACATTTTGTTGTGAAGCTGTATTGGTATTGGGTACGCTATAATTACGGTTGTAAGACTCTTCTTTAACGAGTGGCTGGAAAGGCCTCACGGCATACTCATCTTTCACGCAAACGACATGGTAAGTTCGGGAGCTACCTGCACCGACTTCGAGAGGAAGCTATGTGTGAACCGCCCTTAGGACACGGTGAAGCATACGGTAGTGTGCCCCGCTCGGTAAGAGCATCGCCGTGTTCTCGTGGGGGCGATCGGAGGCGCCGATCTCTAGCGCCGGGCCTTGGTAGAGGCCATGGTCCGGAGTGGCAGGAAGACGCCTCCTTCACCTTAGGCCAACTGCACACCGTAGGGGTGGGCTTGCGGACAGCGAGCAACGGGTAGCTCGCTGTCCACCCCTCCGGTAACTGTCGAACAGAGCCCAAGTCGTCAAAGACACGCACTGTTCCCGCGCGCCTCGACGAGTTGTCAGCAAACTGTAGGGGCTCAACAGGCAACGTATAGAATGAAATATGTAAAGGACTTTATAATAATCGTTTCAATATATCTAAATAATTAAAACACAAACTCAAAATCTTTTCTACGGCTCAAAATAATCCAATCTTCTTGTAATTTAACATTGAGAAACTTTGTTTAGTCAATGATTCGCTCGATTTGATTCAATAAAGGCGGCTAAATGTAGGTAGCAGTGGTACAGACGAGCACACTCGACACTATCGGCTCTTTTAAAGATCAAACCAAGGCGCTCAAATAACGTAAATAGAACTAAATAGTTGTGGGGGTAACAGCTAGAGTTGGTTCCGTAGACATTTACACAAAGCGAGCATATAGACCAAGATAGTGTAATTACTCAAGAGATTTTATTAATGTTTTCTTGATCGAGAACTGATGTCTTCTTAATATACATAAAACCGATTTATTATATTATTTAATTAATAAATAATATAAAATTGTGTAAATAATAGTTTTTTGAAGAACGTGGTATCGTTTTTCTAAAATATAGTAGTTATAAATTTTAGTGAAGTCGAATTTTATTACTACCGATCAATTACAAAATATAGTGCTCAAATAAATTCTTCATCTGATTGAAGTGATGTTCGTTAGGACGACAAAATTATTTAAGAGATTTCTTATTGAAAATATTTTCGCAAACATTTTGCTTAGGTATAATTATAGATTCCTTGAAATTGAACTTCAAAGACATCTGTTTTCCAATCCTTCAGTGTCACGCTCGCCGCGTATCGTCTCAAACGATTAATTTATTATTAAAGTCGCGTTGTAAAGTGGGACTTACTAAGAAAACTTCCGATTGTTAGTTGTTTCTCAACTTCACTTAGGTTTAATCTACAAAGGTTATCTCCAGCCGAGCGTTCTCAATCTTTAATCGCATCATCAAAAGCTATTAAATTAAATGATGATAAAACGCGAAACATAAAGCCACTCAAATTTTGTATCTTAGTGAAAATAAGCGCTTTATTTCATTGCTTGAACGAAACCTCTAACCCTTTTAAAGGCGCTAATGCCTTCAGAATATTTTCAAAGGATCTAGATCAGTTAGGAATTTGAAAAGTTGCGATTGATGAAAGCTAGCACCAAAGTCTATAAATGTTATCTATTTTTAGTATCAAACGCCTTTTACGTTAGATGTCCTAGAATCACAATATCCCATTTACAAGGGTCAGACTAAACAGAACAACAAACGTACGTATTATTCCACATGAAAGCTTTACAGTGCGTATTACAGGTAAAGAAAACACATTAGTTGCTGCTACTCACACATCACACACGCACGTCTCACGAGAAACTGCAGAAATGTGTGTCTTGACAGACATGTTGAGTTTTGAAGCTATGAAGGGAATCAGGAAATTGTTTTAGTAGAAGAATAGGATTCTGATGTGTGCTTTATGACAGCAAACATCAGATTTCTATTCTGCCCTAAGGAAATAGTTGGCAACTTCATATCTAGTGTAAGAATTTTAATCAGCACAACATTTCGAAGTTGTTCGTCTATTGATTGCATGACTAGTGATATAGAAGTGAGGTACATGTGACAACTTGTACTCGTTCATCTCCTCCCTGTAATTTCATTCCCTAGGATGAACTGGTTTAGAGTTTCTATATCGTATGTTTATTCACCCGTTAGCAATATCTTACAATCTCCAAGCACACGTGCGTAAGTGTGGCCCGGTGAGATTACACTTCTGCACGTGTGCCTAGTGCACCCGCTGTAACGTGTAACGTATTAGTTTAGTAACTTGCTTTGTCCCTCAGCTACACTCCTGTGGTCTAAGATGTAGAAGCTGTACATTGTTTCTGAAAATGAAATTCGAGTAACTGAAGATATTATTATTATTGATACCGATAGTTTCTTTTTTACCACAGTAATAACAACATGTTGTAAAAACACTGCGTTACATGCATTGACCCATCAATAGAAAACCTATCGTGTGCGATGGATTTTATAGCTCGTATAAAATGCTCTAAAGATGTAAAGTGGATCACAGGCACTCCGACGATTATTTGAAAGTTCAAGGTTCAACTCTAAATGCAAGAGAAACAGGAATCCTACATAAATTGTGCATTTTTGAGGCATTAGATTATCAAATATTTTAAACTAACTGAAAATTATTTAATGAATTAAATTGAAAAAAAATCGAGTTATTAAAACACTAAACCCGACCCTAGGATCCATTAGAGGCTAGTCTCAAATCTGAGGACACAGAAAAGATAAAAGAGAAAGTGTTGCTTCACGATAAATTATAATAAAAATAAAAAGCAATTTTGGAGTTACAGAGACAGTTACTTGATACCCCATCGGCCAATTTAAAAGGAAAATATTTAAACGAATAAGCCAACAAAAATCATCGGAAGTGTCGGCGAGCAGACGGAAAGTGTCTCTTTAACGAACAAGTGTCAAACTGGGTTTACATTAGCGGAGTTTTTACTCGAGCCACTCGAGTTGGTAACTGTACTTCTTCGTCTGCGCAAACACTTTTGTGGGCGAGAGTCCCTCATTGTCTGCTAATGTTTTCGGTTGGTGCTAAAACTGCGCTCGTGTATTTTTGCGGAGGTTTTCAATAGCTTTACAGTAGACCCTCTGGAGCGTGATGTGGGGGAGACGTGCTGCTGTGTCACGCTCTCCGAGAAAAGTATTACAAAAATAAGGCATTGTTTAAAATCCAAAATGTCAGCGCCCATACCAAACCGGGTAAATGCTTAAGTATTTAATCTGCGAAATTGTTTTATTTTGTTGCGACATTTTTTGATACTGGTTATGTTAATTACAACGCAACATGGTCGTTTTTTGAAAAAATTGTCTTAACCTTCAGGCTTACAACATTCGTAAGTTCTAATTTAGTATTTTTAGAATGTTTGATATACGAGTACTCTTAATATCGAAGTAAACTTGAACCGCAGGACTGATATCAGGTTTGTAGTTATTAATATTCTAAGGAAAGTAATATTTTTTAAAATATTTCAATATCCGTAGTCATGTCTTTTACTAATAAAATTTAGGAAAAAAATATGTTGATCAAACGTTTTTTTTTTTTTAATTCTTAAAAACTAGTGATTCAATGGATCGTCTCAAGCCTTGAGTAAAAACAGTCCAAGTAAGGCTGGCTCCGTCTCGCTGGTCACGCGGACTGGTGAGCGCTGAGCTTGCCACCACACACAAACGGAATATTACTGGAGTGATTGATGGAAGCGAGCGGCTGGCGCGAGGTAATTAATCAAATAAACAAAAACCTCGCACCGAGACCTATATTAATACGACGTTGAAAGTGTTCAACTATTAATGGAGTATTCATTTTTACAAAAGGCTATTATTGTGTGAAATAGAGCGGTTAATAATTTTACGCGATACTATATTTCATAGGTTTAATAGGAAATTTAGTTCTTTGCAATAAATCAACGAGTAGTATTTTATATTGCCCAATTTTATGATTGTCAAGTGATTTGTAGCTCGCTTGGCACACGTCTACGCTTATTCGTAGAGACGCACACTCGTAACCTGCGTAGCACATGCTTACGCATATTCGTAGAGGCACACAAAAAGGCGTAGCGCTACGCGACCGCTACGTCATGCGCCTTACCAATATAATATTCTTCTAAGGAAAATAGTCCATTCACCATTACCACATCGTGGCGGATAACACAATTAAATGAAATGTTAATTACCCTGTATTACGGTAATGGCACAATGCCTAGAAATAACAGCAATCGTATTACACATAGGAGCAATCCGGCGCTATTTAATTAAAACAGCGAGAATTTTCGTTGATTAAAATGAGTCGTAATAGCGGTACTTCAGTAGCCGCTAACGTGTGGGATGTGCGAACAAGTATAATGTTACGAATCATTGGAGATTTTTCTGAGCAGGGAAGAGTGGGACTCTGTTAAGAAGTTAATTATTAGCCACGATGAAAGACTTCAATAATACTTCAAACTCAGTATTGCACAAAGTTTTTTTTTCCGGTAGCTTTTCAATGTCTTGCTATATATATTGGCTCAACGTCAATCGGCTGGTTGGCAACAATGAAAACTCATTGTGTAGAACAATCGGTAATTGTAGAAAAACATTTCGTTTTACAGATGGAGATTTTGATCCGAAGCAATTCGATCCAATTAATTTAATCAGTGCTGGGTTAGATCGACTTTCATTTAGATTTCTGTTCACTTTGCTTATTGAATATATCGCATGTGGATGTACCCGCGAGCCGGCGGCGCATATCCGCGGCCACGTTTATGTCAAATCAATAAGAAGCCACACGAGCACGCGTCCCATATCCAACACACTGATCAGCCGTCATAAAGCGCCGTCATTACTCGCCCGACAGATTGCCTTTTATACTTATTTATGACTAAAGCGACATTTCTGTTGGTTCTTTTCATCAATTCAGTAAATTACCAAAAAGCTATTGAAAGTCTTCTGTATGATTTATAAATTTATTGAAGCTTTTTTTACCTAATTGGGTACTTAGTTCGACTTAAATTAAGGTTCTGGTAGATATTATTGATATAATTACACCTGTCTTAACAGGCATATTTAATCAATGTTTGGACTACGGTACAGTCCCTGAATTAATGAAACAGTAAATTAGTACCAATTTTTAAATCAGGTAGTAATAATGATCCCTCTAATTACGTACATATATCTGTGCTTCCAGCATTACGTAAAATCTACGAAAAAATCATGCTCGACCAGATGTTGTCATTTTAATTCCAATAAGATTTTGCATAGTCGACGACAGATGTAGGAGCGAAACTCATCAGTCAAATTTTGGAATCCTAGGAGAAGTCCCAGGATTCTTTGACCTCTTAAAAGCAAATACTTTTCGCACGTCAAATGACTGCGTTGACCATAATACTCTGATTTGTAAATTACATCATTACGAAATTCGTGGACGAGGTACTGATCTTGTTTTGTTCTATTTATCTTACAGGCAGCAAAAAATAATCATTAATGGGGCGACGTCCTACGGCTCTTTTGTAAAAATGGGCGTACCTCAGAGTTCAATTCTTGACCAATTCCTTTTTCTAGTTTATATGTGTGACCTTCCATATATGATGTCAAACTTAGCCAAAATAGTTGTATTTGCTGATGATACTTTCCTTATTTTTAATGTATTATTCATTACGGAAACTGTGTTAGGTGTTACTACTGATTCTAAATTGCAGTGCATATAAGAATTAGTAAGGAAAATTAGGCAATTAACGGATGTCGATACAGCTAAATTAGATTATTTCCAAAGTATTATGTCTCATGGCATTTTACTGTGGGGATCTGCAGCTGATGTGGACTTAATTTTCATCATGCAAAAGAGAGCAAAATTTGCTCTAGCGCAACCTAACCAAAAAAGCATATACTCGTAAAGTTGGAGACTATGTCGAAGACACGCTTGTTTGGCAATGACTGCTTCTGCACATGTTAAATAGAATATTAATAGGTTCCCTGGTAATCAATTAATATTCTATAGGTGTGTAGTGTTCCTACACATCCATAGAATTTTATATACTAAAAAAGCTGATAATGATAAAAGTCCACTTGTCTTCCTTCACTTGTCATTTGTGTTCTGATGACTACTTCGAACAATCTTGCAGCCTTGGAGTATCTTAATATCTTGAGCACTACTTCAGTAACTTGTATATATTTTAACTGGCTGTGCCCGCGACTTCGTCCGCGTGGAATAGTTATTTTGGGCATCATATTTATTTTTGCAAACAACCTCTTCAGCTTTATAAATTATAGCTGTTACCCACGACTTTGCCCGTGTCAATTTCTGTTATTATTTTAGACAATTTAGTTTTTAAAAGAACATAATTATCTAAAAGTACTTCATAGAGCTACACCCCAACTTGGGCACGCCATAATCTCGGCGGTAAGTCCCCTCTTTGAGGCGTGATGTCTATCACGGCATCCTCACCTTCCGCATGACGTAGGTTCTCACCGGGCATGGGAAGTTCAGGAGATTCCTGCGCGCTGGATTCGTGCGGAAGAGACGCCCGGGTGTCGCCACTGTATGGTCAGCCTGGAGGATACGGTGGAGCACACGGTGGAGGTGTGCCCCGCTTGAGAAGAGCATTGCCGTGTCCTCGTGGGGGTGATCAGCGGCGGCGACCTCTTGCGCCGGGCCTTGGTTCAGGCCATAGTTCGCAGCGAAGAAGAATGGCAAGCGGTCGCCTCCTTCTGCAAGGCAGTAATGCTCGTAAAGGAGGAGGCCGACCGCATAAGGCAAAGGCAACAGCGCCCTCGCCGTAGCCGTCACCGCCGCGATCCCACCGATATCCGGTCTCCGTAGAAGCTGGCTTGTGGACAGTGAGCAATGGGTAGCTCGCCGTCCGGTTGTCTGGTAACAGTCCAGACCGAGACCACCAAGTCCTAGACCAAGTCGTCGACGCCGACGGCGTGCACTGCTCCCGCGCGCCTCAAGGTGTTGTCAGCAAACTGTGGGGCCCTTCAGGGGCGAAGCCTCCTGCAACTGAGGGTTGGTGCGAAAGCGTTATACCGGGCCTCTGGGAATAAGGCAAGGGAGGAACGGGGTAGGTTGTTTAGTCAGTAAGAGTCTGACACTGTTTCCCGCTCCGCCTAAGAGCGGGATTCGTCATAGGATGATTTTTACCTACCATAAAAAAACCCATCCTCGCCGCCCGCAAGCAACCCCTCTCCTCTGCACATAATGCATCGCGTGTGAATTTTATATCGGAGTTATTTTAAAATTGTAATATCTTCTAAGATGTTCATTGAAATTAAATGATGTCAAAGACAATTTTGTTTACAATTACATACTCTTAATCAACAATACATTTATTTGGATAAAGATTATATTATTATGTTGATACAACTCTAACAAATAATCAGTAAAAATTGGCTAAATTTGATTCGCATAAAAACGGTTCTAGTAAGTTAATCTTAAAAGATAGACATATACTATCACGGACATTTTTTTAGATCATTTTAAGAGGAATAATTCTTTCATACATATTTTTTTGGTATCTTAAACCGTTTTGGCAGCGCACGCAACGGAAGCCCTCAAAGATGAATAATTTTTCCCGTATTTTCCACATTTTCCCTTGTTTCTTCGCTTCTATTAGTCGCAGCGTGATGTTATGTAGCCTAAAGCCTTCCTCAATAAATGATCTATTCGACACAAAAATAATTTTTCAATTCGAACCAGTAGTACCTGAGATTAGCGCGTTCAAACAAACAAACAAACAAACTCTTCAGCTTTATAATATTAGTATAGATAAAGCAAGTATAGTGTATTACTGAAATTCTATTGCTTTGCTAACTAATAAACTAACTTCACCTTTTAAAATCATCCCGTATATCGAGCACACAATAGAAGCCCCCCTCCTCTACCCCTGATGAGATCCGTGTCGATCGGGATTGGGAAAGAAAACAGAACAACATGCTTATGTCAATTATTACTAACTCAAGTTGTCAGGAGATGTACAAACGAAGTTAATGTGCCTCTAATGAGGTAATGTAGCTAAATATGTTTTCTGCCAATAAATGTATTTTCTTTCTTTCTTTCATTATGTGGAGCCGAATGTGACCGCCTCATCTTGTTTATGGTAACAAGCCAAAATATACACGCGTTTGTGTTGGATGTTCTTGAATACAATATTAATGTTAGTGTCCATCAAAATCTTAGTGTGGAGTTTAGAACTAAAGATTTTTTTATAAAGCAAAATTCAAAAGCAGAATTACATGAATTAGTTAGTACCTATGCTTATAAATTGTAAGATATTTTTATTATAATAACATAATTTTTAACAATATCAACACTCAGTTTCAGATCACAATACCAGATGCTGGACAAAAGAAATTTACTTAATCCAACTTTATTAAAAAAATGTGTTGACTTTATGCATAGGCGGTATCGATTTATCCAGCCTACTTATCTGTGCTGCCACAACGGTTGACTCTACACACGTAAACAATTTACTGTATCTAATGTTTATTGAGCACCTACTGTACATCCTACTCTGTACCAAAATTGATATCATGACCATCTTCATCACCATTATTTCAGATGAAAAACGTCCACTTTGCGCATAGAACTCATTCAAGAGCGACCGCTCCTGTGCGTCTCGCATCTATCGGTTTTCAGCAACTTAAGAGTTATGAAGTCATCAGTCCACCTTGTAGGAAGCTTTCCAACGCTGCGATTTACGGTGCGTGGTCTCCGCTCTAGGACCTTTCGACCCCACCCACCATCTGAACAGCAATGTGCCGACAGCCGCTAAAGTTTGGCTATACTTCGTGTTACGGCGCTAACCTTGGGTCTTCGACGGTAATATTTATTTCTGAAGCGATCACGCAATTAAACTTCGAGCTTGGACCTTTACATTGCCCTTTGGGTTATTTAAAGCTTTCTGATGAGGCGAAACTATACGAAGATTAGTGGAAAATAAACGATTATCTCAAGACTCGACGTAGACTGTAACGATCTCGTAACGAACGATTTCTGTCGCGGGCTGACTGTTACGTCACTAAATATTTTCGCTAGTTAATTAATTGTTATAAACGGCAAAAGGTGTTCAATTAATTTTAAGATAAGATTTACGCTGAGTCAGTAGATATTTTAAGCAAAACCATTATTTTTAAGGTTATGATCATAAATTTTACCTTTTACTCAGGCAGTTTTTAAAGACCAGTTATTAAATGATCAGTTGAGCTTAACATACGTATATGTTGAATTCTGAAACATGTCTCCAGCTCGTAAATGTCCACAAATGGGCCCGAGCCCGCACACAGCCTGAAGCCTGCAGCTTTAGCAGCTTCATGCAATTAATTGGATTTACGGGTCGCAGCACGATCCCAGACACGAAATTTATTTGACAGTGTCTCTCCCGCTTATTTTCTTGATTGCCGGTTTAAGTACAAAATAATTTATCTTAAAGTATAGTTAAGTACACGTAATGAATGCTCCAGTTTAGATAGACAGATAGTCAAAAAACAGAGTCATTAAGGCTCTTAATGAACTAACACAATGCGTGACTTCTACATTAATTAACTACGAGCTTATAAAATAATTAAGCGGGTACCTAACTATAATTATTTATACACTAAAACGTAGTAATAACTAATTAGTATTAATTATACCGTTATTAATACTGCGAGTAGTTTTGTAACCTAACTACGTACATGATTATATGTTTACATAAAATCAAATAGTGTATTTGATTGGAAACCTACAAAATGGTTCAAAACAGTAATTGTCAATATAGTTAACAGACCTACACATTTAAGTTAAGGTCATGGACATTGCGTCGCCAGAAGGCCTCAGCAGCCGCAGCCGCAGCGGCAGCGTCAACACTGTCGCCGTATAAAACATGAGATGATGTAACGGCAAACGACACAGATTGGGCTCTACACTAGAAGCCCACCCAGCTATCATAGCAGCAAAGTCATGCCGTCTGGTCTCTGCTACACTTCACGATCCTACCAAGCCGCCAGGTTCTAATACTGTAGGTACTTGCGGTGCGCTTACTGTAACAATTGGGACGAATAACACCATTAATGCTGGCGTGGCGTGCTATGCAGACAGTGCTGAATAGACATTGGTGGCTTCGGACAGCTTCACTTCTGTGGCACTGATGTAGAGCAGTACAATGTGTTCTGTGGCGAGCTACAACGATGTAGTAGGTATGGTGAAAAACATACTTTAAATAATTAAATTGTCGCTTAAACGAATTGTAGAATATTATTATTATTATATCTAATTCTCTGTTTTGCCTGCCTCTGAAATCCTACAGTGTAATAATTAGAACACAGAATAGAATCCTAATTTTCCGACATTGTACGTGCTTGGCGAACCAAGGAATGGAAACAGAAATACCATTATTATACACTATCTTAAAAATAATAGTAGACGAACAAAAACTGTGAATACTAAGTTTTAATTAAGTCATAAGATCCGAATGTCACATCTAAATACCTTACTATTAGTTTGGTTTGGCTAAAGTAGCGAACATGCTCTTTATCGAAACAAGGGTTTGTTTTTATCTTTATCTAGAAAAGGTATTGTTTTTGTTTTAAGACAAATGTACTGGATATACACAATCAGTTTTCCGTGGAACTTTTGCGTCCATCAATTTCTGCCCCCGCGGTCACGAAGCGACGGCGCGCACACAATACATCGCCGCGCACACCCCCGCCCCGTTGCCCCCCTCCGCAACGCGCCCGCCATTGTTTCACTTGTAATTAAAAAGTTCGGAAGCAAGTTCACGCCTTCAAAGAACGAGGAAATGAAAACATAAAAAATGATTTTGTAAAGTTTCAGTCGCGTCCGCCGACGGAATGATAAACAGACCCGCTTCTAAGCTGTAATACCATTCAAATGATTTGCTGCAAAAATGTAACAACAGACACGTTAAATAATGCCATTATCGCATTTTAAACATAAAAGTTTGTATCGAAATTATAATAACAAAGGACAAGAGATGTGATTTGAATAACGATAGTCAAATGTACAACAAATCTACATTTATATTTTGGGATTGAATGTGAATTTGAATTTCATTGTAATCAAATACAAAGTTCCAAACAACCATAATACATAATATACGGCAATAATATTCAGTTATTTACATGTCTAATTTACTTGCCTTTATAAAGTTGAAATGAAGATATCTTATTTTTCGACTTAAGTGAAGTAGGTATTTTTGTAAACTATTTGGCACCATCCTTGAAAGTATTATGAAGTCTTTTATTTTCTAAAGATATAATGTACCTCGAAAACTGATTGTCATTTATTCCGACGATTTTCTATCATACAGGCGTTAGCTCAGTGTTCCAAACCACACGAGTCAGGAGTTTACAACTCTCCGAGTCGTCACCTCAAACAACCCTTAGTTTTACATCCCGGTTCCCTCCGATAAGACCGCAAATAAACTCGATCCAATAAGGATCACCGCAGACCGAGTCTTCATAAACTTAAAGGCTGTCACTCGCTGATAGTTTCCAGCCACTAGCTCGTATATATCCTCCATGTCTTACGCAGAGTTATTGCGTGAATACTGCCTCGTATATCACTGTCACATAGTTTGATGTATTGTATCAGTACTTTGGTTTAAAATAATTGTTGTTGTTTTATTTATAGTACAATAATGGACTTGATACAGCAACTCTTTCTGTATCAAAAAACGTTTGGATTAACAAAAGATTATACTGTGTGATAAGTGATTGGTGTACATCTAGTAACACAGATACATGTACAAAAAATCTATCTACTCATTGTCTTGATTTACTAAAGCATAAGTTTAGTAAAAATCACTTCCACGATACCTCATTTGATCTGGATACAGTTATCTGGGGTCTTACACACACGTGTAGCAACAGCCTATCTGATCCTCACAGCCTAGTTACTTAACACGATCCTTCGGCAAAACTTGTAGGGCTGCTTGCCAGATGCCTTCTGACCGACTATCCGTAAAGACTGTCAAACTTAAACTAATGACAACTGAGACCAACGGTTATTTATTTCAAAATCTGGTAACCTTATTTATGATCTATTTAGATTCCTCCGTCTCTTAAAAATGCTAAAAAACTATTTCAGGAACAGTGGACACTACAATCGAATGGTAGAAAATGCTTAAGGCATTAAGTCCGCCATTGTACAGTGTTATGTGCATAAAGTTTAAATAAATAAATAAAATCCTCAATGATTGCTGCGGAAAACTGCTCGTAATCATTTGCAGCTCTCTCACCGCGCACCGCGAAACACTCGAGCAGTAAATTACGGTTTTAAATTGATTGCGTACACACGCACCTCGGAAGTAAACATCATCACAGATTAAAGAGACTTAAAGGTGTATAGTAAAAATGGAAGAATAGTTAAACACGTGCAGCTTCTGAATTAGTTTGACAACGCATTCCGGGTTTAAATTGGACCTGTTCATTCGCTGAAGCTCGCGTAGGCAGCGTTTTCACCACAATGCGAAAATAATGCACAATTGCACATCCCTGGCGTATCGAGTGTGGCCCAGCCCTAAAGTTATTCATCGTAGTCTTAGATCGTAGGACTGCAAGTATACTGAATTGTTTGTACTTCACGTATAAATAATTCTTTGCTGCAAACAAAGTCTTTAGCAGAGATTCGCATAAGTGTACTAAGTATGTTGTTTGTTAACTAGTTAAGTAAGTAGGTTAGGTAGACTTTAGGATACTAACATAGTGTTAAGAAAATATTGTTACTAAATCTTTGTTACTTTTTAAATAAATAACAAAACATCGGTCGTGACTTCCAACTTGTGATACTAACGGTGTGTATATATTCCTAGCTCACGACTGTGTAGTACTTTTTTGAAGAGTTAACAGGCGTACTAGAGATATACCTTCAACATTACTAGAAATGTGTAAATATTTTTTCCCGAAAAGCAAAAGTTCTTTAGAAAGAAATTTTTCTCGGATCCGATACTCGATATCTTTAGTATTCTAGGATTTCTATATATTTTTATTCGATTTTTAGAGTTTGTAATGTTAATCCATCGGTTCGCCGAACAGTCTAAAGCTATCGATGTTTCTGAGCAAGCGATTGCTGAGGTCAGGCGGCTGCAGACCACGGTAAATACTGGTATTAATTGAGGCAAACTGGGAACTGCACTCACAGTAATTGCTTAAGACTAACATTATTATACGAGAAGAAGGGATGTAGACGGTAAGATCGTAAGATTGGAAATTTGAGACTAATTGAAGTTCGTACAGTGGAAGCTTCTGAGAGATGGCCGAGGAATTTACCACTGCTATCTTTAGTACTTTCCGTAAAGTAATAAAGTTGCTTTTATTATCTATTTTTTATTTGGCCATGTTTTCTTTTAAAACCGCAACCCGCAACGAATTGTGATGCGGTTTTAACTTCATTTAGTGAATTTACTTCGGAATGTTTTTGTATAAAAATTATTTATTTTCATTCTTATATTCTTAATTGTACATAGATCAAAAGTTATTACAAAATGCAGGACTGGTGATGACACAGGCGAGCCTAACCCACGATTAGGTTTGCTGTAAAAAAACCTTTCCTACAGCAAACCTTATTCTTTATTAGGAATCTCGACTTATTCACATGTATTAAAGTAATGTTTTCAGTGATTAAGTGACAGATGCATGAGAGTCCTTAATAAGTAGAAAAGGACCTGTTGATATAGTGACGCTTAGAAGAGATTCATATTTAATTTCATATTTAAGGAACTTTTCACACTTCATCTGAGAAAAGTTTCTAGAATGTAATGCTGTATTATTTCGATTGCGAACTATGTACGCGAGTGATGGCCATGTTTGACAAAAGTGTGTGTTATAGTGTATGTTCGTGGACACTGCCACGCAAATACCAAGCAAGGAGGTCCAACCTTCGGACGGCTGTCGGTGAAAAAGGTTAATGTTGCATGGTTCCTGTACAATTTTCCTTTACCCAATGTCATATTTTTTTTTGTTGCACAATTTGTGTCGCATCCAGTTCACTTTTCATTTTCAAACCACCTGTCTGGGATAACCACGACAGTATTGTATTTTCGTCCATAGTACCTGATTGGTGTAAGAGGCCACCATATAGTATAACTAGTAGTGGAGGATTTCCGACTACGGTGACGATCAAGGCCATTGCCAGCACAATAAAACAATTTTCCCCGATGCACGTGCCATGTCCCACACGATCGTATCGGCTGAGCTGTAACACAAACACGCGACTAAAAGCAGCGCCGCGCTCAACACTAATATTTACAATCGAACACTAATGTGTTTTTATCCCGCGACTATCTGTGCGACTAGGTCACGACTCATGTAGCATGCTGCACGCCCCCACACATCCGAGCATGAGACCACAGTTACTATAGACTATAGTCCATGGAAACTAGTTGTTAAATAGGATAAATTCTCTGACTCGCTTTTTTTTAGACGGAACATCGTCTAATAAGTTGTCCCGCCGTTGTACGTGTCCAGTGGGAGGGCGTGACAGATTTTTACTTACTAAGACCACACTTGGACAACCTTTGCGTTCTAGGACCTATCTTTTCAGAAGTCCTCCCATGGCTCTAGTAGATCGGTACCTACTAGAGCCGAAACCGTAGCACCCAGCCGGTCCGGTGACCGGCTGGGTGCTACGGTTTCTATCTCGTTGAGGTGCGCGTAGAACATTACGCGCCGTTAACGTGCCGGGCCCGGTCTGGACGGTTACCGGACGGTAGAGTAGGTAACTAATATTGCTTCCTGCCTGCAATCCTGCGCCAACAGTGGCTAGCATCGATAACATTATGTAATCCGTAATATTTATGTACAAACAAGTATGTATAAAAGGATCAATATTGAAGTATCCATTTTTCTTCCATCAATATAAACTAATATTATAAAGGGGTTTATTTTGTTTGCAGGAGGTAATCTGTGTAAGTGCTGACCCGATGACGAGGTGTGCTCGCTGATAGGAGGTGACACTATCGCTGATGGAAACAATACGCGGTGTGTGCGGAGTGAGCGAGCCACGGGACTTAACCGCGGGATAACTTAGTGTGTGGTTGAAAGAGCAACTATATGGTTGCAATTGTGCTATTATAATTTATAGTGCGTTTAATTTGTGCCTACAATTTAACTTGAAGCAAAAAATCTCTACGCCAGCCTCTAATATATTTTTTAGAATGACAAGCCCGTCTTTTGTTACACGTCCTACTCCAAAGATAATAATTTTCAACAAAAGTTCCGGCCAGAAAAATACACTAAACTTCCTTTGCTAACTTAAAAAGAATTCCTAACATAGAGGGATTTTCCTCCGCTCCAAAATTAGCGGCGGAATTACAAACAAAAGAACATCAAAACTAAGTTTATCTCGTAATTTAATGCTGCCACTTTATAACTTCTAAACGATTTAATACGACGTTCTAAACTTACATTCATAACTTAAATAATTTTGGAAGCTTGACCAGGTTTTGTGAAGTTTTAATGCTGCTAAAATCAAAGACTCCTTGCGGTTAGTTGTAGTAAGATTTGCACTCCAAATTCGTTAGATTTACTGAAATTCTCCAGTATCTCGGTGGATATTAACCACACTAATTAGTACTCGTATGTGTGCATACCTGAGTAGCAATCGATTTCAGTTCGTACTACGTACTCCATTTGTTTCACAAATGGAATTCATGAGAAGTTCCATAAACGAGACGGTTTCAATATTCCTCGACCTAGTAGCATTACCCAGGAGTTGGAACACTACAACATTAATAAAACTAGTGGTGTAAGCAAACATATCACTTTTTATGACGTCATAAGTGATGTTTTAATGAATTGCGGGTAGTTGAGGAGGTCGCGCGCGGGCGGCGTGTGATTACGGACGGCAGACGGCGCGTGCGCTCCGCAGCGCGCGTGACGGCATTATCACAGGTTTGCCGTCCACTGCCGGTCGGCTACGAGTGAGGCGTGAAGACGCTAGAAGGTCCAGTGATAGCTTACTATGCTTCTAACTTCAAGGATATAAAGTACTGATGTTTACACACGTGTTTTTGACAGTCTTTTAGGGGGGTAAAGATGGTAGTCGTAAATATTTTGTTACCATTAATAATACCATTTTTTTGTTACCATTGTTAATATTTTGTTATCAAGTTACAATTAGGCAGTAATTAAAAAATTAAGTAAACATACAGCCCCAGTAGTAAACATTTTATATTCACGTATCCTTTTGCTCGGATGACCATGACTTTGAATAATTAAAATTTAGGTAAGTATACAAAAGACAATAGTTGAAATTGTGAACCTTCTGTAGAGGTTTCATTTGTAATGAATGTCGGCCAGCTCGTTAAAAAAGGAAATGTCTTTTTGATTTATGCAGAAAATATGCTAAAATGTTTTCATGAATCTACCCAGCTGCTAGATTCAAAGAGCAACTCGTTGTCGGTATTTATGTTTTTCAAAGCTTTGAGCTGACAGCTGCGCCTGATTTGATATTAGCCGCCTTTGTAGCTCAGGCATCTGTACAATGTAAATAAATTAAGTACCAGTACTTGTCTAATTATGAGAAGACTATTAATCAGTACTTAATTACATAATTGCTCATTTTGTAACATACTCACATAATAAATCCAATTTACCTGCACTTTCATGTAAATCAAATTTCATCACCAAAGTAACAACTAATTACAGGACGAATGTAATCAAAGGGAATCTCAGTGATTACGCATCTCAATCACAAGCGCGTGAAGTACCAAGTGGAGTAAGGCAGTGGATGGGAGCGGGACAACAAAGCGCCGCCATTACAACGTTTAGCTCCACACAGCTCAACACGCCCGTAATGGAAGAGTTAATTTATTCGAACAAGCAGTAGTTTGTAACTCAACCGGAATTTAATTCGGTCGCGACGACCGAGAGATTTCCATGGCGACGCCTACCGGAGCCGGCGCGCGAGGGATAAGCGAACAGCGAGTCAAGTTTACTAAGTTGTATATTGGGCATGCATTCCTAGTCATTTGCTAAATTAAACTCAATTATGCCAAACATAAAATATTTATTGCACTATAAATTAGTAGATGTAGGTATAACCGGACAAAAATAGGACAGACGTTATCGGCGGTGATACAGTTGTAAAGTGTGATCCGTCGCACACGGTGTGATTTTACGATTGTCTTCTACTATTGTTGTGGAATTATGTTCTCCTCTGTACGTCTACTCTTTTTTGTATTTTGTGAATTTTATACTATATTAAATTGACATAAAATATCTTGTATTTTGACAAGTCGCGATATTCATTTATTTATTTAATCTTCTTAAATAGATTATAATATAAATTAAGTGACTAATAATAATAAAATACGTATCGTATAATTATACGTATACGTATAATAATGCGATATCAAAGTGATACAAAATGAATGCGGGTTTTTATAGAATTCATCAGCATATAAATATTGCTGAAGAAAAATTATCATCTTTTATTAAACGTATCTCTAAGCGTCGTCGCTTCCGTTCTCCACTTCCACCGAACATCCCAAAATTACTCGCAGCGGGTATAATGCGCCCGTGTCGGCGACGACAGCCGCGCGACGAGGCGGCGTTGTCGCCGCGTCGAATTGTCGCTAGTAGCGGCACACGTACGTCGGTCATATAACTATTCTAGTCAGTTCCAGTTATGTCTAAAGCGATAAGTTACAATCTTCTCAAGTATGCTACGGTATAATAACTATCGAAGAAGTGTAAACGACTTATTGAACATAAGGTGTTAGTGGTGGTAGGGATTATGTAACTTTAGATAGTGTAACTTTTTGGTATACAATAAGGTTGTATTCTATTCTCTATGAGCAAATTCACCATTAAAATGCAGTGTATAAACGCAACCATTTGTTCACTTTGCATAAAAATTTCTATCTGCAGATCTCATTGTAATCTGAAACCTCCGTTAAACAAGTGCCACAAAGTGACTCTTTCTCTTCAATACTTGAACCAGCTCTGCTGTTCCTCATAACAGCACAATCTCTTCAACAAACTCACAATCTCAGTAAACGATCCTACATCCCTACCTTTTGAATCCTAATTCTTCGTAGAGCGCTCACTCGCTCGGAGCTCACTGTGAATGGCATCATTTGGGTCTATCTGCGAGTTCGGCCTATCTGCAGAGCACCTAATGCCTCGACACAGTCAGACTTTTATTCCTTACTGCTCTGTGTTTAAAGAATGATAGCAGGCGGGTTGATTAAGAAACTTGTCGTGTCGTCACAAGTGGCGTGTTTTTAGAGCAAACATTTTGGACTAAATTTTGAATTTTTTGGCAGTAGTTTCGTTTTAGTGAAAAGTAAAGGTAACAACAAGTGAAGTGCTTAGGTATTTACATAAATATTGTGGAAACTTATATGGGCTTATAATTACCTAAAATAAATGAATTTAATTGAATCTGACAGATAGGTAGTTAACTGTTGAGTAAGAAAATAAAAACCTTGAACAAAACAAAGAAACGAACAATAAAATTATTCACAGACATTCATCTTCAGCAGAAGACAATAGTTTCCTGTCGTTTTCCTGCTGGATAATGAGGAAATATCACAACCATGATACACAGCCATTAATTTAATGTGAAGAGGAGGAAAATCACTTTGTGAGGGTACATTGTAGGTATACAATGTATGTAGTTTGATCTGAAGCTGAACTCTATAAATTAACAAAAAGAAAATATAGTAAAAGTAATTCGAATGCACGTCAACACTCATATATTTATCATCCACACAGTCTATCTCCCTATCCCGAACTTTGCCTTAACAAATGCATCAATTTCCTATCGTATGTATTACGCAGTTGCAATCATCATCAATCTGCCACAGACTAATGACAATTTGCGTTTTGATATCTGCTGTCAGTGGCTTACAATCATTATCTATTGAGGTTATTACACGTCGACCTGAGGGTTCGATGTGTGATTCCTTCATTTACTGATACCTGACGGCTGTGTGAGCTACTGCCATACAGATACTATTTATTATGTCTCATAAATCAAGAAATAATCGAGTTGTTTTTAAACAAACTAAATTCTAAACAACCACGGCAAACTAAATTATCTTTCAACAGTCTGATATAGATCACAAGTACTAAGGTACTCACCGGCGGTAGCGACAAAACCGCAGGAATACTGTCTCTATGGCTTAAGAGCTGTTCAGTAGTAATTAATGCGAACAATGGGCTCTCCAATCAGCCCGAGCGAGGGAGGACCAGCCCCGACGCACTCCCAACTAATTCTATTTGCTGCCTTTGTCTAGCGCGGACGAGCACGACCGAGGAACAAGCGTGTTCCGTGTTCCTCCTCTTTCATCCGGGATTTAGATCCTTTAACAATTATCTGGGATGGCTTTACAGTCTCTATTAGAAACCTTATGTACCTATATGACGCGGAGACTCGTGTGAGAGACCCGCAGAGGAACGAGGTAAAGGCGTAGCGCAGGGATATAAGTCAAAGTGAAGTTTAAAGCACACTTGTATAGATATGTATGTAAGCGCCGCACTCGCTCCAATATTCTGAAGCCAAAGCAAAGCTTCTGTTATATTAAACTGTTGAGACCGGCCTTGCGGTTTGAGCTGGTTCAACAAATCTCTCTCGAACTCCGCTCGTTTATTAAAATTATATTTAATAAGAAATAAATCTATCTAGTGTTAAATGCTGTAAAAATTGGTAACTAGTTTTTTTTATTACTAATATTGACGGTTACTTTGTGTAATTAATTTGATCGCCAATGTTCTCAAAACGGTGAAGGAAAACATTGATAGAACATGCTTGCTTTAAGTAACCTGTTCGTTCTTGACTTTATACCCCCAATATTATTTAAAATAAGTTATGATATGATCTTATTCCAAGTCGTTGAACTATCTTAACTGAAATATTTGTAGGTATTTTTCGGAATTTACATCGGCCATGTATTATCTGGTATTTATTCTATTGCACTATTTACTTGCTGCTTAGCCTATTGATGAAAATACTAAAATCACCAGCTCTCGGGCATAAAAATTGATTAGTTTGTAAATCACTTTTTTTTTATTTGATCATACTTTACTGTAAACTGTTAAAGCATTTTTTCAGTTCGTACCTTAGTACGAACTGTCATTTTAGGTTGCAATTGAACTTTTTTGGCATAAATGAGCTTGGCAGTTGAGAGTTAGTTGTGCTCACTAAATTTGTAACTGGCGCGTACTTTGTACCATTCGGTTCCCTTGGTAGAGTAAGTGGTGCTCATATACGCGTCATGTCCGTGAACGGGCGCGACCAGTGGTTTGTTTTAACATCTATACATACCGACTTCTAAAAGTAGAATGTTTTATGTTCGGCGATTTGTATTTTTGTCTATATTTATATTGTTCTCACATAATGGAACTATTTGTAACCGAGCTATTTGTAATACACGATTGAAAAGAGTGTCCGTGGCGTTTCTTGCACATTGTATTCTGCATAGAGATACACGTTTTGGAATGTGCAATTAGCATATTTTCTGACAGATTGTCTTCTTGACCTTTCAAAAGTGTTTATGTAAATGGTTTATTTGAAATAAACAAATTTTGAAACGTATGTGCCTATAATAATTTTGGAATTCTATAAAACTCGTAAACCACCTATCAAATGTATGGGAATGACTAAATTTCAAAAAAAATTGTAGCCAAGTTCACATCATTCAACATAACCGGATGAAATGTAATATTCTGCAGTGTTATAATATAATTAATACTTACCTACGTTGAGGCGTTTCGATTGTAGAAAGAGACTCGAAACTATTGTAATTTGGCTAGGAGGATGGATTTTTATAACAATAGGACATCTGGAAGTTAGAAAATTCTTTTTGTTTTTGAAAAGTAATACTTTTTAAATACAATAAGAATGTTCTTACTGGGTTAGTACGATTTTGTAGTTCTAAAGTAACAAAAAGAAACAAACGAATAATATTTTTTTGAGATTGGTAAAAAAGAACACAATCGTAGATCGAGAAGTCAATTTATTCTGTTAAGATTTAAACACAGTTCGTTAAAAGAAAGTGTCCCCGACTTGTCCGCAAGCTGTTCGTCAATAGACGATGCACAACGACCTTGAGACAGCCGAAAAATTCCATTATTTGTTCAAACTCTAATTATTTATTTTGTTTCAATTCCAAGTCACAGATTGTGACTAATCGTTTATTTCTAAATTAAAATTAAAGCTCCATTGAGCCTTACAATGCGCTCTTAATTTATTACTTTAATTAATGTGATTTAGCATGTAAAGTCAAGACAAGACACTTGGATGCTGCAGCGATGTTGCGCCATTCATTTAATTTAATAATTGTTTTCAAAGTAATTTATTTGAATCCAATTAAGATCGTTATCAAGTTAGAGACGTACAGCAGTCACTTAGCTTGTTAAAAATTAAAGTCACAACTCGTAAAGATACAGTCACTGTGGGAGCGGGAGCAGAAGCGTTTATATAAGCGAGAGGAACGAATACGAAAACGCCCGTGACTTTTTTCAAAGATCCAGGTCAACAAACGATAATTATCTAATCTGTTGTAAGCCTTTTACACATTTCATGAACATTCAGTAAGCAGTAAAGAGTTATCTTGCGTCTGAGAGACGTAAAACAATAAAACGGCTGCGCGCCAAATAGCCCATCAGGTTAGTTCCACGCCACTGCACGCGGTATCACAACCATTCCGAAATAAGTGAGCCTAAATCAACATCCGAAGTTAAACCGAAAGTTTATGTGAATGTTCACGAAATGTGTTAACTTCACAACATACTTAGTACGTGCTCTTGTTTCCGTCGGCGTTCCAGCTGTATTGGAACCTCATGGCCTGGTACGCGACGATGGCAAGAGACCGGACGGTATGTCTTTATTTCCTTGGAAGATGGGTAGGCCTTTAGTGTGGGACGCAACTTGTGTCGATACTCTTGCGCCATCTCATCTTCCTAGCTCATCATGCTGTGCCGGTACTGCCGCTGCGGCTGCGGAGAACCTCAAGCGGCGGAAATATACTAATCTTGTTGGTAGTTATATTTTCGAGCCGTTTGGGGTTGAAACTCTCGGATCGTGGGGTCCGAGTGCCCACAAGTTGTTTAATGAACTTTCTAAACGACTTGTTGACACTTCGCGTGACCCAAGGGCTGGCTTTTACCTTGGGCAAAGAATAAGCATTGCCATACAGCGTGGCAATGCGGCCAGCCTTTTGGGCACTTTACCGGTCGACAGCGATGCGGAAGAGTTTTTTGACGCTTTATTAGATTAGGTATTTTTAGTTAAGTTAATTAGGGTTATGTAGTTTTAAGGTTAGATATCTAATTATTTGTACAGTTTACTATATATATTTTTTAAGTTAGCTTTGAAATATACAGGGTGTCATTGACATCGTCGCCCAAACATGATTGTGAACTTCTTAGTACGTTAAACTCAAAGCGTGGGTTAGTTGCTCCATCACGCGTCAACAAAGCCATGCATCACGATGTTTTCAAATCGTAACTTTCGTTTCTTCATTCAATCTGATTACTCGAGACGAGGCTATCTGCTGAACCACTCGCCTCCCCAGCTGAGCTGAGAACTCACAAGTCACAACACAATTTAGATAATTGAAACCGAATCGTGTTGTCATTTGTAGATTAGTTTAGAAGTGTACGTCACAGCGGTGATCGCTTCCACCTCATCCGTTAAGTACCGCCTGCATCTGAGGACTGAAGCTTGCGTCTGCGAGCAAGCTATCATTGAAATTGCTGTTTTTAGTGTTATTTCTTTTATCGTAAAGTTTAAAGAAAATTGGTCCACCTGGTCCACAAGAGGAGTGAGTGCAGGTGTAGTATTAACGTTTTGTCCTCTTTTATCAGAGCTACGAATCACCATCTGACTTCACTGGAAAGAGTTAATTGGCTATTGCAAAACATGACCTAGCCTACCGACTTAACTATTCAGGTTCTCTCGGTGGTTTCGTATACAGAGGAATATTGGCATTTATTCATTTTTCCCAGTATCAGAAGCAATTATGCTTCCTTTGTACTATTTCCTATTTGCAGTTATTCCTTTATTACAGTCGGTTGAACGGAAACACAAAGCAATCGCAAGTTAATTCACTACAACTATTTTCATAATCGTGAAAAAGAATCGCTTTCATTAAAAACTATTTGTTCAACAAACAGTAATTAGATTTTTTAATTGCTTTACAGACTCTTAGCATTTTTCTTTGTGAAATGAACTTATTGTTTGAATACCAAATGTAATAAAGAATATTCTTAGTACAGATGTCTACTGAGTTCTGAACAAATGTAATTAAAATTAAAAATGCTTTTTACTATGATGTTCTTGCAGATTATTATTTAACTTTTGCATCGCATTAGCTCTTGTTATTCACCTTAGATGCTTTAATACATACTGTCTGTTTGATATATTTGCGTGAAACTATTCGCATCAGTAGATCTGGACAACATATTTTTATCCTATTGCCAAAAGTCAGCAGCATAAAAACGATTTATAATATCGTAGGTCAGCTATAAATTCATAGCTTTGATTTTGTAATCAGATAAGTTCAGAACACAATCACAAAACCGTTACTGGAATCTGTGCCATAAATACATGGAGTTTAACTGAGGATTTATTACAGAATCAGCAACAATCCGTAATCATAAATCGAGCATCGGGAGAGACGGCATTTGTTTCAATTACACCGCCACCAAACAACACTGACGTGCAGAAGTCATGCTATTCCACGCAGTGACCGACGTGTGTGCACAAGACACGATTAGGTATATTGTCATTGTTTACTTCTTTATCAATGACAGATCCACTACACCAGAATTCCTCAAGGAAACACTGTTGAACTTTTTTATCCATGGCAGTTGGATCCTTTACACGAGAATTTCTCAAGGAAACGCAGTTGTGTAAAATTCTTAGTACAGGAAATACAATTAAAACACACAGTATATTAGCCTGACAGACAGTTGAATCAGTTTGTCATGAAGTGGTCTATTTTCGGTAGGTACTTACCTCTAGTTTCCATTTCAAATGAGCATAACAATGTACTACAGATTCTTTCTGATTCATACGTAAGAAAGTGTTCAACATGTTTGAGGACGGGACTCTTTCGTCATATGAAAATCGATGCCTGATTAAAATGATATACTCAATAGTTGCACTGAGTTGACCTTCTGTGCTACAGTTAGCATTGACCCCGCACTCCCGCCCGCTTCCCTCTCCCTCCGCCACCGTCGCCCGCGCCTCTACAGACGAGACATTGAGATTCATTCCCAAAGTAGGTACTGTTTTATGTCCTCAATAATTTATGGGGACCATCTAATCGTCTAGTACTATTGAGACTGAGGATAGACTTTTTTATACCTAAATAAGTATTGAAATCTATGGTATACAAATGAAGGGACCTCATTTTTGGCTAACACAATGTGCAGAAAACTAAAGAAGAGCTAGTAGTTACTAATTTAGTAGATAATTTAGAATGTTCAGTCTCTCTGTTATTTTCTCCAGCACCGCAATGCATGGCTATTAATTAGGAAACAACAATCCTAGTATCGATAGTACTTATCAACTGAAGGAACAACATCCAGATGTTGACAGATCGGTCCACCCTGAAAACCAGCGCCGTGGGCTCGTCGCACTATGTGTGTTGCCTCGAGTGGTGGGTCGTTTTGTGCGGACATGCGCACTATTCTAATTGTTTTTTTTTTTAATAGTTTAATGTAAATAAATTATTATTAACTGAAGGTTTGCCAACGTGCTATGGAGCGTAGTATAATTCGAAACACTGGACTGCGCTCTAAAACGCAAATTATAGACGTAGCTTAAAAGTCTGCTCAGCTTAAGTGGGACTGGGCTGGACATGTTGCCGCATGCCGGTCGAGCGGTGGGTCAGTAAAACACAAAGTTGTGCCCTGAAATCGCACGAAGGGGTCTCGGCAGACCAAGAAGGAGATGGTGGGACGACTTGGATGCCTTCTTAGGGAATTGGCAAGAAGTGGCTCAAAACCAAGAATAATGGAAAGAATGGAGGGAGGCTTTTGCCCGGCAGTGGGACAGTATGGGTTAGAAATAATAATAATAATGTAAATTATTAATTTCTTGTAGTGTGTGTCCCGCAAATAGAAAAAAATCTTTCTTTCTTACATAAAAAGCTCTGTTCAAATCATATCTAATCGTGACCAAAAGCAAGCCTTAAAATCTAAGCTGAGGGCCAGCACATTGTGAATGTCAAATATCCACACAGTCGTCACTGCTTCTTATTAACATCAATATATAATTGAAAAAATATAAATTATAATCTCACATGTAATAAAACTGTCAAAACTGATGTTACGCAAGTTTATTTATAAAGAGAAAGCGTTATTATCAGTGTAAATAATTAAATATATTCATAATCGTGACATTGTTATCAACATCTTTTATTATTCCGCGTGTTCTGGAGTGTAGAGCGGCGCTTCTGGGCTAACTTGTGACAACGGATTACATATTATCCAAGTTCACAGTACCTCGTAACTTTTGTGAATATTATACTTACTCGTATTTATCAAAGCAGAGAAGTAAGCCAAGGATTCTCTGCATTTTTAACTTTCCAAAGCATCCTATACTAAAGAAATTAGGTAGATATTCTTAACCCACTGGTTAAGAATAATTATATTTTCAACAACGTCCTTAAAGTTACTGCTTGTTTTAAAGTTAAACATTACTTATTTATCAAACACAAACATTAAATAATGAAAATCACGTTGATAAAAGTCTACGTGTTTTTCATTATTTATATGTGTTTTTTTTATTTGAGGTAGGCTCGCGTTTGACCACAATCTCACCTGATGGTAAGCGATGATGTGGTCGACGATAAAGCAGCTTGCCTAGAAGTAACCTATTTAATCTTAAAATAAATAAATAATGTTTTACTTTAAAACAAGCAGAAGTGATTACTAAGTCACAGCAATGCAGCAAAGCATCTACTGGTGTTTGTTATATATGTTTATATAACGAACACGTCACGTGAAGTAAAAATATTTGATTCTATCTGTAGATACTGGGAGCGAGATGTAGGAATCACAATTTGCCAAACAGACACGTTAGATTAGATAAGATTTTTTATTTCGCAAATATGGGTACCTGCATGTCATAGTGATACAAAATAATAAATAAAGAGAACAGCAATATGATGCCAAAATCAAGGCATACAAATGTATTGTATTGAGCTTGAATTGTATATGAATTATTTTTTATAATTAACTTCAAAGAATTTCATCATCATCATCAGCCTTTCAATGTTCCCACTGCTGGGACACAGGCCTCCTCTCTAGGAGAGGGAATGGGCCATAATCCACCACGCGGGCCCAGTGCGGATTGGTGGATGTCACATGTCTTCGAATTTTTGGTTCTAGGACATGCCGGTTTCCTCACGATGTTTTCCTTCACCGTTTTGAGAGCAGTGGTGATGAAATAAATTACACAAAGTAATGCGCCTGGCTGGGTTCGAACCCGCAACCTACAACTCGTAAGTCGAGGCCGTTACCACTCGGCCACCACTGCTCTAAAAAAAAGAAACAAAGAATTTACACGTAATTAATTCAGTAGTTGAAATAAAAGTTCATCCATGAAATAATTAAATGTCATGGTTATTCTACACATTTAATCAATAATAAAATTCTAATAAATCGATCAATAAAATAATGAATGTCTTTTTTTTCATTGGTAAAAATATTTTAACTGTAAAAAATACGCAAAACTACAATAAACTTGTCAACTAAAAAGTGCCACAGGCTTTTTTTAAGAATGCCACGTTATAGTCTTTATATGTATTTTATTACATAACTGGTGCCATGCAGCAAACACTCTTAAGCATCAGTGTTGTTTTTTTTTTATTTAATTTAAAATAATGCTTGACTGCGATCCCACCTGATTGTAAGCAGTGATGCAATCGTAGTTTATTAAGACTAGGATTATGGACAGCTTACTCTTGTCACGCCTATACCATGAACATAGATCAGCCGTTCGAGCGAAGCGAATCGGATTTGATTTTACAAATAGGTATTGTTATTTCTATAATATTAATATTTTATAATGTTTGAAGAATGGCACACCCGCTATCAGTGACTCTGCAATTTAAAAATACACAGAATGCTCTTTTTCAATGCCCTAAAAGATAATTCGATACGGAATGCGTCCAGATTTACAACAGTCGCCATGTAGACCGCATGCAGATGAAGTCACTTAACAAATAATTGTCTTTATAATATTCCCTTTTTCAACTAAATCATTAACTAACTAGCTAACTGCAATCACTAAATAGTGCAATGGAAATGAATAAAAAATCCCTAACGACCTATGGGAACAAATAAATCAATAAACAATACAAACATGAACAAAGCAATCACACAGTTTCCAACACTTGAACGACATTATCTCTGCGTTTCCCTGTCGCTGCTAATGCGTCCATTGAGTAAACTATCTGACGGACACACAGCTATAATTACTGCACTTAGTCCGCCTGTCTGTCTGTCTGGTAGTCATCAATCACAGCGGTTTTATATATGACGGGAAATGTACATGTACACACAGATAAACGGATTTCAATTATTATGATTGAATGCCGATTGCCGATAGAAACTGCTTGAAAGACGGTGAAGACATGAGCTAGATTTCTACAAAAGTAAATAAATTCTTGACATAGTGGAAATGGCCTATAAATTATAATCCAATTCTAGTTTGCATATTTTCTTTATTTTTGCATTGATTTATTTTAATTCAAAAGAAATATCCCGTTGGTGCCAAAAATACATCGATAGCAATCAGTTTTCACTCTATTTACTATTTTTATAGATCTAGTATTTATTTGGAACACTACATCTTCATCATCTCCCTGCCCTTGTCCCGTTTTATTTGGGGTCGGCGCAGTATGTCTTTTTCTTCCACTCTGTCCTGTCACCCGTCACGCTATCACTAACTCCTCTTTCTTTCATATCACTTCTCACACAATCCATCCATATTTTCTTTGGTCTCCCTCTCCCTCTCACACACACACACTACAACACTACATCTTATTTATTTAATTATTTATATACACACATCAGAATACAAGGCAAGAAGAAGGTTAAAGAAAAATAGGTAATAAGTAATCTTGTTATGTCTCAAATCGCATTTTAATATTTCCTCCGATAGTCGGCCGTCTACGATCCCACTTAGAAGTAATTAGATCAGAAACGATTTAACTTACTTATTTGTAATCGTTATTGGATAATCGCCTCCCTGCTAAGTGACAGTTTCACAACCAGCCGCTAATCGGCTGCCAATCGACAGTAACTAGGTAAGGATGTCGCCATTTAGAGAGATTTATCTGACCATTGTGCTAAATGATGATATCCGACACGATAATAACATTGTGTCATAACATGCTAGCGTTACATTGAATGGAAATGTGAAAAAAAAACACTGACGTAAAGAAAAAAATGCAAGTCAGGAAATCGATTGGATCTACGTAATACGTTCCTATTTTCCGGTTTACGATGCCGTTGATTCTAAGTAACCTGTTCTAAATATCACGTACTTTTTCTAAAATATTCACGCAAATGAAGAAACTACAGTACTTCCACAGAAACTCGAAGTACACTCTTTTTAAACGTAAGCGTTCCATTATCCGCGCTTCATTAAGATCGTTCCCAGCAGAAGGCAGCCCCTGATCGAGCCTTCCCTTGCAGCCGCAACCCCCGCGTCCGACCCGGCTTCATCTCGCAACGGCGCCATTTAAATAATAACAAGTGTTGCCAATCTCATTTATCTGAGCTTAGCCCATAGTTGCGTTATACACAAAAAAGTTAACGCAGAAGTCTAGAATTTCAAAATAGCTATTGTTCGTATCAATGTACACTAAAGAGGTAAAGTTTGTTTCTTTGTTTTTTTCTTTGTAGGATGTATATTCAGGAACTACTGGTCCGATTGGAAAAAATTTAGCAACAATAAAAAGCTGCTTTACTCCTGAGTGACATAGGCATATATATTTCATGTAAGCGGGCGAAGCCGCTGACAAAAACTAGTACAGAATACATTAAACAAAGGAACTTCAGCTTTTATGTCTTCACACGGGCCTCCACCCCATGGGCAGACAATACAAGCATATCTACTAAATTGGTGTGATGGGACCCTCATCAGCAATCCACTTGCATTACCATAATCAACGGATTTGCAAGCAGATTGGCACCCCATTGTCGACATTAACGGTCCCACAAAAATAAAACGGACCCCTTTACCAGGAACCTCTCGGAATAGGTGCTAACATTAACATTGAAATCAGTCTGACCCATGAGTTTCAGTGTTTGTAGAGTAATCATCTAGGAAACACGGACGAAAAAAAAAAGTGTAAATGTGTTTTTTATAACCTGTTTGCAAAATAAATTTGTTTTCACAAAGACTTTCTCTTTCAGACAAACCACATCTCGTTCTAAGTAGGCAACTACCCCTGTAGTTGCCTACTTAGAACGAGATGGATCAACTTTACTGAAGGAATAGAAATAGGATATGACAGGATTAGGGTCTATCCTGTCATATCCTATTCCTATTCCTAAATTTTCAGACTGATCCTTCTGTACTGTCACCACACGCTACATCACGCCACCGCCAGAGGGTCATGGGGGTGGCAGGCCGGGGTAGTTCCCTCCGACAATAAATCTAAGCAAGGCGATGTCCCCACTGGCCGTGAAAAACGCAGCGTAATTAGTTTGTGTTAAAATAACGGCCCTTGTGAAGTTACATGCTCGTACGCTGATATATGAGCCGTAGCCTTACCCTTGTGTGGAAAAAACTACCCAGTACATTATGTTCAGAGTCTATGAACCTCTTATTGAGTGGGGTTTTGGCTAATTGCTTTTCTGAAATGTGAAAATGTGATTTTCTATTCTTATTCTTTATTGAACACCAGTAATTAATCAATGCATTACAAAAGTGAGCTTAACTCAATTATGAGTTTTATTAACGCGGAAATGCATGATTTTATACGTATAAAATGTATATTGGTTCGTAAATTAGATTAGTTATTAATCAAAATGAAAGAATATAAACTGCTGTAAAACCGATTTCTGAATCCGGATATTTTGAATTAATAACATATGATGCAACTACGAATTATCATAGTGTATCCAGATACATTTAAGAAAAATTACTAAGAAAAAATTAAACTCACCATAGTACTCTTATTTCATAATATTCACAAATAGCGTCCACTTCCTGTTTGCAAATAACAATGCGCCAACATTGTATTACATTACTTATAACGTTTTACATTATTAGTACAGCAGCGCAAATATTGTTTTACACTGAACTAATTTGCCGGCAGTAGTAGCTGCTGTGTGCCGGAGCTGATAACGGACACACACAGCTCAGCACTGCAGGCACACAACACGTACACACACAGCACTGCGGGCACACAATACCACACAGTACGGACTACACGCGAGATACGCGTCGGATAAGTACCGGATCAAGTGGGATCGCAGCTAATGTGCACATCAGATAGCGCAAATATCCAGATATTTCATTAATTTGAAAACGTTACCTGATTTTACATAAGCAGTACTTATCGCTTCAACAACTTTATCTGCTAATAATTTTTACGAAGTTAAACATTTATGAAGTTTGTTAAATCTCTACCTAATGTTATGACATTACCAACACCAGTAAATGATTAGGTTTTCTAAATAAACCAAAAAGTTATTGCTATAATGATTTAGCTTTAGACTGCAAAACATAAAATAACCAAATTTACATTCGATATCAGCATTATTGGCCCGGGGCGAAGATCCGCTGCCCGAACATGTCGAGGCGTGGCGGAAGGAGCTCCGGCGAGATCTCATGGTGAAGTGGAAACAGCGACTGTCGCAACCCAGCGCTGGGCACACCGTAATCTCAGCGGTAGTGCCCCTCTTTGAGGCGTGGCTGGATAGACCTCACGGCGTCCTCACTTTCCGCATGACGCAGGTTCTCACCGGACATGGGAAGTTCGGGAGATTCCTGCACCGGATTCGTGCGGAAGAGACGTCCGGGTGTCGCCACTGTGAGGCGAGCCCGGAGGACACGGTGGAGATGTGCCCTGCTTGGGAAGAGCATCGCCGTGTCCTCGTGGGGGTGATCGGCGGCGGCGACCTCTCGCGCAGGGCCCTGGTTCAGGCCATGGTCCGCAGTGAAGAGGAATGGCAGGCGGTCGCCTCCTTCTGCGAAGCAGTAATGCTCGTAAAGGAGGAGGCCGACCGCATAAGGCAAAGGCAACGGCGTACTCGCCGTAGCCGTCGCCGCCGCGATCCTGCCGATATCCGGCCACCGTAGACACTGGCTCGCGGACGGTGAGCAATGGGTAGCTCGCCGTCCGATCGTCTGGTAAGACCGAGTCGAAGTCGTCAACGGCGCGCACCGTTCCCGCGCGCCTCAAGCAGTTGTCAGCAAACTGCAGGGGCCCTTCAGGGTCGAAGCCTCCTGGAGCCTAGAGGGTGGTGGAAAACTGTTACCTCGACTCCAGGAATAAGGCAAGGAAGGTACGGGGTAGGTTTTTTAGTCAGTAAGAGTCTGACACTGGTCTCCCGCTCCGCCCAAGAGCGGGTTTCGTCATTGGATGATTTTCACCTACCATAAAAAAAAAGCATTATTGGCTACTTAAATTGAGGGAATCATTTTTGTTACTTAAACCAAACATTTTTAACAATTGCTATACAACAGTTCTTATTTTTTAATTTATAATCTTACTTATGTGTACAGTATACGCATAATAATCAAAGACTAGAAGAGAGAAATAGAAAAGTAACCTGTTCAGCACTACCTTCCACGTGTCCGATATATGTTTTTTTTTTCATATCTGACTTTAGCTTGATCGACACATTCGAGTGCCCGGTTACATTTTATCTTAAACCTTGTAGTGAGCTTTCCAAACTAGATCGATGCTAAGTGAATACCACAACAGCAGCTCTTGCTCCCGCATACCGAAGCTTACAATATCTCTTCAAGCAATCCTTCACTAATAAGCAAGCGATCTTAGTTATAGTTTTAGATTTCGCTCCCCGCTCATGTGAAGCTGCCCTTGAGCGTGCTCCACCTACTCCAGGCGTGATTGACGGGAGCCTTCAGCAGCAAGAGCGAGCAAACACCGGTATCTATCTAATAGAACAGATTAGCTGTAACGCACTCGTGCGTAAACCTGATTACGGACAACATAGAAAATATAGTGATATTAATGTTATAGTATACTGTGTCTAGTGTTAGTTTAGCTATACTCTCTTGATTATTGTTATACCCCGATGCGCGTTGAAGGGCTGAATGAAGAAATAAATATTTTATTTAGATCCCCTGAAAATTAACCATTTTAATTATTGTGTCAGGATGAAAGGGAGGCGTCCTTGACATGGTTGTTGAAGAAAGGGTTCATTAAAACAAAATAATAAGCGCGTGTTTAACTCCATATTTATGTAATCAAGGACTCTGAGAGCCACTTGTTTATCTTTTAATTGCTCGAACAAAATTTGAATGACGCATTTCACAATCTTTTGTCAATTGGTTTATTATTTTTGCCATAAAAAACTGTTTTCGAGCCAAGCTAGCCGTGTGGGAGGTGAGAAGTTAACAAAATAATAAGTAATTAAAAAAAATACATTTTTATTATTTATTTATTTTATTGATACCGCTTTAGCAATTCGTAGCTTTCTTGCCATTATCTATATTTTCAATATAAAGTTCAACAAGAATTCTTAGTGATAAAGAGAATATTCATTTCTCATCTCCTGTAAATGACAAAATTACTTTTACGTGCAGTATAAAGTCTGTAAAGGCCTGGTCTTTTATTAAGACATAAAGTAAAATATATAATACACTTTTCATTTCCTTCCTCGTGGCATAAAACATTTTATTATTCCACTCATTAATGTAAAAATATCTGGTCCGCGGACATTTGCAAGAATACGCCATTACACGCACCTCGGAACTGCAGAAACGCCGCGCCAGCCTGGAGCGCATGTGACATGCCGCGCTGGAGCCGAGCGCGCACCCACCGGTATGTGTTAGTGTATACGTAGCCTTATGATGAAATCACACAAGATAATTTGCCTTTTATGTAACGATAACATATTTAGGTAACGTAAGACTTCTAGAAATAAGATGTAAGTATGTCGACGATACGTAAAAATAATATCGCAAGTCAGAGTTAGAATGTTTGGTTTATATAAAATTTTCTAGATTTAAACTTAGGCGAGATAGCAAGTAACAGTCTTGTTATGACGTGGTAAATATTGAGCAAACAACGAGATAACTTCCATCACGCAATTTAAATCTCAAAGTGAATAAATAATAACGCTCTTACATAAAACTTTCAAACAAAACTGTTTTCTATATATAATTTTTCAAGAATTACATCGATCAATATCCAAGATGACATATTTATCGTCCATTACGTGTAGAGCAGAGTGTGTCTTGTGCTCCGTCATATGAATAGCTGCAATAATTCACACTCACCGCGGAGCGCCCACGGGCTGCTGCAAGCTGCGCGCCACTGCGCGAGACTGCGCGATACTGCGCGAGACTGCGCGATACTGCGCGAGACTGCGCGCTGTTGCGCACACCACTATCTGGAACAAAACAAAACGGCGAGATTTGAATCAATTTGAAACTAAAATGAGAGCGAATTGGACACGCTCGTGTTATTCAAGATAAATTTCGTTGAATACATTTATATTGTTTATGTATGCAGAGATATGAGGAGTAGATTGTAGGGACAAATAACAAGTTACATCACGCTTTCAGGGGTAGGCAAGGAGTTATTAAACTTTATGATTATTTATTTGTTTTGCTTTCACGCCCCAAAGCTTGTCGTGCGCCACATACCTAATGTATAATTCTCGACACACAAGTTGAACCATCATGGCGGTCGACCGTGAATCCACAGTAAGCGATTTTTGGGCCTCAAATGAGGTGGCGTAACCATAGTAACGGGTTCAACTTATTTGCCGCGTACCTACTATACCTAGCTTATCTACTTCCACAGACTTAATTAATTAAAGCATTGCCATACAAGCGCTCCCCCTGCTCCGCACGTGTGTCACGTTTCTTACGACCATCTGATAATAACCTCGTAAAAGTATCATTCACCAGCCAGAAGCTGTTCGTCGCCGGTGCACTCCGTTAATCATGTTTTATTGTGCTTTTTATCCACTTTATGTTGGGACGTTATCCTTTGTTAATGTGCACAAAAAGTATAGACTGTCTCTTTACTTTTAACACACACAGCTAGAGAGTTCTTCAAAACTAAAATGGCCGCTAAAATACCATGTACCTAAATCGGAAAATAAATAAGTTCTGGAACCCTCCACGTAATTCCTTGTTAATTCTTTTCTATTTGCTCCACACTAGAAATATCTCCTGTATGTGCTCTCATACACAAGACATCTAGTCTAGACCCAGAATACCTATCTGAAGACCATATAAGTATTTGTTCCATGCAATGGCGGACCTGTGACACGCCGGCGGCGATCTCTCACGCCGAACCTTGGTAGAAGCCATGGTGCTTGGTGGAAGCAAGGAAGAGTGGCAGGCGGTCGCCTCCTTCTGCAAAGCAGTAATGCTAGCAAAGAGCCTGACATCGTTTCCCACTCCACCCAAGGGCGGGATTTGTCATTGGATGTTTTTGCTGTACCATAAAAAAAAAACCTGCGACACGCAGTACAGCAGTCAATCACTTAACCACTGCGTCAATCGTACCATACATTCTATTTAAATTTCAATGTAGTCAATTGAAATTCGCCAGTAAACAGATTGAGATGCTAATCTAAGCGTTGTTTGTGGCACACCGCACACGACTCGCGCTCAGCGATACGTATTGTTTTCGTACCGCTCATACAATTTAATAAATTATCGTGTGAAAGGAAATCGCAGAATTGCCAATTTGTTGGGAGCGATGCGCTGACTGACGTGCGGATGGTTTCCAATTCGGATCGCGAGCCGTCATCGAGCCCCAGTGCTTTGTTTACTCAATGTGACTGTTTTTCTCGTTCAATAAAACATGCATTCGTTTCTATAATTATGTTAAAGTTTGCAATAAGTACAAGCATTATGTTTCTAATTTTGAAATGTCAGCGAGTATAAAAACTAGCAACATGCAGAAAATTGCAAAGTTACGGCTCTGTGACATGCAACGGCAGGAATACCTCGCTACTCTGTGTTTTTTATTATTTATTCATGAGTTTATTTTATTTTTCTACGCTTTTATTTAATTGCTGGTAACCTCATAACACAGCCCGAATGGTTTAGTAGCAATTTTTCTAAGCATTTTAAAATCGTCGCTAGACTCTCAGCTAAGCATAAAGAGGAAATAACTAAAAGTTTTAAGAAAGGAAATAAATTCGACATCAAACATTTTTGTTCGAATTGATATTCGCCCTTGAGCTCGATTTTTTCATGAAAGATTTATACTACAGCTCGAGTAAATCCTAACGGTGCGTCGATATCTATAGAATTATGAAAAGTGCAACACAGTAGTGCAGACAACTGTCAGTATTTTCGAAAAGACGGAGGTACATGGTATAACTTGAAGTTGAAAAAGTACCTTCTATCAACAGGAATTATCTCTGTACAAATTTCACGATTATTAAGCTCAAGTTTGGATATTCTGGTACTAAGAACATAATAGTAATTAAAACCTTCGTATGGTCGTCGGTATGATCACATTTCGCATCCTCTTGTCTTATTTTACTTTTAACAGTCAAAAACACAGTTTCAAAAGTCATCTTTACTGTAATATTTTACTACACCATCAAAAATAAAAGTTCGTATAAACATTTTCTTGACGTTCTGTAGGTATACAAAATTTCTGTACAACAAAAGTTTGAACCAAGTATGTACCGTGTGGACGTACCATAAAATGCGGCTCTCGAGACGGCCGAAGGCAAAACTTTCAAGCACATGATGTTTATGCCTCGGCGAGTATGCGGCTCGAGTACACCGGAGTATTTGGGATCAGTAGTGAGGGACCAGTACCTATACTAATACTTCTAAGAGTTTCAGTATGTATCGAATAGGTTTAATTAGGCGACGCTAGACGCCGAGCGGCGCGCCTCACAAATATTTGAGAGTGATTGCTGTAACTCGATATAGTAGCACAGACATCGTCTAGGACACCACAAAATGTAACTATCTTTGGAGGATTTGTTCTAAAACGTTTCATTGTAGAGACCATGAAACCTGGTTTGCTGCCGCAAACCAAAATTGAGGAAATTAAACACTTTTACACTTAATGTAGATAAATATAATATATGTAGAGATCTGATATTATTCTCAGGCCGCATAGAGAATATCAAGTGAAGCTTTTCGTAAGCCAAATTCTAATTGGATAGGTTCAAAAAATAAAAGTAAGTAAGTATCATAAAACAGAAAGCCATTTTAATTTTTTCACAAACAATTATTTTAATGACACTTAAGTAATAACTTCTTACAGTTAATAATATGAACGTTCTAACTAGGTACGAAATCATTTTCTATTTTTAAACGGCTTCCAAAAAAAGGAGGTGAGAACCTCCTTTTTTCGGCTTCGGCTTGTTCGGCTGTATTTTTTTAAATTGTATAACGTTCGGTAAAATAAACAATTTGAATTTTCCTCTAAATATTTATATGGAACGCGTTCTCTTTGAACATCAATTAAGTAATTACGCTACTGTTTTAGCTCGAAGCGATGGCTTTTACGAATTAAACATTTAATTCCGGCCTCCGTCGTGCGATACCACCGGCATGTTTACTTAGGCATGAAATAAAGGATACAGCCAATAGCAGCTGCCGGCGAGCCCGCGTGCCTCTTACAATATATTGCTCCGACAAACGATTGATTCCCAAATTAAAAGAGCGCGTTTCTCGAACGTTCGACTTTGAACGACATCTTTATATTGTATTTTTCGTACATTCGTCACAAGGACACGTTAATTAAGTACGGAGTCGTGTTGTTGACGAATTCATATTAATTTACGGTTCGTCGTCACACCTTCATATCTTAACTTTTTTATTATATTATAAAGTAAGTAATACTTCGTGCGACTGACACCGTCTAGTCTAGACGAACTACGAAACTCCCAAACTTTTCTTTTCACAGATTTTTTTGTCTTCGAGTTTTAATTAACTAATAGGCTTAATTACAACGCGACGAAATTACTGGCTCGTGAAAAAAATCCTTTCGTTAGCGAGTAAAAATTCCAAACAAAACCTTGAATTTATTCAGCAAAAAAATATCAAATATTTGTTAGAAAAGTCGGATTTTAAAAGGCAATATATTTACAGATGTCCGGCGCGAGGCGTGTTTAGAACTATGCACTTTAATGGACATAACATAAACCTGACGGCAGTACATCCCCGGGACGCAGTCGCCGCGTGTCCCGCTGTGTGTGCTCCATACGTGTAGCGCGTGTCCCGCTGTGTGTACTCCATACGTGTAGCGCGTGTTCCGCTGTGTGTGCTCCATACGTGTCGCGGCGTGTTCCGCTGTGTGTGCTCCATACGTGTAGCGCATGTTCCGCTGTGTGTGCTCCATACGTGTCGCGGCGTGTTCCGCTGTGTGTGCTCCATACGTGTAGCGCGTGTCCCGCTGTGTGTACTCCATACGTGTAGCGCGTGTCCCGCTGTATGTACTCCATACGTGTAGCGCGTGTTCCGCTGTGTGTGCTCCATACGTATCGCGGCGTGTTCCGCTGTGTGTGCTTCATACGTGTAGCGCGTGTTCCGCTGTGTGTGCTCCATACGTGTCGCGGCGTGTTCCGCTGTGTGTGCTCCATACGTGTAGCGCGTGTCCCGCTGTGTGTACTCCATACGTGTCGCGCGTGTTCCACTGTGTGTGCTCCATACGTGTCGCGGCGTGTTCCGCTGTGTGTGCTCCATACGTGTAGCGCGTGTTCCGCTGTGTGTGCTCCATACGTGTAGCGCGTGTCCCGCTGTGTGTGCTCCATACGTGTCGCGCGTGTTCCGTTGTGTGTGCTTCATACGTGTCGCGGCGTGTTCCGCTTGGCACGCGCCCAGCGGCGACAACACGCTAACCACCCACTCACCTGAGAATATCGCCCAACGGTTCCTGCGATCTCTTTAACTTATGATACAACATATACTAGCTCTCCACTACAAAACAGACGAATAAACAATTGAAATAAGAACAATATTTTTTGGCAGTTCCAAATCCCATTTGGCGTAGTTTATCGCTTCGAAGTATTGTATATCTGTGGTGGCGGCAGACGGAAATAGCTGAACACTGAAACATTCTGAGAAGCTCAGACAAACACAGGTGGTTTATTTCGCATAAATGTCTCTTAGCGTCCACTGAGAGGAGTAACGCGTGATGTACGTCCGCGGCTAATGTATCATTGTAGAGAATTTATTGTTGTAGTTCGTACACACGGAGCTCACGCGTGGGTTAGTCATCGCGGCGGCCGGCGCGGGCAAGCACTCGCTCCGTGTCGCGCAGACAGCGCACAAGTGCACTCTCATCTCTGTCGGCGGCGGCACGACTTATTTAACTTCATTGTACGTAGGGTACTTGTGACTCGTTGTGCTTATTGATTCAAACAGATAAGTGCTTCAAAGCGCAATGTCTGTTCCAATAAGCCGATTGAAAATACCGTCTTAGAAAATCACTACAGCTATCTAAAGTCGTAGCACAAGTTTAACTTTGCTATAATGGTTAACACAATTATCATAAACCCGACCATTATTTCTTTAACTAACTGTATAAACGTCCGTGTACTAATAAATAAAACATTTAAGACTCCAACTTAACCTATAAAATAATTTATGCTAACTATTCGAATATCGTTTCTTTATGCAAATCGTCGTGCTTGAAACTTGGCGGGCTGGGAGGAAAAAGTCGTGGATGTAGTTCAGGCGCAGAGGAACTGTGAACAAGTCGAAGGCATTAATATTCAAAAGTAGAGTTTAGTGCGCCGCGTGAGCTCGGCTCCGGAACGAGCCGGACGTGCGCTCAGACAGGCTCTCTTCGAACGCCGGATTACTTTTTGATGCCTTTCAGTGTACTATTGAAGCGTGACTTCGTATTCAAATTTTTAAGTATAAAAGGTTTCACACTGATTTTTATTATTGATGAGCGAAATCCAACACCTTTTCTTTTTTTTTACTATTTAGGGATTGGGCATAATCACAGCTGGACCACAATGATTTTGCTAACATCGCTTTGAGGCGCGCGTGTGATACTACACGCTGTCGACGATTTGGACTCAGTCCGAGTCGAGTTACCCATTGCTTCTTGTCCGGCAATCGTAGTCAGATCTTCTTCACTAACATTACTAGGAGGCTACCACCTCTTTGTCCTCACACCTCGGACCATGGCCAGGACCAGTCACTATCGTCAATCACCTCACGATGATCCGACGGTGCTCCGCCTAAACGGGGCACACTTCAACCGTATTCTCTACCATGTCGTCCGGATGGCCTGCACAATGGCAACGCCCAGTTTCAAATGATAAATGATTTTTATTTTGTAAGTAGGTTTTTACAAACTCTTACACGTCATTTCTTTTTTCGTCTTTTGATACTAGATGAGGCCATTTCTTCCACCTAAATCACCAGGAATCAAAATTCAAAAAATTCAAAATTCAAAGCATTTATTTCAAATAAACCTTCACAGGCACTTTTGAAAAGTCATAAAGTCGGTCTGTCAGGAAAAAAATGACTCTAATTGCACATTCCAAAAAGTAGGTCTCAATGGAGAAGAATGTGCAAGAAACTCCATGGACACTCTTTTTAATCATGTTGTGTTTTACAAATGTATAGGTTACATATTTTTGTCGCTGCTATGATGCGAGAACAATGTAACTAAAATAATAAAAAAGTACATGTTCTAAACAAATTAAAATAAACCACTGGCAGCTAAGAGATGACCAGTCCCAACTGACAGCGCCCGTTCACGGACATGACGCGTATATCAGCACCACTCAGCTCAACCATTATGAAGGGAACCGAATGATCCAACACACGCGCCACCATCAGCGAGACATTTGAGTGAGCATGACAAACTCTCAACTGCCATGGCCAATCTCCAGAACTTATCATGCCCATTGGGTACTTGTATCATAAGGAAGGTGAGGATGCCGTGACACTTTTCCAGCTACGCCTTAAAGAACTTCACTTCACGGATTTTTCTGTGCCGCAAGTAACCTCAGAAAGAGATAAATCGGACCAAGGTCTATTTCTTTCAATAACAGAAGATATTGAAGCGATCATTTTTCAATATCTGTCAGTTGAGGTGTAGGGGTGCTCCGTTATTTCTGTATCTGAAGGCGCCGCCGGTTGCCGACAGACGTCTATCCGATCTGCGATAAAGACAGGCTGCCGTGGAAACATACAGCGCTTCTGAGCCGAGCGGATCAGTTAAACATAGATTTTAAATAAATCTCACCCAAAATTTGATAGGTGAGTTAAAAATGGAACGGCAACTAAAGCTTGGTCAAAAAATCTACTAAGGTTAACTTGATCGTCACTTATACACTGAGGTGACTGGTGATACTGTTATACATATCGAGAAATAGGACAGCTGTGACACTCAAAAATAAAGAGAAAATAAAAGCTAAACGATAGCTGTCAGGTAGCCCAGTGCCCAGTAGGTGTTCCTCGTACGTTTCTGAGTCTAAGTGAATTCGGTGAATTCGACGCGTCTCCCAAACGGCATCTTTCAACCCTTCGCTGCAAGTTATCTACAAGACGTGTCCGTTCGTCTGTCTGCAGTTTAATGTGACACTCGATGCTCGCTGGCCAACAGATATGTATCTCCACACACAATAAAACTGCTGTCAGGGACTGAACAGTACCTAAGTTGCCAGAATTATTTTGTATGTTATTATGCACAACAGAGCTTCTTCTTATTGGTGAACTAATTTCTCTATTGAAAATAAAACAATATTCAAAACAGAGAATATTATAATTTTCACAATAGTGGTAATATTGTTTGATATGAATATCTAATAAAAGATACACAGTATTTGCCCGCAGCTTCGCCCGCGTACATAAAATATAGCCTATGTCACTCAGGAGTAAAGCAGCTTTCTATTGTTGCTTAAATTTTTCCAATCGGACCAGTAGTTCCAGAGATTACCCCCTACAAACAAAAAAACAAAAAAACAAACTTTACCTCTTTATTATATTAGTGTAGATAACTTGTATGAGATATCATACAAGTTATTGTCTATATTCAAGGTCCATAACGTGAATATTTCAATCTAAAAGAAACGGGCCGCTAGAACAGATTCAGTCAGAAAGATTGAAGTAGTCGAACAAAGATTGCTTGACGAGGTAACGAGGGGACGAGCATGGTAGTCTACAGTTTAAGCTCACTCGCTTGCTCTGGGTAACAAAGTCCATGTACATAGATGAGCTCTATTACCCACATATACTGTTAGTTTTGATGGTGTACAATGAAGAAATAAGAATTAGATGCGTGTGTCTAATAACTAATACAATTTCATCGGAACTAGTCCTGCACAACGAGTAATACTCCTGTCACAAGTACCTTTCCCTTGAGAAACTCGAGCAGGTTGGGGAAATCGTGATAAACCGTTTAAGGAACTAATTTCCAAAGAGAAATAGAGCTACACAGGATAAATAGTCGGTGTTCTGTGATGAGATAAGAGTCTGTTCCCTTTCTCAAATATATAATTACGTCATCATAGGGGTGGGAGCCAGTTCTTAATCTAAGAACAGTCTTAAGAGAAAGCCCGCTAACCCCAAGCAGATAAAAAAATAAAATTGTTTTTCATCTCAGATTAGTGAGTAAAATACACCCGGTCCATATCTCAAGCAAATTCCGCCTAAATTAATAACCCTGCTTCACAGAGACGTCGAGAAATAAGATGATGAATAATTTGTAGGAAGGAGAGTTTTTTGTGTTTCTCTAGTAACCTTAATTTGTTTGTGACGACGACGAATGTCTCCACGGCTGTGCCGCCTCGCCTGCGAATGGGCTTTTATTGAGCTTCCTTAACTCGGTATTTAGAGAAAAGTTTGTCAAACTGCTGTAGGTTAGGTAAACTTAGACGCGTAATAATTTGAACTGAAATAGACGGTTACCTAAATAGAAATACTCCTCAAATAAAAATAAACCCAAAAGTTTTCAATGAGTTCAAAAAACACGGCACCAGCTTTTGTCCCACAAAAACATGCGTTTCATTAGTTTGACTGTAATATTTTCAGCTTTCATTAACCGTTTACATTATTTATTGTTTAGTACTTAAAGAATTACCGTCATGTTTGATGACAACACTCATGTAATATTAATCCTTCATTAATATTTTGGTAAATTCAACGGATATCCGACTTAATTATTAATTAACGAGGACATACTTGTAAATGTGAAGATAATGTCGCAATTAGTACCTCATTAATAACTCGAAAATGGACGGAGCTCCGGCCGCAACGCTCAGAGTCTGCTTTGAATATAAACATGGTTTAATAAGTCATTGTGTATTACTTATCTACTGATCTGTGTAATTAACGTTGTAACCGTATTGTGCCTGAATTAGACACTCGAACAACAAGCGAAATTTGATTGTGTTATTTGTTTTGCTAGAAGGTCAAAAAATGCTAAACATCTTTGAATGTATTATCATTCATAAAATAATTATTATTTCGATTGGCCTTGTGACTTAAAATAAGTACCCAGTCCCATAAACCAGTATTGAAAGATCGAAAAACGATATAAAAATTGGGTTAATACGTTATTATAATAATACAAACAGCTCAGCTCCGCTGTGGTCCTCAGGGCGGAGCTCGATGGCGCGTGTTTTGTTTGCGTTGCCCCATTTTTATTGCCCGACCGCTTTAGTGGCTTCCCCATTCTCCCGGAAAGGAAATCTGCCCAAATATTCCATATTGATTTTTCCTTATAACATAACAATGATTTCACCCAATTTTGATAAAGACCTCTTTTATAGAGCTACGAAAAAAAATTAAATGACTGTCGTGCTATATTACAGATAAGTATATTTCCCAGAATACAAACATTGAACCTGCTTTCCCCGCATGCTTCCTGATCACTAGCTCAGTATAACAAACGAAGTTCGAACCCGGATCGAGAAAAATGTTATAAAGTTTAACGTATCGAATCTGAACGTAGCCATGCAGTATTGTAGGCTGGCAACGCCATGTGATGAGGCAATTCTCGCAAAGTGAATGCTGAAAAAGGCTTCTTTAGCACAACCAACGTGACGGTGATTGGCACAACCATTTAAACGTTCTATTTTGGTACAAAACTACCGCCATCACACATACTAAAATAGAACAGTATGTAGGTGTAGCTAGCCTTTTAAAAGGAGGTATGTTTGTTGTGCCTGCAAGTGTTGTATTTAGAGCTACTGTACAGCACACCAAACAAAAACACCATTCGCGAGACCACAACAGTCGCAAGTAAAACATCATCATCTTCATCTTCCTGCCCTTGTCCCGTTTTATTTGGGGTCGGCGCAATATGTCTTTTTCTTCCACTCTGTCCTGTCACCCGTCTCGCTATCACTAACTCCTCTTTCTTTCATATCCCTTCTCACACAATCCATCCATATTTTCTTTGGTCTCCCTCTCCCTCTCCATCCATCCACATGTATACTCATGGCTTTTTTTGTAACATGCGTTTCATCCCGCCTTTTTACATGGCCATACCAAGACAGACGGTTCCCTTTCAACTTTTCAGTCACTGGCGCCACTTTCAAACTTCCTCTAATATACTCATTTCTCACTTTATCCATTCTCGTCACACCACACATCCATCTCAACATTCTCATCTCTGCTACATGCAATCTCTTTTCATCCGTCTTTTTCATAGCCCAACATTCTGACCCATAAAGTAGGACAGGCCTTATCACGGACTTGTAGATTTTACCCTTCAACTTGAGGGGCATCCGTGGGTCGCAAGTTGTTCCAGTGACCTGTCGCCATTTCATCCATCCTGAGTTGATCCGATGTGCCACGTCTCGGTCTACCTCACCATTCCCTTGGATAAGCGACCCAAGGTACCTAAAGTCGGAACAGATTGGTATGGGCGTTCCGGCGAGAACTATGGGCACAGGACTAGAGAGACCGCCAAAATCGCAGAACAGGTACTCGGTTTTAGTTCTGCTCAATTTTAGGCCAACACTCTCTAGTCTTTGCCACCACACCTCCAATCTGCTCTGGACCTCTGGGGCACTCTCGGCAACCAGCACAATATCATCGGCAAACAGCATACACCAGGGTGCCTCTTCCTGAATGTCCGACGTCAGAGCGTCCATTATTATCAGGAAGAGGTAAGGGCTAAGAGCCGACCCTTGGTGTAAACCGACAGCCACATTGAAGTTGTTAGTGGTGCCAGCTGCAGACCGGACTTGTGTACTGCAGCGACTATACATCGCTCGGATCAACTGCACATACTTCCCAGACACACCTTTCTCCTTAAGGGCCCACCACAGAACCTCACGAGGTACCCGGTCGTATGCCTTTTCGAGGTCAACGAATACCATGTGCAGGTTTTTATATGCACCTCTGTATTTTTCGCACAACTGGCGTATAGCAAATATGGCATCCGTTGTACCACGACCAGGCATAAAAGTCGCAAGTAAAACGAAGTTATTTAATAAGGTATTAAAGATAATGGGTATTTCAAAAGCTATAATTTATTAGTCTTTAAAAATAAAGATAACTGAGTATAATTTATATTACTTACTGCTTTTTTAAGTGGTCTTTTAAAATTGAACATTCTTTTTTTAGTACAAAATGTTTGATGCCTTTCTTAAATAAATTACAACTGTGCAAGTTGTTCGATACTAATTTTTTCGGTAGGTAAAAATCACCGAATAACAACTCTCGCCCTTGGGTGGTGCAGAAGAAAGACTTTTACTGACTAAAAAACCTACCTCATTTCTACGCTGCCTTTTGTACAAGGGCCGAGCCTTTTTTTCAGTCGCTAACACTTGGCTCCAGTAGGCTTCGAATGTTAAGATGTACTTTGGTATTCTCTTAGACACTGCTACATTAGCTCTTATCTTTAGGGCAAACGAATTGCCACATACACTTAGCAACAATTATTTGATCACCTATAAAACTTTACACTCTGTAAGATTTAACAGCTCCTGTTTGCGAGCGTGGCTATATACGCCTAATGCTGCCATCAAGTGTAATTCCGTTTAATCGCTCGTACTACAGGTATTACCGTATTACCGGTATTACCTGTTGCAGGATCATGTTGTGTACAACACTGAACATGTTTGATTAACATTATTATGATAAGACTTGTTAATTTATTAATGAGCCTCTGAAGTTAAGGAGAAATTTTATTTGCCCTTGAGGAACAGCATAATTTATCAGCACTTATGTTATGCTACGACGCGCAGTGTTCCCGCGCGCCTCAAGGAGTTGTCAGCAAACTGTAGGGGCCCTACAGGGTCGAAGACTCTTGGGGCCAAGAGTTGATGCGAAAAAGTTACGCCAGGGTTCAGGGACAAAGGCAAGTAAGAAACGGGGTAGGTTGTTTAGTCAGTAAGAGTCCGATATTGTTTCCCGCTCCGCCCAAGGGCGGGATTCGTCATTCGATGATTTTTACCTGCCATAAAAAAAAAGTTATGCTTTGCTAGAGAGAAATCCTGATTCCCAGCAGTGGGAACATTAAATGCTGATGGTAACAATGCTATACTAAGTTAGTACACAGTGACATTGAAAATCTTTCCAAATATACTTGTCTTAAGATTGGATTTTAAGACAAGTCTGAAAACTCAGTTCTGAATTCTGTAATAGTTGTTGAAGGCTCTTTATTGTATTTATTTATCGTTACAACTAATTGGAGCAAATACCTCTGTAAATCACTGATCATTTTATATAAAATTTTTCATTTCGCTTTGTTTTTCATATTGAAGCAAGTTTTGCTGGAAATATTTTGTGAAAATAATAAAAAAAAACCGGACAAAAGCGTGACGGTCTACGCAGTGTAGGGTTCCGTAGTTGGCGACAACATGCGGACTTAAAAGGGGACTTTACGACAACGAACACATTAATTAGATTTAACGATTTAACAACCATTAATAATTTTATGAATTTATTCATTTTCATCAATTTTTACATTTAATCAAGTTTTAATGATGTGACATCATTTCTATTAAAATTGTTTAAGCAGTTATTGTAATGAACAAAAGGACAAGATTATACTTGTGTTATAGATGGCAGGGCTTACAAGTACATTATAATTACATTTCGGCTTTTTGGGTCAAAATTAGCAAATTATTTCAAAGGACCATAGGAACTCCCGGAATTCCGGGATATGTTCTATCCTTGTGCCAAATTTTATCCAAACCCATTCAGTCGTTTGAAAATGAAGAAGTACCAAACATACACATATACACACAAACTTTCGTCTTCATTCATTTAATCATACAATTGTATAATTATTCACTATGGTTAGTACGAGTAAATGAATAGAAGACAAAAAAAAACATGATCGAAATGAAAAGTAGATATTAATAGAGGAGCAACACTATTTTCTTTTTTTTTCAATATTTAAATTTTATCACTTTTTCCGCGAGATTAATATAATTTATTACCCTAGCAAAATTATAGCTTTTTAGTAACCATACCTAAGTTGAGCGGACGGAGGAACAGACAGAATATGGTGAAACCTAATGTTAATTAATTCAATTATTTGGTCTACGGAATCCTAAAAATGGTTAATTAAACACGTTACTAGGAGGCGTCTTTTATGAAACTTTATTAAATATATTTCTTGTTACTACTGGACGCTGAAAACGGCATAAACGCTCTTATTATTTACTTTATTAAAAAACAGCGTTTGTATTGCGGGCAAATTAAATCGGTATATTTGAAGTCATAATGACCAAATTTACCTACTTTTGTATTTTATTATTTTAGCAAAATAATCAATAAAACTTTCTAGTTCGCTGGTACCCCTACCGCGGCACCTATTGGTAACTAGGCTGCGAGGGGATCTGTACAAGTGTAGACTTGTACAGATCCCCTCGCAGCCTAGTTTTAATATTTCATGAGCGATCTCCCGGAGGACCTCACCGCATTTATTTTGATGAGCCCTCCCCTACAAACTGACGTGTAATCAACTAAATTTTAAATATGCCTCCACTATCTGGTTTTCATTTATTAATATGCTTGCCGGACTCGTTGAATTTGCAGTACATAATTAATTATGGGATTTTAATTTAGTTAACAAGGTATAACTAACTAGGAAAGACACGTGCGTGTGTAGGTATTTCATTTTATTCAATTATTGAGGCTAAGAATTACCGTAAAACTATGTTTCCTTCGCACAACTTTCGTGTATAACTTTTGTGTGTGTATCTATCTATATGTATCTATACCTATGTATATCTATTATTTAACGTACGAAACGTTTCTTTGGGACATACCTACGATTCAATTGCTCCAATGTGTTTATCATTAATCAAAGACTGAATAGTTTAATTTCAAGCAAACGGCCCACTGTCCCACACATCGTCGCCTACCGTCAGGTGACATAGTGATCAAGCCTGTCAACGATAATAGAAATATATTATTCGAGTAATATGTTAAATGTGTTCTAATTTGTTATGTGTTGTTAATATTTCCTGCTAATATGTTGTTGCGTTCTTTTTGGGTGTGTCTGTGTTGTATAACTGTTTTGGAATAAATAAATATCTTTTTGTTACACATTCATCTTATATTATCAATCCTCTTAAAGTACCGATTGTATCGTCTCAATCCTCAACACAGACATGACTACCGCGTGATGAAGGCTCTGTTTAACATCAAAGACCTTACATTTAATCAAATTAAATATTAACACAAACAGATTACATTTCCCTGTCTTAATAAATGCTATGTGAAATTTACAATTCTCCTTCCAACTTTTCTTTTTCTACCCTTGATATGAGTTAAATGAAAATACAAAACAATATATTTGGGAAAAGATGAAAGTTATTGTTGATGATCAAAAAATAAAAAAGTAATATTCTAAACTGTATAAAATCAGTATCATTATCATCATGTCAGCCGAGAGACGCCCACTGCTGGGCATAGGCCTCCCCCAAGGATCTCCACAACGATCGGTCCTGTACTGTCCGCAACCAGCGGCTTCCCGCTGGATGTCAAAATCAGTATAGTTCATGTTTTATTCTAGACTACGATGTGACAACTCAAAATGTTACACTCTAGAAGTATGTTCCCAATTTTCTGGATTTTGACATTTTAAGTTGTCAAATCGTAGTCTAGGATAAAAGAACAAACTATAGTCTACACATAAACAATGAAGTGTCTCTAGAGTAGTTAATATCGCTCGGTAAGTGGCCGACCGTCTGTCTCACAGTACGTGACACTACGCGGGACAAACCCTTTATAACACCGAACACCCCCGAACTTCTCGAACATTCTCGCGAAAAATTCACCAAATGTATCACAAGTAACCACAAGCAATAGCCTTAGCTATATAGCCTTTTGCTGCGAAAAATACAAAAATACTTATTATTACATCCGGTGTGGACTGTAAGCCTTCCCTGTACACAGCCCCGAACAAACACTGGCGGAATTTCCGCTCGGTTATACTGCGGTCGTATTGACAACGATTGTCGTCTATGTTCTGAACTTTTAGAACACCGTTTTAGAACAAGAAGTGTGCAAAAGAACGTTTATTTTATTTTTTTCGAAATCAGATTCTCCCATCTGTAACTGAAATAGTTCGTATTGGTTAAAAGTACGCTCCATGCAGACCTATTTCCTGCTCAGGGCCATATCGGTAACCCGCGGCCAGTGTGACGGCAGCTCGAGTTTGTGTTAGCATGCTTTACGTTTGGCAATGTGCGTGAGCTTGTTCTCACAATTATAACTGTGTGCAACCACAGGACACCAGGGTACGGATCTATTGACATCACACGCCACACCACGCCATACTACCCATACTAATAGGACAATCGTTGATATATTGCAGCTTCCTACAAAAGGTTGAAACTATTTAATTTTCTTTTATTTTTCTTCTCTCAAAATAAACGGGCTTAGCAACATAATCAGTCCGCTGTTTGTTTAATGCGATAGTAAAATACCGGCAACAGACAGTGAAAACATTAAAATGTACAAAGCTAACCATGACGCGAACGTTTTCTGCGTAAATACTTTTTCAGCGATAAAACACGCACTACTCAATATTAACGCGAGAAGCGCAGGAATGTGTAGCACGTCAGCAATTCGTCTTACCACAAAACTACGTCGTGCCAACGTTACAGCCAGGCCAGCGAGCTCTCAAATGTGCCGCAACATATCTATCTTTTACTAGAGGTCTTTAAATCTCACGGTTTATCGCGGCAGCCGGCTCAAGTGGAATGAATACTGCACGAATAGCCGCCGCTTGAAACTTTCATTACCTATCCTGAGAGAAAATAGGGCAGCTGTACGAAATCAGTTTACTAAGAAAAAATGCGACAGTAAAGTCAGATCGCTCGTAAAAGAGGTTTTAAGTGAAGTTCCAGGTATCCTAAAACTGTGGACGGACCAACCCGGCGGAACATTTTTAACGAACCGTAATCAAACGCTGGCCGGAAACTGAGAGTTGAACAAAACAAGCGGCCACTGTTCCAAAATAAAACAATGTGCCTCCGGTTGCAAACCAACCATACACAAGCACATATCTATCGGTCTTTTATTGAGTACACTGAAAAAGGGCACGAGCTCAGAATAACATTTGGAAATGGAGCAGCAAGAAACTAATGTGTGGAAAATTGTACCAGAAATCATATAACGTATCGACATTTAGGTACCTAATGTATATAATATGGAGAGTGAAAAGGGTGAGCCTTTCCTTGTCATAATGTTGGCAGTAATATTACGAGAGGTTATTGTGTGCATCCCCGAGGCGCGCGGCTCATCGCCGGGTAATGCGATCAGCCGCTGCATTATTTTATTATGCTGGTATTACTGGCAAGACGGCATTGATAAGGAACACTTAATTATATAGATATAACAAGATTTATTCATGTTTACTTACGGCTTTTGGCGTGGGCAATTTCTAAAATGTACAATTTTTGAAACAAAAGGGGAAAATCATAAAAAATAAAAGAAAATACTTTTTATGAACCTTACTACCACAATACTTAGTTATATTCAGTTATGAGGAGCGCTGATAAATACCAGCATTCAACAACAATAATAAATGCCAGTAAATATGATTTTTGAGCCCAAACATTCGAACAATATACGACCGAGGGTCGTTTCATTGCTCGGAATTTGTGATATTTCATTGTAATGTCATTCAAAGTATTTGATAAGCTGACCCGCCCTGTTGCCGTGCGTGTGTAATTGTAATGTCATTCAAAATATTACATTGTTATCCTAGGGGTGAAAGGTAGTTGCATAAAACATATATTTTTAATATTATTTCATTATATTTATGTTATTTCATTTGTACTGGCTGTATTTAAATTCGGGTCACAGTTCAATAGAAATGTCAAAATAGAACTAGTTTTTTTTTTAATATAATTTTACAGCTGTCACTTGAAAGTAAGGCAACTTTACTCTTACTTTCAGAGTATGAGTAATGAAAAGTACTTAATAAGCTTAATCGTCCTATTGCCGTGCATAGGTATGTCATTGCTTTCATTTCTATTGTTTGCTGTCACTGTGACAAATGTGTACCATGCTTATATAGTGGTTTAAGTATCGCTTTATCGATACCATATTTTAGTTATTGTTGTGAAGTAAATTCACTAAATTGGCTCATCAATACACAGCCTTCATAGATACATAGACATCGCCAACCCATTATCTTTAAAAAAATATATAACTAGGGAATCGTGTTATTAGGGATCCCTTCTTTTCGCATAATGTTTTTTGTCCTAATATACTTTGGCATAACAATTTTGGCACAATTTGTTTTGGCATAATAATACTTTGGCATAATTTTTTTAGGCATACATTTTATGTTGGCATAATCATGTTAAAGACTAATTTGTTTTGGCATAAATTTGATTCGCATAACGTTAGTAGGCCTAATGACTATTAGCATAACGTTAGTAGGCCTAAAGACTTTTAGCATGACGTTAGTAGGCCTAATGACTATTAGCATGATAATATTTAGGCATACAATTAATATAAATAAAAAAAACATTGTTCATGCAAATGATTTATTATAAATAATTATATGTACATGACATTTTCAATCGCGAGAAACGCACAAAAATTTAGGGCGGGGTGCCCTAAATTTAGTGCGTAGACTCGGATAGATTTAGGTTAGGGTTATTATTTTTTTAACCACCCACACTAAATTTAAAGCACCCCGACTCGGATAGATTTAGGTTAGGGTTATTTTTTTTAAACCACCCACACTAAATTTAGGGCACCCCGACTCGGATAGATTTTAGGGTTATTTTTTTTTTAAACCACCCAGAAAACTTTCAGTGCACATGCTTTAGGATATTATGCTTAAAAAAGTTATGCTTTAGAACTTTATGTTTAATAAGTTTCATCATCATCTGCTTAATAAGTTTATGCTTTAAAATATTATGCCTAATCATTATTATGGTTATAGACATAATGCTTAAAAAAAATATGCATGAGCTGTTTTGCGTAATTATATTATGCGAAAATATAATTATGCCAAACAACATTATGCTAAGTTATATTAGGTCTTAAAAATGGATAGGGAACCGTGTTAATCTTTTCGGACGACAGATTTGATTATAATAGAACTTCACTTAGTTTCTTTTAATGATTAATCATTTTTTGGTACAATTCAAACGGTACGATTAGTAAACTGATCTACAAATAGTCGTGATTGATTAGGCATTATATTACTCAAACGCATTATTAACTCATAATAATTAGAGCTTTACAATACAAACAAGCAAATTAGCTGTTAAGCTGTACCGACAAACCGCGACATATCTACCTATAAATTAATTAACCTGAATATCAACAATCATAGTCATTATTTCACTCAAGTAATTACTAATTAACATGTAATCTTTGCACATACAAGAGCCGGATTTCCTGTACTAACAATATATTCGATGACTCTGAGGAAATCGTGAAGCAAGTTCAGTCACAGCAACCTCATCATCTTCCTGCCCTTGTACGGGACAAGTTATTTGGGGTCGGCGCAATATGTTTTTTCCTTCCATTCTGTCACAGCAACCTATCAAGTATTATTTCCTAGTTACACCACTTTAATTTCCCATTACTGGGAATGTTTCACTAACTGCTACTGTAACACATGTATTGCTGCCTACCCACCAGGACACGCCGTGAACACCGCACTAATTACAATGGTACAACTCAATTAGAAACAACAGGACAGAAGGTTCACTCCGAACAACGACAAGATGACGACGATGACGAGATGTAAATAACAATAATAATTAAGGAATTAAAGGAACCTTTAGCATTTTGGTTCAATTTGTTTGGTACGGTTGTGTGGCCAACGATGAAGCACGATTGCCTAGACGTAACCTATACACTCTTGACGTTAAGACCACTAGATTGTAGGTATCAGAAAACAAAGAATTTTGGCTCATTAAAATGACTCTCACTTTAGTCATTCATTTCAGGTGAAAAAGATTTCCGTATTTAGGATGACCTTTTCAAGTGAATTGATGAATGATATAAGAGCGCATAACGCAGCCACAAGAAAATGTATGGCGAAAAGCGTCCGCAACTTGTACAATGAAAACCGTAGTTTTCGAAAAACAAATGCATGAGTAAATAGCTGTATGAATTTGGAATTGGAATTCTTAACCGAAGAGGAGATATTTTAGATCAAAGTGGCCAGTACCACAAAACACCAATCCGATATCATTACATAGTATAAAACAAAGTCGCCTGTCCCTATGTATGCTTAAATCTTTAAAACTATGCAACGGATTTTGATGCGGTTTTTTTAATAGATAGAGTGATTCAAGAGGAAAGTTTATGCGCATAAATATATTCAATATCAGTACCCGTGCGAAGCTGGGGCGGGTCGCTAGTATCTTACTAATATTATAAATGCGGAAGTTACGATGTTTGGATGTTTGTTACTCAATCACGCCAAAACTGCTGGACGGATCTGGATGAAAGGACTCCGGAATAGGACATAGGCTACTTTTTATCCCGGAAGCCCCAACCCCAACCCCAATACCACGCGGGCGAAGCCGCGGGCAAAAGCTAGTATAATATAATCCTGTTTTGTATTATCTTCCTGTTAGTTCAACCAATTCTTGGATCGTGGGTCTTCTATATCACGTATTGTGTGTACAGGCTCGCCACAGGTCGCGATGCGATCTCGCGTGCAATTAGAGAGGGTCGCCCTCTGTTAGTGAGGTCACATGTGGCATGTGTCCCCAGCACGCGGAAAAACCCTTTGTTTGGGCGCGCCCTTCATTACCCATCGATACGATGGACTTGTTTTTCTGACTGTGCCATGTTGTAGCTATTGAGCTAGAATGAAAAGGTTACGGTATGTTGATACTCGTACGTTGTTTATTTATACTAAAAACTGACTGCAATATACGTAGTGGAAAGAGATTTCTTCTTGTTAATTTATTAAAAATATAAACATAAAATTGGAGCATTAATTTAATCGCATAACGTGGTCTCTTTCAAGCAGCTTGGAATATGAGGTTGCATGTAATACATCATTACATAGTATAAAACAAACTTGCGCGACCCTATGTATGCTTATATCTTTAAAAGTACGAAACGGATTTTGGTGCGGTTTTTAATAGATAGAGTGATTCAAGATGAAGGTTTATGTGCTTAATATCCGTGCGAAGCTGGGGCGGGTCGCTAGTTTCAAATAAGTTAAACATTTAGTTGAAAAACAAAGATCATGCTTAAAGATAAATTTATATAAACTATTGCTTGACTGCAATCCCACTTGATGATAAACAGTGATACAATCGTTAATAGTACGGCTCTGGACAGAAAATTGAATTTTAATACTTTTTTTAGCCTTTCGATCTTGGAATTACAGACACAATTAAAGAACAATAGGTTTTCGAGCGCCGCCGCTCGCTTGGGGCTTAATGAAAATAAAATCATGCTCCTCACTCGAGACCAGAGACACATGTTTATAGGCCATACCAATATTTGTTCCATACGGGTTCGGACCTGTGATCCGTAGCTCAGCAGCCAGTCTCCCAACCACTGCGCCAACCGATTACGTACAGAGTGGCTATGATATGAATATTAACTTGAGCCGCTCAATTTATATTAAATTATATTTTGATACTCCAATCTGCTCCAATATATTTTGATTTTGTACGCGATCGAAATTTTATTAATGACTCTCTCTTGATATTGTGTGAGTTGCTGATGGATCACGTCTGAAGTTGCACCTGACGGATACAAGAGCCGGAACTTGGTAATTTGTTCATGTTTTCATTAATTATGAGTTGTTTCATGTTTCCCACTTTTCTTCTACCGAGTTGTATAATTATTTCAACATAAATACCAATCTACACTAATATAATAAAGAGGTAAAGTTTATTTTTTTGTTTGTAGGAGGTAATCTCTGGAACTACTGGTCCGATTGAAAAATTTTAGCAACAATAGAAAGCTGTTTTACTCTTGAGTGACATAGGCTATATTTTATGAACGCGGGCGAAGTCACTGACAAAAACTAGTAATATATAATTAGGTTTATATAATCTTTCAAGTATTTTTGATAGATCCGGTAAGTGCTTTTAATACGGACATCTTTGCTTCTCATTTTCGTTCGGGATGATATCAAAGAGCTGAGAACATTTTTATCGGTTTTAAGATCGTTTGAGATAGACGTTATTGCCACCGGCTGCTGGAGAATTAATAGTTAACTATCCATCTCCGACAGATATGAAGCTAAAAACATTGATGTTCATTATTATTGAGAAATTAAAATTAAGTGATAAAAGCATGCTTTATCAATAGCCTAGCCTTTCCTGCACCCCATAAAGCAACTTTCTATAGTTTCTCTCTGACTTTTTCAACCCAGAATCTGTGTAATACAATACTCTTTGGCAAGACTGGTGTTACATTTTCTGTCTTCTCAGTAAACGTGACGACGGTCAAAGATGTTCAAATTACAGCCAGGATTAAAGACATCAAAACGCTAATCCTATCGGGTATCCCTACTACCTCGCCAAACTCTTACTGGTACCGGTATTTACACATAGTCTCTTAGTATGCGTAAAGCTATCTTTGTCATGAAAGAGCGATTGGAATCACAGTGATTGGTCCTGGTGAACTCTCACACCCCTCTTGGGCCCTGGTACAAACCATGATCCAGAGCGAGAGGTAATGGGCGGCGGTCGTCTCCTTCAGCGAAGTTGTAATGTTAACCAGGAGGTGGCCGTAATCATGATAAAACGAAGCCTCTGTAGGCCTGGGAATACTTGCTGTCTGGCCGTCCAGTAACCGTCAGGACCAAGATGATGTTTGCAAAATCGTTAGGGGCCAGAAAGGCCCAAACCTACTGGGCCAAGGATCGATCGTTCTAGAACCATAAAGGCAACTGAAAGAACATATCGGTCGTGTCCCGTTCTGCCATAGAACGTATTAAGGCATAATATTCCACCTTAAAAAAAGGAAGTTACTAGCAATAATAAATAATATTAAAGCATAAATTTCCATTTTTCATCAGGTGAGATAGCGGTCAAGCGCAAACCTATAATTTATTTTGAATTTTACAAAATTCTTTATTGCTGGATCGCTTTATAATTTTACTGAACATTATTTAGTTCGCATTTAATTGAAGTTGCTTCAAGATATATCTACGAATTACAAAAACTTTATCATGATGTTGAAATAGGTTTATTCTCCTTTAGAAATTGCTTGTGGAAAATTACCTATCTGTCTTCCATAGATGACTGGTAGAGATTGACAAATGCTCAACATAGTCTTAGGTCAGAGATCAGGGATAAACATAGTAGTAGGTAGTACTTAGGTTGTATCGCAATACCTACTTATTAATAACCGATTAACTTCTTGCTTCTGTTATGTACATATTACTAAGTACTTATTGTAAAAATTAAGTATATAATTTTTATTAGTAGTATGTGATTACTTATTAATTTGTGTATTGTTTAACCTCTACACACAGGTACTGTGCAGAGGTTTCACAAAAGCGTAAAAAAGTGTAAACTTTTGGTAAAGTAAGCAGTGTGTAAATAAGCAAATAAAGAAATTCTAGAACTTGTTGAAAGAATGGCATAATTTTTTCATGATGAATTGTAAAAACTACAGAATACTACGCTTTATGATTATATGTATTTTATACTCGTCTACTTTCACGAAGAGAGCAATGTTTCAATTTCTTTGCAGTAGTTAGCAATTTGGATCCTTCGCGTAACTACTTGCACTCAAACTAGCGGTATCAAAGAGCGTCTAGCCCCAGCTACAATATTATCTATGTAATAAAACACTTTTTTCGTTGTAGCGCAGTTATTTTTAGCCGGTATTCTGTGCACTCGCTCGCTTTCTGTCACTCACTAGTGATATCCATCCACTGGCAGATCGGCAGAATATCAAGGAACTCTATTCCGATTTATTGTAAAATAAAGCGTTCCAATAGCGTCTTCTTTTTTTCGTCGTCCACACGTGCCTATAGAGAAATTTTCCTAAATTCTGTAGCGGACCACCCTTAATGAAAATTGCACTTATAGAATAGAATAGAATATTACTTTATTGTACACCAAAAAAGTAACAATTTCACAGAAACTTATATGAATGGGTACATAGGCGGTCTTATCGCTGACAGCGATATCTACCAGACAACTTTAAGATGGAGTATAAGAGCTTGAACTAAAAAATATATATTTATATTTTGCAAATAATAAGATAAACGATTAAAAAATGAGGCAATGCTTTTTATGATATAAAGAGCCTGTAAGTTTAGATATTTGCACGAAGTCACGCCTTAACTAACTGCAAAGATTTGCATCAAAACTTGAGGGACCGTGGTCAACCTGATCTATATCTTCATCATGATTCCAGCCGAAAGATGTCCACTGTTGGACATAGGCCTCTCCCAAGCCATAACGACTCGTCCTATACGACTCGTATCCATCGGATTCCAGAAACCCTGACCAGGACATCGGACTATCTTGAGATCTATATTAGAACAGGGAATTTTTATTCCTAGAATACGGGCTCTGAGAAAAGTTTTTGATCACTTGCAAAAGCCAGTATCTATCTATTGCATTAAAATTGTTTTTTGCATTGACAAAAAAAAATCAACACTAATATTATAAAGAGATTTGTTTTGTACTTTTATTCGTAATTAACGTATATTCAAAAACTATTGAACCGATTTAATAATATATTTTACCAGTTTTTAATGCTACTTTATCACCGAGTGACATTGGGGAAGACAGAAGTTTTAAATTAAATCGTAATAATTTAAAACCTATAAATACTTTAGCACATAATCAAAGTGTTACATTAGACAGTGATTCACAGAGTTATTGCAGCGTCTAATAAAATATTATGTGCTGGACCTGCCAGTGACAGCAGGAAACATATAAGTCTATGTCACTCCGTGATGAAGTAGCATTTTACTGCTGAAAGAATATTTAAAATCTGTCCCTTACTTTTAGACTTTATTCATAAAACTAGATTCTGCTTCCAGCGGCTTCGCCCGCGTAAAGTACCTACGTTTTTCCATAAACTTTGGACCCCTCTTCCATAATTATGTTTTCGTCGAGTTTTCATTATTTTTAAGATGTATTCTGCTATTCGGGGCGGGAACAAATCGAACGAACCAAAAACCATGAAAATTGGTCTAGCCGATCTCGAGTTATAAGTGTTGTAACAAACCCATCTCTGTTTTATATATATAGATAAATATCGTTGCTTTTTATAATATTAGTAAGTACAGATGTAGGTAGCAATTAAGTAAGTAGCAATATTCTAAGATTGCTTTCTCACATTTCATAATAGGATCGCAGTAAAGGCCAAATTCACCAATAAAACTAATCTTGATTTAAAACAAAACAAAAACTGTTTTGTATTGAACGAAAAATAAGCCTCTAATCTCGATTAAACGCTCAAAATGTGTTTTGTTTTAAATAATCGCTTTTAGTTTTATTGGAGAATTTGGCTCTAAGAAAACATTACGAGAACTGTTCTTATTCAGTACCTATCTGAACAAGCAAGACCAAATTTATTATAATCTCTATTTCATTTCACCTTTTACCTGGTTGTCAATAGTCTCGCAGTCAGCCGCGATCTTTCCCGAGCGCTATCAGCAACGAACGCGAAATGGAAGGCATTATCACTAGTTGCTTTTTAATTACACACTGATAACGGTATCAGTTCGCTCGATACCGGCTCTCCTGGCCGAGCGCAGCGCGAACATGTGTGATGTAAATCACACGGTCGCGACAAGTGTCACACTTATCTGAGATAGTCACACTCGTGTGACTCGCTGATAACTGGGGAAAGCTCAGGCTCTAGCGCGATTCACGAAGCCTGCCTGAGTTACAATTAGGAAACGAAATTCAGAATCATCTCTACCGGCAACAGTTTGTTTTTGAAGCGATATAGACTATAAAAAACTTTCTGCCCATAATAATAGGTTAAACCACAGGGTTAAACACAGATTAGCAGATTCTAAATTCAAAATAGCCGAAGAAGATTTAGATTATGAGTACCTATACTTTAACTTTACCATACGTGTACAATTGGAAGTTTTAAAAGTAAGACCCATAGAATTTAAAAATATAATTTTGATTTGAAGTAGACAACATATTCATTAGATTTTTTCGTAGTCCTTATTAATACATAAAACTAATTTACTAGATACTTACATCAAAGTTTTTCAAAGTTCAAAATGTATAGTCTAACAACACTAACAACGTTTTAAAGTTTAGTCTTTTAATATTATCCACAAAGTAACTTAACGTTCACTGTACATAGAGAGTCTAAGAACCACGCAAGAGAGGACTCGTACGTTCGTCGAGTAAAGTTTGAGAGCAGAGCGCCAGGGGGCGTGGGACACGAGCAGCCGGGGCGAGCGCGGCGCGCCAACTGACGCCGGCTACAGGCGACGCGATGAATGACTCGTAGCGCGTAGCCGCGTAGACCACGCCGTAGCACGCCTACGAACTTGTCTCAGCCCTGATTGTAGGAGAGTAAAATGTTAATGTAATCCTACCAACCACCTCCCCCTCTAGGTACTTGAAAAACTTCAACATTTAATGGAATTCATTTAATTAAGAAAATGTTCACGACTCCACGACGACTAGATAAGCGTTCAACAACTTTGGATTTAATTGCCCAAAAATCCTTAAATCTTTAGATTAAGCGTTCGCTAATTCGCAAAAAATATTTAATTACGAAAAATCTTTAAGTATTATCCACACAGACTTCTTATTTCTACAATTCTGCGAATCGAGATAAGCAAAACCAAAAATCAAATATTCTTATATTAAATGAGTTAAACGCCAGGTAAAGACTTTAAGAGTAATAAAGAACTTTATGTATTCTTTTTACAGTGAAATCGCGATGGATAGCCAAATTAACTGTTGCAATATTTATTTTCATCAACGTATTGGTTATTAACAAAAAGCGGGTACCTATGACGAGTTTAGCCGCTGTCTGTATGTATGTCTGTCTGTCTATGGCACCATAGCTTAATGGGTGAACCGATATTTTATCAAAATGCTTGTTTCTGTAGAGATCCAGGATTATTGTTGTAGACATCAAGTTAGAGTCAAGCACCGTGCAGTGCGGGGTCCGTAGTGGCTCGTTACAACATGCGCATTCAGAAGGGGGTTCTTTTGTAATTACACATTAATTCAGTCAATGGGCCCACATAGGGTAGTCTGACTACACAAGGAAAGCTGGAAGATTTATCATAGTGAAGCTAAGCGGTTTTAAAGAAAGTGTTTTGAAGTTTCACTGATTTTTGGAGATGGTACAGACAATCAGAACCCTGAATAGATTTTTTTATTGTGTGCATCGCTTTTGGTTCCCTGACACTAGTCAGAGCCTTATGTGGCGCGGATTGTTTTTGTATTGTCATTTTTTCCTTCCTCTGGTTGTGGAGTAAAATCCGTCACGGCTGCGTTGTTATGTACATACAATTACTACAAACAAATACTAAGTTAGGTGATGAGTATCTTTTCTCTTTTTATATTTTTCTGCTTCTTTATTTTTGTATTTTTTTTCATTTGTTTCTTTTTTACCTATTACATTATTAACCTTATTTATTCTTTAAAACTAAATACAATATAGGTAGATATTTACAGTATTTGTTTCTTAGTCTATGTTTTATTTTTATCTATTACAGTTGTTATTATACCTAAACAAAAATCTAATAAAAAAGTTACTCTGGCTGCAGTCTTTCCGTCCGATTATAATTTAGGTGTCTTAAAGGCTAGAGTGAATAGGCTCTTAATAAACTACTACACCTTACCATTAACGATTGCATCACTGCTTACCATCAGGTGGGCAGTCAAGCACTAGTTTATTGCAATTAAAAAAAAAGTTACTTATTTCTTTGCTTAACATTATTTTAGTTATATATTGTATACACATTTTTATACCTATTTCATTTTTCAGGTTGAATCATCTAATTTGAAATCCGCGAATGGGTCGCAAATACATGCAGGTGAGTCTATCTTTTTTATTCAATTGAGGTAATGTGAGAAGACCTCATACCTCGTGAAGAGGTGTGTAAGGTGAACGTTCTTATTTTGTTTATGGGCTTCTCTGGTTGAGGAGAAAATATTTTTGTTACATGCACAGGTACGTCAAAATACCCTGTATGTTCGATTTTTAGATTATGTAAAATAGCCTTGTGTAACAAAACTTTAAACCTGAGACTTATTGAGTAATTCGTCAGAACACATTAACAACAGCGATACTCTCACTGTTTCCCAACAATTTACTGAAGCGACAACATATCACTACATATCAAAGAGCCGTTAGGTTCGCACGTATCAATATTCAGATAATTCGGCGTTCAGCCCACGAGTGTTAATTCTTTATCAGTGGACGTGACGCCGCTAATGGCGCGTTCTCTTGAAAGGCATCAAAGTACGCGTGTTTATTATTTATTCAATATCGAGGTATTTTTGTGAATATTAATGTTGGAGATAAATCTCTGAAGCATTAGCAGCTGTTGATGGAAGGAACTCAGGCCGCGGCTGAAATACTGCGACGTATTGTTGAATGTTCACTCTAGTATAGCTGTGATAAATGCTTGTTGTTCAATAGTACATTGTTATACTAGGGGTGAAAGTAAGTTATTTAGTCTTGTTAATAGTTCGAGGGACTAAATAACTCTTTAACCCGAGGTGAACAGTGTGCTTTTCATTACGAAAACACGGAAAAAAAAACCTGAGTCGTCGTCAAAGATCTTCGTATGTTTTTAGGTAGGTATATTTCTTTTGATTTAGGCGGTAAAAGGTTTTTCCTTTTAAGAATCTGGCGTTAAATCCTTAACTAAAGCTGATGAACTTATCGTGTCAATACAATTTTTTTATAACAGAGAATGATTAAAGTATAAACAAAACACTACTACTCGAAAAAAAACAAGAATATCGGTTATAGAATTACTACGGATCGCCGTTTTCCCGCCTATTTTGTATTTTTTCAGTGGTCGGCCGGCTATTCAGCCAATATTTTTCATTTTATCAATGTAAAAATGGGTCAGGTTAACATTTTTCCCAAATAAATATTAGTTTTAAAGAAATAGATGAAAGTAATTAAAAAAAAAGTGTTCTTAAATTAATCTTTTTATGTTTTTTCAATTGTACTGTTTGAAATTCGGGTCACGGTTCAATATAAATGTCAAAATAGAAATAGTTTATTTATATTGATAGCTGTCCGTTGAAAGTAATTCTCCCTAGGGATGAAAACTGCGACTTTCAACTCGCTCCGCAGGCAACTTCACATCTACTTTCAAAGATGTAATAAAAAATAACATTACATACTTTCAATAAATATCTAAGTATGAAATTTCTTACATTTCACCTTATGGAGTTTATCACAGAACTATCGAGCGCAGCATTCTGGGTGTAAAAGCAACACGCTACGCTCTAAAACGACATAATAGACGTGGGCAAAAAGGCTGCCAGGCATGAATGCTGGTGTCCAGTTCAATATATTAATACGTGCAATGTAATGATTTTTTAGTCGCAAATAAATCACCATCAAGTGAAGACGTTTGTTATTTTTTCTAAAACACCGATCCACAGTGCAAACAATCTGAACCCTAACACAATAAACATATGGTCCATAACGAGTCGGATCAATTAGTGAAAGTGACCTGCGCTGTGTGTGGTCTCGGACTCGGTGCGCGAATACAATAGCGACCCGCATTCCTTAGATAAGGATTCAACTTGTTTACGAGTAAATTAGTGAATGAAGCTACTTATAAAATCTAAATTCTAAGACATTGCAACATAATTATTGAACGTTTTGTGCGAAGTGTGTTACGTAGACTTTTTTTATTTGTGCATAATGACGTCGCCAACTCCAGAACAATCCAAATATTTATCTACGTTAGAAGATGTGGCTAATATGATACAGAAAGCGCAAGTTAACTTAAAAAAGTGTCCAAAACAGCGTTTGACAGTAGGTTATATTAAAGCGAGAATAAAAGCCATAGAGGAAGATTGGAACCGGTTCAAAGAAACGCATAACAACCTTATGAAGTGTACACCACGAGAAACGCGGGGCGTATTGCCTTACTTTCTTAAAGAAGAATATTTTACGTACGAAGAAATGTATCTCTGTTTACATGCGGACTTAACCGATCTCCTAACCAACTTGGAAGCACAACAGAGGTCATTAGAGGCGTCCAACATGTCTACTTCATCACAGGAAGGTCAGCTACCGTTTGCTAAGCTACCGAGAATACAGTTGCCTACCTTTTCGGGCAGATATGAAGACTGGCCTACGTATAAGGATATATATACAGCACTCGTACATAATACTTCGATTAGCGATGTTCGTAAGTTGCATTATTTAAAGACTAGTGTTGCCGGCGAGGCAGAGTTATTATTACGACATATCCAAATTACTGAAAGCAATTATGCAATGGCATGGGAGCTACTTGAAAATCGTTTTGGTAACAAGAAAATGATTGTGTCGTCAGTTTTAAAGAAATTTTGCTGCCAGAAAAAGATAAACAATCCGTCAGCCACACAAATCAAAGCATTGCTCGATAATTCCGTAGAATGTATCAATAGTCTGAACAACATGAACATAAACACCGCCACTTGGGATCCCATTATAGTATTTCTAGTGGCGCAAAAATTAGACTCAGATACGTTAAGATGTTGGGAAGAGGAAGCTTACAAGGAGAATAGCGACGAGTTGTCTACGTGGGCGGCGATGAAAAGGTTTCTCGAGTCTAAGTTTCGTACGCTCGAGTTGATAGCACCAACCACTTCTACAGTAGCAAAAGAGAAGACACAAGGTCACAAGACGTATCATGTCGTAGCAAAGGACACCGAGAACGCTAAGAGTGACTCTGCACCCACCAATGGTAGTTCATCACCTAGTTGTGTGTATTGCAAAGGTAACCATTACATCTTTAGTTGCAAAGAATTCACAAAACAAACTGTGCAACAACGACGTGAATTTGTGAAAACCAAAAACCTTTGCTTCAACTGCCTAGTCCCGAATCACACAGTCTACAAATGTAAACAAAATAAGAAATGCCGAGTCTGCGGAAGAAAACATCACTCTCTCTTGCATGAAGCAAAAGAAACAACACAAGAGAGTGACAAAGAAGAGAATAACAAACAAGAGAGTAACAAACAAGAAGAAACAACAGAGAAGGTCACAAGCGCACACTTCTCCAAGGAACAATCTGGTCGACGAGTGTTATTGGCAACAGCACAAGTACATGTAACATCAAGCGACGGCGAAATACATGTATTGCGAGCATTGATTGACCAGGGCTCAGAGGCCTCACTTATATCTTCAAGAGTAGTCGAGCTCTTGAGATTGAAGAAGACAAGTATCAAAGGTGTGGTCTCAGGTGTAGGAGAAGGAAACTTGGTTCCATTAAAACATGTAGTGGACCTGTCAGTTACATCGCGATATGATGGAGTGAATGTTATTCAAGTGAAGGCATATGTTTTAAAATCACTGTCAGCAAGATTACCTTCAAAACAAATCACGATGAACTGGCCAGCCCTCCAAAATCTATTATTGGCTGACCCTACGTATAACACACCGGGCAAGATTGATATATTACTCGGTGCAGACGTCTTTTGCAAAATCATAGAAGATGGTTTAGTAAAATGTTCTGATGGCATAGTGGCTCAGAAAACAAGTTTGGGGTGGATACTTTCAGGTCAAAGTGAAGATAAATCAATTAGCAACGAACACAAAATAACAACATTACATGTGACAAGTATGGTAACAGAAGACAATGATCTCTTGAAAAGGTTCTGGGAAATTGAAACTGCTTTATACAAGAAAAGACAACTACTTACAAAAGAAGAAGAGATGTGTGAAGAAATTTACAAGAAGACCACTAAAAGAATAAACGGCAAATACACAGTGCACTTACCTTTGCGACAAGGAATAGAAGAGACATTGAAATTATGTGGAGACACGAAACAACAAGCTGTTTACAGATTCAGACAATTAGAGAAGAAATTTCAAAGATCTCCGAGTTTCAAGGCCGATTATTCTAAAGTTATTCAAGAGTATATTGATATGGGTCATTTGAAAAAATCCAACTCTGATGACGACAACAAATCAGTCTATCTTCCTCATCATGCTGTAATACGCGACGACAAAGACACAACAAAGGTTCGAGTAGTTTACGACGCATCAGCAAAGGGTTCAAATGGATATTCCTTGAACGACACCATGATGATTGGACCTATGTTACAACCAGATTTACGAAGCTTAATTATAGCATGGCGAACACATCGAATATGTGTTGTGGGAGACATAATTAAGATGTACCGAATGATTGACATGACCCCAGAGCACACAAATTTACAACGAATTGTCTGGCGAAATAACCCAGAAGACCAACTAGATAGCTACAACTTGATGACCGTAACCTTCGGTACAGCTGCAGCCCCCTATCTAGCTGTACGGACGTTACTACAACTTGCCGAAGATGAAGCATTTGAATATCCAAACACAGCACCTGTAATAAAAAAATCGTTTTTTATGGATGATCTGATGACAGGAAATGACACTGAAGAAATAGTAATGAAAATGTGTGAGGAAATAAAGGTGATACTAAGTCGAGGAAATTTCAAAATGCAAAAGTGGTCTAGCAATTCGGAAAGGGTATTAGAGGGATTACAGGAAAAGGATAATACAAATAGTACGAAGGATGGAATAGAGATAAAACTAGACAAAGTTATAAAAATTCTGGGATTAACTTGGGATAGGAAGGATGATACGTTTAAATTCACAATTAACTTACCTGAAGTGCGATGTCCCGTAACGAAGAGAGCTATACTATCTGATGTAGCAAGGCTATTTGACCCATTTGGATGGCTGTCTCCTGTGATCATTAACGCTAAGGTTTTGATACAAAAACTGTGGCTGTGCAACATGGGATGGGATGACGAGTTGCCATCACAGTTAATAGACGAATGGATGACATATAGAGAGGAATTGATACATCTGCAAAACATTACAATACCACGCTGGTTTAAAACTGCACCGATCAATTATGAAAATATTGAATTGCATGGTTTTGCTGATGCATCTATGAAAGCATATGCTGCTGTCACTTACCTGAAGGTTATTGAGGGGGACACAGTGTATATCACAATCATCGCATCTCGTACCAAGGTGGCGCCATTGAAGCAATTATCAATTCCAAAACTGGAGTTATGCGCCGCAGCATTGTTAGCAGAATTAATTAATGACCTGAAAGACCTGTTGAAAATACCTAAAAACAAAATCTTCGCGTGGACAGATTCAATGGTTGTTATGTCTTGGTTGCAATCTCAACCTAGTCGTTGGCGAACGTTTGTCGCAAACCGAGTAGCAGACATAACAAGGATGCTAGACAATGACCGATGGAGATTCGTTCAATCCACCGATAACCCAGCCGATATCGCTACAAGAGGCGTGAAAGCAAGCGACCTGGCTTCCTTGGATTTATGGTGGACTGGACCTGTATGGCTAAGACACAAAGGGTTAGATACACATACATACCTATGAAATCCCACAAACTGACTTAGAATTGAAGGCAACGTTTCAAACAAATGTAGAAGTCAAACCGATCTGGGAATATTTTTCTTCAATGTCTAGAATGAAAAGAATACTAGCTTACTGCCGAAGATTTATAAAGCAAGAAGGAGAAACAAGGGAAAAATATTTAACAGTGAATGAGCTAGACAAGGTATTAGAATTATGTATCAAATATTATCAAAGCTTGGTTTATCAGAAGGATATCGAAGATTTACAGAACGATGGAAGTGTAAGGAAAAGGAGTTCTCTTATCTCACTCGCCCCTTTTTTAGATAAAAACGGGATAATAAGAGTGGGAGGAAGGTTAGAAAACGCCGATATAGCTGATATTACAAAACACCCGATTGTAATACCATGTAATCAGCACATAACTAAGTTATTAGTACAAGAAGCTCACCTAAAAACACTACATGGTGGGATACAAGCGATGATGGCTTTTGTGAGAACCAGATACTGGGTGATAGGTTTGAAGTCTGCTGTCAGAAAATGTATCCACAACTGTAAGACCTGCATTTTGGATAAAGCGAAGGTGAAAACACAGTTCATGGGACAATTGCCGGCCGTTCGAGTCAACCAACATCGGCCATTTATGAATAGTGGGGTCGATTACGCTGGGCCAGTCTTCATGAGAACCTCGAAGGGCCGCGGACACCATGCAACAAAGGGCTATATTTGTCTATTTGTGTGCATGGCCACTCGCGCAATCCATTTAGAAGCTGTCACAGACCTGACAACACAAGCTTTTATCGCCGCATTTAGGAGGTTTGTTGCACGCCGAGGCCATTGTTCGAACTTGTGGAGTGACAACGGCACAAATTTCGTTGGCGCTGCAAAGGAATTGAAAGACATGTTCAGGAAGGGACAGAATAATATCGCGAAGGAAGCGGCTGAACTTCTGGCTAATGATAACACAACATGGCACTTCATACCACCAAAGATGCCCACATGTGGAGGCCTATGGGAAGCAGGAGTTCAGTCCGCTAAAAGACACCTCTTCAGGATAACTAAGGACACAAGGCTGACCTATGAAGAAATTTCTACGCTCTTAGCACAAATCGAGGCATGTCTCAACTCGCGCCCTCTGTATCAAATGGACAACACTATAATGCCACTTACTCCGGGGCATTTTTTAGTTGGTGAACCGTTGGTTTCAGTTCCTGATACAAATTTTGAGTGCCAACCTATCAGTCTTTTAACTAGGTGGCAAGTTATACAGAAAATGACTCAAGATTTCTGGCATCGATGGCGTTCAGAATATCTTAACACACTCCAACAAAGATACAAGTGGCAAGTGAAAGTTCCGGAGCCGGCTATTGGAGATATTGTTATTATTAAGGAAGATAATTTGCCGCCTACGAAATGGTTGTTGGGACGGGTGAAACAAATACATCCTGGAAAGGACAATCTCGTAAGAGTAGTAACAGTTCAGACCATGGGCAACAACGAGTTTAAAAGGCCTTTATACAAATTGATACCGCTTCCGAAGGAATCTAATAGTCAGTGAGCTATGGTGGGCGGTTACGTTAAGCAGTGATTTTGTATTGTTCAGGTGTAATTACAAATTAAATAGTTACAGTCCATTCATTGTTAGATTTGCATGTTATTGATTGTATTTTATCAAAATAGATTGAAAACTTATGTTTTGGTGGGCGGTATGTCCAGTTCAATATATTAATACGTGCAATGTAATGATTTTTTAGTCGCAAATAAATCACCATCAAGTGAAGACGTTTGTTATTTTTTCTAAAACACCGATCCACAGTGCAAACAATCTGAACCCTAACACAATAAACAGCTGGTTAACCTTAATACAGGTCCTGGGTACCTGCTAGGTTCCCAGGACATACTTTTTCTATTTATCATACCTATCTATTATAATTGTTAAGACTGTATTTCATTTTGTGAATAAATAAAAAAATGAGATTGGGTGAGCCGTATCAGCCGTGTGCATAGAGATCTAGCGATCCATGTGCATGCGGCTGTCACAAATGTTGCCATGCAGTGAGTTCCAAATGGAAAACGCTGTCGAAGCTCAGAAAGAGATTGATTTGATTATTTTGTTGCGTACCATGAGGACTTGTTAGAGACGGAGAACTTGTGCAAGATTTTAGGCGCCGTAGTATGATTTAAATTTCTAGGGAGACAAAATTAACGAACTGGTGGTATGTCATTGCTACAGTAGGATGTCCCACTTCTACTATAACTGTAAAGAACCTTTCTCTAATTTACATTAAATTTCGACTTCAATACATCATCCAATCACATAGTTATATAACATTCAAACCGGAGCCACCCCTATCTGAGCTATAACATTTTTGCTCCGTAGTCCGTATTTTAAAATTAATTTTAATTAGTATTTAAGTAATATTATGGATTAAGTGTTAACATAGTCGAAAGATAATTGCATAAATACACAGGATTATTGTTTTCCTGTCAGTGCATCAAGTTAAAAACAATATTTCGATACCGACTGTCACCGGTAACCTCAAACTCTTCTGATGCTCCTGATTACGGATTAAACCGGGGAAGTATCGTTTATTTTATTTATTATTAATAATAATTGCACACAACCCTATCTCAGTAACACGTATTCGCTATTTTTTTTATCATAATATTTACGATACTTTAGGATTTCATGTTAGCTCGATTTGTTTACATCCCAGAGAAGGTTTCAATACCTTATTTCTAGTTAGATCTATTGTTTCTTCAATTATATGTCAACAATATAGCATTAAAAGTTATTTTTAACTGTAACATTTTAAAATCGTTAAAACAAATAACGTTTCTTCTTTTTTCGCACCCTACCCTTTATATGTAATTATAATCTTTAGGCTATCAAAAGCCACAAATAAAGTTAAATTAATTTACCAGCCTATCTCATTTCACCTCTAACTTCAATAACTTTCTCATTCTTTACCTAATTATCTTCCTTTCCAGTTTTCATTTACTTTCTCCAATCTTTTGATTCTTACTGTTTCTTCATACCTATTTTCAGTTACTAATCCTGAAACCATGCCTGTGATGACCCGTAAGGCTACTGCCCAGGATATGGAGCTGAAACTAAGAACGGCTCTCCAAGGACTGAAGGAATCAAAAGAACAGTGCGATCAGTTATTGCTGGAAAGAGAGGAAAGTGAAAAAGAAATCAATAATATAATAATTAAAAACACAAGCCTCAAACGGGAGCTCGTAGACATTTCCCAGCGATTCCAAGACATTGTTGATGAACGCGACCAACTGCGGGTAATCACAGATGGTTTTAGGGACTGTAGCAACTTGTATGAGGAGGCTTTATGCAAAATTAGGGATCTCCAGGATGAGCTAAACTATGCTAATAGTAAAATTCTTAACTTTCAAAAAGAAAAAGAAAATAACTTAGTAAGGGAAACTAGCCATTTATATAATGAATTGTTAAATTGTAATGCTGACCCTCATCCCATGCTTACAATTGACCTAACTGAAGATTCGTTAATAAAACAGAATAATAGTGTAAAAATTAGTAATAATAAATTAAAAAAATATTCAAAACTTAATAGAATAATTAAAAAATGTCACCAGTACAAAAAGCAACATAAGCTTTTTTCCAAATATATTCCATTCCGAAAAGAGCGTGTCGACTTAATTAATAAAATGAACAATTACCAAATTAAATTAGAGGACAGCAAGAGGATTTATGAGATTGACACTCAGCACTTACAGTCTGAAATTAAGGTTCTTGAAAATTCACTGAGTGCGCTCTACAGTAAGTATGTGCAATCACAAAATCAAATTAAAGAACACATTCTTGCTACCAATGAGCTAGTTCTGTGTCAATGTACTTGCCAGTCAGTTTCAGACCTCGATGCTGGTCGGCCTGAGGCATTGGAGAACCTGTCCCAGGCTGAGAGTACTTCTCAGGATTTTGTAATAGAGCAAGGTTTAACAGATTCTGAAGAGGATTTATCTCATGTGGACCAGGCTAAGTCTGGTGATTTTCCATCATATAATAGCCAGGATTGTAGTTCTTCAGTTATGTTTTCGGATGGTATGGGAAGAGGCTTAAGCAAGTTAATAAACAACAATTTGCATTATTCTACACTAAATTATTGTTTACCTGGCTCATCCTATAAAAATATTATGAATTTAGTAACTAGAAGAACTTATCATTATAATACTAATTTAACAGTATTTATAGGTAATAGTTTTAAAGTAAAACAGGAAGATATCACAGAATATGTAACTGAGTTGTTAAAATTAAATTGTAAAAAAATTATATTGTGTGCTTTCCCATATTATGAACACTTGTCAAAAAGTCAAAATAATTACATTCACAAACTTAACAAACACATGTACTTTTTAGTGAATCACTACAGTGACAAGTTTATGTTTTTTGACACCAACACTTTTGTTGAGCATTTAAAGTCGACCAGGGATACATCGTATCTACCAGTTAGTTTTAGACATAAAATAGCTAGGCTATTAGCATATTTTATTAACACAGACATAAGTAGTATGTCGAAGTCTTCCATAATAAAAGCAACTATGTTTAGTAGTAATACTAAAAATCATGTAGTGAGCCAATGTAACGTTAGCACAACTGCTATCAATTCTTTTATAACTTGTACGAAGGAGGTTCCATATATAACTATGGAACAAACTCCGGATAGTTCTTTAAACTAATTTATAGGACAACAGAGGATACCATATTAGCTATACCAACTATTAACAAGGTATCTTCTTGCTTACAAAATGTTACACGCCAAAAAGGAGCTCAGCAGCATGCCCTGAAATTATTTCATCAAAATATTCAGGGTATCTCTTCCAAAATATTAGAAATCGAAATGTTTTTAGAAAAAACCATGTTTGATGTTATTTGTTTTAGTGAACATTGGTTGAAGGATTACCAAATGCTGCTGAGTTATGATAATTACGATGTGGGAAGTTGTTTTAACCGTAAATCCATGCTGCGTGGAGGTTCCCTAATGTTAATAAAAAAGGGTTTGAAATTTAAACAACGCCATGACATAGTTGGCATGTCTGTTGAACATTGCATTGAACTGTCCTGTGTTGAGCTAGATGAGCATGTTATAGTGTGCGTGTACAGGCCTCCGAACCCTCAAAACTTTGGTCTGTTTGAATCGACAATGGAAGATGTGCTATCAAAATTTGCGGGCTGTAACAAGTCTATAGTTATTTGCGGAGATTTTAATATTAATATTTTGGAAAATAATTCAAATAGCAGTAGATTTTTAAACCTGTTTAAATCGTTTAATTTATCTAATGTTTTTACTGAACCAACCAGAGTAACTCCGACCTCTGCAACTTGTATTGACAACATTTTCTGCAATTGTGATTATTTAGATAAAGCAATAGTAAATTATCTTCCATCTGATCATAGTGGACAAACTGTATTTTTTAACTTTAAAGCAGCCTTGGAAAAAACCCAAATTCAATTTAGGCCAATTACACTTGGAAAATTAACAAAATTTAATAGTAACTTACAGAATAGGTTAGATGTTCTGGGCCATAATATTGAGGATGCTAATAAATTTTATGATAAATTCTTTTCAATAGTACTGAATGAATTTAATACATGTTTTGAAAAGAAGTCGAAAAATATCTTCCCCAAGTTTGTATTTAGTGATTGGGCGACTACAGGTATAAGGATAAGTAGGGAAAGACTATATGAACTCTATGGCCTTAAGCCTTTATTCAACACAGAAACCTTTAATAAATATGTGAATAAATATTCTAAACTTTTTAGAAATATTTGCAAGGTAGCGAAGGCCCTGTATATTAGCAAAAAAATCAAATCGGCTGACAATAAAATAAAGACCGTTTGGAAAATTATTAATAGTGAAACTGGTAGGAATAAAGTACGCAACACAGATTATTTATTGCAGACCTCACATGGTCCTATTAACTCTGATAAAGAAGTAGCTCAAGAATTTGTTAATTTTTTTACCAATATACCCCATAAGATAACGGAAACTTTGAATTCCTCGCCCAAGGCCTCAATTGCTTTATTGAAAGAAAACGTGCCAGGCTGTCCTATTAAATTTGAATTCAAGCATATAAACCCTATGACTGTTATAAAGGTATTCCGGCAAATTAAAATTAAATTAACAGAAGATCTATGGGGACTGTCTGTTAAAGTGTGTGCCTCTATAATTGAGACCGTAGCACCATACCTGGCCCTAATTTTTAATTTGTGTGTGGACCAAGGAGTTTTTCCAGACGTAATGAAATTCAGTAAAGTTATACCTCTTTTCAAATCCGGCGACCATAACGACACAAATAATTATAGACCTATATCCGTTTTGCCAGTTTTTAGTAAAGTATTTGAAAAAGTTATGCTAGATCAGATGCTTATTCATTTTAACACCAATAAAATCTTACACAATCAGCAGTATGGTTTCACCAAAGGACGTTGTACGACTGACGCTGGTGTGACCTTATTAAAACACATATTTGCTGCGTGGGAAGAATCCCAAGATGCGATAGGAATTTTTTGTGACCTCTCAAAGGCTTTTGATTGTGTTAATCACGAAACCTTGCTTTTAAAGCTTGATCATTACGGATTGGGTAAACTTGCACTGAGCTTGGTGAATTCTTATCTGAATGACAGGCAGCAGCAAGTTCAAATAAATGGTGTCAATTCGCCTGGTTTAAAAGTCAAAATGGGTGTACCACAAGGCTCAATATTGGGTCCTTTTCTCTTTTTAGTATATATAAATGATTTACCCTATTTATTAAAGAACCACCCACATATAGTATTGTTTGCTGACGATACATCTTTAATTTTTAAGATCGATAGAAGCTCCACAAATCTTAATTACGTAAATAGTGCTTTACAACAGGTCCAAAACTGGTTCACTATTAATAGTTTAGTATTAAATGGAAAAAAAACGAAATGTATCAGATTTGCCTTACCGAATGTTAAAAGTAACGACTTAGAGATAGTATTGAACGAAGAGAAACTTGAATTCGTCGAAAACACAGTTTTTCTAGGAATCGCGCTCGACTCGAGGCTTCAATGGGGTCCTCATTTAACGTCTCTGGCAGGACGGCTTAGTTCAGCAGCATATGCTGTTAGAAAAATCCGTCAATTTACTGATGTAGATACCGCGAGACTAGTCTATTTTAGCTACTTTCACAGTATCATGTCTTACGGTATCTTGCTATGGGGACGTGCTGCAGACATAGAGTCTATTTTTATTCTTCAGAAAAGAGCAGTTAGAGCCATCTATAATCTTCGCAGGCGCGATTCTCTGAGGGAACTATTTAAGGATATAAATATCTTGACGGTACCTTGTCAATACATCTATGAAAATATCATGTATGTTCGGAAAAATATTCATCTTTTTGCTAAGATAAGTGACAGGCACAATTTTAATACCAGAAATAGGGACAAATTAGATCAACCTCGGTTCAGATTGGCCAAAGTACGTAGTTCGTTTATGGGGTGCTGTATTAAATTTTATAATAAATTACCAAGAGAGATTATTCAATTGAATGAATCCAAATTTAAAACTTGTATTAAACGCACGCTATGTAGACAAGCATATTATAAACTGGAAGATTACATTCTTGATAATAATGCTTGGTTAAATGCCGTTTCTGCTCCACAGCCACAGTCTACTTTTGCCTTCTAATTTTTGTTGTTAACATATTCATTGAAAGGATGGAAGTTGTTGCCCTTTTTATATTGGCTTTTCGTAATAGTTTTATATTTTATTTGTTAAATTGAAGCTCATGATCATCTACAATTATTATATTTTTTTGATTTGGATACAATAGCATTGTATAATGTAGAAGCACTTTGTAAATTTTGTAAATGTGAAGTACCATGGAGCATTTTTCGCTAGGTTGCAACTTATTTGACATTCGAGCATGGCAGCTGAGAGTTTGTCATGCTCTCTCAAATGTCTCGCTGATGGTGGCGCGTGTGTTGGGTCATTCTGTTCCCTCTAAAATGGTTGAGCGGAGTGGGGCTGATACATGCGTCATGCTCGTGAACGGGTGCCGTCAGTTGAGACCGGTCATCTCTTGGCTGCTAGGCGCTTATTTGATTTTTTTTTTATTATTATTATTTTACTTTTTGTTAAATACCGCTACATCGTGCTCGCATATTAGAATCAACATTTTGTAACCAAGTAATATGTAAATATAAATTTTGATTTAAAAGAGTGCCCATGGAGTTTCTTGCACGTTCTTCTCCATAGGAGTCTACGCCTTGGAACGTGCAAACTAGCTTCAATTTTGACATTTCAAAAGTGCCTGTAAATGGTCTATTTGAAATAAATGAGTTTGACTTTGACTTTGACTTTGACTTTGACATAAACAATGCAATTGACGTTAAGGGGCCGTGTATGAAATCAACTCATTTTGAACATTTTTGATCAAGGTTTGAGAGACAAAAGAGAACACTTTTAATCCTTCTTTTTATAGATTATAAAAGTCAAGTTCTTATTCTCCTAAATATACTGAGAATTTTTGTAAAATAATGAGTGGATTAATGGCAATTAGCCATTTTCCAAACCCTTTTTTCGCAAAAATAACGAACGAGTGATGGTTGGCTAAGGTTTACACAAAATTACACGGGATTTTACGACATTTAAAAAATACCAGTAACATCATTACATGGTCTACTACAACATATACTGATTACATTATTGACTTTGATTGGAAATATAGCTAAAAAAAAATGTTGAAGAAACGTAATTCTTGGAAAATATGTGTACAAATAAGTATTTTTTTCTATACCTTGGAAACACTTTTAAGAAAATTTAAAATATGCAAAATAATCTTAAGTAATCTCTTTACAAGAATCAAAAATGTAATTTACAAATAAATAATAACTTCATTTCGTAAATTACAAAACAAAATTGACTATATTATCGACCGCGCAAATTCGATCTCGTCAGTCACAATCGGGCCTTCCCAGCGCGTGGACGCGTCGCTTTGTTCCGCAGCCGCTCCCGAGTTTTACGTAAATAAATTCCCATTATTGTACGCTGACTACCACATTTTGATCCATTAAGTATTATTGTTTATTTTAGGTTTGTTTATTAAGATTGTAAAAATTTCTTTTGACTTCAATGATAATTACAGGTAACGGTTGTTTGTTTGTATGTAAAGATAATTTCCAGAACTACTCTACTATTACTATTTAATTACAATTCTTTCACTTATGACTTCTACAATGTTAATGACCTATTTACGTATTCGTTATGTACAGAATTTTTATATTTTTGACCCCTATGTTTGTTTCGGTTTTTCTTCTCAGGGTAGTCAGCTAAGAAACACCAGTGTCATCTGTTTGCAAAATAAATATCATTCATCACGTGGTTACGTACTTATTTAGGGCAAATGCAAAATCTAGTATTCTAGATCCTTTTTTTGTAGATAATGGGTCGAAAGAAAGGGATGCATTATGAATGCCTTGCTAAAAGGAAAAAAAATATATAGGTAGGGCTGATACGTGCAAGAAAAGTTTTTGAAGAACGCAAGATTAATGCACTGCTTGTAGCTTCGTTTCCAGAAAATGTAAGATTTTACTTTCAATTAGCACTAGAAGCGAGTGGCCCTACATAAGCCCAAGGATATGTGTTTCAACGGCCCTCGGAACGCGCCGCCACCGGGTTCCTACGCTGCAAAAGCAACCGAGGGCCCATCCAAAAGCATGCCAGAGGGCCATTGCAATACGGATGGAGTGGGGATACCGCACGGTTTCCCGCTAAGCGGCGAGCCTCCTTGCTGGTCTGCCACCATGGAAACTAGAGGCAACAGCCCTAGCACGCATGCACGATTTGCGCGTGGAGATGCAACGCCAGGGCGAATCCCCGCTGCCGCGACAAGTTGCAGCATGGCGGACAGAGCTTCGGCTGGATATCCAGGTGGTATGGCGACAGCGACTATCGCATCTCAGTTCTGGGCACGTCATAATTACAGTGGTTTTTTTTATGGTGGGCTAAAATCATGCAATGACCAATCCCACCCTTGGGCGAAGCCGGAAACAGTGTCAGACTCTTACTGACTAAACATTTTGCCCTTCGCATTGGAGCCAAGCCTTCCTTTCAGAAAGAGACCCTGGGCCCCAGCAGGCTTCGACCCTTTTGCAGAGTCCCTACCGTTTTGCTGACAACTGCTTGAAGCGCGCGGGAACAGAGCGCCCCGTCGACGACTTGGGCTTGGTCCGCACTGTTACAACTTACAAGATGACCGGACGGTGATCTACCCATTGCTCGCCGTCCGCAAGCCCGGCGGCGTTTGCGCCGTTGCCTTATGCAGTCCACCTCCTCCTTGACTTGCATTGCTGCTTCGCAGAGGGTTGCGCCCATGGCCTCCACTAAGACCCGGTGCGAGAGATCCCTGACACCGATCACCCCCATGAGAACACGGCGATGCTCCTCCCAAGCGGGGCACACCTCTACTGTGACACCTGGGGCTTCTCTTCCGCACGAATCCGATGCAGGTATGGCGGTTAGTCCCCTCTTTGAGGCCCGGCTGGAAAGACCTCACGGTGTCCTCACTTTCCGTATGACGCAGGTAACCGAACATGGTAAGTTTGGGAGGTAGATACCTGCACTGGATTCGTGCGTAAGTGACGCCAGGGTGTTGCCATTGTGTGAAGCGCCCGGAGGACACGGTGGAGCACATGGTACAGGTATACCATGCTTGGACAGAGCATCGCCATGTCCATGTGGAGTCATTCGGCGGCGGCGATATCTCGCACGGGGTTTATATAGACCTTGGTCCGGAGCGAGTAGGAGTGGCAGGCGGTCACATCCTTCTACAAAGCAGGAGGCTGATCGCATAAGGCAAAGGCGCTCACGCCCCTGACGCCGCCGAGATTCCGATTCCGATTTCCGGCTACCGTAGACGCGTAATAATTTGAGTACAAAAAAACAAATTCTTTAAAAAAAATCGGTCTTGAGTCATCCATAGGGGTGCGCCACTGGTCAAATGTATGCATAGGACTGTTTAAAATATCTCTTCTTTTTATCTGCCCTGCGGCAGGAGACAAATTCTGCTCTTTTTGAAACCTTATTATACATTTGAGGGCCGAGTAAAGCGTTTCTTAGTGATCGGTGATTGACGTTTAGGATTTTTTCATCGAAGCAGGTAATAGTAAATTAAACTTTCTAAGCTTGTGTATTCGTATTCGGGCGTTATCTCTCTTTTTTCGTGTTGCCTCTCCATCAAACATTGCGTTGGATATGGACAAAGCAACACGTTTTCCAACCACGCTCAATGGTTAGGCGAGTGGAAAAATGCCACCTTAAAAGAGAAATCTCGTAAACATAATTGACGAAAAACATTTGACGAAAAACATTTTCAAAATTAAACAGAATTTTGAAAATGTTTTTTTTTTTACAACCATTTTACATAAATTAGCTATCGTAATTGTCATTTATAGTTTTGTATTTAACATTTTTTTTAATGTCTAAATGTATCAACATCCATCTAACACTAAACTGAACTATTTTGACAATTGTGATAAATATAAAATATACACAAGTTCCATATTTTTATTTACAAACCGTACTTATTATATGATTTTGTTACTTAATCTACTTGTACAAAAGTGGTACATAGGTGAACATCATAAAATAAGAAAATAAAATATTATATCTTCTAAAGGATCAACATTGTTTGAACGTTCACTAAGCTCGACTATTGCGCGCGTGTGTGTGTAGGCGCACGCACGATGCACACAAACATAGCATAACAGCGAATTTGCCTAAACTCTAGGGAATGAATTTTATGCACGGAGTCTTAAACCACAAGGAAGAAACGAATATCTGAGTCGCTAGTGCGCGGGTAACTCTCGTGTCGAGCCAGGCGACGGTGGCGGCGCGGCGCGGCGGCTCACCGAACTCACAAATGATCCCACTTTGTAAACAATACAGAACTCACCACGCTTAGTGCAAACGTAGAAGATTCACGATACTAACAATGTGGGCGCGTTGCAAAGCCTTGCTTAAAGAAAAGTATGGAAAATAGAGCTCAACTGGATTTAGTCTGATTTAGTCTCAGAGCTTGTACTATGAGTACTAGACCACTGATAAACATACTAGTATAAAATAAATTACACCCAAAAGCAGAATAAATAATCATACCCATCACACAAACATTTTGTCTTATGGCAGGTTTACACGCTTGCCAAGCCTCGGCCAACCGCCATTGTGTTTACGGGGTTTCCCCATTTATACAATGGCTACACAACGGCGATTGGCCGAGGGTTGCCAACGCTTGGCAAGCGTGTAAACCTACCATTAGGTGGGAATGAAAACCACGACCTCCAGTGTAGTAGTCGCCATAATTATGTTAGACGAAAGGAAGTATTTAACAAAGACCTAGGTAATTATTAAATTGATCAATTCCTAAGATACAAAAATTCTGTGACAGGTCTCCTCCCTTCACAAAATGGTTCCACGTGTCACAGCCCTTCAGGAGCCTCATCGATATTACTTCGCTAAATTTAAATACCACTGATTAATAGCTTAGACCCGTACATACCTATCTTGAATCCATTTTTCCAAGAAAGCTTAACGAATTGCAAAAAAGCAAATCCGCTTTTCATCTCCTTAATCTTGCCGCGATCCTTCACTCTTATTGAGATAAATTCAATGAAATATAGTAATGGTATTAGACGAGAGTGGATCGCGAGCCTCCATTCAAATCAACAGACAAGTGAAAGAAATCCGCGCGATATTGTATCCTGTCAAAAATCTTTACAAACTGAATAACTGGCTTCTCTTCAAAATGATGAGGGTATACCTATCCTGTGCTTATAGGGCACAGTTTCTAAAGAATTTAATGGGCTACGACCGATTAATTTCAAAGAGATTGGATCACTTTATCTCCTCTTAGAGGCCCTCAGTTTATAAATTAAACACATCTTTATTTAAAATATTTTATTTACCTGCGTTATTTTGAACAGTCATGCCGTCAAACATTAATTGGACATCACAGACATCGTCGAGACCGCCTTCATACAAAACTATATATTTACGTTCGTGAAACTATTTTGATGTAAAATAAACTATAGTAATTCTACTCCATTCTATTCTATATATTTTGTAAACAGTAGAATGTGACAGGTTTAACTAGCTTACCTATTTAAAGGCGATAGTTATATAGACTAACAATGCCTATTGTTAGCGAAGTTTAGAAAATAATGTGACTTTTATTGTACGCCTACAACAAGATGAGTTAGAGTATCGAACAATGGACATTTATGAGGGACAGACGGAGCTACACCTAGCTAATAGCACCGTCCTTTTTATCGCACCGAAATTCTGATGATTGTCACTAGCACATTTGATAAAGTAATGAAGTAGACGATTAGAGCCCCCTGGGCTGGAAATAATTTCACTCTTGACTTAGACCACTTAATTCAACAACAGATAACAACTTTGGGAGTTTTCCTCCTTAGCAACTGGTACAAAACCGACAGGCTAGCAATTTGTCGCCGACGCTCAAGAGTCTAAACTTTGACTCGCCGAGTGCACCATCACCAGATCCATCCAAAAATAAGCGCAAGTTCAATCATGTAATTGACATGATTGTTTCCAACTTTTGGCAGCTAAGCCTTTGTTACAGCTACACGGCATTCATATTGCCCTAGTTCAATACTGATAAATGTCAAGTGGCTATTAATAAGCATTAACAAATTTCATCAAATCATTTGTAGTATCACTTCAAATCTCTTTAAACTTCTCCGTACAGAAACTTTGCATCTTAATTCCCTCGCTACTCGAGACTTTAAGTACATTGAATGGCCTCGCTCATAGTTTTAGCTGGCTGATATTCGGACTGTGGTGAGCAGATAACTGACACAATGTCGAATGTTCTAGACGTAACTATCGTCTGTCCACAAATATTAACTAGACTTGGTTATTTTCTAGTCGCTGGTCTCTGGCGTGACAGCTAATCAGGGCCGCGTGTTATCTCGGTGACAGATCGGCATTAGTGTCGATGTTGACGCGCCGCGGGATCAGACAGGTGCGGCCGCCTCTCGACTGTGTCCAATCAAACAGAACTCTTCGCGTAGAATGTTGTGCGTCAAATAGCTCTGCCAGAATTTATGAATCCTATAATTCGAAATTTAACAGTGAGTGACTTCAAAGACAATACTAGACACGTGTCTAGTATTCACGTTTTTGCTTCTCATTAGATACCTATCAGGTGAATGACAAGTAATAACAATGAAATAAGTAATAACAATAAATACTGCGCGGTGTCTTCTCGTCCAATATACCACAATGTCTCAAGGCGAAAGTCGTGTTGCCAGTGTTGATATATTGTTCCGAAACGTGGTCTCACAATGGACCTCATGAAAAATCCCAAAGTCGCCAAAAGGGCAATGGTAAGGACTGCCGGAATCCGGTGGATGCGAGACGTACAGAACCGGTAGTTGTGGTGACGCTTGGAGAAGACCTATTTCAAACAGTGGACGTTTGTCAGCTGAAATAATGATCAATAAATATTGTTTCTCGCTTGACTAGGCACACAAGATTGTAAATATGAATAATTAATAAATACAGATAAGAAACAATAATGGCCCATGCATTGAGTCCTGAAGGTCACCAATTAATATTACAGATCCAGGAGACCCGGATTAAGGACTCAGGTGTTACGCGGTTGGATACCATTATCGAGGACCTGTCAGGACAAGTCCTGATATAGCCATTATTCCTCCACATGGCTCGCATTATGGAGAGGTTCCTGTCTCTGAAGCCCGAACTACCAGTACCTTAAACCCTACTCCTGATAGGGTGTTGTTGCTCTCAACATTAAAAAATATTTAGTATTATTTTGTACAAAAAATATTTTTTTAAATAAGATAAATACATCTAACCATTGTTATTTTGTTGTAACGTACACTAATAGTTGAGCCTATTGTTTGTAGTTAACTTAATTAGCCTAGTTAACCTTATGTAGAATTATGCACTATCGGTTGTGGAGAAAGTTTGGGAGGAAGGGCTGTGGCGTGAAACTCAGACGAAGAAGCTGTCTCACTGACGGGCAGTTCACGGAGCGCGATGGATTAGTTCGGAATTACGCCGCCTTTGGGTTCATGCGTGAAACTTACTCGGCTTGTTAGTAAATTCATTAACAAAGTTTTTATTAGATAATGCATTGTATCAAGTTACTCTGTAGTCTGCTGTAGTTCATGTCTATGGCTGCGGAAGTGCTTAAAGAATTGCTGAAAGAGTGTCACACGTGAACACAAGAGGATTTAGTGAGTTACATTCTGACACGCCCTTTCGGTTTAACCAGAACCGAAGACGTTATTTGATGATTTGCCACTTTAATAAAAGATAAATATATAAAGGTTCAAGTCCACGACGATAAACAATATCGGCTATGAGCGCTAATTTGCGTTCAGAGTCAAGGCTCCAATAAAGAAACAAAAAATAAATCTCGTTGACTCAACATACATCTCAGCAGAAATATGCCATAAATTACGTACAATGATCGTCATAAAAATATCGGAAAAATAGAATAGAAGATCAATGTGACGCATCTGGTGGTAAGTCCCGCGGTCGCGGCGGTCCCCGGCGGCCCTGAGGTACACTACAGACTAAACAGCTCGCGCCATATTTACGTCAGCGGCGGTTGGCGGCAACCCTGACGGAAACGATAAATTAGTTTTATTTGATTCGGTCGCGTTCAATAACTCTTCGGTTATTACAGCGGTCGCCATTTAGCGGTTGCTGGAGAAAGCAACGAATTGATATTTTATTCACTCGTAAAAATATTAATATTATAATTCAATTGTCACCTTTAGATATTGTACGAGCTATAAAATGGTCATTGCTCATTTAATTTACTATTATGGATTTTTAAAACTTCCCGATTTCCTGAATAAAACCAATTTCATTGTCATGCTGCCAAGAAATGGAGTATTTATGTATTTTTATTTTCAACCTATTGTAAAAGCCATTTTTCCTGTCTGAATACAATTATATGTCATCCAAAATTCACAGCATATAATATATCAGATTTACAACCTAAATACATAACAGGATTGATTTGAGTAAACAATTAAACTTGTACCAAACAGATTACACCATTCCTTATGAATTTTAGACGAAATTGTTAAAGTTTATGAAACACAAATTGAGACAGATTTAGTCAACAATGTAACTGAAATTCGATTAAAATATTTAAATTTACGGTTCCAATTGATTGATTCCTATGGCGACAAGCAGGAAAGAGAAAATGTATCCAACATGAAGACAGACTGTAGGCCACATTACTTAATACCGAGTAAGTAAATGTAAATTGAAGTAAAACCACAATAAAAAAATTAAACATTAAATAAACCTTTTCTCCAATGTCATAATTATATTATATCATAACTTCAGCTTTATAATGTTGCCACTGTTGGGAATCAGGCTTCGTCTCTAGGAGAGGGAATGGGCTGTAATTCAAAACGCGGGCCAGTGCGGATTGATGGATGTCATATGTCTTCGAGTTTTAGGTTCTAGGACATGCTGGTTTCCTCCACCGTTTTGAGAGCAGTGGTGATGAAATAAATTACATAATGTAATGCGTCTGGCTGGGTTTAGACTCGCGTCCTACAACTTGTAAGTCGGGCCCGTTACCACTCGGCCACCACCGCTCAGTCGGGCTCGTTACTGTAATAAATACACTTCTCATCAAAAAAATCGAAACACCTTGCAAGTTTACGTTTTGTCAGGATTATCAGAAAAATGTGTACATTTAGGAATAAATGTTAAATGTCGTTTAATAGTGAGTAATATGAGCTTATCAAATCTTAATGTTAATGTTCTAAATTTAAATGAATTTTTCATAGGTTTCGTATTTTGTTAAATGAGTCATTTTTATTCCGTATGGAGTATAAAGGAAATGGATAAAACAACACACGTAAATGAAAAAAAAAGCTAAAAAACGTTTATTTAATAACTTGTATTCCCTCCCCGAGCTCTAATTACTGCTTCCATACGGTTCTTCATCGATCGGATGAGAGTCACGATCACATGCTGTGGTATATTGTCCCATTCCTCTTGGATTGCATCTTGCAGCTGGCTAAGTGTTTCTGGGGCAGGATCTCTTGCTCGAATTCGTCTCTTTAATTCATCCCATAGATGTTCAATGGGATTCATGTCCGGGCTTCTTGCTGGCCATTCCATAATAGAGATATAGACTTCGTTAAGATAATCTCGTACGACGCCCGCGGTGTGAGCCCTAGCATTGTCGTGCATGAATATGAAGCCGTTGCCAATAAAATGTGCATAGGGCATCACATGAGGCTCGAGACACTCTTCGACGTACCGATGACAGTTTAGTGCAGGCAGACGTGGCCCAGACACGAAAGCAAGCTCTGTCTTACCGTCGGCGCTGATTCCTCCCCAAACCGTCCACGAACCGCCACCATAGCTGACCTTTTCTTCAATGCAGCATTGTGCATAGCGTTCTCCGTCTCTTCTGTAGACCTTGTTCCTTCCGTCGTTACCATACAGCATAATTTTACACTCATCAGCAAAGAGAACTTTGCTCCACTGTAGGTATGACCAATTTAGGTGCTCACGTGCAAAGTTAAGGCGCGCTCTTCGATGGTCTGCAGTTAATTTCGGCCCATTTGCTGGCTTATGCGGTACCAGTCCACGATCCTTCAACCTTCTTCTAATTGTAGAGTCACTTACAGCCACCCTTCGTACAACACGAAGCCGCTGCTGCAGTTGAAAAGCGTTAAGGCGTCGATTTCTTAAAGAAGTTGTTACAATAAATCGATCATCTCGCTCAGAAGTGACCCGATTCCTGCCAGATCCTGAACGGCGCGTGAACAAACCAGTCTCCCGATAACGTTTATAGACTCTATGAACAGATGACAGGCTTAGATGCAGTCTTGCAGCCACAACACGCTGACTAAGGCCAGAATCCAGCAATGCCACAACTTGGGCGGCTTCTGTGGGCGAAGTATCCATACGTTTTAGAAAAAAAACCTTTTTTCAGACGTCCCAAAGTCACAGTATTGAAATAAAAAACGAAAAGTTTAAGGATAGGCGCCAATTTTTAGTTTTTAAACGCTAAATGTACTCCAACCCTAAACACACATTTGTCTCAAAACAGTGATTCATTTCGTTTATAAGATAAACAAATGAAATTCTAATTTTGAATTTAGAATTTTCGCTTATTACTGTAATGGCCAAACTGCCAGCTATAATATATGTATTTTTTTTCATCGTATGAATTCTTTTTTGTGTTAAATTCGGACAGAAACAATGAAAACGGAAGTGTTTCGATTTTTTTGATGAGAAGTGTATTATAACACTAAAATCTGAATAGATATCATCTGCACAAAAGTCTCAGTTAAAGTTAGTCGCAATAATCAAAACCATCATTGCAAAAAAAAGCATACGGAATAATCACTAACAGCAATTAGCCATAGGAAACGACCAATTGGAACCGTGCACCAGCTTCTGACGTTAACATAACTGCACATGTAGCCCTATGTGAAATAAATGAGTTTGAATCAGAATCAGAATTTTACTTATAAAACATAGTTATTTACATGAATATCTTAAATTATTTACATGGCCGCTATGTTTTGCCGTGAAGCCGTACAAATATCAAAATCATTACTTACTAAATAAACTAAAATAAACAAAAACTCGTATAAAAAAGGAATTACTTATTTTACACTAAATTAAATATAGGCAAATCAGTCTCTAAAATATAATACTCATTTAAAGAAAAATAAATATTTATTACAGATAAAGTATTAAAAAACATCATTAAAAAAATCTTCTGTAGTATAATAACATTTATTTATTAACAATGAGTAGAGAGACTTTTCTTAAAAAATCATTAATAGCAATTAATAGACGATATGATTAATTAGCTAGCACAGAAATCATGTGTATAGATTAAAAGACATTGCGACAAAAGATTGAGAATTGAATAAATTTAAACATGCACCGAACAGATCGCGCTCAAAAAGATAAAGTTGCTTCACGGAGGTCCCGGGCTCGCGGGGCTCCGGCTGAGCTGCACAGCTTCAAGAAAACTTTCTTGATGTATGATAATATGTTTCAGGATTTATCTGTCTAGGGCTTCCCCGATTTGTAAAAAGAGGAGCTATAGTTTCTATACGGTTATGGATACTCTTTATTCCCCTATTTCCTCTCACCGTCCAGTACAATGGATTGCTTGACTCACAAGGAGGTTTCGAGGCGTTGGATGTGACTACTATGAAATTAAAGAGAATTCTATGAGTTACATGTTAATTTATTTCCCGTAATTCCTATACAATTTTCTTATTTCAAAACTGCTGTAATTATCTATTCGTAATTCAATATCATTCAATATATACATTTTTTTTGTTTAATAATTCAATATATACATTTTTTTGGTTTAATAGCAACAAATTAATACTTAGGTACTTAACATTTTTTTAAGATGGGAATTCATCCAATTACTTTTCCTACTCTAGGGCTGAGCGAAAGAGCGTGTTAGACTATAACTGAGTAAAACCACATCTATTTTCCTTTTTTCCTAACGTTACAGGACCCCGGTTTTCCTATCAAAAGTGGCCCCAGTAGGCTTGGCCTTACCCGACGGCAGAACGGCGAGCTACGCATTGTTCGTCGTCCTCAAACGCACGCCTACGGTGAAAACTTTTTAAGAGATCTATTCACATAAACCATCGCCAAATCCTCATTTATTTTGAACGCGTGACGTATGGTATTGTACGATCATCACTGGATTGCCAGCGTGTGCTGCTCCGGCCCAACTCCCACTACGCATAAGTTAGCGCCGGCCAACTTGCCTAATCTATCAATAGAGGCAAACTCGAGATCGAGACGTGCCAACGTATGCACTGACACGCGCCGACACTACACAGAGAACCGCAAAAGTTTTGGAAGAACACAACGTACAAATGTCAATTACTTTGCATGCTATTGTACGAATTGAAGCTCTTCAATTTTAACAGACGTGTGATGGGGATGTTTTTGTGCACTCGTTTCCAGCTTTAACACTTGAAAGTACTGTCAGGCAGGCGTTTTGGGCAGTTTCATAACCAAGATCACTACATAGTATAAAACAAGTTTTCAATGAAAATATTTTTTTTCATAACAAGCTTTTATAGCGGTGGTCTATACTTATATAAATAAAACTCGTCAAGACGATTCACACGAGCCCAAACTCGACGTGGTTGTGCCGTTTAATTACAGAGTTCCTATGGCTACCTCGCGATTCCATCATCAGATCAGCTCCATGTCATCATAATATTGCATTGTCATCCGAACTAAACGTGTATACCAAATTTCAGCTCAATCGGAAACCGGGAAGTGGATCAAATTTAAGTTGCAAGATTTGATTACAGAACGACAGACAACGGGACAGGTGAAACTAAATAAAAGCTTGTAACAAAGTCGCTTTCTCTGTCCCTATGTCCCTTTGAATGCTTAAATCTTTGAAACTACGCAACGGATTTTGATGCGGTTTTTTTTAATATATAGAGTGATTCAAGAAGAAGGTTTATATGTATAATAATATCCATTAAATAGTGGAGAAGTACTGTTATTTTTGAGGTTTCAATGTGATGTCGTAAATAATTACATTTTTTCCGCTTACATTGCAAACGCAGGCTGAACCCAACGAGTTTTATCAAAATAATGTACTAAGTATTGTACACATTGAAAAGGTCTACAGAAAAGTCCGCGATGGTATATGTCTATCTCTTATGGATAATCCACAATAACTTTTTTTTGTCATTTACTTTTTACGACAAATAATGGCTAATTTTCGAAGCGATTTTAACCAATACAGCATTAATCCTTAACCAATTAAATACCTTGAATACATTGTTCATTTAATATAGATCTATATGGCCCTTTACACTGTATGATTTAAGTGAATATTTTTGAAGATATTACAGATTTAAAAATTGCGGGACGTAGCGTTTGCGGCGGTACCGGCCTACCGCCCGGTGCGGCCAGAGCGTGCCTATAAATAGCGGATTTTGATGGTTTTTTTTTTAATAGATAGAGTGATTTAAGAGGAAGGTGTATATGTAAATTACATGCATAATATATTTAATATCACCATTGCACCCGTGCGAAGCTGGGGCGGGTCGCTAGTTTAAAATAAAAAAAGAGCTCTATATTTTTTTATAGGCTACTTTGTGTCCCATTGCTGTGCAAAGGCGTCCCCTTTCTCCTTTCAAACTTCTCTGTCTATGAGCTCTCTGGTCAAGTTTGTCCCGCGAACATGCAAGTGTTGGCTCTCAGCCTGATTTCAATAAATTGATTTTCATTTTGATCCATCATATGTGAGACGCGCTCCAACTTATGGGACAGACTCTTACCGGACCTTCTGCTTGCTCATTATGACGAACGTTAGCTGGGCGCGGGGGAGTGTTATCAACAGTGCAGGAGGGGGGGGGGGGGGTGGAAACGGAGATTAAAGACGTGTCACATGGAGCGATAGACTAATTTAAGGTCAAATTAGTCTGACAATACTTAGACACTGATGGATGAGCATGGTGTCATATGTCAACACAACAGAAAATCATATTCTTTTGTCGTGTTCCTACGTGGTTGTGAACCAACCCAGTTCTTTATATTTATTACACGTAGCCTCCAACTTAATTTACTTGGTTGATGTTATTTTAGAGGATCTTTAATTTTTCACAAATGACATTCAAGTGCAAATCCATTGCCCGACATGGAGTTCGAATCAAAGTGAACATGCATGTCTGTTTGCACTTGTCACCACTTAACCAAACAGACATATGTAAGATTTACATAATGTTCAAATTAAACGTATATTATGAACAGTGTTGTTTTTAGCCTTAAGCTCGTTGATACTGTTAATGTTCTGTGAGTAACACCAGCGGTTCTTCGAAGGCATAATTGCCACAGTGCTCACAAACAGCTGCAACTACAACACATGGGCACGGAACATCGTCGTTAATTTCGATCGTTATAATTTTCAGCAACACTTTTTGCAGCTTTATTGAGCAACTACGACTAATGACTAGTTCATGTTTATTACAGTTTGCCATGTGGCAGGCGTACCCACGGCACCAGGCCATTACAGTGAGACACGCCTCACCACCACCACGAGTGCCAACATTAATAACCTGTATATTGTCTATTAATATGTACAGGTATATACCACGTTTTGGCAATGACACTATAACGCTCCGTAATCACGGAAAAATCATGAAAAACGCCCAAGTTTGATAAGCTTTTAGGTAGCTCAGAACTAAAATTGAACAAACTGATTTTATAGCTCTTGAAAACAGGCCTGATAACTGGTCGTTGCTCTCCAAATACTATTAAAAATACTGAATCTTAACCAGGTATTCCTGTCTTATTGGTATAGTTATTCCTCCTCAATCTATTCACTTGGTTCATGCCTACCAGCTTTTTTCATAAGGGAGAGATTCCCTTATCTTGTTTATCCAAAGACATCCATCCATGTGCTGGGTATTACATTTATTGATAGTCTTCAGAGCCAAATACAAAAATGGTGAGTAAAATCAAACATGAGATATTAGCTGCGACAAGGGTAGTCATAGCAGTGGCCTTTATCAAAGCTCCTCAATTCTTTGGTATACAATAAAGATTATACTATTTGTCGATTAATTTAACACCAAGAACGTTGTAACACGTAGCAGTTACTTAAAGTATACATACATATAGTTTAACTTTACAACACCTCCGTTGCCAGGAGCTGACACAGTTTCAAACGTGATAAATCAGACATAGTTGTAGAGATGGAAGTGTGACATGATGTCAGGGCCGCTGTGAGCATCGTGTCAGTAAGTTTGCGAGCGACCCTGCGACCTGCGACCCTTCGTCAAGTCTCACGGACAGGAACTACTCCCACCTTCTGATTTATTGAAAGGTAAAACCTTTTGAGAGGACTTGTGAATGTCTTCAAGAAGGTATGGTTATGATAGTTAAACATACATATAATAATAATAATAATAGTTTATTGACCATAAGTTTAGGTTACAGTACACCGGTAATACATATTTCCATAGTAGGTACATAGTATAGGGCACACTCGGTTACGTTCAACTACAACAAGTTAGAACTTATGTAGGTATAACGAATAGCAAGGGGATTACAGGAACAGTTAAATTACATTACAGTTAAATTACAATAATGCTATCACAAGTAAAGCAATGGTTCACATAATTGATAAAATATTTATATTAATGCCCAATGACGGTATACAGAGAAAAGTTCTTTACCTCCCGTGCTAGTCAAAGACTGTGTTACGGCAAGGTAAGATTCTCGCTCATTGAATAGTAGACATAATGTAAACATATTAAGACACTTTTTACCAAATACATTTGTTTTGCTGTGAATCATAGATTGCGATAACGAGTTACAAGCCTAGCGTAAACAAGTAGTATATGCAAAGGAATCAGACAACGCAACTACAAACGTTATTTCAATGTAAACAAAGTTTTTTCACAAACAATTTTTGTTTAGAATTTGACAAGCGTGTTAAAATAAAATAATAAAAAGGTGTTTCTAAAACTAAAATTATAAAATTAAAAGTAAAAGCATAACTAAAATTGTAACTAACCTTTTTTTTTTTTTTTTTTTTTTGTACTTCTTTCCCTTCTCTTTCATATATTATTATATACATATATATACATTCATATATATATATATATATATATCGTTTAAAAATAACACTATAATGATATGTAATGCATTTGGTACTCATATTTATTTCGTATAGAAATACGTTACAAGTCCCAATGTCAAACGTATTACTACATATATGCTAACGTACATGCTAACGTATACGTATTTACTGTACGTGTGTATATGTTTATATTTATAATTCAAATAGTGTTCGAATACTTATCTTCAACTTTATTATATATATTATAATATCATATATATATATATATACATATATCTATACCTTTATATATATTACTTCATAAAATATTTTATATTGTTTACATAAACCTATTAGTAATCATAGATATTCAATAAAATATATATTTATAAATAAATAATTAATGACATATTTGTAAAAGTTTTTCAGTCTGTTCATAATCCAGGTTACTCAGAAACTCATCCAGAGCCCTTCTACACACGAATCTTGTCAAATCTTTAAGAGGTTTAATTTTACTTATGCGATTGTACAATAGAGGAGCCAAGAAATAAGAGAAACAATGTGCAAAAGTGGTCTTGCATGCTGGGACGTCATATACCTCATGCACTCTTCTGAGAGATTTAGATATAGGTTTCTCATAGAAATGTTGTCTCAGGACTATTTTTTTTATAAATAATTGGCGAATATTTAGAACGTCAAACTCTTTGTACAACGCAGTTGTAGGATATCTGAATTTTTTAAACATAATCACTTTCAAAATACATCTATGGGCCCTTTCTATTTTTATAAGAGTACTTTTCCTAGCACCACCCCAAGCAGAGATACCATAGGTTACTATCGATTGGCACAAACCAAAATAGACAGTTTTGTTCGTAGCTTTGTCTTTCAAGTTTCTTATTTTTTTAAAAATCGGTATTAATTTACGAATGCGAGATTTTAGATTTTGAATATGATGTTTCCAATTTAAGTTTTCATCGATCTCAACTCCAAGGTATTTTATACTTTTACTAGGAGACAAGACAGGGCACACGCAAATACTCGCAGCAGAACAATTAGAAGAATGAGCTTTTAAATTAAAGTCGGCAGGTAGCAAATTATTTCTTATACTAAATGTTATTAATTTGGTTTTTTTAAGATTTAATGTAAGGAGATTGTAATCAAGCCATTCAATTATATTTTTAAGACCAACCTCGGCTGACGATTTGACACCACTCCATGTTTTTTGTTGAAATAAGATTACAGTATCGTCAGCAAAAGTGATCACTTTTGAATCGGGTAGTTCAATGTTGCAAAGGTTATTTACATAAATCAAGAATAATGTTGGTCCAAGTACTGAGCCTTGCGGCACACCGAAACCAACATTAAGCTTAGCGCTAAGGTTATTACCAATTTTTACAGCTTGTGTCCTATTAGTGAGATAGTTTTTAAAAAGATCAAGTGGTACACCTCGAATACCCATAGCCTCCAACTTGCAAATTAGCAGAGGGATTGAGACAGTATCAAAGGCTTTGGCTAAATCTAGGAACACACCAACACATTTATTCTTGTGGTCGAGATTACTAGCTACATTGGTAACTAGATGTTCAACTGCATCTGTTGTTGATTTGTTCCTTCTAAAACCAAATTGATTATTAGAAAGAACACTGTTTTTCTCCATATAATTAACAAGCCTTACGTTTATTAGCTTCTCCAGGATTTTAGTCATAGTAGGTAGAATTGATATTGGACGATAATTAGCAATACTGTCTCTTTCCCCCGACTTGAAAACTGGTATAACAATTGAGTGCTTTAACACATTAGGAAACTTTCCACACATGAAACATAAGTTGAATATGTGTGTCAAAGGTTTACTGAGAAGGTTTACAGTTCTTTTTAAGAACATAGAAGATATTCCATCCCAGCCTGTAGAATTGGTACTTTTTAAGGACATAATAATTTTATAAACTTCTGTTTCATCAGTTTCCAATAACACAAAAGAGTTCATCGGGCTGTGGTTACATTTGAACTTTTTCACAAGATCATTTTCTGTAAGTTTTAACTTTTGTAAGATGTCAGTTGATAGTTTGGATGCCATATTAGTAAAAAAATCATTTACAAAATCGACTGATTCTTGAGGAGTTGATTTTATTTTTAATAATTCCCAAGGCCCTTGGGATTTTTCAGAATTATCTAAATTACATACACGCTTTATGACCTTCCAGGTTTTTTTAATATCACTCTTGACAGCATTTAAATCGGCTTTATCGTGTTCATTTTTCAGATTATGGAGGATACTGTTACAATGATTTCTGTAACGCCTGTAGGTAAGCTCCAGATCTTTATCATTAGGTGACTTTTTATGCCTTCTGTGCAACGTATCTCTGAACCTAATGCAACGCAATAGACCAGGTGTTACCCATGGTTGAAAAGTCTGTCGCCTGTTGGGCACGGTAACGTGGTAACTACTTTTTTGTCTAATTTCAGATAAAGTTTCGATGAGTAATTCAGTCGCTTTATTGGGATCTTGCAAAGTTGTTATCATAGTCCAATCAAAGTCCTTCACAAGTTTAAAGGCTTTCTCATAATTTAGTTGTAGCAGTGTCTTTTCTGGTGTTCTATATTTACTTTTTTGTGTTAAAGGAATAATACAATATATACTACTGTGGTCAGTAACTGATGATTCACAGACTATTGTCAGCATTTTAGAATTAGGCTTTGCGAAACAGTGATCAATACATTTATTGAAACGTGTAGGAAATTGATGGCTAGGTAGTAGACCGTACGTGGCAAGAAGATTCAAGTACTCATCGGATTTTGGGTCAGTAGTATTGCAACTCACGTCAACATTTAAGTCCCCGGTTAGATAAATATAAGGTACGTTTTTAATGTCTATTAAAAGTTCTTCCAAGGATCCAACAAAATTGGCGAGAGAAGCAAACGATGGTGATCTGTATATACAAATAAAAGCATGGCTTTTACCTATTCTTATCACTAAGCAGTCAGCATCGGCAAAATTTGGCTCATATACTGTGACATGTGGTAAATAGCTTCTTATATAGACAACTACACCACTGTTCTGGTTAATGTGGTTTCTAGTATGAAACGAATCAAATTGCTCTAGTTTAGGTATCAAGTCTGAATTTTGTAGCCAACATTCGGTGAGAATAATAATGTCATAGTCTATTTTACTCCTAGCAATAAAAACTTTGAAATCTTCAAGATTTTTATGTACGCTTCGTATATTTTGAACAATAATTTTAAGAGACGATTCCGTTCCAAGTTCGTATTGCAGAAACGCTTCCGGATCCTCGACCAAAAACGAATCACCAACGTTGATAGTACTATCAACCTCGGTGACAACTTCATCTATGTTGTTACCCATAACAACCATATATAACACTATTAGTAGTAAAATTATATTTTTGGTCGACGATTGTAGTTTCTGAGATCAGCAAGTTAGTTTTATTATTGTCGGACATGAAGTTTGGATATTGGACTGTTAATAATAATGTCATATAGATTTCTAAATATAATATATATAAAAAAGTATAATAGCAGTACAAAAATATTATCAGATAATATACGATAAATATAATGCATACAATATTTTTGTGAGACTTTAGAAAAAGATAAAAAATATTAAATAAAGAGAAAAAGTACCAAATTTTCACATGGTCTTCAACAACGGCTAGTCATTCAGAGGCGAAATCCTTAAGTTGATTTAGAGAATTGATGACTATGGCAGGCTGTCCGTCTTCCTTACGTAGGAGTATGTTACCTCTTGAGGCCCAGCAATACTTATACGAACCATTTTTCGTGAGTTCTCGAGCGGCAGCCAAAATCTTTTTGGACATAAAAGTAAGAGAGTCCGATATATAAACCCGTGAGAAAGCTCCAGTAAATCCTAAGTTATCCGTACTTAATGGTTTATCTTTGTTGGCAGAGTTGTATTTTTTCACAGCTTTTAGCAGTAATTCTTTATTTTTAGCGTTCTGGTACTCAATCACAATAGGTCCCTTCTTCTTACCTCTTCTGTAAATAGCCGCATGTTCATCAATTACCGGTATTTGTAGAGTTTTATATACATTTTTAACAATATTCTGTACATCTTCATTGTCGTGTTGTGGAATATTTCTTATTTCTATTGTATTTTTCAGAAATTGTTTTTGTAAAACGTTTACCTGAGTTTCCAATAGATTAATACGCTCTATAGCTGCTTCATGCTTGGTTTCAAGGGTTAGCAGCCTGTCGCGGATATCCTTGTAATTGGCAGCATTTTCTTCAAGTTGTTTTTTTATTTCGAGGTTGGACTGAAGTATCTCGCTATTTTGCAGCTTAATTACAGCAATCTCAGTAGTCATCATTTCCTTGAAGGACTTTAAGAGGTCACTTTTTAAGTCTTCAAGTTGTTGTTCGTCAGGATTTCTCCGTTTTCTTGTGTTTATGTTTCGTATACTTTCTTGGTTTTGTGATACATTTTCAAGGGTAAGATCTGGATGCGACGAAGCCTTAATCGGTGAACGTTGCATTTTATCTGGATTCCTTGCGTATACTACACCCGATGACCGATTACCGTGTAGTGTGAGTGACGACGTCACACGTCCAGTGCAGAGCGCAGGCGGCGCAGGAGCAGGACAGCAATTATGAGGTGGTGGTTCCTTTTCCCTCGCGGGTCGCGGGTACGCGGGCGCACCTCCGCTGCGTAGATGGTAGGTGTACGCGAGAATGATAATTAAGCTGTCGAAGTTATGTACTATTATCGGGTAAAGTAAGCTACTTATTAAAGCGGAGCAAAGAGTCACACGTCTGTTCTTAGTGCGATTTTGGGCGAGAATGATATATGTACCTTATGCAATTAGAAATAAAAAATGGGTTTTAATATCATCTGTAAATATAGTTATGTTTTTTTTTTATAGTTTGATTAATTCACTAGTAGTACACCGCAGACTACCCTCTGTATTATTTTTAGTTCTTACGATTCATCCTAAGGTGGTCTGATAGATATCACTGTTAGCGATAAGACCTCCATTGTACCCATAGATTTAAGTTTTGTAGAAGTTCTGTTACTTTTTGGTGTACAATAAAGTTTAATCTACCTATCTATCTATAGGTAAGTGTCTATTTGATTGTCATGAACTTATGCAGACAATCTAGTCACACTAGTATTTTAGGAACAAAGAGATGAAATATGTGCAATAAAAACGTGATCGCCTCAAGGAGCCTCTTGACCTTGTCCATCAGGCTGGTTGTAGCAATTAATTCCGGTTTGTTTATATTTATTTGTACTAAACCAGGATCTTATATTGTTGTCCTAAAGCAAGAGATTTTCTAATAGACTGATAAAATTAAAATATACTGTCTTCTTAAAGTACCACAACGTACTGCAAAACTATACGTGTGAGCAGTTAAGGTCGCCCTTCCCGACCCTTGTAGTCGACAACTTGAGCTAGGTTTGAAAGCATGTCCGTTCACCCAACGCAAGCGCAACGCAAAAATAACCCCTAAACTCTCTTTTGGCTTTCTGTAATTCACTCGAATATTTCACAAAATTGGTTCTAGGAATTACGTTTTTTTTAAAACTTTACAAGTTTTTGGAAATAAATTGCAAAATTCTTAACATTTTTAATCTATACATTATGAAGAGCCAAAACTCACGTAAAGCAACAAATTTTCAGCAGTCTTAACTTGTTACACAAATTTATAAATTGATTTCTTAGAAACTTACTACGTTGGATATCTATGTATTTAAAGAAATCTTTCCCTAGATATTTTGTGTGTAATAATATCATATTCACGTAAGGGCGGTTGTTTGAAATTTGTTGTTGTCTCGGGTTGGAGGCTCTTAACCTAAAGAAAAACAAAGGAACGCGGCGAAGTTTCGCTAACGTCACTCTGTGCCATCGACAAAGTGCGCCACCTCTCTGATGGATACCCAACAATATTCATCTTAATATAATTTGTGTAAATACAAAGTTAGTCAAAACAAAGCACAAATCCTCCCACACACAGCACAGCGAGACAATTTAAAAACAAAAGCTTCCAGACAGAGGGGAGCAGTTTATATCGTGCGACTGTAGGGCTGCGAGTAAATAACAACAAATCTTAACAAACTTCTAAACAACTACAAACGATGTTTGTAAAAAACTTTAGTGGCGGCCCTAACATGCTTTATGTTCGGTGTGAAGCAACCCTGGCTGCCGGGACATACGACCGGTGGACTAGGAGCGGGCACGCACAGCAATGGATCGTAGCGAATTGTATGATGGGCTGAAATTCAGCATTTTGCATTTGTTTTGCTTTTATTTTTTGTGAGCTACTTTTAGTTGCCTCTTCGTACCCCATCTCTTCATCATTACAAAATTTTATAAACCTACTGCAATTGCCCTCGACTAAGTTATAATTAAATTTATTAACATAATTTTAACGATTTTAATGAATATTAATTTAAGTGACGTTTCTAAACGAATCTAATAGCTGTCAATGCACATCAAAAACGCATAAATTATAAATGCAGAACAATTTTAACATAATTGAATTAAGTAAACATCAGATCGTTTATGCAAATCAGGTTTAACGTTTTTAATCAGCGTCGGTAAGTTCTGCCGAATGTTTTCATTTTATTGTGTTGACAATATCGACTGTAGTCAATTAATAAAAAAGTTTTTATTCCTGATTAGATTTACGATAGTCGGAACAAATAGCACTAAGTAATGTCATTAGCCGCAGAGCTCGGAACAGACGCGTCTGTTACTACACGTCGCTCGCTCGACTGTGTGTGTGTACTGAGAGATTAGAGGATGAGACAAGCGATGCAATTAAAATCACAAGTAATTTGTAGTAGAAACAGAGCTTTGGATAACTTATAGTCATTTGTACAGACAAGAACTAAATAGAGCTTATTTTTTATTTATTTTATTTACATGATGTAACTGAACGTAAAAGTGTGAGTGAGTGAGAACAATAAACTGGGCTATCTGTGTGATAGGAATGAATTAATAACATACTTTATATCAATTTTAATAAGTTATCAAACCTTAGAGTTTTACGAAGGACTGTTTCCAACATTTTATTTCTGTTTTACTCTTGTTGGATACTTTTCCCCTTAAGTTTGTTCGCCATTTATGCTTTATTTTATACTAGCGACCCGCACCAGCTTCGCACGGGTTCTGATATTGAATATATTATGCATGTATTATACACATAAACCTTTCCCTTGAATCACTCTATCTACTAAAAAAAATCGCATCAAAATCCGTTACGTACTTTTAAAGATCTAAGCGTACATAGGGACAGCGGTAAGCAACTTTGTTTTATACTATGAAATGGTGATGCGTATAGATTGAATATTCACCCTGATGTTACTTACTTACTTTACTAGATAGCTAGACGTGTGTACGCCATAGAGTGCGACAACACCATCGCAAACACTAGCGCGTGTTATTAGCGAGCTCACAGCTAAGCGACTAATGAAAGGTCAGTCCACTAGCTGCTGCTGATGATAAAACACATCACATGCATATGTATGAGTTTAATGTATGTGTAACGATGTGTGAGCGTGTCACATTACACATCATATAATCCTGGCGGGAGTTAGCATAAGGTGATGTCTCTGTAACGGGCAGGGCTTTCGAACTAACGACTTCACGTTCGGATATAATACTTTTCTTAAAATTGAGATAATCTTAATTAGTGTGGAATGTTTCAGCCATACTTGACTCACGAGTAACAGTTAAAAAAGACACTAACCCAAAAATTGTGTTGTTTCACAAAAAGGCGGCCGTTACGTGTTAAAAAGTTACTGTTACCATAACTGATGCTTCACCCAGTAGTTAACATTATTTGCATTTTTATATTTGTATTTTTTATTTGGCTTTTTAAAACAAATAAAGTCAAATTATGTGTGTTTAGTTGTACTGTTGGCCATCCGAATAACTTTGACGATTGGTTTTCTATGTGATGAAACAAGGCTTTGAATAGTTTGAATTTAACAAACGTCAAACGTCTCACGTAATAGTAACTTTTAACCGTTCGTATTTAACGTTAACTGACCGTTTGAAAAAAACCCCCCTTAGAAATACACTTCAGTCAAATCTCATTATATAAAAACAAAACAAAAATCTATTTGCCAGTAACAAAACATGTAGTAATATCATAATGCTTTATTGGTAATCCTTGTATTTCAAACAAAAACGATTATGTTATTCACATAGACACACACAGAGACAGGAGTTGTAAACGGTAATAGATAGGGTTGTCACTGACCCCCGGGGTTCCGCGCATAAATCTGAGGCTGTCCCTGAAATACTTTCACTATATTCCATTCTTGTGTGGATCTAAACTATGTCCACGGGTACGCAAATAAAGCGATTATTTTTGGTAATTTGAATACTTATACTATTACTAGTATTATATGTTCTTTAGTATTTTTTTTTTGTTAGGTAAAAATCATCCAATGACGAATCTTTTTGCTAAACTTAGACTGGCCATTACCATGATTTTAAAAAAGTTCTACGATTATTTCGTTCATGTAATATCATGGTAACTGGTGTAGACAATTGATAATTTCTTGAACAATCTCTTTTATTTCACAAATTTTGCAGTAGACAGTAACTTAATTTGCTAACTGAAAATAAGCGTTTTATTAAAGTAATTTAATTTTAAAGTAGTTAAATATTGTATTATTTACTATTTTCAAATGAGCACTATATTGAATATAGCAGCCTGAATGATTTGACTATAGCGCCCACTATGAACAAATAGTAACTTATTTAATTAAGAATTCTTAACTATATCAGACAACTTGATCGAGTTCAAACATCACGCGACTCGTAGGCATTAACTATGGGTGGGCTACAACTACAAGACATGTGCACAGAAGGTTGACTCTGGACAGAGCGAGTACAGCCGCATCGCTCATACGCGTGTAGGTACACGTGTCAAATGCGTATTTTATGCAGTAAAGAAATTGAACTAAATCACCCGTCGTTGCTATGATTACGTGCTGGTCAATCGCCATTCCGGTCGTGTGCACCCACTGTATATAAAGCATAGCATGTTATAGCACAGTATCAACAACATATAATGTTCCCACTGCCGGGACTCAGGCCTCCTCTAGGAGAGCGAATGGACCGTGATCCACCACGCGGGCCCAGTGCGGGTTGGTATGTGAAGCGCGTGTCCATAATATGTGGGTAATTGGGTATGTTGCTTATCGTATGGAGCCCACCTTCTGTTCCAGTCTGTTTTGGGTGGCGTATGCAAATCAGAGCATTCACGCTCCATGTGTTGTGTCTAATGAGTTCTCGCCTCATCAATGGAACCTCCACATTATAAATAGACTATTAATTACTATTATTTGCGAAAGTTTATTAATAAGTCAAATTACGATGTATGCATTTGTGTTTAGTCACTATGTCTACTTTTTTTACCCGACTGCAAGTAGGGTTACGTTTTTCGCGCGTATCTTGTATGCATGTAATGTAATTTTTTCCTCATATCTTCCAAACCGCTGGACCGATTTTAACTAATTTTCATATCTTTAGACTGGTCTTGATAACTCTAATGTTTTTAAATAGGTAACGTTAAAAAAAATAACATAACGACTGTGAATCGCCACACATTGAAGTAAGAAGTCTTTTTAAGGTCACTGCATCAAATTAAAGAGTTTATCACCCTTATTACCCGACTGTTGTAGTCATTATGCAATTGAATTTATTGTTACACTCCTTTTTTATTATGGTTGGTGAAAATCATCCAATGACGAATCCCTCCTTAGAGCGGAGCAGGAAATAGTGTTAGATTCTTACTGAATAAACCACCTACCACGGGGTAGGTTCACAGGTAGGTTCCTACACGCTTTGAACAACCGATAAGATTTTTTGCATCTGATTACCACTTCACCTTATTTTGAACATCATCTAATGACTTGTTTCGCTCAAAGTTAGAGTGGAAGGGCATTGCACTTTTACTGACTAAAACCACACCTATTTTTTTATTTTCCTTCAGTTGCCTTTTGCGCTGTAGGTCAAAGCAAAACTTTTTATTATGATAAGCGTCAGGGTGCCCGAGCGCTAATGAACTAGTTTGCGTCGCGTCGTCTTCTCGCTAAATAAATTAGCTTGCGGCACTAATTACTATCCGCAGGTAAATAAACTCTATTTAGGATTTCTGATTAAAATATCAGTTAGTTTATCTTATTAACACTCAAGTTTTTACATCAATAATTCCGTGAAATACCAGTGTTTACGACATATTTAATAAATAAAACTGAAAAATAAGAAAATGTAATATTTCTTAATATTCTAGTAATATTACATTTTCGTATTTTTAAATCAGTAAAAGTTTAACACTCCTCTGTCTACCCAGACCTCATGCTCCAGACAACAAATCCCAGGCTAGACCCCAGGCCCTAGCCACCAAGCCCCAAACCGCTAATAAGTTATGGCTGGAGAACAGGATCTCATTCTATGACTCGATCCATCACCTTTAATACTATGACAGCTGTACTCGTAAGTGAGTCAAACAGACTCTAAAAGAAAGACGAGGTAAATCTATCCCAGTGCTGCTGTAGCCACAGTTGCTCCCAGCACCGCACATAGCACCATCAAATGACTAGCTAATCGTCAGTACCATTATTTATTAGGCTTTCCTGTAAGTGCTTTTCAAAGTCCTTACAACTTAAACCTTAATGGAACTGTGTAGTTAGGGTCAAAATGGTCAAATGATGTATTGTATCGTACATTAGCGAAGCTTATCGAAGGTTGGCAGGCTCGTGTGGGGTCAACTCACGCCTCATACGATTGTTCTAGGCTCTACTAACAGCGCTCACATCACCCGTTTGCGACAATAACAGTTCACGCATAAAAAGGTCCAGCAAACGCCCGATGTAAACGGTAGACAATATTTACGGAGAATGTGTGTTCTCCGTAAGTATTGTCTACCGTTTACCTACTGACAAAAATACAAGCTATTATAAGTTTCCTTTTTAAATTGAGCTCAAATATCAAGCGATTATAGGTCACACACGGCAGATTCACTTTAATGTAACTTCTTTTTTCTCTGAATGGTTCAAAATGGCAATAATGGTAAACGTTAGTAACCAGATTCTTTGAAAGAAGAAAGAAATAAACAGAATGTATTTGCGCAAGAGTATGACGCATACCAAATATGTACAAATAAAAAACAACAAACTATACAAGGAAGCGCAAAATATGCGACACACTCGGACAAAATGGCCAGTGCTCAGCAAAAGGCTGGGGCTCATGTGTTGAACAGAGCCACAGCGCTGATTTGCTTTGTTTAGAATAAGTATTTTATAAATAAACGATTCTCAAACCAACATTACCGTAGTGTTACTATTTGGTAAAGTACCTACATTCGTCGTTTACCTCGATATGTGAACTTTACTCCGGCTGAAAGGTAACGTGTGTCGTGTTTTGCTCAATACAGATAGTAAGTACTATCCAGGCAGCGCGCGAGGACTCTTGAATTCACTCTCTCTAATACACCCCGCAGTGCCCGACTCTTGACTCCATACGCTCTATATTTAAATGGATATTTCACGTACAAGTCTATTTAGGGTAATATATAAAAGCACAATAAGAAAGAGGTGGTATCTTATTGCATATTTGCCTTCAATACCTGGTCTAAGGTATTGAAGGTGGCAATAAATTATCGGCATACTCGTAGCCATCATCATTAAAATTCTCTTGTAGAGAATTTAATTGTACTCCAAAAAGATAATTTACTTACAATTTTATTTTACAATATTTATACCTAATCCCTTTTGGAGTAAGTATGTAAAATACTCGGAGAATTACTCCAAACTACTTCTTAACGTCCGAACAAAATTAAATGGCAACTGTCGACAACGGCATGGCATTCCGTCGTGGTACTAAAGATTAAATTGAGTCTCTTATTCTTATAGATAAATAATCATAATTATCGACGTACTCATAAGTGAGGCTTACAGTGTGCATTAAGTTGACACAATTCAAAAGAGTTCGGTTGATCGATTCCTCTCAGACGGCGACAGCATCGAGGAGGTGAACCTCACAAATCCGCGGCCGGCACGTACTACAATAACTGACGCGACCAGCTTGCTTTATTACTGCTCATAATAACAAACAGCATTACGCTGAACAACATCGAGACCGTAAGCTTCATAGAATTATATAAATCATCATCATCAGCCTTTTTATTGTTCCTACTGCTGGGACACAGGCCTCTTCTCTAGAAGAGGGAACGAGCCATAATCCACCAAGCGGGTCCAGTTCGGATTGGTGGAGTTCGAATTTTTGGTTCTAGGACATGCCGGTTTCCTATCGATGTTTTCCGTTACCGTTTTGAGAGCAGTGGTGATGAAATAAATTACACAAAGTAATGCGCCTGGCTAGGTTTTGTACCCGCGACCTACAACTCGTAAGTCGGATCCGATGCCACTCGGCCACCACTGCTATATATACCATTTGCTTATTAAAGTGCAGGCTGTCGTTCCCGTTCAACTTCACAGAATTCGATCCGTATATTTAAGGATAAACACGTATTGATTGCATTATAATATCAGCAGGAATCGAACACAAACAGGCATCTAACGTTACCCTCGGAAAGTTTCCGTCATTCGATCATAAGCTATAGAGAATAAAAAAGTTGTATACTTTGGTTTGGAGGGCTTCCATCCGGCGAATTGGGCGACTCACGGCGCCGGTCCGGCACGTGTCCGACCCGGGTATGTAGGTCAGCGACATCGTACAACAATACACCCGAAATACAATGTTGTAACGAAACACGCTCGTTCCTTGTTGTTCGAGTATGTGACATGTCTGCGGTGAAAACTCCATTTTCTTTTGTTTTTCAACTATCTTGGGTTTTTTAAACCGAAAACAAAAATGTAATAAATTGTGTTGTCGGGCCACGCTCAGTGTAGGGTACCGTGGTTTCCCGATTATTTCCGAAAATATTTTACGGAATCCTTAATTATTTTTAAACACCTATCCAACAATATATCACACGTAATGGTAGAAATGAAGAAAAAAACACTCCCCACTTTACGTGTAGGGGAGGTACCTTAGTAGAACATTTTTGCCACTTTTTATTTGTGCATTTTGTCGGCGTGATTGATATACATACCGAATTTCAGCTTTCTAGTGGTAACGGTCGCTGAGATTATCCGCGGAAGGATAGACAGACTTGGCGAAACTATAAGGGTTCCTTATTGACTACGAAAAACCCTGAAAAACTTTCTCAAGAATCGAAAAAGTGAAAATCGTATGAAAAACGGTTTTTAAATTTATCTCGAGCAGACAGACAGACATTTCCAAAGCTCTATGGTAAATACTTCTGTAGTAAATATTACTGCGTGGCGCGAGTTGACCGGCGGAGAGAAGAGTTACTGATTGTGGTGTTTTGTCAACAGCCTGCACTAACCCGAATATCATAATAAATTGCGTTACCCCCTCGCTCCAGCCCGCACCCCCCGCGCCCCGCCTGGGACCGCCGGCGTTACGATACTGACACCACACAAGAATTTTATTGCTACATGTGATGATCCCAACACAGATTTATTTGGTGTTCCATTTATTTAGTAGGTTCTACTTTCTGAATATTTTTTTTTTTATATTTTAGTCACTCTTGTTCTTATTACGTATCTTAATTGTTGAAATTGGGGTGTATCTAGCATAGAGACAATCTAGAATCAAGAGCATGCCAGTGAAATTCCCATAAAGTGTCTGTCATTTTGTCTATAGCACAGTAATATTTCGGAAATAATAAAATTTCAGCACCATCATAATTTCAACTCAAAGACGTCCGCTACTGGACATAAGCCCCCACAAATGTAACCACAATGAACGCATCCATCAGTTTCCCGCAACCTTTACCAGGTCATCGGTCCATCTTACAGGAAACCTACCATCCAACGCTGCATCTTAAGGTACGCGGCTGCCACTCTAGATCATTTCGGCCCTTATCTAATTTTCGGCCCCAACGGCCACCTGTTCTGCGAAAAAATTGCCCTGCCCATTGCTACTTTAATTTGGCGATTCTCAGCAACCTTGGTTCTCCTGTTAGTAAAAATTAAGTTATCAAAAATCAAATTGATTGATTCTATTAAATAGATATGGAGTATTAATAGCCTTATCATATTATTTAAACAAAGCTGTAAAATAAAAGACACTAACCTAGTTAGTACACAATGCACTCCATGAGACTAGTTTCAGTCGCTCAGCTTCCCCGAAAGCTGACTCGATTGCCGGAGAATTGGCAACAAGCCGCTGTTGGCATGCATGCACTATTTTGATCGCTGTAGTATTAAGCTGTCAGCTTCTGTTATCTGTAAAACAATCGCTTCCAGCGCTTTACGAGAAGCAACCTAAGAATAGCCGCGCAAATGATTTATGTACTTGTATAGTTTCCAGTTTTATTTGTAACTTGTTTAACCGCAGATAGGCAGATCTATCAAAACGCCGTGAATAGCAGAGCTTCGGGGAAACATGAAATAACGCACGTTATACGAGAACCACATCGTAAACTTGTGATAGTTACGTACGAACATTATTGTGTGGATAGCCAGATAATGCAAAGCGCGCTTGCGCTGATTCGCATCATCGTTGAAGGATTCACATTCTGCACATATCGTCATAACATATTAGTCATAATGCAATTATTTAGATATATTAAACTTTATTGTACACCAAGAAGTAACAGAACTTATATACAAAACTTAAATCTATCCTATCTATCTTTTAATCTTTTTTTAGGTACCTACATACTCGTATTTAATATTGGTTTAGTTTAATATAAAACACACATTTTATACATATTTTTAGTGAAGTTTAGTGGCGAAGCGAGGCTTCTTCGTCAAACAATCATACAAGATTTCAGAAATTATTTACTTTTCTCAGTTAAATTTTGTAACTAGATCTATGCTTCTTTTTTCCTTATGGCAAGGCGGCAGTATTGTATTACGAATCAACACATTTTTATGTCAAATTCTGTTAAATACAAAAAAAAGTTCTGTTACTCGTATAGATCACTGCAATGTTACGTGTACATTATTAAGTCATGACATAGTGACTAAAATAAAAAAATTACTTACCACTCCTGTTGTGGAGTTCAAATTGGAGCGTGGGAAAAACCGTTGATAGCGGATGAAAATTAAACAGAAGAATATACTGTTTGCTAGTACAATACTCGAAGAAATATCAACAATATACTATTCAAAATTTGCTATTAGCATCACAATCTGTCCCCACGGAGAAAACTGTCCAATTTGATTTGTGTTTCACGTAATAGACTTAATTCCTTCCTGGAAATGTTAGCGTGGTGAGTCCACGCGTCCGCGCTAATGTAACCGTTTGATTAAATATTGGTGAATCATAATGACAGCCGAAAGACCCTTTCTTCTTGGCCGTGATTTCGCGGCTAAGCATTTGTGTACGTCGCACCGCACGCGCAGTCTGCAGCCGTAAACAACGGCGCTTGATTGATCTCTTAATGAAAGTTTTACTATCGCAGAGATTTAAGCTCATGCGCCACATAAATCAATATGTTATACATTACACGTCCGCTTCAATTAAACAATTCGCGTGACTTTATTACACACAAAAGTTATGATCTCGGAAACAATTTGTGGCTTCTACACTTCTTCTACAGATTAAAAGTATTATAATGTATAAATATTTTCTAAACTTATATTTTTAGTTATTCGATAGAAATAAAAGTTGTGGCGAAAAATAATAAAGTAAATAATTGTAGCACACAAATATAATTTCAACCTTCAAATAATATTTATAGGTATACAATAATATTATGTTGTAGGTACATAATGTTCCTCAAGGCGGGTTGGTCTTGTCTGAGTTTAGGCTCACGGGCACATTACTTCATGTCACCGAGCGCTCCAAGCTTTTTGCAAACATAAAAACGAAATGTTAACATATTATTACATATATCTAATACCGACCCACAATATTTACTCTATTACAAAAAATAGAGTAAATAAATATTCTCTTCCGTCACAAATGGAACCAGAATGTTTCTCGCAATGTAATGTTAAAAACAGCGTGAGAGTAGCCCAAGAGTGCAGCGCCATCTCTCAGGAAACTCGTAGGGACTCTGCAAAAGGGTCGAAGCCTACTGGGGCCTTCGGTCTCCTCCTGAAAGGAAGGCTTAGCCCCAGTACGAACGGCAAAGAAGGAAAGACTTTTTTTTTTTTGTTAGAGTGGGTAGGGTAGGGTTGTTTATTCAGTAAGAGTCTGACGCTGTTTCCCGCTCCGCCCAAGGGCGTGATTTTACATTATATATTGGTTGATTTTTGCCTACCATAAAAAAAATCTCTCGAGAAACTGGGTTACAATTAATACAAATCCGTATTCCATATCCGTGGACGGGCCGACAAACAGACAGACAAGCATGGCGAAACTATAAGCGTATGCCCTAAAAATGAATCATTGAAGATGTCCTTCTCCGTGCTTTAAACAGTAACTCCTACTTAAGTTATGACCATTGCGAAAATTCCCAAATATTTGTAAGTTTTTTTGTACAATAAATAAGTATAGCCGATCTCCTGAATTCAAGATAATGTATGCTATGCCAACAAATCATAAGAATCTTTTCATTGACTGTTTGTAGGTAATATTAAGATTTATAATTATTTAGAAAACTAATTCCGAACCTAGGCCATAACGAATGTCTCAGCTACATCGTCATCCATAATACAGAACGGATCGAAGCGCGGAAAGCAGCCATCAATACGGTGACCGGCGGAGGATCTCCAGCTGACAGCCAATTACTGAACGACGGGCCCCGGCGGGCGCGGCCACGGCTCACGCCTCGGGTCACGCAGGCACGAGGGCCGACTGAAACCAACACCGACGTATTTGTTCTGGACAATATTCCACCAAAACATTTGGTCGCATGATGACAAACATTGTGACGATTTTGGTGGAATGTGACAAAAATAAGTCAGGCAAAGCTACTGATGAAATTGTTAAAGATCATTGACATCGATATTGGTACTTTTCTAATCCTTACTGAACCTAGAAGTGATGCTGCTTACATTACGCTTAACATGGCAATATGTCGTTTTCTTTATGTGTGTTGTATGGGTGCTATTACTTGTTATAAATAAGGTTTATTTATTTATTATAACACTAGCTTTTGCCCGCGGCTTCGCTCCCGGCAACAGATTATTCTACTCTACCCTACTCTACCCTACTCTACCCTACTCTACCCTACTCTACCCTACTTTACCCTACTCTACCCTACTCTACCCTACTCTACCCTACTCTACCCTACTCTACCCTACTCTACCCTACTCTACCCTACTCTACCCTACTCTACCCTACTCTACCCTACTCTACCCTACTCTACCCTACTCTACCCTACTCTACCCTACTCTACCCTACTCTACCCTACTCTACCCTACTCTACCCTACTCTACCCTACTCTACCCTACTCTACCCTACTCTACCCTACTCTACCCTACTCTACCCTACTCTACCCTACTCTACCCTACTCTACCCTACCCTACTCTACCCTACTCTACCCTACTCTACCCTACTCTACCCTACTCTACCCTACTCTACCCTACTCTACCCTACTCTACCCTACTCTACCCTACTCTACCCTACTCTACCCTACTCTACCCTACTCTACCCTACTCTACCCTACTCTACCCTACTCTACCCTACTCTACCCTACTCTACCCTACTCTACCCTACTCTACCCTACTCTACCCTACTCTACCCTACTCTACCCTACTCTACCCTACTCTACCCTACTCTACCCTACTCTACCCTACTCTACCCTACTCTACCCTACTCTACCCTACTCTACCCTACTCTACCCTACTCTACCCTACTCTACCCTACTCTACCCTACTCTACCCTACTCTACCCTACTCTACCCTACTCTACCCTACTCTACCCTACTCTACCCTACTCTACCCTACTCTACCCTACTCTACCCTACTCTACCCTACTCTACCCTACTCTACCCTACTCTACCCTACTCTACCCTACTCTACCTTACTCTACCCTACTATTCGAATTTTTCTCACCTTTTAAACCTTCCCTAGACCTCCACGAATAATTCAAGACCAAGATAAGATAAATCCGTTCAGCCGTTCTCGAGTTTTAGCGAGACTAACGAACAGCAATTGATTTTTATATATATAGATTCAATCTGCTAGTGCTGCTGCATTTCATTATTATTGTAAACTTAGGCTACAGAGTAGGACAGTCATACTCTAGCCTACTCTAATAAAAAAAATCCAACAGATTACTCCAACTTTTCGAATAAGTACTATAACTGAGCAACAACAAAAATCATTTTTACGTTGTACTAGCTTTCCACGTTATCATTATATTGCGTTCTGTATAGTCAAGTTTTCTGAAGGAACTGCTAAAAAAAGAGGTTGTGCTCAAGTATAAATAAAAGAAGGATAAGTATTTCCCTTATTTCTCCAGTTAAGTTCATATTCCATGTTATTATGATTATTAATTCGTAACTGTTTTTGTTTATGGATCGAAGGATCGAACTTGATGATTCTTTTATGTTGGGTTAAGTTATAACTCCATAGTAATCCCATTATTTGGATAATCGTATTTGCCAATGCCAACACAATTTGTAAATAGAATAATTATGGGATTTTCGTCCTTACCTTAAATACCTTCAGCAATTATTTCTCAGGACCTACCCTGGTTCAGACGCATGATCCGAAGCAAAAAGCAACGAGAAGCGGCCATCTCTTTCAGGGAAAAAGCAATGAAAGCGAAGGAGATGGCTTTACAGCCATCTCCTTCGCTTTCATTGCTTTTTCCGGGTCTTACGTCCACTGAGTTCAGAATGGTTACCCATTCTGAACTCAGTGGACGTAAGACCCGGCCAGCATGTCACCTCAGGAGACACCCTATGAAAAAATACAAAATAACTTTAATTTCGGAACTCAGTGTCAAAAAATGAAGACAAAATCAGAAAAAATTAAAAGAAATATGAACGAAACTAGCGAAGTCATTCCCAAATAATGGAGTGACCAAGACATAAAGCTATCGAGCCTAGCTCCCAGTCTTTCGTAAAACCAAATGATCGAAATAGCTATTTTTAAGACACAGATTTGCCGTATAGGTACCCGATTTATTAGTTACGAGTATTTAAGCATCTCTTGTCATATCTGAAATGTACATATATCCGGGTCTGACCGCGTCTGCAAACCGGGCACTATTGATTTAATGTCACTATTTGATTATAATACAACGTCTCTGAAACATATAGAATAAATTCCACGTATTCGCTCACAGTACTGACATTAACTATAAGCAGTAAACTGAACGACCACATCTCGGCACACAGAGGACTGTGACCCGAGCTGGTAGGTACACTTACTGCTTCCGTGTACATATCAGAGCCATTCCGGGATAATTTAAACAAATACAATGACGTTGACGTAGGCGCAAGATTCTACATCATTTAATATGATTTAGCTACCTTCTTGTAAGTTGGCTTTATCAGATTATGGATGGCGAAAACCAGCTCTTGTCATAATACTCCTATGAACTATAAAGCGTGTTTATTGTTGAGGCGTACTCTTGTCTCTCGTACGGACGGTTGGTGCGTATGATACCGTCATGTCAGGTTTGACGCTCGACCATGTTTGAGTAAGCCTGCATCCTAAATGCGCGCTCGCGCGCTAAAGAGCCGCGCGCCGCTCGCGCCTGTCAGTCAGTATTGCCACGGCGATAAAACCTCAACCCAGACAATATTGAACAGAGATGGTACGCTTATGCTCGAGTAGTAAAAATTTTGCTCAACAATGCGCAAGCATTTTGCAGTTCGGTCTGCGCTGACCCTTAAGCGTAGACAGGATGCAAGCTAAAACAATTTCCAAAAAGGTTTACAGAAACTAGCTGAGCGAAGGCCGTTTGTATGATCCAATAAGGACAAAAGCTGAAAGTGTAAGCACATACTCGTACTTTAAAAATCTTTAAATACTAAACATACATACTTTTAAACATCAAAACATTTACTTTTCATCGTGAACCTTATCCAAGTACCAACTAGCAGTACCTACGTACTTCTTCGTAGCTTTCAAGTTTATTATTTGACCACGACATTTTATTACGTAAAATGTCTAAGACCCTTATAAAATACAAAATTTTATGGAATAACACAACAAACGCGTCACTTAAAATGTAAAAAGTCACGCTCAAAACACGAAATTGAAATCTTTGAAGGTTATAAGAGGCGCTAAACACAAATAATAACTAGGCAAAACCCTTAGTAAAAACCCTTAAAACCCGTCTTTGAGGTTTTACTGAGCTTTAGTCCCGATTTAGCAGGAGCTTACATCTCCTTTGTAACGCACGTCGCGGTGAGTTTTCATTCTTAACACCTTCATCGGTGTCAGTCATCAGATCGCGGTCGGTAAGGCAGACAGCCGCTTGTTGTTTGTTTGAATATTAATAAGTAAATATTTGATCTTACAGAATCTACCAGTTTTCAAAACATACAAACTAAATTGAGTTGTAATCTGAGTTTTTTCTTGAAGTAATGGTACCATTTTCCCCTAATCGAATAATAATAAAAAAAAAAAAAATCTTTTATTTTAAGGCTACTTTGGCCCACAGTGTGTTAGTTTAATACTTAATAGTTAGCTGGACTCTTATTCAACGAAAAACGAAAGGTTTCGATCAAACCTTCACTGTCTCCTACCACGCCTCAGTTTAATTAGGCTCGGCGCAAAGGTACCAACCATGACTAACCATGACAGCCACTAGTGGCTATCGATATCGACTCAACACACTTTTTTATAAATATTTTGTCGCCGGCGACCGCCACTTGCTACAGTAGCGGCCGTAACTTTCGGTCGCTACGGGCCACACAAAACACCAACACCTGCCATTATCACGATGTTACACCCACCGCACTGTTAACGACTAGACGTTCTACGTATCGCTCGCGACACCATGCGCGAGCAAACTTTCCATATCAGAGTGCATTATAAGACTTCGCAGAAAAAAATGGATTTACAAAGTGGTGGCTCCAAAACTCCGGTGGGTGTCGCTTCTTATACTGTTACAAATGTGGCTATACCGCACGACAGCCGTCGGTTGCTGTGGTCGGTGGTCCGTTTGCGCTGCCTTTATTCCAAAAATTTAATACGAACGAAATTTCGGAAAAAGAGAGTAGATGTCCTGTTTTTAATCGAATCGGTCTCATGTAGTTTCAACGTAACAAAAAGAAATAGTACTTTTCTATAACAACTTGAAGCTACAACTGTTTGTTCCTAGTCAAAAAATGAGAAATCTTGTTTCAGATTCCCTTGTAATGTTCTTATTGAAGATAATAACGAAACTTGACTTGACAAGGGTCACGTTTTAACATTCCTAACATAAAAGAATCTTACTCTTGTACTTGAAGCCTACGGCTATATTTAAACCACCCAAACGCAAATCACTCAAGTGCTGTGGAAAATTTCCAGAACAAACGAATAGCCTGCTTTCTGTATAATACGACACGCCTCGATACTAAACACATCAACGGACACTCAGACTCAGATCAAACAGTATTCTGTCCGTATATCAGTGCTTGTTACACTCCAACTAACATATTATCTGATACACAAAGGTGAGGTGATTAGAGAATTGAACAAAGATCCACTTAATCGCAGGAACCTTAAAGTCTGCTGAAGTGGACACTGGTGCTTGAGGAGTTGAGAGTTGATAGATATATTAACTTGCCTTTTTATTCGAGATATGCAAGAATGAAATCAGTAACATGTGATCATCAGGTGGGAGCACAGCCCAGCATTAATCTACACTAATATAATAAAGAGGTAAAGTTTGTTTTTTTATTTTTTTGTTTGTAGGAGGTAATCTCTGGAACTACTGGTCCGATTGGAGAAATTTTAGCAATAATAGAAAGCTGCTTTACTCCTGAGTGACATAGGCTTTATATATTATATATATAGGCATATTTTATGTACGCGGGCGAAGCCGCTGACAAAAGCTAGTATAACATAAATATCAATCAAAAATCAAATTATCAAGATGATTTCTTGATTAAGAGATTAATAAGAGAGAATATAGTCCATAACACATGACATTAGTCACGTGTTATGGACTAAGTATGTGTTGTGTTAAATTATTAAGCAAAATCTCATGATGATCTGTTTGGTGGTTAGCAGAAAATTATTCATACTCCCTGAATATAAAGTGTTATTTATTCCTGCTTGGACATGGTATACTTGTGAGCTCAATTTCATTCAAATCTATTAAGTGCATATTCCTTTACACTAAAACGTACATCAACTTTGGTCTACACTTAGTATACTATATTATAGTGTGAGTAGTGGGGAAGTTAGGATTAATGTACTAAGAGGACTCTAACATCTATAGCGCGGTCAGTATCCAGAAGAAAAAGGTGCGCAAACACATAAAACTTGTAAAAAATGTTTATAGTTTCAACTATTTATGGAAAATGTACTGATTTGATTATAAAACTAAGACACACTAAGACAGTTATAGTGGTAAAACCTTGCTGGTAGAACAATGTGATGAACTGAAAGATCGCGGTGGAGGGCACTGGGGACGAGGATAGCCTGGGGCTCCGGCTGCAGATGTGACACCACTTTTTCAAAACCATGAACAAGTATGTATCTCACAAACTTCAAATCCTGCAAGTTTCTTAAAACAGTTGTTTTAAAAAGTTTTTGTAGTAAACTAAAATCTGTAACAATAAGAATTTTGAAAATACTCTCTCAGTGCTCGGGTACGTCGTAAAAGGAAAACTTGTACATGTTTTCATCCTGCTAGTGCCAGTAGTTTTGGTTGTGTGTTGATATGTCAGTCAATCAGTTTCTCATTTTATATATATATTGTAAAGGTACCATATGACTCACAATAATTCAGTAATAAAATAAGCCAGCTATATTGCATTGTAATATAATTTCCTTTTTTTTGGTTGATATTATATACACTTTAGACCTTAAAAAAAAATAACTGCACTTGTCATGTATCACGTTTTTACCTATAGAAAAATTTGTTAATAACACATTAGTTAGAGTATTTTAAATTCTTTTTTTATGTAAGTAATAACAGTATTACTTTTATTGTTTTTTTACGCAATAAATAAAATAAAATACAACCTGCACAACCCGAAGCTCTGAAACAACCACGTACTTGTTACTTCCTTTTCAGGTGCGTAGGAGACAGACAGACGCTCCAGTGAGCTGGCTCCGGTGATACCGGGACCCTCGTCACAGGCGAACAGTTGAGATAGCTCTCGGATCGTATCACACGTACACGAGATCTGTAACGGGCGAGATAACGGCTGTCTCCTAAAAAATATATAATAGAAAGTTTTTTCGTTGTTCCGTGTGGACGCTTAAGAAATATTTTATTTACATTGAAACCAGTAAAAAATACATTAACGATGAGACATGTCTTCATTCTTAATGCTACGATTCGTGTTAGTAACTGTAGGCCTACTGTCCACGTTTATAATGTGGTTTTTTATTTTTATCTTCTTTAAAGAAATAACCAGTTTACAAAAATTCCAAATTGTTTTCGATTAGTTGGTACCACGTCAGTATCATAGAAATAGAATGATACTGTACTGGCTGGCTGGTACTGTAGTGGGCGCTGGGTAAAATCAAAGGCTCCTACGCAGTTATTACGTATTTTACTACCATTAGAAGCGCTAACATCGTTATTTTTAAGTTATTTTTTTCTTTCAGCTTGAATACATGTGACCTGCATACATAGTGATCACAGTACACATCATAGACTATACACTTACACATGCTGCTCGCAGGAGTTAGTTTACAGTAGCTTAATCCTATGTCATCATAAGAGTCCCAGCGCTGGAGTGCTCACAGCGGCACTACTTCGACACACAACAAATTAATTGGCTCGCCTGGAGCGGCGCCTCCCACCCCGCCCCCGCCCCCACCCGCAACCCCAGGCTGGACCTGACACCTTCCTCTACAGTCTACAACTACGGGACACGCAAAAATATACTTTAAAAATGAAATGGAGCTATATTCACCATCATATTTGATTACACTCGCTGATCGACAATAAAGAGTCTTAAAACCTTATTCGTAAATGTAGAGCTCTTTGACTTTTTTGAACACATATTTACTAAGTTAGAAAAGTTTCTGGCCAATTAGAACGCAACTGGTAAATTAAAAAAAAAAACCTCAATAACTACTTGACCGATTTTAAAATTCACCATTTAGAAAGCTACATCTTTATTGAGTAACATAGACTATAATAATATCAAGTCATAAAAAAATTAAAAAGCTAAAGTGGAACCTAAAGAGTTCAGAGTTTGGGGTATGGAGAAAACTATCCACTGTTACGCGGGCGAAGCTGCTGGCAGCAGCTAGCATCAGTCTTGTAATGTTCCCACTGCTGGGACACAGGCCTCTTCTCTAGGAGAAGGAATGGACCGTAATCTTCCACATGAGCCCAGTGCAGATTGGTGGATGTCACATATCTACGAATTTTTGGCATCAGCTAGTCAGTATATAAACTGTTAGATGAATAAGAGATTGAGGGTGAGCCACACTCACACTTTACCTAGAATATAAATTACTAGTTATTGTCAGCCTGTACTATCCCACTACTGGGCAAAGGCCATACCAGTCTCCAATAAGTCCTGCCTCGAACCAGGGCTAGTGTGGACATTAGATATTAATTTTGCCAAGCTCATCCCCCAGTGCCTTAGAAAAAAGAACTAGGTTTTATTCAGCAAAATCCTGCCACGCCCTCCCGCGACATGACAGTACAGTTTCTCTGAGGAGTGGGCATTCTGCTTTTAACTTTTTGCTTCAATCAGAGACTTCGACAAAAAATCGTTACAAAACGCTTAGCACCTCTTAATTACTTTACTATTAAAATAATAATCACAAGTCAGCCTCCTGAAGTCCTGACCAAACTAATTACTGTAGCTATTTCTTCGAGAATTAATGGAAAAGAGCAATCAAGAATAAGATGAAAAGAAGTTATTAATTTTAAAGTTGAATAGAAAATAATTAACGAATAAATTATGTGGTGAGGTGACGTTCATAGCAGTTGTTTCTAATTAACCATTTCTAGGCACTTTCGATAATTCTCAATTCGGATAGTCAGAAATGTAAACCACATTACAAAATGAAATTAATATCATCAAATTAAATTAACACATTAAAATAATGTCTCCAGATAATACAATGGTCTGCTAACGGCTTTGCTCGCGGGAAAGTAAAAAAAAAATATCCTAACGGGGTAATATTGTATATAACCCAGGAAAAATAAAAGAAATTCGGTATGTGCCAGGTCATGGTTATGATCATGCTCTACATGTGTCAATTTTATCCAAATCAGTTCAGCCATTACACCTACATACATATTAACTTTGCTTTTATACTTTCTAAGGTTTAAAGCAATTTTTTAAGCTTACTTCTGTGTTTATCGCACAGCAAGGTGTATAGTAAACATAGTATCCATTGTCATAAATCAAATAGGTAGGTTTTTATGAAATTTTACTCTTTTCTCTCAGCTGCCTTTGAACGCCTTACCTGCAGCGTTCACTCTTGCAGACTGTCGCATCTTAATATGCGTCTGAGAGTCGTAAAGGTAGTAGGTGCTTCTCGTGATGGGCCATGATATAGGCCTTGGTTCGCAGCGAGGAAGAGTGTGAAACCATACTTCTTCTTCTTCTTTTCGTGTCGATTTGAATCAAATTTTGCCCGACCAAACCACAGTGATTTTTACCCACAATCACGAAGGAACATCGTCACGCATCAGACACCGCTACCAGAAACGCACCGCCCCGGGAGAAGACACAGGGCTTGCAATCAGTTGAACTTTTCTCAACTGATTACCTCTGAAATTAAATTTATTATCATAATAAATATTATTTAGCTGCAGACATTGCACTTATACTTTTGAACTTGTAAATTGGTAAATTAACAAATATAATACTTGTTGATTACTTATAACATAAATAACAAAATATGCTTAAATTCCCACTAAGTACATTACTACCCATAGAAAGCAGTTTGATAAGGACTCGTGTGTGACTCTACGACCGTGTATTCAAAATATTCAAACACAAACTAACATAGCTGAGCTTCACTCCAAAGCTCGTAATTTACTGAGCTTTGTAAGAAAATCTAGAGTTTGGGCATTAGTATGCAAACGTGAACACTCGTTAAGTTTAATAGAATCTGTCTGCCATCGCGCTGAAACACGACACATCTATAGCAGTTTATTTTTAATTTACAGTATCGACTTGCTAGGTATAGAAATTTAAAACGTTAATGTCATCTTATAAATAATACAATCTAAGGTTGCAAAAACAGGGTGGTATGGCATTGTATTTTCAAAGAAGACAAAATGTCTGTTTAATTTTACGCAGTTTCATTATATATTTTAAATCAAGTTTTTACCCCTTCTTCGCAAATATGGACCTTGGTCACTCCATCATCGTTTAATTCTAGCCCAGCTCGAGCATTTTTTTAAATATAATTTTAACTAATCAATAATGTAACAATGTGATTAATAATCGACAATCAAAATAAGTAGCGCCTGAGTATAATATGATGTTAGTTGATACTGTTAAAAGTTGGCAATGGCAATGGGCACCAGCTTTGTCAAACAAAACAATATTTGCGTCTTGTACTCCGAGTACTTTGGCAACCACTTATTGATCAGATATCCACACATCTCGCAAGTAAGTATGACAAGTTATAATAGACCTTGAGATATTTATTTTTTTGTTTGATTTGTATTTGCAATCAGCCTGAGCAAATCTGTTCTGTGTGTTGTAATGCGGAGTGGCTTCCCATTGGAAGCATCTACTTATCAGCTGTCCAGAGCTATTGCCGGTTTTCTAGGTCGAGGATGTGATGACATTTTACTCGTCTCACATACTGATGCACGGTTAGCTGCTGAGCGAGTTGGTTAGGGTGACGTATTAGTCGCTCCTTGTATTTGGCTGCCAAGCTTTGAATTTCGTCAATTCTTCTTTATTTCTTCTCATTTCAAGGTGCTCGCGCACTTCATTGTTGGCTAGGTACTATGGTACATTTGCAATTGTTCTGAGGATCTTGTTCTGCTGGCGCTGGAGCACATTTATATTGGAATCGCTTGCGCTGCCCCATAGTTGTAGACCATATGTCCTAATAGGCTTTAGGATGATTTTATACATAAGCAGTTTTTTGTCCATAGAAAGTCTCGAGTTACTTTCTACCATTCAGTATAGGCTGTTGTACTTTAGCTGTAGCTCCTGCCTTTTTACATTTGATGTGGTGCCTCCAGGTTAGGTTAATGTGGTTAATGTGTTAGCTAAGATATCTTACATGGTCATTGCGGGGTAAAGTACATTGGCCCAACTTTACTAGGGGGCAGTCTTCTGTTCTAAGAGTGAATGTCACCTGGACTGACTTAGCGGCACTAGCCTTTATTTTCCATTTTTGCGCCATACATCAACTTTGTTAAGGCCCTTCAGCTGGTTATCTGATGCCACTTTTGGATCTTTATTAGGTACCTACCTATTTGCTAATTTAGTTGTGTCACCTGAAAATGTAGCTGTGGTTATCCCTGTTGTCAGCGGTATAACTCGGTCGGTCACGACGCAGAGCATAGGGCTGTGATGGTATAACCTACAAGCAAAAGAGAAACGTTTGCTAAAAGGTAAAAGACTATCTATACCTACCAATTTCCATTCTACAAATTTTTTCTTTGTAACTATATTCATGTTTCAATAACATCTGTCTGCAGTTTTAATAACCTCTTCCTAAGTACTGGCAAAACTAGACTTAATGTTTATTAAAACCACATCATTCTCATAAGTACTAAAATAAACTTTAAAAAAATCAGTGTTCGTAATATTAAACTGAGCGCCATCTGTTTTAGTTTGCATGTAACATCTTCAGCACACGAACGGATATAGAGAAAAGTAGAGCGTTGAATGAACGTGTGTAGCGCACTAAACAAAATGCTTTATAGACTTGTTCACAGATGGCGGTAGTATAGCTGATGACAGAAAAAAAATCAACAACTAACACGATGGTATTTTTAGTGAAACTTGTAAAACAGCATAATATTAAAATTGAGAGTTCTTTTCCGCTTATAATGAATATTATGAGATATCTTTATTTTATGATATGCTTCCTTGGTATATAGGTGTCCCTGGTCTCTTATAGGTTTACTTAGGTTTACCTACTTACCTACCTACCTATATGAGACTCCACTCCAATAACCGCCTGGCCAGTCAGACCTGAAAACACTTTTCATCGTCATTAGTCGTCATCGTCATTTCTAAAATCTAGTCTTCGGGCCTATTTTTAGGATCAAATAATAGTCCTACTTTATCTATTGCTACTACATATTTAATGTCTCAAGTCAATTTTAATATTACAGAAGGTCGCTACAGCAGTCCATTGTCTCTCGAACAAGACAAGCTTGGACTGCCTGTGAAGCTATTTTGTTGTATAATTGTGATTTGATTGTGGTGATTGTGGTGACAATTTCGTCAAAGCATTGTTTAAAGGTCATAACCGGTGCGACACACATTTTCGTTGAATATAAATAAGTTAGCAAATCAGGTCGTCCATATTTATTAGGTTGCTCATTATTCCGTACAGTTTGCATTATAAATTAACCTACTAAGTGGCCGGCGCGCAAACTGCCATTATCTGCGGCTTGACCGCCTGATGAGCTTCACTGCGAGTGTCGTTATAGCGCTGGACGTAACACCACGCGGCTCCGCACAGAAGGACCACCTGCAAAAAGGAACTTGAATGAACGACACAAGAAGAACATTACTACATTACAGATAACATTAAAGACGAAGTCTTGATCGTAACACGTGGTTCATTTTACTAGTTCAGTTCTAGTTCTCATATTTGGTGGTCAGTAAGAGTGGATCTTCTGCATGTGCGTGCAGCACGCGGTGATGTGTGTTGCGCTGTCAGTCCGCGAGATGTCACAGTTCAGGGGCTATCGCACGATTTATTATCTGTGGCGATAGCGCGGCGACTCGACACTCTGCGACACACACACGTACCTACAGGAGTGTTGTCAACCACAGTGCTCATTATAGATTGTTTTGATATCAAAACAATTATTTATGAAATAACATTTATGATTTCGAGCGCTGTCCCGGACGTTCTCGCTTCACGACCTACCTACAGTACATTAATGGTAACTACCAGCCACATAAGCATGTGTGAAGTATGATAACTAAGGCTAGTGTGGAAGCGAGTACATAACTGGTTCCATTGGGTTTCCATCACTCTCACTAATTAATTATGTAAAGTCAACAAGAAAATATTGTTCCTATGTAAGTAAACGCAAATGCCATTCAAAATCTATTAATGTAAATTTGATTTGTGGCGATTCAATGGAAAATAGTTTAACACTAGATTACTTATTCCACAACAAAATATAGGTATGTCGTTTTGCTCGCAAATAGGCTCTTGAGACGATCAGCAGTATTCTAATACATGTATCCCGTTATTGACGATGATTATGGTTCGATCTTTAGGCGATACAATTACCTACATTTAGTACCCTACTCTACTACATAATAATAATTAATTTAGTCTGTTTATGACTCGTTAGTTAGTGACGTGATTTTGTACCTTGTAGTACATTTTCCTATAGGTAGAGACATTATTGAGAATATTGTTTGGTTTACAACATTTTCACTACAAAATCCGACTGTCGCCTGTCATGGATGAAAGCCAAACATTCGATGCTCCGTTGTATCATTGTCAAGATCAATAAAGAAGTGGCCGCGCATTTGAAATTACCATACCAATATAGTTGGTACACAATCCTGCTTAACTTTATAACACAGTCCTCATATTTAACTTGAAGAAGTTGAAAATATCACATAAGTACCTACCTAGTTATTAACTAAACATATTCTGCCGCATTAATTAAAAACGCAGTAAGGAAGGATTTTTGGAAAATTGAGTTGCTCATAGATTCGGATTTCTAGTAATGAGCTCTATACAGTTATTTAAACCAAAAAAGTAGGTACTAATAACCTCCTTACTGCACTTTTAATTCGCGCGGTACCTAGTATTATGTATCATCAGATTTACCTATATTTTTTATTTAACTGACAATATGTATATAGGTAGCTCTGATCATCAGAGTCACAACATTCATAACATCATAGGATTTCAATTCAATATATAGTTTTTACTGCAAATGGCTGTAGACAAGCAGTCCTTCGCTTGTATAGCGAAGCGAGCTTGTCAAACATGTCGGAAGTGGTTAGTCGATAACAACCATTGTGACATTCAGGATCACACGGTCTAGGTACGAGTACGAGCATTAGGTTTGGGTTTGGGTGCTAGTGTGTTATTATGGCTTACGATATTGACAGCTCAACTTTACTCGTTTGGACGTTAAGATGTGGGAAACAAACAAAAACGAGCGTATCCTTAATCATGTTATACATCTCGATAGCAAATGTGTCATAAACCCTCAAGCTGCGTTACCTGTTTCATAGTTTATGATGCGGAATGATGCGGTGATACCAAGCATGGACAGTACGCAGACAGTCCAAGCGAGGCGAGCAGGCTCGTAAACTGCACAATATATATGAATAGCTCTGCCCACCGTCAAGTGTCGCATGCGAGTATCTTATTAATATTATAAATGCGAAAGTTACGATGTTTGGATATTTGTTAGGTACTCAACCACACCAAAAAGGGCTGGACGGATCTGGATAAAATTTGGCACAGGCATAGGATACACTCCGGAATAGGACATAGGCTACTTTTTATCCCGGAAACCCCAACCCCAACCCCAATACCACAATACCACGCGGGCGAAGCCGCGGGCAAAAGCTAGTAATGTATATGTGCAGATAATGGGCGATATCGACGAAGAGGATGCAGCGAGTCCTCGCAACTTACTGCTCGTTTATAAGCTTAGGTTTACAAACTGGGAGGATAAAATATTGATGCAATCAGAAACAGTGGATGTCGTGATGGCCCAGTGGTCAAGTCACCCGCCTCTTATGCATTAGGTTAGACAGTGGCGTGCCTAGGGTTTCAATATAAGGCAAGCCCAAAAATTTTTACCGATTTCAAAAAAAGAAAGTTCAGTTTTGGACTGAGTATGTAAGTACTCGCTCATAAACTACTGGTCAGATACAATAAATTAAAAGTGAATTCATCCATGTTCTTTCCTCTTTTTTCTTCAATTTCACTCAATGAAGGCATGCTAGTACTAGATTGAATATAATAAAATAATATATCATCAATTGCATACATCCGGTGGCTTTGAAAAAAGCCATTTGGTTTGCTTCATTGCTTGAGGGAACAAAGTTATGGTAAGTAGTTGCTTGCTTCCTAACAGGACTAACAGGTCACAGACAAAAAAAGACAAAACAGAAAGTTCCAAAACAAAAGTAAAAAAATAGCTACATAGAATATAATAAGGAATTTAAATAAATTATTTATATTCTAATTGGAATCGTCTATCTTTCTTAAGAAATTATTAAATTACATCAGAGTAAAATGTTGGTGATTGTTTTAATTCTACCAACAACTGTTTTTCAATAGCTATCATTGATAATTCAGAAAGACGCACTTGACCTTGTGTATTTCTCAGATAGGACGTTTAAGAGACAAAAAAACACGTTTCGCGGAAGAACTTGTACTTAGCCGGAATAGTTAAAACAAGATACACTGACTTTAACAATTCGGTAAAGGGATCTTCGAGGTTATTCTCATGAATGAAATCAATTAATTCCGAATTCCAATTAATGTCAATAAACCAACAGTTTTACTGTAAGTATCTATTAAATTTTCGTTTACGCGATTTACTAGACTGAGAAATACACAGATTAGGCGTCGGTTTTATTGAAGAAATTAACTGTTTTTTCTGAGAAAAGTTTAAAGATTTTACCTTATCTTCGAAAATCAAAACTTGAACGCATTTTAAATCCTCACAAGGTACAATTAGCTCCATTGTTGTAGGTAAGTCACCAAAACACATTTAACTCTGAGAAAATCTAAGAAAACACATACAACAGCATACAACAAAACTTTTACGCAAGCAAATAAAACTGAAGTTAGTTGCACTCGAGTGTCAAAAACTATTTACGCAAAGTTGTAGTGTTGTCATTTAGGCAAAAAAAGTCGCCAGGTATATGAAAAATCTAGCTAAATGTCGCAATTTTTTTACTTTTAAGTTATGCTTGAATATTTAATTTCGTTATTTTAAAAAGTCGCTAGTTTTTACTGTTGCTAATTCTTAAAAAAAGTCTCCAAACTCGTTAAAAATCTCCAAGATCTCACAACGTTGCTAAAACGGCAACACTAAAGAGTCACAAGCTGACAAGGTCACGCATACGCGCGCTACTTCATGCGCATGCCCGGCTTAAATCTTCTATACTGATCGACTTGTAGACGCAAAACGTCCAAAGTACTTATACGGCACATCGCTATGAGTGCGAAAGAGACATTGAAAGCCCGGTAAAAGCCGGTAAGTGTAAGCGAGATAGCTATATGTAGTGCCGAGTGAAAACGAAGCGCGCGAACAATCGCGATGTGTAATGCAGCGGGCGGGCCTAAGTAGATACTTTGTGTTATTTTGATAAGAATTAAGCGCGCGAACTTTTAAATTGTTCGGGTTTGATATTGATTCTTATCGAGCATTTTAGTAAGGCATGCCGGGCTTTTGGGCTTGTATGAAGGGACCGCCACTGAGGTTAGATAGGATACTAGGCAAATACCAATGTGGTTTATTCAAATAACTTACGTTCTTTTCTAAGTTTATCTAGGGCATTACTGACACATTACGTCTAGAAAAGCACGTAAAGCCCTTGGACTTGGACAATTGTTACAATTAGTCAGGCGCCAAAACGTCTGGCCATCAACATATGCAAGTAGCATTGTGTTGCCCAGTATACCTGTGGTGTGGATATCTGATAGTCGGTCCATGTAAAACATATTAAATGTGGTATTCAGCCACATTTGGTTAGACTGAAAGAACCCCAAGCTATTTGGAAAAGACTAGGGAGAGGGGTGTGGGGAAGGGGGTATTGGGGTATGGCTACATTTAGTTTCTGCATTGTGTGTCGATATATTATGTGTCAAATAAAATATTTTTCTTTGTTTCTTTCTTCCAAGAATCAGAAATAATAGAGTAAATTACTCTTAACAACAAAATAAATGAGCTCTCCTGGTAATTAGGTACTGTATAAACAGTTCATTTCCTTAAGTAGGTCCCTAATGAGTAGCTCACAATAACGAACCACTAATCACTCAAAGAGCTATCGTTCTAACATTAAAGGAAATTGATAAAGAAGTTGTTCAAACGCTTTTTGAAACCGATATCAATAACAACTGTTTGAGATGCTATCACCTACTGCTGACCATCTACACTGAAGTGAGGCCACAGCTGTGTTGGATGTGCGCTTGTTAGCGCCAGCAGCGCGCTCATTACCGCCCGCCACGCGCCCGCGGTGACCATCAGCTCAATAGATACTAATCGCCATTTAATTGATCATAATAAAATCGGTAATCTGTCGATATCTTCTGTGGATTGAGATAGAAATGGTTTAGATGTAAATCCTGTGGGTTCAATGTGGTCCCGTTACCTTTACTTGTAGTTTGACTGATATATGAGATAAATACTCTGCCAATAATTACGTTTGCTTAGATTTCGTTCCGAGCAACTTTAGTATCCCATCTTCATGACAGTTTAAAGCGGACTGAGCCCGAGTCATCGATGGGCGCCACACGTGCCTCAAAAAGTTGCAAAATTGTAGAGCTCCAGCAGACGATGCTTACTAGGGCCATGGGATGTGACTTCTGAAAAGGAAACCCGTGGTTCTTGAACACAAAAGGCAACTTAAGGAACATTTTAGGTGTGGTTTTAATCAGTAGAAAACGGTACGCCCTCCCTCTTCCTCTACGGTATATGTAGGAAAAGTAATTAGAGGATTTCCCATCTCAAAAAAACTTGGTTGTGATAAATATTTAATTCTACACCGTGAAATTTAAATGTTCGTTTTCCCGCGGCAGAATGACTTGTCATAAGGAGTACTTTTGAAGCAAACAGTAAATATAAAAAAATAAAAAGTTTTTTTTTAATAAATAATTATTAAAAATATTTATCAACTCAAAAAAGCGAAAACAATAGTAACATTAGACGTAATTTGTAGGTACCTACTACTAGAGTCGCATGAGCAGCACGCCGTCAAAGGAAACCGATTCATTAAATATTTAAACCAAAATAAGCTCTCGCATGTTGTGATACGTCATAATTAGCTTGCACTCTACAGGTCCATTTTTTGTTTTTAATATTTTATCTTTATATCAAACGTTTGTATTACCAAAACACAACCATTTCGCTGAGGGAAAATAACCATTAAAATTTCACGGTGTATAGTTAATAGATGCTTTCTCAGACGTGCTCAGATATAATTTGTGTCAGGATTCAGAAATCAGAAACGAAAGGTCCTCCTGATACAAACGCCTATTACCTAGAGAGATAAGTAGGTAGTGTGTCGCGGGACGCCGCACTTCGGGACGCGTGTACCTCGCAGCGTCTGCACATATCTACGGCAATACTTTATGAATGACCCGCACAACTTGTAATAAGTAAACATTCCTCCGTAGACTTTACTCGACTAACAAGATTCTGCTACGAAAAATAAACAAAAAATCTATTACATAATAATTTTGTTTTTGTCCAAACTAAAAATACTAGTAATTTTTTATTAGGTTATCTGCATGTTTATTCGCTGTTACTGAGATTAGCATAACAGTGTAATGACGGGCTAACAACGCACGTTCTAGCGTTTTGTTTTATATCGCGGAGGTCACGACCGAGCTGTTTGAACATCATTCCCACTTCATCCGCAGCTAATCGGTCGATTATTCCGACTAACACAAGATTTTACAAGTTTTTTTTTTTCATACTCACGTTTAATCATCTTCATTATGATCCTGAGTTCACTTCTGGGCATCAGCAATGCAGTAGGTACTTCAGTATGATTGTCATGATCGCTTACAAGTATTTGTGAACTGGTTGTCAAACGACTAGCTAAAATATCTATAGTATAGAATATTAGTTATTGTTTTAAGTTCTCAACAGGAAGAATCTCGATTTTTCAATCATGCAAATGATAATGATCGATTCACATTTCATTTCATTGATCTGATTTACTTCCGTACTCTCCTAGTAAGGTTCAGTTGAAAACCCACGTCAGGTGACTCCACCGTAGGCCAATTCGGACCAAGGGTTCGTGTCTGAAAGGTATGCAATCTATAAGAATCCGAAAAAATAGTCCTGGTATATATGGCAACGTAGGAATAGGGTAGGTTGTTTAGTCAGTAAGAGTCTGACACTGTTTCCCACTCCGTCCAAGGGCGGGACTCGTCACTGGAAGATTTTTACCTAAAAAAAAAACGTCAGGTGACTGTAATAATTGTCTGGCATTATACTGAACAGGTCCTACTTGGCGGAGCCGTGAGTCAATCTAATGTCGTTGTTTTTTGTATACTTGTGTCTTTATGTTGTGTGACTGTGTGCTAAATAAACCGGTTTTTCTTTCTTTCTTTATCTATATATTCAAGGAGAAATTGAGTGACTAAAATAATCAACGCATAGCCGAAACAACGGGGCCTAAGATCATGAAATTCTGCACATAGATACTTTTTAAAGGGTCAAACGGAGGTTTCAAAGTTTTCATAAAGAGAAGCTAGCCGCTTGCAGAAAGCTAGTGAAAAGCTTGTTTGGTAAATGAAAGGAAATGTTCAATAGAATGCCTACAGCAATACCTGGCTAATTAATATTTACTTAAAGACATCAACAGAGGCGCACAGTAGCGATGGTGTCCTTACGTAAGCGCCGCCCTTTACGCAACGACGTGTGCACCGTGCAGCCCGTGTGCACCGTGCTCACCGCGCGCACCGTGCTCACCGTGCTACTGTGGACCGCAACGTGTGCTGTGCTGCAATCATATCAATGTTAATTGAAACGAGTTCCGATCAGGTTGTCTAACGCGGTGGATGCCCGCGCGAGGGGGGCAGGCCTCCGACATCACACCACACAGGTACGTGTAGAAGGTACATACATACAACGTTTCAAGATAGCTCAGCTATTACAAGTTATATAAACTTCTACGCGTTTACGACGTTCCGCGTCCTTTTTGCCCTGTTCTAATGTCTTGTTTCTCTGATATTATGCTCTTAACCAGTCATAGAGCAATTCGAGGGTTTCGATCGCGTTAATGTTAAAGTTAGCAAACTCACAATTGGCACACTGATAATTATGTGCCAACCTAAACGGGATACGTCGTGCATTTTTGCATCATAACCCACCTTAGAACTGTGTTGCTGTACTGATGTAGCTCATAGTTGACGAATTTAGCGAGTTGGTAGACTACTTGGTCTCAATGAGTGACAGAAATGCATAAGATTTGGCCAGACTGGTTTTACAGTTCCAACAGCTGTAAGATTCAAGTTATTGTTTAACAGGCAACACACAGCGGATGGCGTTCGGTCTGTGAGCCACGAGTGTATCCTCTGCAGGTTGTCTGTTTATTGGCGCTGGATGCGCGCGGCCCTGACCCGCCGAGCACTCGGGATCAGCGCCAGCACCTACTTACCCAATACTGCTCGAGATCTCCACACGGTGCGAGTCGCGCTACTTCGCCACAACCTGTTGACTTCCGTGCTACTGACACCCAAAATACAGAAAGTTCTGTTCGTTTCGTCAGCGAGCCGCTAAATATTGGAATGTTCGACATTACACCCATGTTTCATAATGTGATAACAATTTTTGCAGATCATTGTGTTTGATTGTTCTCTGAGTTGGACACGTAGCGAGATAAGGGAGCAAGTGTGTGCTCTGTCGAACAATTATTATTACAAAGTTCAGTTCTGTAAGCAGCCTACGTAAAGAGTATCTCTGATTCTATCTGCTGTATACTCTGGTGTAGATTAACATCCAACAATTCTCAGTGATGCTGCTGCTTTTTGATATATTGTGTTTCTTCTTTAATTATACTTCTTGAAGTATTTCGTTGTTTCCAAATAATATCTCATCTATATAGTTCTGTATCTATATTTTATTTACCAGTAGCTGCAGTAGGCCGTGGTGCAGAGGAGTATTTTCAAAAAAATGTGCCCTCTTAGAAAAAGGTCGAAGTTTAACACTACTGCACTACAACAAACAATAACACTACGCAACTTAGTAATTAAATATGAGGTTGATAATATAGCAACTTATAACATGTTCGACAGTATTTGTGTAGCACGATAGTTTGGAATATGGCCAGCTCGTGTGTGCCTGTGATATTGCTACAACGATCAGCATAGTTTACTGCTCATCCGAAACAGATCGAATAGTTAAATGCATCAAACAAAACACTATTAGGTACACAAATATTATTATCAGTGTACAAGCAACGACTTCTGAACAAAAATTTAAACAGATTCGTGTAATGCAGTGTATTAGTGATATCTGTTGGTGAGTTATCGCTTCCTGATTAGATACAGATTACGAAAACAATTAATGTTAATGTTATCTACACGTGGCGACGCAGCAAGGTTCCCTCAGCCTTCTGAAACATCCGACAGCAATAAAACAACAATAATATTGTTATGTAATGGCGCATTGCTACTACTTCAACTGCAAAAAGCTCCGAACGATTTGTGGCAGGCCGAGAAGAAAGTGCTCGGTGGGAAACAACGTATATTTACAGAAGACTGACGTCTGATGGCGGTTGGAATAGACAAGCAGTGAATGTAGGGAGGCCGGCGTGGGCCCAACAATAATTAAAATACAATATTGTACACGGCAAATAAGTTGCACCAGTTGCTATAGTGACGTGCACATTCAAGGTTGACCGCCATGACAGTTCAACTGGTGTGGCGAGGAATATACACGACTTTATAGTAGAGTTCATTGAATATTTTAATTTCATTGACTACATCATCATTTCTACCGAAAGACGTCCACTGCTGGACAAAGGCCCCCCCCCAAGCGCCGCCACAAAGACTGGTCCTTTGCGTCTTGCATCAATCGGATTCCATCGAAATGTACATAGAAATGTGTTATTTTTTAATCTTGTTTTGTCTTCGCGTGATATCATACGAAAAATATAATTGTTTTTTTTTTTTTAAATTGTACTGAACAATTTGTTATCTTAATTGTTTACTTATTAAGAAAATAAAGACTTGTGCAATAACTCTCGCGAGACCTACGCCTCTCGACTGTGTTGTACAGTGCAGGGTGCTGAGTGCTCGAGTAACGCCGGGAGCCGTCCGCGCCAGTCCGCAGGACAAACATCGCGATAACCAAGTTTATCGCAGCCCCATAAAAACATATCGGCGCCTTATCTGCTGTCACCGCTACAGAAATAGAGCAACGAATATTTATACTTAATCACTATAATCGGAAAATAACGAAGAGACACTCCGATAACACTTCGACCTCTCAATGTGGCTGGCGCCAAGACGACTTAGAACCGACCTTATGTGACTGATATTAAAGTATTGTTTAGGTTGTGCGGCGCGCGGCAGTGATAAGACATGCCCCCTGACCTGCGCTTCTCGAAGCGGCCGTATCTCAAGAACGTTCCGTGGTATCGTGCGGGGTCACTCCGCACTCGCATCACATGCCTCATGCTCTGGACGACGCACCACTCGCGACCAGGAAAATTATACACTTATTATTTTATACTAATTAGCAAACACATCGACGTACCTAAAGTTATTGTAAGATGTTCTTCGAATTCTTCGACTCTGATGCTAGTCACTTAAGGAAATGCTTTTGATGTTTGACGTTTATAAATAAAAATGCGGATAAAGGTTCAACAGCGTCAAGTAAAGATGAGAACGCTGAGTTCAGTCTGGACTGGCTCATCACTAGCCCCGCACTCCACGCGTGCTATAATTAGCTCAATGAGCCGGCTCGCTAATGAATTACACGTAAGAACAATTTTCATGAATTTTCATAAAGCACATAAATTAAAAGCTGCAAGTAAACAGCTGGTAGTCACGCGACGCTGACACGCCGCTAGCTGCGCCGACTGACGCCGACCGTCTGCCTGCAGACATTATGTACTTCAAATCACTTTTCTTCTCAACCATTTCAGTCTACAATTAACAGTACTAGCCTGCGCCTGCGCCTTAATTATGAGTTCTGTTAAAGTGGTACATATATACGTCCGATTATAATTTAGGTGTCTTCAAGGCCCGAGTGAATAGGCTCTTAATAAACTAGTGCGCCTCACCATCAACCACTGCTTACCATCAGGTAGGATTGCAGTCAAGCAATAGTTAATATCATCAAAAAAATATATAGAGTTCTTTACTGTTAAAGTTTTCTGTTAGTTCCTTCGTAACGGCGACTGTGATTTCTTCTGATGTAGACATTTCATAACGCATACTAAAGTTTCATATTCATTCAATATTTTTCCCAATTTTACCTGTAGCATTTGTGTCAGTCCCATAATCCTTTTTTCTATTCATCATTACCTAGTCAGCATTATTTTCAGAGGAAGGAATAGATCCAGGTACTTACTTACATAAATATAATAATTTCCTATCCATATTTCAGCAAATTATATAATTAGAACTTTTCGTAATTTTCACCAATTTTGTAAAATTCTGCTCTACGTAAAAATGACCAGCAATAGACCCAGTAGATACTCACTTGCTTAACATAAAACAAAAATGATCATGACGTATGCAACGTGACAAGTGAGGACAGCGTGGTCACATCGTAGGGCGGCGAGCGACAGGCACGCTCCGTGGGGGTTGTTTGCAGGTTGTTACGGCGCCGGGCCGACAAACAGTGGCGAGCCGAATACTTGCCGCCTATCTAATACATTAGCGAAACATAACAGCAAGGCACAGCAGGCCCACCGCTGGCAATATACTAGTATTATATTAAACATAGCATCGAGTGCGGCTTGAGTAGGGTTGCCAACTTTTATTAAAAGAAATTGAGTTTAGCTGATTTCAAAGAAAAAGAAACTAAAGAGTTAGAAAAAAGTATCAGTAATTGAAATATATATATATATTTGGAAATCATTGCAGCACATAATAATTTTTTATTGTTTATAACTCTCTCATTACATAGGTTAGGAGCACGTTTTAATTAATTTTAATGAAGCTCTATTCCTCTCTAACCGCCACTTCACATGCACGCCGCAAAGACTGAAACAGTAAATAAAAAAAAAGTTTTTAGTTGTGATACTTCATATTATATGCGTTATGCATACAATATAAAGTATAATAACTAAAACTGGCACTGATATAGTAAACATTTAGTGAAAACAAGTAATTTGGTGTCCTCTATTAGTGTATAGATTGTTGGCAACCCTAGACATGAGTGCCATTTTCTACTGGGTGGTAAAACAATATTTATATTAGAATCAATCTAATTAAAAGAATAATTATTTGAAACTAAATATTTACATACTTTCTAATATTGGTCAATTATTCAGATTCACTTAAAAGCTTCGTGGTACCACTGACTGTACATAGCTTCAAAGAATATGTGTCATGAACCTAGTCTTAAATAATGATGTCATCTGAATTGAAACTGTTAAATGTCGAGTGTGAAAACTGTAAAGATCGCTCCTGCTCTTTGTCACTTTTATGAGTTTCAGTTCCCCCGAGGAGGTCGCCTGGGGTGGCAGGGTGCGGGGTGCGGGGGGCAGGGGTCACACGTGTGCACTTGACCAAACAGCTGGAAGTGTGTCAGACCTGACGTACTCACACACCATTACTCCACTTTGCCGAGCAAACACCGGCTCGCGACGGCCGCGCGGGCTCGCCACTACAGCACAACACAACTGTGCCATAGTTGTTTGCCCGTCGCATAACATTGTTTATAAAAGGTCCCTATATATGACTTACTTTCAGACTGTGGATTCGGATAACTCTTAGGATTGTAGTAGGTAGCTCTTTTTTTCAATCTCTTCAACTTTTCAACACAAACTGTTGATTCTTTGACTGTTATCCATACTATGGTGAAGACCTGAGACAGATGAGCGCTGCTACGCCCTGACAGCACATAAGTATGCGCGGCTCACGTGTCGATTCAAATGAGACAGCTTGTCCGGCGCCATTGACTCACAAATGCGCGGCCGAGCCCCGACCGCGGCCGACCTGCGCCTGTGGCGTCCATTACTACACCGCGCAATGGATCAGTTACCTGATACATTTGGTGATGAACAAATTGAAAATTGGAGAAAAAAAACGGTTACCAGTAAAACTTAAACATTGTTAAGCTTGTATTTGATATACGTACCTGATATTGACACGGAGAGGGCATTTCTTCCACCCTCTTCAAATCGTCACATAAGTACGTAATCGCTTCTAAACTACGCTTGTACTGTCACTAGTCGTAAAATCGTCGGCGGAGCCCTTGAGCTCATTGTTATCTGGCACCCCTTGGACCGATGACCTACTCGCTGATAAGCCGAACGTTACCATCTGACACAACAATACTGATATTTTATCAACCGTCCCAAACGACACAGACGGAGTATCCACTGCGCGGCGAGTTCTTACTACATATTTATGATTACGGAGCGTCACTGGACGGTATCTCTTGAAATAGGAGCTGTGGTACGATTCCTAACTCAATCATATTTTTTAATGATGTAGAACATTATTGATCTTTATAATTTCACTTGATGGTAAGCAGTGATGTAATATGTGATGGTAAACTAGTTTATTAAGAGCTTATTCACGCTAGCCTTGAAGATACCTGTTAATTTATAATAGTGCGGTAATACCGCTGCAGTTAAATTGTTTCAGTCCTTCGATGTACCTACTTGGTCAAAACGACAAAAGGCGAAATATGTACTTAGTTCGAACCGTAAAGGTGCCAATAACGTAAGAGACACTCACCGTGCGACGGGTTGTCCGTTTGTAGAAAGATGAAGGCGCAATCAAGTCATTCCTGTGCACACTCTCCTAAACGAACGGCTGGCTACCCTACGCCTGTGCTCTAGGTTTTGTCGATTGGTGTTAATCATATCTGAATAATTCTTTGCCGAAGGTCTTTGCATACTTTTCCACTAAGTTCAAAGCTTCTAGATGGCGAAGGAAAGAAGAATCTATTCTTCTTTCAACATTGCTCAGCAACCATTTAAAGACTGCTTGGTTAATGCCAAAGTACGTATAGCACTAGGGCCATGCGGGCGAGCTGTGGTGAGCGTCTGTAGTGAGACGTAGTGTACACGTGCACATTAGTAGAGTACTGCTCACACGCGACACATGTGCGCCACACAGGAAGCTAAGATTATCGAGAGCTGGTCGCCGTCGCATGGAGGTGTCCTCTTGGAACTTACATCGACCAAATTACAATATGTATTTATACGAAGTTTTTAGATTTCCTAAGTCGACAAGTATGGAACGCTATTAGGATCACTTTATTGTTTGTGTGTCGCTCTGTCAAGACTCTTTTTCTTAGGAAGACATGAAAGTATGGAGCTGAAATTAATATCAAATACTCTGGTCTGCTACCTCAAGCAGCAATTATAAAATCAAACTTCTGCTAAATGTAGTTTATGAAAACTACAAGTTTACTGTTCCGTTACAAATAAATACCTTTTTACAATTTGTAAAAATATTCGAGCCTTGAATCCAACTATTTGCATAGGTAAGTTTGTACAGAACCTTTAGTGCACGAGTCCGACTCGCACTTGCCCGGTAGTTTTACTTACTTGTTATGGAACCCCTTAAGTAAAATTAAAAACATATGCAGTAATAGTACCTATGTACCTTAACTCAAAGCAAGTACATTATTATATTCAACTAATTTTATCCATCGCTTCAAGATTGGCAAAGAAATTAAGTTAACTCAAATAAAAAAGAATCATTACAAAACGATCTATAAACAAAAATTTCTTTGTAAATTAATGTTCCCAATAAATAGAAATTTGAACATAATAGATGAATAAAAGTGACATCAATTTCGGAACATTTGTTATCATGTATATTTTAATTCTTCAAAGTTCCTCAGATCTTCATTACTATATTTGCTTATCTCTTTCAAACAATAACTTAGAATCTGTTAATAGTTATTTCACTGACACATCGAAGAATTAGATACAAAACTAATGCACTAAGTTGCTTTGAGCACATTTTTATTTTTGGAGTCGATTAAAAATTATACCAAAACAAAAAAGAACAAACGAAGTCAATTTGCGTATAATTAGGTATGTCAGTCGGCAACTCGCATTCAAATAACTCCTATTTGTTCTAAGTATATTTCCGCACCCTGACAAGCGTTTTCCACAATAGTCCACCCTGTCCGTTACTGGCCCAAACCGGCCCAAACCGGCCTACACCACTCCACTCACCATCGTTGGTTTGTAAGTTCGTATTAAACATAAAAAACTGAAGAGATTACGAATGTGATAAATGACACCAGTCAGTCAGTGATGTCAGTAGGTAGCTAGATACAATTCAGTTCCGTTAAGAACAAACCTTGAATGAAAGTGCGAAGGTTATCAGGTTATCACTGAATATGTAGTTTAATATACTTTTTAGTAACTGTACACTTTAAATAAGTATCTAGACATAGATAGCGATAGACATAAAAACTTGAAATGATAGTCTCCAAGCGGCGCACGTGCTCGGCGACGCAGCGGGCGCGACACATGTGCGCAGTGTGCGCGCACCCTTACACGCTCCTCAGCGTCTCGAAGCTAGCAGCTACCATAAGCTCTTAACGTTATCCATTTTACTACCTACTTTAACTGGACTGTTACAGGGATGGAACTGTGAAAGATATATATAGCATAGATAGCCTCTTTCCCGCTTGTCCAACTGATTTTAAGTCCCCAGTATCGAGTCACTACCGCGTCCACTGGCAGCCCGCACGCTTTCCCTGCGACCTCGCCGCATGTCCATAGCGAGATTTTTTCCCCTTGCCGGCGGCGCGGCGGCGGCGAGCTCACAAAAACTTATCAGGCTTGAGCTATTTCGTAGTGTAAAGATATTTAAATCAGCTCACTAGACTTCACGAGAAACGACACAAAAAACATAATCAAATATTCGATCGCTGAAGCTTCTACCTTTTGTAAGTGAATATTTTTTATTGTACGAGATCGTTTTTTTTTTCAACTACGTCTAGATTTTAAACGATTCGGTAGGAATGACTATCATACAATTATAGGAAAACAGATAGGTAAGTACTAAGTAGTTGTTCTCATTAAGTTCTGTTTATACAAAAGGAGAAACTGATTCACTGAGAAATACCTACAAAAGGGTTTCTTTTATGATGTAGACGAGCATTAAAAGGGGATATCCCAAAATTCACCTCCTATAAGAGATAAAACGGGAGGTTTAAGTTTTGAATGGAGAAACCTACTTTCAGGCGGGTGAAGCCACTGACAGAAACTAGTTAAGTTCTATTGGAGAACTGATGTATTTGTTCGTTATGCTAATACCAATATGTGTTGCTCGCTCTCTGAAAAGTTTTTGGACTTTTTTCTACAATAAGACGAGAGATGGATAGTGGAGACACAGTAGCCACAGTCCCGGAGCCTGCCGCATCAGGCCTTCAGTACAGACTCTACCAAGAAATACCGGGTACAACGTAATAACTAAACTGACGTACTAGTCAATCTAAAAGAATATAAACACTACATGTTTTTTTTGGAGTACTTTATAGAAGTTTGTAATAGCTTTGTTTGTATGTTTTGTGTGTTGAGAGCGGTTGAAGTGCATGACGCGCAAACAAGTCACAAACCGGCGCTTTATCTGGTTTGTTTAGTTAAAAGCGCAAATGAAATCGCCGCAGACTGTTAGTACTATAGTGCGCGTCACCCGCGGACTACACGCACGAGTCGCGACACACTGCCAATACTGCGTACAGAAGGTAACTTACAGCAGTACGATGGTTGCATCTTCTTTCATCATCATCAACCTAGCGCCCGTCCCGGTTGCTACCTTGGCTTTCACCTCGGTGCCCGGGGTCCGCTTTCCTTCCTAGACGCCTCCACTTCGCTCGGTCTATTGATGGTTGCATCTTCTTTGTTTACATTAATTGTAGAAGGTATATTCTGGAAGCAAAAATCGCCAGCACTGATCGTCTTCACGCGGACTCGTAGGTTTTCCAGTCTAAACCCAAACTTATTCCAAGGTGTCCTCCGGACATTTCTTTACCCTTAATCTGAAATAGGAAGCTTCTGAAGTAGCCATGTCAGGTAAAAGCTTGAGTCAGGCAGAAGGTGAGGACGCCGTAGCGCCACTCCACCACGCCCACCGCGATTGTGGCGTGCCCTAGATAAATACAAGATTCTACATATATAATACCATTGTGTTACGTCTGTCTCAAAAAAAACTATTCTATTCTATCTTCATTTATACATGAACAGACCTATAGTTATCAATTTACCATATTCAGGCCATTAAATTCAAGCTGATCATATTTATATTTATTTATTTAGTATAGCAAAAATAGCCATTAATACTGATGTGGCAGACGAAAGCCCCAGCCACAACAGGCACACAACGTACAACCGCGATCAACGTCCTTGCTACGGACTATTAGCTTCTATCGCGAACTAAACGAGTTCTACAACATTATTAAAATAAACAAGCGAGTCTCTAATTATACTTCCAACAACAAATCTGTGAAGAAATGAGTCTTTAGCAGCTAAACGTCTTATTCAAATACAGTATTTTAACTATTAGCTTCTGAATGGGCAAGACGCGCGAATTCTTGTTTCCTGTTTGTTTATTCTAGAGAAACAAATAGAAATAGGTACATAGTATGGCGTCACAATAAGTTGTATGAGAAAAAGTAAATTCTTGCTGCAGTGCTTTCCCTGTAAACTCTGTCCAAAACTTTTCGGATCAAGTTATCTAAACACAAGATAACTTGGTCCTTGTTGTTTCTATTAAAATCGATTCAACCATTGCATAGATTTGGATTTGCAAGTTCGTATGTAATACTGCGGGCATTAGAGCATTAGTACGTTTGCACCTTATCTCGATGGAGCTTACCACAGGGATAAAAAGATGTCCTATGTTCGAATAAGGTTTGTCTATATCTGGATCGACCTGTGTGTCAAGTTTCATCCAAACCAACCGAGATGTGATTGATATATATACATATTTACAATATTTGGGAAAGTACCTAACAATAACAAGTTTCTAACAGGGTTTTTGTAAGTATGTACAGAGTGCTCGGCGACGTCGAACAACAACGTGTCAACTGTCCGTTGACGAGTGTGGTCGCGCCGCGGCGGCGTCTGCGTCTCGCATAGTGCTGGCGAGACAGCGGCGCGATGTGCTGCGTACAACAGTGCAAGCTATTCACTTTCGCGGCGAACAATCCGCGCGAGCTATTAATCAAGCGTCGCGCAGCCCGCCGCGCCGTGACGTCATCGCCTCGCCACTGCACAGCCACCGCCAGAAAGACCGCACACTGACCCAGTAGGACACATTGACCCGCTTGTTACTGAAGTAGTTTGAGTTGCTGAAAAACCTTATTAATGAATTAACAGGATTTATAGGCCTATCTTCAGTAGAAGTCTTTAGGCTTGGAAGATGACAAAATACCAACATGATTGCTAGTTATAATCATTGATCTTTTCAGCAGATCCGGCTAGATTTTTTTCTTTTCATCAGATTCTTGAACCATGCAAAGTATTACATTGAGTTTATACCGCATTCACAATTACATAAGCACTCAGCAGTTAGCAGCCAGACCCTGTCACAGCAGATTGCGGGGTGTTCCACAAACTGATGTGACAAGGCCTGGCTGCTAACTGTGACCAGTGGCTTAATTATTGTGCTGGCCTGTTCGTTCTTGCTCATTGTGGCGGCAACAGCAGACGGCTGTAACATTTTCTTGTATCGTATTATAACTTAGTGGAACATAGTGCTGTCAATCTTAAACAACGCGTAGACTTGTTGACTTGGATCAGTCAACACCTGGAACTTCAACTTGTAACCACTGGGCTGAGGCGTGCTAAACCTGAACCTTCTCGTGGGTGATACATTAAGGACAATGACAACATTGATTTGTTTTCAACGCTTTGTTTTAAAAGTGGGAATTCTGTTGTGTTTTGTTGCGTACTATTCACGTACTTCAGTAGCAGACATCTGCTGATTTCTTCATCAAACATATTAAATGCATATGGAGTGTTATGTAACCAAGCGACTTAGCTTCTCGTTCAGCGATAACTTCACACATCTACAGAGTACAGTGTGCAAATAACTTCACATATCTACAGTGTATGCTGAGAGGACGCATTGACATTGTCGCATGGCACACCGCACGCGGAAAATACGCCGCCGCCTACGACTTCCGGCGACGCGACCACGTGACCAATACACATACTGTTTTAGTTCGCTTTTATCACTCGCAGCGGTATGAACTCTTAGTCAACGAACTGATGACTGCTGCAAGCCGGAAGACGATCTTATAATTCTTTTGGAAATAGTAAAAACTACGAATGACACAAGTATCTCTAGCTACGCCCGAGTCCTCTATGTGACAATAAAGTCTTAACGTGTGTGAGTGCGCGCCACTCTGTCACTGTGTCGCGCTACAATTCGGTGACACCATTAGTGAGGGCTCGTCACCAATTATGATAACGTGTGAGTGGAGGGTGCGCCCCGGGGCCACCCCACCTGTAGCGCGCGGCCGGCGACCTGTGGCGCGCCCCGCGGCCCTCCACGGCACACAACCCCTTCCGCCTGCTCCGCGCTGTCCTCACAGTACGCTACATAACCGCTCCTGTCTCCAGGCCTATATGTGTTTTCCGATAAATTTCACCATTGAAGTATTGCATGAAAACTTGAACTCCAGCTTAATATACGATTTATGAAGGTTTAATTAAATTTGAAAACAATATTGGACTGTCGACAGACAAAATTGATATTATGATGATGATGACGCATTACCTACATTCGGACGTAATCTTTGTTCACGAAGTAGGTACTTACTATTAGTCTATGCCAGAAAAATGTTGGTGTCATAACGAACACACATATTAAGTTATTACAATTTCCATGAAACCTGTGCAGTTAGCTAGACTATCACCATCCAGCACAACGCGGTGTGCTGAGCGCATACGAAGGCTGGTCGGGTTACACGTCACGAGATCTCTGCACCGACTCAGCGAAACTTCAGTAACAGGAGCGCTCCGGCAACACTTGCAATTCAGGATTAAGTTCTCTAGTATCGAAAACTAACCACCACACATTGCTGTCGCAGGTTGTATAGCTAGCTAACATAGCTGTATTTGTTTTGTGAACTTTGTGCTTTCAGTATTTGGAAGCGTGGCGGAGTGTTGCACAGCGGAGCGGCGTGCATGCAGCGCGGTTGTTAAGCGTCCCACAGTTGTAGTCATTACGATGATGAGTGTGCGGGCGCGGCGCGCGGCGCTAACGAATGGCGCACATTAGCGCGCACCCTCGCCGGGCCCGCGTGCCCGCCGGCTCCGGGGGTTTGGAGGTCAATAGCATCGTACGCGCCCTTTACACTCGTCATGTTTATGACATCCTCCACTTTTTTAATGTGCTATTTTAACTAAATAGCTAACTAGGTTCATTTATGCTCTAAGTACCTAAAACTGAAATTATGCTAATTTATTTATACCGACATATGCGTGTGTACTCGAACGCACTAACATATCACTTCGAATTAATTTCGATATCTTTCTTTATTAATCTTCCGAGATGCGGAACCACTCAATCCGGTGCCTCACGTCTACCAATGATTCTGTCGGAAAGTTTACACTTCATTATGATTTTTAAATAATATATGTTAATAAAGTGAATTATGCGGTGGACATCGTGCGGTGAAATCAACTTTCTACCAAAATTATAGACTACGTATATTCCTACATAAAATGGCACGTGTTTGAGGAAAATATACTTTCGGCACAAGCCGAGAGCTTTTTTAAAAAAGAGTTTTACTACAGTCTACTAATCATTCGTCTCACCATATCTCAACGTCGCAAGAGTAGATATCTTCTAGATGGTCCCAGGCACCGATACCTGTGCCGATACGTACCACCCTATATAAAGTGCATAATATAAAATATCTATTTAAGTGTCTCTACTCGGAGAAGCGAAAAATATCGATGTCGTTAGACTATTTTGTACTTGTACCTGAACCAAGACAAGACACAATGTATCGGTGCAAGCCTACCTGCCAGCACCACCTCATGTCCTGGAGTGAAGCCCGCCGTGGGTCAGCGACGCAGCCCACATCACATACTTATGTATTCCCAATTCTAATTTATACACGACGGAATTCATGGCCCTATTATAAAACATTGGTGAATTTCGTAGCAACAGCGTGACTATGTAAATTATAAAGTAATATTAACCTCCTTGGACGACATCTGTATGTATTAGAGTCGGAATAACATTTAATATTATAAACAGACACGTTTTGTGAAATCGGCAAGTTCACGGCCGAACCAGATCATAAACTGTTCCACGGCCGCACGGGGAGCGAGACCACGACGAGTTTATAATGCCAGCACCAATACATATCAATCCACAAATAAAAATCAGTGTGTTTTTAGACCTTGTTATTTTCCAATCATTTGAATGTAGTGCAGCATACGATTCTCTGGCCATCAATATGGTTAGATCGTGTCATGTGACTAGCTAGTTAGGTCGCCACAGCAAAAAAGTGGAAACTACTACCTACTTCAGTAAACACTCAGATATTTGCATCCTGATTAATTTCTCTTTTGGCCATCTCTATAATCTTACTGTTCCGTAAATTTCTCAGTTATTGTAAACATTCTTATGCACGACAAGGAAACAGTGAGAATCTTTTATGATATTGTTATAACATTACTACTGGGTATCGAATGTCGCTTGCCTCGTTATAAGCTACCCTCAGCGCCGGACGGCCCAGGGCGGCGTGACGTCACCGCCGGCCGTCGCGCCCGCTCGACCGCCGCCCCTGTGTGCACCTACAGCCACACCAACGAGTATTATTTATAGTACCGACCTCGTTTGTTCTCACTAACCGTCTGCGTCTACTGATGTAACTTTGCGGAAGTTACTTCAGTACACGCAGACAACTACAAGTCAATATACAAAGAAAATAACTCGATTGTTTTCAACACGCGGTCGACGACGACGCGCCGGTTCTTTCCGCTTTATTAAATACTGTTATTGTATTAGTATATTAGAATAAATAGCGTAATCTACTAGTAAAACTGTGGATCGTACAGAAAATAATAATGAAGAGTCAACTCCACTACTCGACGAATGGGTTACATGATTGATATAGAATGCAGCTCACACTCAATAAATATTGTACAAACTTGTGAGTTGCAGGACGGAGAGCGGTGGTGACGGTTGAGTAGGGCTGGAGGTGACGTCACGGGGCCGCGGGGCGCGCGGGGGACGCGAGCCGCTCTTCTAATTGTGTGACGGCGGGAGACGCCACTAATTCATTTGCGCGCTTCGTTAATTAGGCGGCCGGGCCCGCGGCACACCTCGCCGCGCTAATATTGCTTACTACATCGAACATTATACATAGATGCCCCCGAATGTTTACTTTTGGATTCGCAACCCACCGGGAGCTTGTTACTACATAAGATTGATGGCAAGCAAGCCTATGATTGTCTGTTTACTGCACCAAAGTGGGTGAGTGGACCGTGTCTGCCTGTCCCGCGACAAAATGCCTCTCGAACATCCAGCTCTACTACATGTGCTGTACTAATGTAGCGTTACTTCGGCAACGTGCAGAGGAGCGCCTGCTGACCACCGAGTGGCGACTGTGGCGAGCCATATTTACAGCTCTTAATGCATTGTGGCGGTGGTTTTCATTACTCCTTATTAAAAAACACCAACTAATACTTGAACTTCCTTTGTAAAATAGATAAATTAACCCCTTAGTGTACTTTCCGCCTCGCTGATTCCCTATCCTTGTTCTCCTCAACGCTGCCACTGTGGCGAAGTTGTCAATAGCCTCGGGCACCACGGTCTGTCATGCAGCCGAAGTGTGGGTCGCGAATATCAACCACATCATCCGACGTCTCCATCGACGTTCCAGCTGTATTGGAACCTCATGGCCTGGCACGAGCCGATGGCAAGAGACTGGACATGTCTTTCTTTCCATGGTGGATGGGTAGGCCTTTAGTGTGGGAGGCTACTTGTATTGTTACTCTTGCGCCATCGCATGTTCCTAGCGCGTTATGCTGAGCCGGTGCTGCCGCTACGGTTGTGGAGAACCTCAAGCGGCGGAAATATACTAACCTCGTTCGGGGTTAAAACTCTGGGATCCTGGGGTCCGAGTGCCCACAAGTTGTTAAACGAGCTGTCCAAATGACTTGTTGACACTTCGCGTAACCCAAGAACTGGCTTTTACCCTGGGCAGAGAACAAAAATTGCCATAAAGCGTGGCAATGCTGCTAGCCTTTTGAGTACTTTACCAGACGACAGCGATGCGGACGAGTTTTTTGACGCCTTGTTTTTGATATTTTTAGCTAGTTAATAAGGTTTTTTTTGTTTTTAATTTATAGGTACATGAAGATTGTAAATAAATCTTACTGCACGTGTAAAAATCTCTTATTTAAAAACAACATAACAGTTCATGAAATAAAGCTTTTTGGGTTCCTCGTCATAGCCGTGAGTGAATGATTTATTTATTTATTAGAACTTCATGCAACACAAAGGTACACAGGCGGACTTAATGCATTAGGCATTCTCTACCAGTCAACCAAGGGTGGTGAAGAGAAAACATGGCAAATGCATAAAAAAAATTAAAAATATATTAATAAGATCCAAGGTTAAATATATATACATGAATAAAATAAATATACATATAATATTTATATATATAATATACCTACATATAAATACATATTATCAATATATAGTAATAGAAAGGGGTTTTGAGACGACTCTGATAATTGTGGAGAAAATAATTCCGTAACATCAGCTTAAATGAATACCGACTGGTGGCCATCCTGATATCGAGAGGAAGCGCATTCCAAAGAAGTATGGACTGTATGTAAAAAGAAGAATGAACAAAATTAGAAGTATGAGAAGGACAAATGAGTAACAGATTATTGGAGGAACGCAGATTCTTCAGTCCAGAGGGAGATCAGAGAGAAGAAAGCTCTCTTCAAAACGTGGCAAGCTTCCAAATCTCCCGAAGACCGCGACGCATACAGAGCTGCTAAACGTGCCGCCAAGAGGGCCGTAGCCAGAGCCAGACGAGACCACTTACAGCCACTTTATGATAAGTTGGAATCGTCCGAGGGGCAGAAGCTCATTTATAAGTTGGCACGTTCCAGGGTCAAAGCGGCACTGGATATCACTAAGTGCCGCTGTATAAGAGACCCTGACGGCAATCTGATATGCGAAGACCTCGCGGTGAAGGAGAGATGGCGCTCGTACTTCCACGAGCTGCTGAACAAGCAGCACAAAGAGGTGCTGTCTCCGGTTCTCCCTCCAAATCAGGGACTTGTACCCCTGGTTACGCCTGAAGAAGTACATGTGGCTCTTCGCCGCATGAAGAACCGGAAAGCTGTCGGTGCCGATGGAGTCCCCATTGAAGCCTGGAAGGCGATGGGTCCTCGTGGTGTGGGCATCTTAACCCACCTATTTAACCGCATGCTCCTCACCGGAAAGATCCCGAGTCAATGGAGACTGAGTATTATCACTCCAGTCTTCAAAGGCAAGGGATCAGTGCAGGAGTGTGGCGACTACCGGGGGATTAAGGTTATGTCCCACACCATGAAGCTCTTCGAGCGGGTGATTGACTCTCGGATCCGACAGGAGTGCACCGTCTCGGGGTGCCAATATGGGTTTCGACCAGGCCATGGCGCCATGGATCCCATCTTTGCCCTAAGGGTTACCATGGAGGGATACAGATCAAAGAATACGCCTCTGCACCTCTTGTTCCTTGACATGCAGAAGGCCTTCGACTGTGTCCCCCGTGAGGTGATCTGGTGGGCGCTGAGATCCAAAGGAGTGCCCGAGACCTATGTTGACATCATCCGAGATATGTACCGAGACTCCGGTTCTGTGGTTCGGACCGCTGTTGGCGATACGAAACCCTTCCCCATCACCGTCGGAGTTCACCAGGGTTCTGTCCTTAGTCCGTTTCTGTTCAGTGTGGTGCTGGACGTCCTGTCCTCCAACATCAGGGACTTACACGAGCAGCCGCCATGGCTGCTCATGTATGCAGACGACATCGCGCTGGCGGACTCGGACAGTGGGCGCTTGGTTCGACGTGTGACAGCGTGGAAGGAATCGCTGGAAAACGGCGGTCTGAAAATTAATGCGGCGAAGACCGAGTACTTGGCCTGTAACACAACAAACGCTGCTCCTGTTCGCATTGGCGAAGACACAGTCGAGCGCACGGAACAGGTCAGGTACTTGGGATCGGTGCTCCACGAGTCCGGGGACGTCGATTGCGACGTCGAGTCACGTATCTCGGCGGCCTGGGCGAAATGGCGTGAGGTGGCGGGGGTTATCTGTGACCCCAAAATGCCGGTTAGGCTCAAAGGACAGGTCTATAAGACCATCATTAGGCCTGTCCTTTTGTATGGCAGTGAAGCGTGGCCTGTACTTGAGCGGCACAAGCAGAGCCTGCGTGTCACGGAAATGAATATGCTGCGCTGGATGTCGGGAGTGTCGCGGAAAGACCGCATTAAAAACTCCCGCATCCGGGGCAGCCTTCAGGTCCGTGACATAGCGGATAAACTGCAGGAGGGTCGCCTACGCTGGTATGGCCACGTTTTACGAAAACCGGCAGACTACGTGGGTAACAGATGCCTCGCCATGCCGCCTCCGCCGGGACCCGGAAAACGAGGAAGGCCTAAGAGGCGTTGGATCGACGTCGTAAGAGACGATATGCGTGTCAATGGGCTTACGGCAAAGGACGCGAAAGACCGAGCGAAGTGGAGGAGTTTGAGTTGGAAAGCGGACCCCGGGCACCGAGGTGAAAGCCAAGGAAGCAACCGGGACTAACGCTGAGATGATGATGATGATGACATATAATATTTATATATATAATATACCTACATATAAATACATATTATCAATATATAGTAATAGAAAGGGGTTTTGAGACGACTCTGATAATTGTGGAGAAAATAATTCCGTAACATCAGCTTAAATGAATACCGACTGGTGGCCATCCTGATATCGAGAGGAAGCGCATTCCAAAGAAGTATGGACTGTATGTAAAAAGAAGAATGAACAAAATTAGAAGTATGAGAAGGACAAATGAGTAACAGATTATTGGAGGAACGCAGATTCTTAGCGTGGGAAGAGCAAAGATATTGAAAATGAGAAATGAGATAAGAAGGAGGGGTGGGAGAGTTAAGCAGAGAAAAAAGAGTAGTCAGTGCCCGCAAATTTCTTCTCTGGCGAATCGGCATCCATTTGAGCTCGGTTCTATAACTTGAGATGTGGTCATATTTTCTCAAATTATAAATAAACCGGATGCAGTTGTGATTTAGGTTTTAATTCTATGTAGATACCGATCACCCGGGCAGCACAGCAACACGGCAGCAGCTCTGGGCACCAGCGCAGAGTAGAGCCACCTTATGCACCCGCGTATGTCGTGCGGTATCACCCGATCATTGTAGCAGTCGGTTGAGCCGGTCCATGTCGCTGTAATCAGTAGTTATCGCCGGTCAATGTTACGCCGCCGTATCGCGGCATGTAGATCGCTACACTCACTTCGATAGAGCTACAATGTGTGCCGCGGTGCGCACTCTGGTCACTTTCCCCCGCGGCGCGCGGCGGCGGCGGCGGCGGCGCTGATATGAAATTCGAATTAGTGAAAATACAGTTAGCGGTGCGGAGCAAGCGCCGCCGTGCACACTGTCCGCTGCCACGCCGAGTGCTGACTCGCTCATTCATAAAACATCACATTGTTTTCCTTGAATATAATTTATATTTGCGTACCTACCGATAACGAGCTCATATTTGAAATAATGTGGGTAAGTGGTCGTTAGGTCGCGAGCCGCGGTACAGCGCGCGACCACGTGTCCGGAGCGCGGCGCGCGTGTGACGTCACCACGTGCGCGATGTGCGCCGCTGTTGGCTTGCTGCAGATACGTGCTAGACTGATGCACAATAGCGCTGGGCTACATGCACTCGCAGTCGGGCTGGGATAGCGCCGCTTGTACTTTCAAAATACTTCTTTTCGCCTTTGGATTTAAAAAAGGCTAGCCAAAGTCTAGTCTGGAAATCAGGTTACTACTGTAGAGCTAGAGCCGAGTATACCGTCCCATGCCAAGCGTCAAATCGATGTAAACATTCCAACTGATACAGTTTGGTAGCGCTAAAGTCCCCGAGTGATCGGCGGCGGCCTCGCGCGGGTTATCGCGCGACCTCTTATCACCCGCGCACACACGCTCGCACGCACACACGCGCACGACGCCCGCGCATGTGTGCGTATGAAATGGGTCGCGTATGTCGCCACATGTAATTAGAGCAAGAAACTGTTTATTGTTCCCGACCGATGGCCGATGTTCATTATTTTATATTATCTAGTTTCTTGAGTTATGAATAGCGATAGAACTGCACAATGCGCTGGAAAGCGATCATCAAAGTACTGGAGGTAACATTGTATTATGTGCCGGCTGGGTGGAGGCTCCGGCACCGGGCCGGCCGTCTGGCAGACGGCACGGGCCCGGTCCGCTGCGGAGAGGCAGCCAAACTACAGACCGTGTGCACGCACAGTGGGAACATCTTATGTGTTCGCATTTGTTGTCACAGTTCTAAACGAGAACGACATTATAGAAGCTGGTGCCCGCAACGGGCTACAGTTGACCTCAGACGTGCGCTGTTGACACACACTAGAAACTTCCTTATTACAGAAATAATTTTCAGCTGAAAACGTGGGCGGGGCAGCTTCGTGAATGATGAGCTAGAGGGTGCGGGAAGCGGGGCGCGGGGGCGGCTCAGGTGGAATAATTGTCACAATAAACAGTCGGTAATGGAGTGGCGGCGCGCCCAACGAGTTAATTAGTGAAATGACACCCCCCCGCGCCCGCGGCCGCGCACGCCACCCCCCACCCGGCCACTCCTCTGCGCGGCCCACTTGCCCATTAAATTATGCCCAAGTGCTCATGAATTTTTGGCAGTGAATTTACAATACTGCGCCTATTGCCCGTGCCCTGTGTCTCCAACACCGCCGCGTTACCTACACGTACAACACATTCATTTGACATGAAAGCTAACTCTTCGGGGAATCCACTATCGCAATATTGGTTTAGTTTTACATACTGAACATAACTCATAACATCTACTTTGTAATGTAAGTAATATAATAGCACAGCTCTAATAGCGACACGACAGTAACACAATAATCGTCTGTAACCTAAGGTTTAGCCGCGATAATTACAGTATTTATGATTGGTTTTCGGTTTGAAATCCTATCTACGATAAGTACTACTAAAAGAAGACAATAGATCTGTATCTAGTTATCATGAATGGGCTCTGCAGCGTTGTCACTGGTCACTCAAGTCAGTCGTCCGCCGACTGTCAGCACAACCCAGCCTCTTGAGCCTGACGTGTCTGCTGAAATTAACCGTGAACGTATTAAAATGATCGTCTCAACTCTCTTTGTACCTAAGTATATTTCAATCTTAAACAGAAAACTTGCAAGAGCACGCGTTGCACATACTTTAGCCTAGCGTTACATTCTATTCGTGCCTTTGTGAAGAATTTATTCAGACAAAAAAAGTAAGTTAAGGAAAACCAACTCCAATATTCTGTGTATCGAATATCAAAACAGAATGTTTGTGACTCATTAGTACGAAAAATATTTGTAAGCTATCTCATTACGTTATCAGTGTCGGACTGACGACAATATAGGTACACAATATTGTATCCCGACGCCGCTTCTCCGACCATGTAGAATACAGGAACGCACAAAAGCACAGATCACGTGCTCACAATGAAAACTAATAATTTTAGTCTTTCTAGCACTTTCCAGCACTAATTATATTTTGAATTCATTAAACAGTTACAAGCCAGATATGTTGGCCATATTTCCACAGAAAAAAAACAGCCGCTGTGGATACATTTTATGGAACTCATTTTGTAGCACGCTAGGTTATGCGTCTCATGGCATTCTACGTACTTCGTCTCGTAGCATGCTACGCAACTCTTCTCGTAGCAAGAAAAGACTACGTCTTGTAGCACGCTTGGAATTTTTTTTCGTAGCATACTACGCATTTTGTCTCGTAGCTTACTACGCACTGCGTCTCGTAAAACGTATTACTTCATATAGCACGCTATCAGTACGTACCTACTACGCATCTTCTCTGGTAGCATAATATGGAGCTTGTCTGGTAGCATACTGCGCTCCTCATCTCATAGTGTGCTACGAACTTCATGTCGTAGTATGCTACTTATCTCATCTCGTGGCAAGCTAACTACTACGTCGTATAGCGTGGAACACAATTCATCTTGTAGCATGCTACACATCTCACCTGCATATAATAAAACTATCTGCATATCTAAATTACTATTTGCAGCATGTAAGTAGTAATTTAGTTTCTGTATTTTTTTTATATGGAAAACTATAATGAAAAATCTTGCTGTGTCGGTACTTTGCACTTACTATACAGCTACGTCTCCTTACTAGGGTAGGTACTGATTTTATTCGTGACACAGTAAACGACAAAACAGTGGTCATTGTTAGCAGCGGAAGGGAATCGCAACGCCATGGTGGCGATAAGATAAGGTCCTCTGAGAGTCTGTGACCGTGTGCGTCACGCGACGCGCGCGGCCTTCAGCTGCAGCGAGCGAACGTAGCTGGGCGCTGCAGGCAGCGCGCGAGCGTGGCCGAACTTTAGCTGCAGAGAGCGAGCGTAGCTGGGCGCTGCAGGCAGCGCGCGAGCGTGGCCGAACTTCAGCTGCAGCGAGCGAGCGTAGCTGGGCGCTGCAGGCAGCGCGCGAGCGTGGCCGAACTTCAGCTGCAGAGAGCGAGCGCGGCATACTCCAACACTGATACACCTAAGTCGCCTCTTCGCTGCCACTCACAATGCTGAAGAAGTGCAGAGTTTTGAGCTTTTTGACAAAAGCGTTTCGAAATGCTATACTTTTATTAAAATATAAAATTTTGTTTTACTGGCTGTTAAGTACATAATTTACTGTAATATATTGGATACGATTGATGTGCTGTGAAAGTTCTGCTGAACCTTATATAGGATTTTTTTAATTCTGCCTACCTCAAACGCCATTGGAGACTTCAAAAAAGAGATTATATTATGTTTGGTTATATATATTTTTAGGGTGACCCAAACAGTAAAAACTGGCCAAGAGCGTGTCGGGTCACGCTTAGTGTAGGTTGCCGTAGTTTCCTGTGCGTCACAAAATTCTCACAATGTAACAGAACTCTTAAACTACGACTTCAGCGAGAAGTAGCCCATGTATAAATTAGTAACCTAATTTCCAGAGAGATGGTGTTGTTGTGTTAGAACCGTCTTAATCGTCGGCTAAATACAGGCTATATGACGTGTCACATAACTCGACGTAACGCCCTCTGGCGAAAAAAGTAATGTGTTAAAAAATAAAGATGAGATAAATACGCCGTGTTCGGTATCATTTCCAAGGGCTTCGCTTGTACATTCCCAAAATATTATTCAAATTTAATGTGAATCCCTCTAGAGGACAAAAAGTGATCTGTTAAAAAATAACACACTTTCTAAAATATAAGGCAGCGTCAGTATATCGATTTTTCTTAGGGACTCGCATGGACATATTTTACTAGCTTTTCCCGCGGCTTCGCCCGCGTGGTATTGGGGTTGGGTTTAGGGTTTCCGGGATAAAAAGTATGTCCTATTCCGGAGTGTATCCTATGCCTGTGCCAAATTTCATCCAGATCCGTCCAGTCGTTTTGGCGTGATTGAGTAACAAATATCCAAACATCGTAACTTTCGCATTTATAATATTAATAAGATTAGTAAGATGAATAGCCCGGATTGCTCTCTTTTGCAATATGAAAATTGAGTCTACATCAGCTGCACAATAAAATGCCATAAGACATAATACTGTGGAAATAAGCAAACTAACCTAGCTGAAGGGACTTTGTTTTATTGCCTATTTTTTCTTACTGCATAAGCAGCTGAGCTTAGTCTACCTGAGAAACTTCTAACATAGGCACCGCCCTGCAATTTCGAATCAATAGTAATATCTAAAAACACAGTATCCGTTATATAACGTCAAGTTTTTGCCGTCAATAATTAGATTGACATCAACTTGAGGAACGTTCGGTAGTAAAAACTTAATACATTTACAGTTAAGATTAATTAAGAACTTAATATCTTTTGAAACGGCTTCATTTGTGCTCATAAAATAATATGACCATCAAAATTCAATGTGGCGCCCACAAGTGACACCATCATCATCATCATTTCAGCCGAAAGACGTCCACTGCTGGACATAGGCCTCCCCCAAGCGCCGCCACAAAGACCGGTCCTGTGCGTCTCGCATCCATCGGCTTCCAGCAACCCTGACCAGGTCATCGGTCCACCTTATGGGAGGCCATCCAACGCTACGTCTTCCGGTACGCGGTCGCCATCCAGAACCTTTCGGCCCCAGCGGCCATCCGTTCTGCGTGCAATGTGCCCTGCCCATTGCCACTTAAGTTTGGCGATTCTTTTCGCTATGTCGGCAACCTTGGTTCCCTTGCGGATATCTTCATTTCTGATTCTATCACGCAAGGATACTCCGAGCATAGACCTTTCCATTGCCCTTTGAGTGACCTTGAGTCTTTTTATAAGGCCCATTGTAAGCGACTACGTTTCAGAGCCATACGTCATCACTGGCAACACGCACTGATTATAGACTTTCGTCTTGAGGCATTGTGGTATATTAGACGAGAAGACACCGCGTAGCTTCCCAAACGCTGCCCAGCCGAGTTGGATTCGACGATTGACCTCTTTCTCAAAGTTAGACCTACCCAACTGGATTGTCTGTCCAAGGTAAACGTAGTCGTCTACTACTTCGAGTGTAGAGCCTCCGATCTTGATAGGAGTGGGCGCTACATGGATGTTAACCATGACTTTGGTTTTGTCCATGTTCATTTTAAGACCCACTCTTTCGGAGGCTCTATGATGATGATGACCTCACATCGAGCATTGTACTGAGCTTCTCCGTAGTCTCAGCCATGACCACGATGTCGTCGGCAAACCGAAGGTGAGTGATGTACATTGACATTAATGCCTAGACCACTCCAATCCAGAACCTTGAAGATATCCTCCATTGCAGCCGTGAACAGTTTCGGAGAAATGACGTCTCCCTGCCTTACACCTCGCTGCAAGAGGATAGGTTTCGAGGTCTAGTCCTGAAGTCGGACTGACATGGTGGCGTTGCTGTACAAACACTTCAGCACCTCGATGTATCGATAATCGATCTGACACGGCTGGAGAGACTGCAGGCCAGGTCTCGATCGAATCGAAGGCTTTCTCGTAGTCCACAAACGCTAAGCAGAGAGGCTGATTATACTCCTCAGTCTTCTGTATAACCTGCCGCAGCGGATGTATGTGCTCCACGGTGCTAAAGCCTTTTCGGGTTCCAGCTTGTTCGGGAGGCTGGAAGTCGTCGAACCTGCGCGCGATGGGCGTGTAGTTCTTAAGCAGGGCATTGTCACCCTTCTTAAAGAAGAGTACCACCACACCTCTACTCCATGCCCGTGGCGTTTCTCCTTCAAGTATGACGGAATCGAATAACTTCTGAAGGGCCTTAAGGACCGGTTTTCCACCCGCCTTCAGAAGTTCAGCCGTAATTCCGTCCTCACCCGACGCCTTGTTGTTTTCGAGCTGCTTCAGAGCCATCCTAATCTCGTACAGGCTGACGTCCGGGATATCTTCGATATAGTGTCGAGTCAATCTAGCTCTTGGGTCATTTGCTAGATTTGTGGCGGGTTTAGTGATTGACGTGTATAACTGTCCATAAAAGGCCTCGATCTCTTTTAGAAGCTCCGATTTGGCGGATATGACTCTGCCATCTTCGGTTTTCAGTTTCGTGAGCTGGCTTTGCCCAATAGCAAGATCTCGTGCAAAAATTTTAGAGCCCTTATTCCGCTCAATCGCCTCTCTAATCCTTGCGGTATTAAAGCGGCGAAGGTCACGTTTCAGAGACTTCGAGATCCGCCTATTGAGCTGCCGGTATCTGCACGTAGCGTCTGAAGACTGCAGAACCATCTCACGCCTCTCCCTCATGAGCTCGAGGGTCGGATCAGAGAGCCTTTTGTTTTTATTTGTACGGTGGGTCTTGAAAAATTTAGACCCGACCGTATGGACAGTTTCCACGAACCCGTCGTTGTATTCGTCCACGGAGCTTCCTAGGCACTCGAAACGATTGTGAAGTTCGAGCTAAAAGCTCTCGGGGTTTTGTATCTGGATCTGTACTGGACGGAGCGTAGACTTCACCAGTCGAGACCTTTCAAGCTTGATATTGATATTCAATGTGCCTCGTACCATGCGGTGATCACTACCAGTTTTCACCGCATTAATCACCGAGACATCATTGAATACTTGCTTCTTGGTCGACACACAAGTGACATCAGACTAGTTTAAATTAAAAAACAAAACTATAACCTGGCTACGACAAAAAATACGACGCGACGCTAAAAAAGTATGAAACAAGATAAACCGTAAAAAAGAAAAACCGTAGTCTTATGCAGGGTTGTAACGTGTGACTACGGTTTTTCTTTTCTTACGGTTTTTCTTTTGAGTGAGATGACCCAATGACTTCCCTGCTCTAGTTCGAAGCGTGAGGGCGTGTTAAACTTTTACTGACTACACCTATGTTCCTTATTTGCAGGGTCCTGGAATGCAATTCCAGGTCCCGCTAGGCCCCTCAGATTTACTGACAACGTTTTGTGGTGCGAATGGAACACTACGCGCTGGCAACACTTCGATTCGGACGGTTACGGGACCCATTGCCAATAGCCAGCCCACCAGTAAATGCAACTATTGCAAAATACTCGAATCATCCGTTAGAATTTGAATAATATCTCATCATCATCATCAGCCTTTTTAATGTTCCCACTGCAGGGACACAGGCCTCCTCTCTCTACGAGAGGGAATGGGCCATGATCCACCACGCGGGCCCAGTGCGGATTGGTGGATGTCACATATCTTCGAATTTTTGGTTCTAGGATATGCCGGTTTCCTCACGATGTTTTCCTTCACCGTTTTGAGAGCAGTGGTGATGAAATAAATTACACAAAGTAATGTGCCTGGCTGGGTTTGAACCTGTGACCTACAGCTTGTAAGTCGGGGTCTTTACCACTCGGCCACCACTGCTCTCAAATGGAATAATATCTATTGGGTACAAATTCTTTTTACCCGACTGCCAAAGAAGGAGGGTAATGTTTTTCGAGTGTATGTAAGTATGTATGTATGTCTGTTCCTTTGTGACCTCCTGTAGCCTAAACGGCTTGATGGATTTTGATGTATGAGGTATCGTTAGATTTGTCTTGATTACGGGAGTGTCATAGGATACATTTTATCCTAAAAGTCCCACGGGATAAAGACATAATAATATTTTTTCTAAATTTCCCTTTAAAAAAATATGTACTCGTAATCTAAAGCCAAATGTCGTCGAAATAATTTAAAATGGTACTTACATATACATAGTCTTCTACATCTACAACATTTTCGTTAAATAAAAACAGCTAAAAAGTTATAAATAAAAAAATTATTATTAAAAAAACAAAATACCCGACTGCACACTAAAAAAAGAGTAAAACAAGCCCCACAATACAAATTTACTGAATATAATTTATAAATGTTGATGGAAAGCATCGCAGGCGGGGACCACCTTGACCGCCACCAACGAAAATTCTGCTAAATGGTGCACAACAGAAATGACTATAAATAAGCCTCTGTTGGTCCCCGCCTGCGATGCTTTCCATCAACATTTATAAATTATATTCAGTAAATTTGTATTGTGGGGCTTGTTTTACTCTTTTTTTAGTGTGCAGTCGGGTATTTTGTTTTTTTAATAATAATTTTTTTTTTGTTGTATTCTACAAAATGTAATGTGTCATTGTTTGATAATGTGTCATTATTTAAATAAACTATGTAAGTATACACCGTAATCGATATATGGATCGCTTTAGTAGACCCTCGCTAATGATTCTTAGAATAAACAACATTTCCCACTCCGATAACTTGCATACACTACTTGTATGAGCCAACTTACGAGTATGAGCATTATCTACTTAGGTACTATTAGAGAAATTATATTACCTACTGTTTTACTTTCAAATAATCTCCATACCTACTCAGCTATATTGTCTGCAGGTATTCAGTTAAGTGTGTCGAGGTGTGAGCGCTGCGCGGGAGTCGAACCGGTCGCGGTAGTGTGCGGTGCCCGCCGCATACCGCCGCCGTGTGAACTGGCGGCAGGCTGCAGGTGATTCGGAGAGCTTTCTTTTTGTACACGCTTAACTGTACAAATAAAATACTAGATCTGTCCCGAGCAGGTTTTATAAGCTTCACGAAAAGATTCCCCTAAAGGGTACGTGCTGAAAATAGATTATCACAGGCTTTTATATATGCATTTGATGCTAAACGTTCCTTACAGAGATGAAATTATCTTCTCAGCTACTTAGCATATTTAGATGTGAGAGATTCTTTCATCGGGAGTTCTTACTAAAAGAACACATTACGTTATAAGCAGTAAAAGACGGGGTGTCTCTCGCTTCACGCAAAGTGGGAAAGAAATTCTTTGATAATATTTCTCACTTAAAAAATGTACATCATTACATCGTATAACACAAAGTCGCTTCCCTCTGTCCCTATGTATGCTTAGATCTTTAAAAACACGCAACTTTTTGATTTTGATGCAGTTTTTATTAATAGTTTTTTTTTTTTTTACATGCTATAAACTAGTGCTTGACTGCGATCCCACCTGATGGTAAGCAGTGATGCAATCGGTGATGGTAAGGCGCACTAGTTTATTAATAGAGCAATTGAACAGGAAGGTTTATATGTATAATACACATATTTAACACCATATTGTACCCGTGCGATGCTGGGGCGGGTCACTAGTTATATATAAAATAAGTAAACTCTCATTTGAGTTTTAAATGAACTAATATTATCAAAGAGACCTAGGACGGATATCAGGCCGTAAGGCGAGTGATCTTTACAATTATTGTAAAAGTGTTGGCATCAAAAACTACGTACTTTATAACTTAACTTAACTGTTTTTATTATCGACACCAACTAATACAGATCTGATAGATGAGTTTATCAGCTGTGTAATCTAAGCTCTCCTCATTATAAATATTTAACATTATGTTGTTCGACCGATATATTTAAATGAAACATTAGCATAATGTTGAAGATAAAGTGGTGAGCAGTGTGGAAAGGGTGTGGTGCGAGTGTAGGCGGTGTGCGTGGCGTGACTGCAGGCGGTGTGCGTGGCGTGACTGCAGGCGGTGTGCGTGGCGTGACTGCAGGCGATGTGCGTGGCGTGACTGCAGGCAGTGTGCGTGGCGTGCGCGGACCGAGAGCACTAGGCCGTGGACTGTCACTGGCCACCATGCACTTGGTACGGGACTCCAAGCAATGGGCTTTTGCCACTATAAATTAATACTAGTCGTATAATTAAGATCTTCTGAAACACATGAAATTACAATAAAGATGTATATTATTGAATTAACTTTAGTCACTAGCAGTCACAGTTTTTGGTTACTGCTTCATTCCTGTAGGTCGTAGCATGATATTATATAAACAATCTATTCAACTTTATTATCTACACTAATATAATAAAGAGGTAAAGGTTGTTTTTTTGTTTTTAGGAGGTAATCTCTGGACTTACTGGTCCGATTGGAAAAAATTAGCAACAATAGAAAGCTGCTTTACTCCTGAGTGACATAGGCTATATTTTATGTACGCGGGCAAAACCGTTGACAAAAGCTAGTTTTAGTATAAGTTGATTACAAGCAGTGCAAGTTTTGAAGGTTAGACCTTCAAGATGTGCTTGTAGGTATCTGTGGCCTCTAATATTTAACTTTACTGACTCTTGACTTATACCACATATACAGTGCAAAGTTTACCTATAAAAAAGATATCAGTTTGGGAAGAATCCTGGAATTCCAGTCATGCGAGCATTCACTTAAACTTCTGAACTGATATTTAGAAATTGTGTGATTATATGTCGTCACAATTGATTCCTCGGTAATAGCTATTAAAATCTTGAGCCCCAACACCTATTGTCTTTCTGTTATTAACATCGCAAGGAGTGAACCTTCTGTGCAGCTCAGTGACACCCGCGCGGTACAGTTAGCTCACTCCAGTTCAATAGTCGCCGATCAGCGGCGGCTCCTGATTGCGATCTCGCGTCGATGCGCCGGCGCGCCCGCCACCCCGCCGCCCGGCACCGCGGGTGGTGCTGCTCCAACATAGCACAGAGACAGAACAGCTAAGTGACCGGTGTTTGTGGCTGGACTCAGTTACAGTTTGCAGCATAAGCCCGCAATGCCGGCCAACTTGAGTGAACTTTTTTATTTCTAATTACTAAACCATATTGACTGGCCTGTTGATCTAGTAATTAATGGCCTTGGGTCCTATGCCGAAAGTCGTGAGTCAGATTCCTACTCAGGATAAATGTTTGTGTGATGAGCATGATTTTTTTTTTTTTTTTTTTTTTTTATGGTAGGTGAAAATCATCCAATGACGAAACCCGCTCTTGGGTGGAGCGGGAGACTAGTGTCAGACTCTTACTGACTAAAAAACCTACCCCGTACCTTCCTTGCCCTATTCCTGGAGTCGAGGTAACAGTTTCCCACTTCCCTCTAGACTCCGGGAGGCTTCGACCCTGAAGGGCCCCTGCAGTTTGCTGACAACTCCTTGAGGCGCGCGGGAACGGTGCGCGCCGTTGACGACTAGGACTCGGTCTTACAGACGACCGGACGGCGAGCTACCCATTGCTCACCGTCCGCGAGCCAGTGTCTACGGTGGCCGGATATCGGCAGGATCGCGGCGGCGACGGCTACGGCGAGTACGCCGTTGCCTTTGCCTTATGCGGTCGGCCTCCTCCTTTACGAGCATTACTGCTTCGCAGAAGGAGGCGACCGCCCGCCATTCCTCTTCGCTGTGGACCATGGCCTGAACCAGGGCCCGGCGCGAGAGGTCGCCGGTGATGAGCATGATCATTTATTCTTTGTGTTTATCAATTGTCTAGTACACATAACACAGCTTGGGTCTAGATGGCATTATGAGAATATTTTGAAATAATATATACTTTTTTTTTAAATTTATTTAAACTAGTGTTTGACTCCGATCCAACCTGATGGTAAGTAGTAACGCAGTCTTTGATGGTGAGGCGCACTAGCTTATTCACTTTAGTCTTTAAGACACTTAAAATAATCGGACGGGAGGATCGCAGCAGGTAAATTGTTCCAGTCCCTCGAAGTACGCGGTATAAACGACGCGACGAGGTGAAACATTTGTTCCGGACCCTACAAGTTTCACTAACATTAGGGTTGACAGATACTCGCCGTTAGTTGGGATGACCGATGGTAGAAGTGAGATGGTGGAATGAAGTCATTGTTTTATCTCGATCTTATTGTTACGCAGATACTCAGCGACTGCTGGCGCACACATCACGCACACGCACACACACGCAGACCCCGGCGCCGCGCTATCAGCGCAGACGTGTCGTTACCATCGGCTCCTAATGATTAGCAAACGTACTTATCGATATTAGTTCAGTCGCGTGCTCCGGATGGAACTCTTAACGACTGATCACATGAGCATGGAGCTGATCACGTTCCACGCGAGGAAATGGGCTTTACCCTAGTGGGAACAATATAATGTTCAACTTTTCTTTATTTATTTTTTTATTTTTTTGGAGCTCGTCTCGTTTGTATGTACGAGTAAGTTGTAAAAATAAATTCTATTTAAGAAAAAATTTAACATGTCCAAGAGTGTACAAACATTATTGCATACTTATCATTATTGAGCTGTTCTGCATTTGCTGACCAAGTCATTTATACATATTTTTTGAAATGTAAAAAATACTCCTCTATAACTTGACTCCACATGGAGTATTTTGTTTGACAGAGGTAACAGTGAACTATGATTACACCTCATGTGGATCGGTAGCTCAAGCTGTGCTATAAGCTTCCAGGGACAGCTGACAACAGAACAGGTGGCCAGAAGGTAGGCAGGCGGCGCGCCGTGTGCGTTGATGTCTAATGTTGGCGCGACGCGATGCTTTGTTCTAACATTTTTGGACACTCGCCTGCCTGAGCCAGGTATTGAATAAACTCAAGCACCTAAGAAACCTTTCTTGGCAGCCGGTTAAAATGAACATTCTGTATTTTAATGACAATATTTCAAAGAATAAAATGTCTAAAATTTCAAACAGATCAAGAAATTAAAAAAAAATTGCTATAAATTAACAAAAAAATTGCTATAAATTAACAAAAAAATTTGGGTAAAATAATATGCTGCTCTTTTTACTTAGTGAAAAAACAGTAAGCAGAGTACCTATTAGTACAAAATGGTGGAGCTCGTTCGGGGCGCAAATCTTGATTCTGTTGCGTAAAATCAAGGGGCGTAACGTAACGTGCCAAGTTGGTAACCAGTCAGTATTTAGATGTCTTCCAGAATCAAGAAATACGTTAAGCGATACAATAGTTGGTTGGAGCGGATCTTCTGCTTGCGCACGCGCGTCGTCAGCCAGCGGCGCGGCGCCGGCGCACGCTGTGACGCAACCCGTCTTATAGCGATTGTTCTGTGCACAAACACAGCTTCCATATTTACGATGATCCACATAACATTATCATAAATTACATTTGCTCATTCATAATTTGGTTTCTTTAGTGCAAATCCGCAATATCATCTTTTAATCAAGAAAGACAGAATTACTGACCAGTTTGTGGATGAGATATCCAGTCAGAATGTTGATTGAGAAAAATAACATGGACAGTAAATTAATGAATAATAATCGTATATTTGCGTGAAACATAGAGAAGTGGCTAAGTAAGTTGGTTCAATTCCGGTGAGAAGTTTCATTATCGAGCGAGTTGTGTCGCGCAATCGAGACGATGATTGAAAGTATAAAACTAACTCCAACGACCGTTTGATTTTATTTAAAAAATTCAAATGAGACAGTGATTCGACTAAAGCAGTGTTTACGGAGCGTTAATGGTGACATAAATTTGAATGTTAATGCGTGGCTCGGGGTCGCGACCGGCGCGTCGCCGCGTGTTCCAGCTGGCGACACTGTGTCGCTCCGTGTCGCGGCTCACTCGGAGCCTCGTACATGTAGAGCAGCGATGGCCAATATCTAACACTAACCCATTAATTTCACAACTCATCGTGGGGTCTAGATGGCGCTACCTCTTACATCTATACCTACGTAGTTAATAATATTATTTCTAGAGTTTACGAACGTATGTTAGTGTACGTAGCGTGACGGATAGCCTCTTCGGCTGCGGGAACGTTCGAAACAATAACCATAGCTGCGCAAAAAACAATTATAAGAACACATTCAGGTTTCTAAAAGTCTAACACATCATCTTATACATACTGTACCTAGAGCAGGGAAAGATAGTTGACGGTTCCCGCTTGTAGGCCTCCTAGTTTACTCGAGTCATCTATGAGGGAATTTAGTGTTCTTCTTCTTCTGGTCCTAGAGTTCGTAAGAATATATTCACCGATATAATCAAGGATCACGCATACTCTGGTCTTCCTATGACATCTATTGAATAGAAGTATTATTTTAGTGAACAGTGTCCGATGACAGTCTACCAAGTGCAGGTTTCCACTGTCCCGGCCCCAGTCGCAGGAAGCTTCGGGTTAACTTAGAGTTTTGTTCAGGGAAGTCTTGGCCTCATTAGCCTTCCAGCAACTGGTGTGTGCGTGTGTTCATATAGGTTTGGGTCTAAAGAGAGAAGAACTGTGCCAGGTACTCATCTAATCAATTCGTCAGCTATATCATTGCCACTAACTGCATATTAGGCCATTTAAACCACTGCAACGTCACAGTGTTGCGGCTGAGCACTAAAGCACTGTCCAGGGCAAACTTACATTTTTGTATGAGTCTCGAAGTAACACACATTACAGCTTTAGTTACAGCTACTTAGTACTTACACGTACAGTTTTACCTTAGGAATAGGATCTGTGTGTGTCCTTTTATGCCATGGGTTAACACTCCACCGGACGGTGTAGGGTTCTGGGTCTGGACAGTTTGATCTTGAGGTCATTGCACACGGCTGTGGATCCGTATAAATATTGAGTATACACTAATTCATGCCACTAATTAAAATTACCATTTATTGTATGAAAGCATCACATTCACAATACTATATAGTATTCAAAAACTAAAATTACATCTCCTGAAAAATTGATGTTTATGGGTATTACAATATTCTTGTGGGCAAACGAACACAATAAACATTGCATTAACTTAAAAATGTGCTGCTGAAACAAAAATTCTAAATTCTTTATCATGTTTTGCACATATGATTACAAATTTCAAAGAATGACTGAATACATATCACGGCTCTATTGGGTTAGGTGAGCTTCCTCTATTGGTTGGTCTATTGCCCAAGTGAGACCATTCTCATCCATTTCATTCTCATTAATTCCTCGCTGAAATTCAGCCGGGTTGTTCGGGAAACTGTCCAATAATAGATTAGACATTTATTTTAGCTTCTATGATGTTAAAATTCAAGCAGATAGTTCAATATTCTGGTGTAAATTGCAAATTCACTTCAGACATGCTGTCTGCCGGTATGATCAGTGGCGTAAATTCGTTTTTAGGCTAGATACCTAGAGTTCGTCACAGAAGCCTGTTTTTAATTTCTCCATACTCAGGACTGTAATGTGTAACACTCTAACTCGGTTCATATTATTGATAACGACTTCCTTGAAGAAAGTAGTTTGTTCTGATGAACAGAAGCAGTTTTATCAACGACAACAATTTTTCGTTACACCCTGTGGATATTACTAAGATATTGTTAAATTACTGTTGTCGTACTCGTATTGTGAAGTAAATCACAAACGAAAATCATTGAACAGCCTGCGGAGTCCCAGTGTTATCACATTCAATTCGAATTGTAAATAAAAAGCTACTTCATACAAAAATAAACCTAGATAATAACACAAATGATAATTATTATACATAATTATTAAAATTAAATCGAACCAACTCATTCATTAATTTAATCAGTGGTCTAAATATAATGTAAGCTAGTGGCAATTAGGAAAACGTTGTCTTGAAGAAACGCCGTATATCCGATAGGATTCGGATTGTATACAGGGTTGCCAGCGAGGACTCCACGAGACCACGACGCCCCAGCTCTGCGAAGTAGTGCTTCTGTGTGTATCGCGCAGTGTGCTATGGTAATGTAGTGGGCGCGCCGCGAGCTTGGCAGCCATCAAATAATTTCTCGTCGCGACACTTGCTCGCTCAAGGCTGGCTCAGCGCTGCCTGCACCTGCGGCCGCGCTCGCACGCACACACGCTCGCGAGTCTATTAATAGTAGTCGCTGTACGACACTTGCTAACCGACTGGTTGTGCTTAGTCAGTGGCGCTTCTATTCGCAAGGAATTTGATTCCCGCTCCCTGTCGCTACTCCTCGGTGCGCTCCGCTCCGAGGACGAGTGACGTGTTCTTATACATTACACATATACTAACTGTACTTTTGTATAACTAACTTGACGAATTACGTATTAAAAGTACAATCAAGGACTTTAAAGTAAACTTACAATACTATCGGTAAATAGATAGTAACTTAGGCACCACAGACCTCTATTTCTCAGAAGGCGCGATGGCTTTTCATATTTTAGTATAAAAAACCACATTTTCTAACCTACCCCAAGGAAACCATGACAGCCGTGTCAGGTTCAACAGCCCACTTGATCACTTGATGCTCGAACGTCACTGGTCAGCACATGAAGACTACAGTGGCGAGTGACGACCACTGGCGAGGACGGAAGCCGGTGGCGCAGCGCCTTCGGTCACAAGGGACTACTAATAAAACAAACTCAATTTGTAACTTTACCATTTATTTTAAATTAACATTTTGCATATTTATGAGATTCTTGAGTTACTATAATCATTTTTCGGCCGTATTCTCATTCAAAGACATTTCGATAACTTGTTTTATAATTACACAAAAAATCAACAAGACGTCATCAATTACTTATTAACGAGTCTAAAATTCAAATGGTTCATTATGTTTAGGTACTTTCAGAAAAATGTTAATAATAGGTAAATTTATCAAACAGGTTCGTAATGGTGCCTTATATTTGGTTCATTTTAGGCAGTTATCTGGTTTAGTATTTAATTATTTTGTTATGACTCAAAAAGTTCTGCATGTCGGGAGTTAATTGCTGAGTAGCTAGAACAATACAGTCCCCAATGTATTATTTTGAATTCATCTCTGTTGGCTTTAACGTGGTCTCATTTAATGTTTAATGGTAAATACACGTTACTTGGACAGACTTGGTACACTCACTTTAATCATGCTTTTATACAGTCTTGAATTTTTGTGGCACCTTTTTGCAGTTATCTGGAGGCGGGCGGATTCTCACTAGAGCTGAATATTGCAGTGTATCTGCAAAGATGTCAGAACCCTGTAACAAATCTGCTTTTAATATGGTAAACAGTAACGGGCCCAAAACAGTACCCTAAAGTACACTACGGCCACTATACGTAGAAGTATGATAAAGTACAAAAAAAAAAACAAAGCACCCTAACATCGAACACGCCGCCGGGATTCCGATCCTGACTTCCGGCCACCGTAGGCGCGGGCTTGCGGACGGTGAGCATTGGGTAGCTCGCCGTCCGGTCGTCTGGTAATCGTCCGGACCAAGCCCAGTCGTCGACGGCGCGCACTGTTCCCGCGCGCCTCAAGGAGCTGTCAGCAACCGTAGGGACCCTGCAGAAGGGTCGAAGCCAATCAGGGCCACGGGTTTGTGTCTGAAAAGGAAGGCTCTGGCCCTGGTATGTATGGCAATGTAGGAACGGGGTAGGTTGTTTAGTCAGTAAGAGTCTGACACTTGTTTTCCGCTTCACCCAAGAGCGGAACTCGTCATTGGATGATTTTTACCTACCATAAAAAAAGCACCCTATCATTTATGGAAAAGTGTTCTCTTCAAGAATTTTTCCTCATCACACCATTCAGTCACATCATCATTCGTCATTGAGTCATTCGAATTTATGAGGTCCAAATGCTTTAATTTCTTACAGCAAACATTTCGTTCCACACTCAATCAACGGCCTGCTAGTAGTTGAAAAAGTAGCTCAGCAGTACCGTTTCTCCAAAGATATCTTAATAACTTGCTACTCTTGTTACTTTCGTTGAAAAGATGATGAGATGGTACCCGACCACTGCTCAATATTCGATTGTAAACTATTGTATAATTATGTTCTAATCGCGCGAGAAACACTAATATTGCAGTATAGTTCCTATGTGGCGACATAGATGTCGCTACCATACTTAATATAAATTAATAGGATATTATGTTGTATTTCTAGTCTTTACTTTTTGTATATAAATGCTTACAATACCGAAAAGTAATTAGCTAAATGTTATTTTTGTAATTATTTTTCAACAGGTTTATAGTCCAGGAACTAAGAACACCTTAATACTTAGCTTAAGTTCGAAGAGTGTTTGTTAGCCTTGCTCGCTTACTATAGCCCTCTTCACGTGCTGGAGACCTCACGGTGTTCTCACCTTCCGCATGATGCAGGGCCTCACCGGACATGGTAAGTTCGGGAAGTTCTTGCACCAGATTCGTGCGGAAGAGACGCTCGGGGGTCACCACTGTGTGGACCACCTGGGGGACACGGCGTAATTGACGATCGAGGAGTGCCGCGCTTGGGGAGAGCACCGCCGTATCCTCGTGGGGGCGATCGCACAACAAGGCTTAGCACAAGCCATGGTCCGGAGCGAGGAGGAGTGGCAGGCACTCACCTCCTTCTGCGAAGCCGTATTGCTAGCAAAGGAGGAGGCCGCACGTGAGAGGTATCGGCCCTCACGTGCCAGCCCCCGTCGAGATTCCAATCCCGTTTTCCAGCCACCGAAGGAGAGGACTTGCGGACAGCGAACATGGGTCCCCATCTGGTTGTCTAGTAACAATCTGGACCAAGACCAAGTCGCCGCCGTGGCGTTCTGTACCCGCGCGCCGCAAGGAGTTGTTAGCATGCGTTGAGGCCTAACTACAGGGCCAAAGCCTACTGGGGCCTTGGACAATTTTTTTAGGTCCGTCCCCTGTAGAAGGCTATGAAGGAACGAGGTGGGTTGTTCAGTAAGAGTCTGTCACTATCTCCAACTTTGCCCAACCAAGGGCGGGATTTTTTATAAGTCAATTATTTTCCCACCATAAAAAAAACCCTAGTGAATAGGGTTTTCACTCTTTGAGAAAGAAATCAAAATTAAATAAAACATCAAATTCAAATCAACATTTGATAAACTTGAATACCGTTTTGCAGCTATGGCACTACTATTGCTGCATACATATTTAACTTCCTGAGTCTTCTTTGAGCAGTAGTAGCCCAGTGGTAAAGGGCTCAACTAACCGGGCGCATTATTTAGTATAGTCTATTTCATCACCACTGCTCTCAAAACGGTGAAGGAAAACATCGTGACGAAAACTGACATGTCCTAGAACCAAACATTCGAAGACATGTGACCTTCACCAATCTGCATTAAGCCCTTGTGGTGGATTATGGATTACATTCCCTCTTTTAAAGAGGAGGCCTGAATACCTGCAGTGGGAACTCAGCAGCTTTTTTGCAGCTCTATCACTTTTATTGCTGCAGATATTAAAATACCTATAACATTAAATTTACAGCTGCCCTATAACATAGGTACACAGTAGACTGCAGCTGTGGGTACATTTAATCATGTTTTGCTGATCACTACAAGCAGCTCAATTCTCCTTATTTGTTGACAAAATTAATTTTGAAGTTTACCAAAACTTCTTTTTAACTTGATCACCTTGCGTGTAATTTATTTAAATTACCTACATGTTATATAAATGACAAACATTACAGACTAAGTACTCGATCTTTGTACACATTTGGACCTATATAACCTCCTCCCTCCATATGAAACCTAGTGCTATTACCGTAATAACATATTCGACTAACTGCCGACGGGTACCTAAGGTATCAAATAAATACAAACAGTGACGCTGCGAAGTGTTCGCAGCGTCACTGTTTGCAATCAGCATAATTAAATAAAAGACCTTTGATCCATTAGTAAAGCGCTCCAACTATCCAAGCTACAAACAGTGTACAATATTTAACACACAAAACATCGCCACGTTTCCTTGATTTACCATTCTTACAGAAGAATAATAAATTTGTCCATTACATGTTGTTCACAACCACCCACAATCTAATAATGAGCAGTATCACGGAGCCGTAGAGCTGAGATCGCCGTGCTCGGCGCGGCTGCTCGGCTAGCAGCTCTAGCGTACGCAGTCTCGTCAACTCGTCACACGCTCGATACCTATTACTAATATTATTAAATAGCTCACGTCTAACATAAGTTATCAATGAATGTGCTTACTTTAGTAAAGTCAATATGTCTAACAATACAGTATAAGTAGGTATACGTATGTGAGTAACATCAGCAGTAGATATGGAGGATGCGCCCGCGTAGACCACTATAGTAAATTTTATGTCTACGGATTTTTGAACGCTGTAATAAGAATATTTTTATCCGCATATAAACGTGTAATATATATTTATATACATAACGATAAAAACAATACGATAGCGGATTATTATATTATTTACAATATGCATTTTATGTATTATGAAATACTATTAAGAGGCAAAAATGTACACGTCGTGGCCAGATCTCAGAATTGAACAGATCATGATCTGATCAACCATTTATGATGCTGTGCCCACTGGATATATTACGATAATTATGGGCTGATTAAATTAATTAATACTCTGGGTTTAAGATTAGGTACTTATGTCCAAACAGCGTTAACTGGTTAATCTTTTTGTCAGGGTACTTGAATGTGAGAGGGGTACCCACCCAGTTGATGCAGTTGTCTGTACCTAAACAGACGATTACTTCGTGATATGTTCAAACATGAGTGATCAAGTCGTGAAGTAATAGTCGACCGGTAACGGTACGGCAAACACACTAATAAAAATATTTATTAGATATAATGCTAATGTAAATCTTTACACTTTTACGGTTAAACTATTAAAACTATTTTATGTCATTTTTTTACGAAAAGCTTGAAACCTAAGAAAGAATATAGGCTACGTTTTATTGGACTTCGACTTCCATTTCGTGTTTGCAATAACCAACATAGACGATGAAGTGGCCGGTAGACGCAGTTCTAAAATAAAAGAACAGTGAAATATCGTTTGGACGCAATGCTGCGTTAATTGATATAATGAATACGGGCCTGAAGTCAATCAACGGCTCGAATGCACCTCCACGGTGCACTTGTGCCAACGGCATACAGACGATTTTAATTGCTAATCAATTTTATTCGAATATAGACCGTTCGTATATTATTATACGTCATTAACAATTTTTTTATTGATTATAGGTTCGCGCTTGACCGCTATCTCACCTGACGGAAAGCGACGATGCGATGTTACATTTTAATTTTTAAGGTCAAGTTTATTCTTTCAGACCTTTAATTACTTACCTACGTTGATCACATGGACAAAAGTGAATTGACATATCATAAAACAATAACATTTAACCGATTTGACCAGTTTTAGCCAGCTATATGATCAAATGGTTGATCACATCATGAAGTGATCAATTTATTCTAGGATTTGGCTTCGCATTTCATAAAAACAGGTTTTCGGCTGGTGTGACCTGGGCGATATCTTAGTGATTTTATCAAATATCTGGTTCATCTAAGGAACTGTTGCTCATCAGGCCGAGCCTGAGATAAGACTCAGTTCCAACTGCGCTACAATCATGCGGAAGTTTCAGTAGCAATGGCGGTGCTCCGTCACCACCCCGAGCGATACATGACAAATGTTCTCAACGTTCAGAATAGCACTTGCCTATGTTCTTAGACGTCTGAGCGTACGCGATAAATTTCTTTCATGCAAACCTTCAACCCCCCCTTGCCTTAAGTAAAAAGGTATAAAAAAGGTATAAAGGGATAATCAAATCATAGTTTTGAAAAAGTAAATTAATAGGTTTGCCAGTTTTATTATTAACTTTGTTGAATGATTGTTCGTACAAAACTAATAAGGAATAATATTCTTCATAATCTGTAGTAACAAAATATCGCCTGTTATTCGCTATTACATTCTAGGCTTTAGTTGATGAACCAGTTATGAATAAACCTCGGTGACTAGAGCGAGCGAGCTCTGTAGCCGCGGCTACCGCGCTACCCGCGAACTGCGGTGCCCCGCCGCGCCCCCGCGCCGCCACGCCACTAGCCCGATAAAGGACATGCACAAAAACACCCGTTATCACAAAACAGCGCAAAAATACTCGACCAGTATGCTATAACAATTTGTTTAGTCAATGAGCTGTTACCTAATTCAAGGTAAATAATAATAATAATAAGCTTTAGGCATTAACGTTACTGACATGAAGCAATCGTTGAGGGAGCGCTTCTTTGGCCGCCTGAAGAAGGTATTAAACAGCCTTCTGTCAGGTGGAAATAAGGTGCGCGCCTTCAACGGCCCAACCGTTGAAGGCGCGCATGCCGGTTTTAATGTACTCTTTCGGCATACTCAAATGGACTCAGACCGAGTTAGACGCTCTGGATAGGCGGGTCCGTACACTGCTGACCGCAAACCGAATGCATCACCCACGGTTGTCGGTGATGAGACTGTACATCCCGCGGAAGTGTGGAGGTCGGGGCTTTCTGAACGCAAAGACCCTACACAACCGCGAGGTGTGCAGCCTCAGAGAATACTTTCTCAAAGCCGAAGTGGGTATGCACCGCGATGTGGTCGCAGTGGACAAGGGACTCACCCCGTTATCCATGGCTAAAGAGAACTGGCGCAAACCTGTGGTACTGACTACTGATGACCGCAAGGAAGTATGGAAAAGCAAGGAGCTCCACGGGCGCTTTTATCGGGCTCTTCACGAGCCTGATGTAGATTTCCCAGCGTCTGTGGCCTGGCTACGTTTCAGCGACCTCTTCGGAGAAACTGAGGGTTTTATCTGTGCAATTACGGACGAAGTTATCCTAACGAATAACTATCTATATATAATATTTTAAAATTATTTTTATATTTTTTATATTTTTTCTATATATATATAATATTTTAGTAAAGCTGCAGGATATAGATATGCGTGATAAGATCTGGAGTGCTAAGACCAAATTAAAGGGTTCAGGCATAACTCTGTCGGAATTCTTGACTAGGTCGCGGCATCAGATCTTCATGGCAGCACGCGAAAAGTTTGGCGTCACGAACTGCTGGACCACGCAGGGTCAGGTATATGTTCTGGGTCCTGATGGAACTAAGCACCGTGTCGTCAGCCGCAGTGAAGTCAACTCTATCGGCGAGCCGAAGTTGGGATTGCAGACGGCAGTCAACAAACCACCAGCGGTTGCGTTGAAGAAGAGGCGTGCTGCGGCTGTTGTCACTAAGAAGTGATTTCTCTTCAAGGCCAGCACTGCTCGGGTATTTGTTCCGTTATGTTGTTTTTGTATTTTATTTCACTCTTTTTATTTATTTTTCTTCTACCCTTTAACTTCTAACTTCTTTCTAGACGTTAACTTTTTCTGGTATTTTTATGTTTATGACTTCAACTCATAATGAATGATTTAATGTTTACAAAGATTATAAGTAGCTGTTTCGGATTTCTGACACTTGACAATAATTGTCAATGTCATGTCAAATTGTTAAGTCAAAATCGCGTTCCACTACCTATAAAAAGTCGATATTTTGAACATGATTTTGTTTGCGGGAACGTGGACAATGCCTGCAGTGTTTTTTATGTTTTGTTAAAATTGTTTCATTTTTGTTTTTGTTTGTTTTTATGTACTTGTTTGTAATTTTCTTTTTTCTGTGAACACACAACTGGCGGGTGGATTATAGATAATCTAAACCATCATAGTTAGTCATCAATTATTTTTTTATTTTTATTTTATTTTATATAATATTATTGTTATTTATTTATATTAGTGTTACATAATGGTGGATAGTGATAGTGATAGTTTTTTATCAGCATGCGGAGACAGTGACAGTAGTAGTAGCAGTAGTTTTAGTAGTATTCCGTCTCTTGCTGACACGCTTAAGTCTCAATTTTCCGATGTTCCAAAGAATCTTAATGTAGTCCATATTAATGCTCAAAGTATTCCGGCCCATCACCAAGACATGCTGGCTAATCTGGACTGTAAGAACATTCATGCGATCCTTGTCTCCGAATCATGGCTAAAGCCGTGCCTTCCATCTACTTCTTACTCTTTACCTGGATACCAACTGATAAGAAATGATCGCACTGGCTGCGGTGGTGGCGGTGTTGCCATATATCTTCGTGCTAACATTCCTTACAAAGTTGTTAATATGTCATCACAGCCACCGCCGCCGAATGCTGGTGAGCATCTTTTTTTAGAAGTTGACCTTCACCATTCGAAGATTCTGCTTGGTGTCTATTACTGTCCCTCTTTGCGTGTTAACTATTTTTCATCTTTTGAAAGTCTTCTGGTTAACCTTATCCCTTCTTACAGACACACCATTATAATGGGAGACTTCAACACTTGTCTTCTCAAACGTGATTCACGTTCTTCTTCACTCCAATCCATCTCACACTCCTGTAATTTGTCTCTTCTTCCTCTGACTGCCACTCACCATTTTCCTAACTGTACTCCTTCGTTACTTGACATCATACTTGTTTCTTCTACTCAACATGTCGCTAAGCATGGACAATGTACAGCTGACGAATTCTCTTATCATGACCTTGTCTTCCTTTCCTACAAAATTCGCCCTCCTAAGGCGAAACCTAAAGTCCTCTTCCAGCGAAGTTTTGGTGGTATGAACCTTGAGCGTCTCCGTGAGGACGCCGGCAACATTGACTGGTCTGATCTTTTTGCCGCTGAGTCGATTGATGTAAAAGTCAATTTACTTGGCGACAAACTCATACAACTATATGATGTCCATGCACCTGTTCGGCCAGTAAAAATTAAGCATCTGCCGGCCCCGTGGCTAACGGATGATTTGAGGGATGTACTGAGGAAGAAAGCTGCGGCCAAGTCGAGATTTAAAAACAATCCAAATAGCTTAAATCGCGAAAAATATGTTGCTATTCGCAATCGCAGTAACTTGATGTGTAGAGATGCCCAACGCCGCCATATTCATAAGTCCGTTGAAAACGGTGACCCAGCTAAAGTCTGGAAATTTCTTAGATCAATGGGAGTTGGTAAGTCGCGCCAAGATTCTATTCCTAAGGATGTAGATCTTGAATTACTAAATCAACATTTTTCTGCGTCTTCTAACTTCAGTGGTACTGTTAAGGCAAAAACTTTAAATAATCTTTCATCACTTCCTACTCCCGATTATTCACCCTTCGTCTTTAATCAATTCTCTGGTTGTGACGTTAAGAAGAGCATAGAATCTATCACGTCTAATGCTGTCGGTAGTGACTGTATCAGTCGTAAGATGATACTTCCTATCCTTGACGAAATCCTTCCTGTCATCTGTCATGTCCTTAATTATTCCTTATCCTGTAGTGTTTTTCCCACGTCCTGGAAAGAAGCCCAAATTATCCCTCTTCCAAAAAAGTGTAATCCTGTCTCTTTCTCAGAATTCCGTCCTATCTCCATATTACCGTTTCTATCCAAAGTCCTTGAACGCCTTATCCATCGTCAACTTACTGCTTTCCTGTGCAAAAACCACCTCCTTAATCCTTTCCAATCCGGATTTCGTCCAGGTCATAGCACTACAACAGCTCTCGTTAACATTACGGATGATATTAGACTTGGTATGGAAAATGGAAATCTGACGGTCCTTTCCTTATTAGATTTCAGCAACGCATTTAATACCGTCGATTTTGATATATTACTTGGAATACTTAGCTCTCTTAATGTATCTCCAACGGCGATTGATTGGTTTCGTAGTTACCTGTGTGGCCGCCGGCAACGTATTTGCATTGAAGGTTCGTCCTCGTCATGGTGCAATACCTCTTCTGGCGTACCGCAGGGGGGCGTTCTATCTCCTCTTCTTTTCGCTATCTTTATTAATTCTATTTCAAATGACCTTCTTTCATCCTACCATCTTTATGCTGACGATTTGCAAATATATTCGCAAGCTCCGGTAGATGAACTATCGGAAGCAGTTAAGATGATTAATAAGGATTTGGCTCATATTGCCGAATGGAGTGTGGCTCATGGCTTAAAGGTCAATCCATCAAAGACTCAAGTCATTGTTGTGGGCAGCCCTAGGTTGCGCTCAAAAATCAACTGGACTCGGCTTCCACCAATAGTTTTTGACGGCTCGACTATTGCTTTCAGTGACACAGTGAAAGACCTTGGTATTTTTATTGACAAAGACTTTACGTGGGGTCCTCAGTTGCAGGAAGTTAGCCGCAAGTTGTTTGCATCTGCGGGGTCTTTGCGAAGGCTGCGCAATTTTCTTCCAACTGCCACCAAAACTGCGCTCGCTCAATCCCTCCTTCTCCCTATCTTTGATTATGCCGATGTCAGTTATTTAGATCTAACTGAAGTGCAGCTTGATAAGCTTGAAAGACTCCAAAACTTTTGTATTAGGTTCATATTTGGATTACGCAAGTATGACCATGTCTCTGAATTCCGTACTAAGCTCAAGTGGCTGCCGATCCGCCTTCGCCGGAATGCCCATATCTTATCGTTACTTTACAGTGTTCTGTTTATTCCTACAACCCCCTCTTATCTCAAAGAACGTTTTAAGTTCCTTCATGACACACATTCTAGACATTTGAGATCATCGGAAAACTTGAAACTTTTAATGCCCTCGCACTCGACAAAGTTCTGCGACAAATCGTTCACGGTTCAGGCTGTGCGATTGTGGAACGCATTGCCGAGGTCAGTTAGGCAAGCTCAGTCACTGGATTCCTTTAAAATGCTAGTAAAAGAACATTACCTTTGCCCCTAAGGCTATATAGATTCTATCAGAATTCAATTCTTCCCACCACTTTTAGTCTCTTCTTCCTTCCTTTTTATTGTGTAACACATATTTATATTAATATATATCTGTATATATATATGTATTTATTATATTTCTTTAAGCTTATGTATTATGTCTTGTATATCTTTTTTTTATCTATGTAATGTGTTTATTTTATTATTGTTTATTTATTTTTTAATGTTGTTTTGTTAAAGCAGTACACCACAGACTACCCCCTTTTTAGTTCAAGCTCTTCTACTTCATCCTAAGGTTGTCTGGTAGATATCGCTGTCAGCGATAAGACCGCCTTTGTACCCATTCATATAAGTTTCTGTGTAATTGTTACTATTTTTGGTGTACAATAAAGTATTATTCTATTCTATTCTATTCTATTCTATCGGAGACATATTATGAAGGACGGGACGGTTGACATGTGTCGGGCATGCCATCGTCCGGGTGAGTCCATCAGACATATTATCTCTGGCTGTTCTCGTCTGGCCAACAGCGAGTATTTGCACAGACATAACCAAGTAGCCAGGATTATTCACCAGCAACTTGCTTTAAAATACAACCTGGTGGATTCTGAGGTACCGTACTACAAGTATGTGCCCGACCCAGTTCTCGAGAAGGATCATGTAACGTTGTACTGGGATCGGTCTATCATCACTGACCGGACTATTGTAGCCAATAAGCCGGACATAGTGGTGATAGACCGATTAGCGCGCCGCGCAATGATTGTCGATATCACCATCCCGCATGACGAGAATCTCGTGAAAGCTGAGAAAGAGAAACAAATCAAGTATCTCGACTTAGCACACGAGGTTGTCGACATGTGGAATGTGGACTCGGCTGTCATTGTGCCGATTGTCGTGACTGCCAATGGCCTTTTAGCCAAAAGCTTCGACGACCATCTGTCGAAGCTGTCGTTGCGCGGTTGGATCAAGGGCCTGATACAGAAGGCAGTACTCCTCGACACGGCTCGTATTGTGAGGAAGTTCCTGTCTCTGGAGCCCTAACCACCGGTAGCTTGGACCCTGCTCCCGACACCGGCGGACTACTATTATTTTTATATTTTTAAATGTTTTTTTATGAGTTTTTTTCTAAGAAAATATTTAAAAATGTAAAATTATATATGTATAGAAAGTAAATAAAGAGGAAATAATAATAATAATCATGTTTATTTCACAGAAGAATGATTACATATGTTACAGGTACAGTAGTATAATACAACAAAATGTGCATTGGGTATTATCTCCTGGCTCCCAAACTAGGTTTATAGCCTGTGACTTGGGGACCAGTGATTCCATAAGGGTAGATTAGATTATAAAAGTCACACAAAAACTGTTTTCACCAGTAACATAAAGAATACAATAAGAACAATTAATTAGATTAAAATGATAGCTTAGCAAGGTTGACTCTTAGCTGCTTAGTCTACAGGCTACAGAGAACAGTCGAGCTTCTGCGTCTCCTCCCACTTGCACCACCGACTCAGTCATCTCTGCTGACAAGTGGGAAAAGGAATTCCATTCGTAGTCAAATCCTGTTATTTACAATCATCATCATCATCGTCAGCCTCTTAATGTTCCCACTGCAGGGACACAGGCCTCCTCTCTCTAGGAGAGGGAATGGGCCATAATCCACCACGCGGGCCCAGTGCGGATTGGTGAATGTCACAATAATTTTACTTAATATAAATTATGGTAATATTAATTAATATTATGGAAGAGAAAACACATTTTTGCAAATTGTCGCTTACGATGTTCTTTCTGAAATCGCTCGAGGTATTTGTTGATCTGAACTTGTTGACTTTATTTCCTGGTTTAGGACGTTGAAGGGATGTAGGAACCAATATTATACATTAACATTTTGGCCCCCACTGGAAACGAGTGGATTTTTTTTAGGTTTCCATATCTCAAAAGGAAAAAACGGTAATCTAATCTATAGATATATTATAGGATCCGTCTGACTGTTGGTTGACCTAGAACCCTGAAAAATCAGCCCAGCTTTTTTTTCTCTTAGTCACCAACGTATACAAACTTTAGTGTTGTAGGTTATTAATCATTGTTTTTACCAGCTCTACGAAACCAAGCACTAATAGTACAAATTATATTCATTTATTTTAAGAATTACCTATAAGCCTACCTATATACCTCTTACAACTCTTCTTTTACTTTTTACACTACTGATAGAGGGAACCGCTCGTAGCATAATCAACCTTGTTATAAGTCTGATCATTTAACCTTTTGAAGTCACTTATAAGTCACTAGATTCTGCCCGCGACTTCGTCTGCGGAAAATTTCTTGTAGTGATAGCTCGGTTAACATCCATGTTATATAAATAATTTATAGCCTATGTCACTCAGGAGTAAAGCAGCTTTCTATTGTGGCTAAAATTTTTCCAATCGAATAATTAGTTTCAGAGATTACCTCCTACAAACTAAAAAACAAACTTTACCTCTTTATTATATTAGTGTAGATAACCAGCCTAATGGTTATGTGTGATTTCATTTGAACAGGATTTGGATGAAAGGTTAATTCCAAAATTTTTGTGATTTTCTGTTCTCGATTCAACCTCAATCGAGCCTACTGTCCTTGTCATGGTGACTTAGTCGTGTGGAGAAAAATTCCTGTCAAATTGTTTTCAAGTGTTTTTTCCGCACAGAAGTTTAGTGCTGTAAACATTTACATTAAAGGTCACAGCTCATTAGAGCCACCCGGCACCCACCCCGCACCGCCTCGTCGCCCGGCGTCCACTCGTTGTCGACAGGTGGTCGACGGGTGAACACCGCGTTATCACCAATAAACGTCGCGCGGTCAACCAGTGGACCTCGCGTCGTCAACCAGTGGACCCGGCGTGGTCAATGAGTGGACGACACTTGGTCCACGAATTTCCGAGTAGTCTGTTAACAATTGGCACTAGGTCTACACGGGATGGTGGGGAGCGGCCCATCGCCAGACGCCAACGTATCGTCCTCGCGTGAATCATTCGCGGGTAGCGCGCGGTCCACTCGGGACCCGCGCGTTGGCAATGCGCAGTCAACGCAAGGCAAGCATGCGAGCAACGAGTTGTCACCTAGTGGTCCACCCGCCGTCCGCGCGTGGATGGCTTACGATTGAGGCGATCTGGTGACGCTGCGGAGTTGATGTAGTGAGCGCATACCCATACAAATTCATATAAAGAATACTAACCGCACGAGGCGAGGCGGTGCGGAGTGGGTGCCGGGTGGCTCTAATGAGCTGTGACCTTTAGGCTCATTAAGTGAAGAGAGTATCTGTATACTCTATTACTCTCTTCACATAATAAAATAAACTTTTATTTTTTTGATATGCGATTATAAAATAAACGGTGTCTAAGATAATCTATTGGTTTTATGATTTGCCTTGTGTAAATAATGAGAATTTATTAAATATTTGGATAGTGTATACTATCCATTATACGTCCAATCAAACACTGCCGGATAAGTACTGGATATCCGTTTCATCTAAATAACAAAAAATCCACATTTTTTCAAAAAAGTGACTCCGCTTGGCTTGATATACCAGATCAGCTTCTGATGAAAGTTTGAAGCACTAGCGTGTTTTTGCTATAAACGCTAGTGCTTCAAACTGATCGCGACATGTGACGCGGTAAAAGACTTAATATTCGGTATCCGGCGAATAAAGACGGCAGAGAATTCCACTCCCAGCCAACGGACAATGTAATCCCAAAAAGTTTTGTATATATGAATGGGATATCCACCAAGAAAGAGCCGCTGACTTTGCGCCTGTACGCTGTCAGAACGGGCTTGACGGAATTAAACTATGCAATTCCGATAAATGTGCGATAGAATACTGACAGGCTGGGTACTTGACGTCGATGTTCAAGCCTTTGAAGCTTCGATCGTCGAGTGCATCATTATCAATGATCCTTCTTCAATTTCAATAGCTGGCAGTTCTGAGACAGTTCACGTGGAACATAAATGAACAGATTTTAATGCGGACCACACAAATTTTAATGGACCCCATTCGGATGCCTAAAAATGTAAATTGATAATGAACCATAATGAAGGACTGTAGGCTAAATACTAATAAAACCTTTTATCGGCTAGCTATCTTGACACGGCGGGCGAGACGCTGGCTTTAGTACTTATTTAGTTAGTGGCATTGTGAAATTGAGGTATCAATTGACACTTCCTCAAGAAAATGAATAATTAGTAAGCTAATATGAGGTCATCCATAAATTTGTAATGAACATTGACAGACATTGTATCACACGAGTCGCATGATCGTAAGCCCTCCCCTCGTGCATCCCTCACTAATGTGACGTGATCTCGTGACACACTCCTCAATTTTACAAAAAGTTTGAACTTCTGATACATATTATCAACAACCCCAAGTCGCTGCTCTAGCTACCTATAGCTGACCTGAGTATTTCATATTAATTTTATCTTCATACCTCGAACCACCCTAATGAGAAGAGCCTTGATGACAGTCGAATACAAAGCGATCGTATAAGGGTTCCGTTTATCCGACAAGTTTTCCTTTAGGGTTCCTTCTCTAAAAACATAAACAAAAAGCGGTTTCGGACTGCCAAGCCACATCTACACCACCCGACTTATCCTTCTTCAAATCTGCAACGACTTTTAGCAATAGTGAAGACCCCAGTTGTTGTATTTGAGAACATCGAGTAGGTAAGTGGAAAGGTACTTTTGCAAAAAACTTGACTTCAAGGCTAGAGTGAATAGGCTCTTCATGAACTAGTGCGCCTTACCATCAACGATTGCATCACTGCTTACCATCAGGTGGGATCGCAGCCAAGCACTAGTTTACTACTGCAGTTTTGATTATGAGTGTAAAATAAATGCTGTAAGTGGTTTCCTTAAAAATATGAACACGATTACAGCAGACATAGGTGCACCTACTGTCTACCTTCACCCAGTTTAGTCAATGGAGAAGGGACCATTCCTGAAGAGGTCCTCGGAGGCAGGCGGGCAGGTGGCGGTGCTCACGCAGGCTCGGTCGGGCTCGGCCGGGCTCGGGCGCGCTCGGCGTCGCATGTTAATGCGCCACATTCATTAGCGGAGCGCGGCGCGGCGGCTCGCTGTCGCGCGGCCAGTTTTAAAACAAGAATTAAACACCGAACGAGATCTGAAAGCAAGAAAAGTAACGGTACCGGACATAACCAGCCGGCCAGCGATCCAGCGATACAGGCGCACAGCGCACATGCGTACGTATGAATATATAAAGTTTATCGCGGCGGGCGCCCACGGCCGCGGGGTCGCCGACCGCCCATCCACCAAATGGACATGAGACCGTGTGCACTGTTGTCATGTGTGCGCACCCGCACCCGCCCCCCGCCCCCGCACCGCGCCGCGCACACCCCGCGACCTGCGACACACATGTACACACGCAGCCAGCTATGCTGATTTTTGATAAATTCCACTTACTACTTATCTGTATGAAAATATTTATACATACCTATACTCATGATTCATTAACAAGCCAATATAATCCATGGAGTGTACTAAGACATACGGAAGCACATTTCAGTAGGAACCTATTTTTCTGGACACTGCTCTGGCCGCAACCTGCTCCAGTGGTGTGACCAACTTTTTGATGTAATCGAAAGATATAGTAAAAATCTGTACATACTCGTACAGTCACACTCTCCGATATTTTGAAATCAATAAATAAATTGAACGTTTCCGATTATTTCATTTTTTTTTTTGGCTTCCCAATGTTAATATTGATATTTTTTGAAAATGAAAAGGAACGTGATAGTAATTGCGATTGTTGTAGAATGGTCGCGTCACAGTCACAACGTGGGATTGTTCGGTCGGGCACTCGGCGCCGGCGGTCGCTATCGGACGCTATCGAAACACACATTATCCTAAACCGGGCAGCACCGCGCGATAACGCAGCGATTACACAGAGATACGCGAGCAGGGCCGCGGCTACCGCCTGCCGCGCCGCCGCCCGCCAGCACCCACACCGACACACGCCACCAACACTCCTAACATAGTCTCAAGGATGTGCACTGAAAGGGTGTTTTGCAAAATTCGTGTATTTGAATGTATATTGCATGTGCCCAAATATTAATGATCAAAATTTCGAAGCAACTTTCATTGTATTATAGTGCACAAATGGAAATTATAAGATAAGTAAATCTTTCATCAGAAATGGCATTTATAACAAGTTGCCAAAATCGATCACGGAACTTAGCGAGAGAAAGTTCAAAACCCCCATCAAGCGTGGCCTTATCAGAAAGCGTAAAAGAAGACTACGTTGAAGACATACAAGTTTCGCAATTACTGCTTCTGCATTATGTTGCTTCCCTGGTAGCTCTTTAACTTAATTATCATAAAAACGTCTATTAATTGCTCTATATTCGTTTTAATTTTTGTTTTAAAATTGAATAGAATAATTTTGATTTTACATTTTTTTTTCGTATTTGTGTCACTCTCAACTTTGTTTATTATTGTCCTACATACATACTAGTTATTAATAAATTATTATTTCTATTAATAGATTCACAAGAAGTGGCATAAAGTTGGGATGGAATGGAGGGAGCCCTTTGCCAAGCAAAGAGGCAATATAGGCTAGATATAATAACAATAATAATGATTAGTAGATGGAAAAAATATTTATAATTATTTATAAATTCCAGGTACGCTTTTAAAAGTGATTATGGTGGAATAGAACACTCGTCGCTGGGACAGAGTTAACTAGTTATGTAGATCGGGGAGCTACTTTTCTTAAACGTCGTAATGAGTAACGCCTGCGTGTGTGGTAGCGGTCAAGGGAGATGAAGCAGTCTTTAGTGGCACAGCTTCCCGCAACATGTCTTATTACATACTCTTCTGCCAACAAACAGCATTAGATTGTTTTCGAGAAGATCAAGATCGACAATGGAGCAAGTGCAGGAGCTCCGACTTCTCTGTTGTCTGGACTACCAGACGGACGCAGGTAGCATTCCGCGCATAGTAGATATGCAGACTAGTCGACTACTAACAAGCCACTTCCCCTCCATACCGATTTATTTGCGCACAACTTAGTGTAGAACTCTCTCCCAACAACCGTATCCATTTCTAACCATGAGCCATCAGCCTACAAAGTAAGACCGCATCTTGTACTGTCTACCGCAGACTTCATCCATCACTTAGCATCAGTTGAGATCGCCGCCAAGAGTGCGCTCGTCAGCGATGTAAAACAATGCAGAGTCTCGTTCGTTCCGTTCGGGTTGTTGACGACAGTGTCGATGCTTGCGTATGTCGTGCGACTTGCGCGCGCATGCACTTGCGCTGCGGTCAGCTTCGGCGGTGAAATAAAATATTATAATATAGGTAATGTGGTGGTGCGTGATAAATGGTCCAACAATGCGCGGCGCAGGTGCACGCCGGCTGACCTTTGCGTCAAGCGAGCCCCTCTCCCCCCGCACCGCGAGCTCGCGTCCGCAGCCTGAGCCGCTGCCCGTTATGAAACCTCTCGTATGCGAGAGTGACCGTTACCGGCAAACTGTATTTTAAAATCCACGTTTTATATACACGGCTAACTAACCATAAATGTTTTATCTTGCTGCATATACAGCTCACAGAACGAAAAAATAACTTATAATTAGTTACGCCATTCGACAGTTTAGTAGACCGCTTGGAAAAATATGATAATTAAAAGGATTAAAGGTTTTGAAGAAGCTCTGATGAAGTTAACGACCATAATCCTGACTATAACATGCAATGTCAAATCTAAATTACTGCGTACATACATAGTCAGACAAAAAGTTTGCCAGATACCGTAATAATATCATGAAATGCAAGAGCAAGCCTTCGAACCGTAAGTCCTTTAACGTGAACGAGGCCATGGAATCTTTAAACTTGGCGTTGGGTAGACTGAAGTCTGAAATGCCACGAGAGAACTGGAGGGATAACTGAGTTCTGTTGTAAGGCAATAGCTACAAAATGGCAAGGTGTGCACATAATAACTTCATGCTAAATGGAAACTTTCGGGTACGAAAACACAAGATGTTTTACATAGACTTGAGTGGAACTGTAGAACACCACAACCAGGAGCTGACGTGCTACGAGACAAGTTCACATTTACATGAAGAGAGGACAACTTTACAAACATACACAGGTAGTACAGGTACCATAGAGGCGCAGCCGTTGTAACGGAATCCGCACTAGTTAAATACTACTTATATCATTGTGTAGTATGTAGATCAAAATGACATCTTCTAAATACTCATGTTAAAATAATTGTAAAGACGGAAAATAGTAAGGATTTCATTTTTGCTATTTGTCTACGGAACCCTAAATATCAACACGAATTATTACAATCAAGTAGCTATAATATTACGTTCATTTTTGTTCTCGTCTAATTGGTCAGTTAAAAACGAAGTTTTGGTCAGCTATAAAAATTATTAAGTCAGTAAATACCTAAAGAGTATTGAGTTACTACGGCACCGATTGTGATATTTTTCAGTCTATTAATAAATATAGGAAATTAAATATATTTACAGCGATTAAATTAATAGAGTAGAAAATCCTGATTCAGGTTTAACAAACTTGAATTTGCATTTTTTTTTAATTAATTTAATTTTTATTCTATAAAATGCCTATTATTCCTCTGGTATTGTGCTGACAATAATCACTATAGTATCAACAAGAAGTCGATCCAATAGGTAGAGTTCTGTAGAGTTTAAATCGGTGATACATCCACAAAAAAAAACTTGAATTTCCATTAATTATTAAGCCCCGAGGACGCCGGTGACCGTACACCTCGTCTTTTAATTGTGTCTATAAATATGTTAGTCGAAAATTATTAATTTATGGAAATTCTATTTTTCATTTGAACTGGAAAAAATAAGAATAAGTAACAAACTATATAACTGGACGTCATTAACCGTGGATTTTTTAAATAAAGCTTGAAAATGTTTGACTACCAAGCGCCAGGTCCACTCATTCTCCCACTAACAAGTGTTTACTCATTGTCTTTACGTAATCATTTAATTTTAGTTTAAATTCATGTCGATGTCGTCAACGACAGCGGAAAATTAAAGTACACAGGTGGGTTTTAGTTAGTAAAATTCCGTTTTGTTTTCCACCCAGAGTGGAAGGAGTTTTTTTTATTGCAAATACATATATAGAATAGAATGTATAATACTTTTATTCAAGACAGACAGCACAGCGGCCGGCACCGTAACGTACCGTTACACCCTGTATAGTCCGGGCTAAACAATAATTTCAGTTCCACATAACTATTTTCCGATGACCAAATTCTATAATTTTATTGATCCATTGTTATTTTTCTGATCACCAAAAAAAAAAAACATTAAATTGTATTCCTTGATCGACCACGTTGTTGTAAAAGATGCCGCGTCAGGCTTGCAACCACCACCGTACACATCAACACACATCGTGACCTGCCAGTAGCGATAAGAAAAAGAAAAGCAACTGACCGAAAATATATTCTTCAAGCAATATCTGAAGAAGCACAAAGTGGGCCTCTTATTTATAGGCTTTGCGCTCAGCTTATCTTGCTGATTGAAAGCTAAACTGAAAGTTTTGCTCGCTACGCTTGCTCTTGCATTCTCTTTTATATCTGAGCTTCAATTAGTAACTATATCGACTTATTATAAAAAGACCATACGGGGTTACTGGTATGGTAAATCATCATAGTAGAATTAAAATGCAACAATTTAATCCACTAAAGTTTTTACTGAAAATTCAGTAGTTTTTGAGTCAGGAAGATTATTTAATTTTTATGAAAAATTACAGATTAACTCGTTAGAAGCTAATTTGATAAATATTTACTGCGCGACTGTACTGAAATATAAGTATTTGAAGTCATCGCGATTCTTTATTAGTACAAGTAATTAAAAGTTCCGAAACCAGCGCTGTGGCCCATCGCATGTGCGTGAAGCCACAGCCTTATGCTGAGCGTCCGGCCGATTTGCGCGGAAGTGGCGCATATCTTCCTTGTGTAATTGGCTATGTTTGTAACTAGTAGTAAGTTTGCGTCATGACCCGCAAAAAAAAACTGATTTTCTTTCTTTCTTCTTTTTTCTAAATGAAAAAATGAACTTTGGCAAAAATATACTGCACTTACATCTACACTAATATAATAAAGAGGGAAAGTTTGTTTTTTTGTTTGTAGGAGGTAATTTATGGAACTACTGGTCCGATTGGAAAAAATTTAGCAACAATAGAAAGCTGCTTTACTCCTGAGTGACACTACCTGTGGCTATATTTTATGTACGCGGGCGAAGCCGCGGGCAAAAGCTAGTATATTATATACGGCGTTCGTGCTACAGTTTGCGGGCCAACCAACACTAAGTAGGTTCATTTTCATACAAGTGCTCTTCCATGATTATAATATTATTAATGTTATTACTTACATATCTTTCTCCAGATATTTTGAATACATAGTTATCTTGTAGGTATATTATCTAAAACATGACTTTACTATTTACTCATATAAGTATTTTAAAATGTATAGAAAAGTACTTTTAAAGAAGTAAGCGCATTTAATTGAAATTTTAAATGATTACAATTCTTTTCAAAATGATTAAGGACCACGTATTTCCAGGAACATATTTTGTAAAACTTCCGAGTAAATCACGGAATGATCGAATAATGACAGTTTTCACGCGCTATCTCTTTTTTTACGCGTTGGCTCTCCATCGAGCATCGCGTTGGTTTGCTTTAGATGAAGAAACAAGCTTTTAAACCATGGTCGGCGTTGATGATAGGCGAGTAGAGAGGGAGGCCATCTTAACTCTATTTCGTACAACTCTTCGACCAGTGAGTTAAGAGATTTTGAGCATCCGTATCACACCTTTAAAATTGTTTATGCCGATCACAATGTTTCGTACCACAGAACACACTCTGATCAAAGATTGTTTTATAACACTGCAGGTATTCATTACTGTGATCAAAAGAAATACCAGAAAAATCAAAATGCTAATGTGGTTCAATGGCCTTTCATTCAAATCAGCCGTTAAGGCGACAACAAGCGCTGGCGACCTTGAGCGTAGTCCGCGAACGGAAGGAATGTGCGCTTCAGCGGGATCTGCACGACGCTCACTATACTCGGAAGAGCCGCCCAGGCTGACTTTGTATTATTGTAATTAAATCACACTAGCTTACTGCCAGCGGCTTCACCCGCGTGTAAGTAGGTTTCTCCACACAAAATTTTGACCTCCGTTTCATCCCTTTAGGGAGAAATTCTTTCTTAGTGCTCGCTTACGCCAAAAAAGGAAGAATTGTCCAAAATTTGACGGCCCTAGTCCCGGTAGTTTCGGCTGTCCGTGGGTATATCAGTCAGTTTCTCCTTTTATATAATATAGATTATTATTCATTGACTTTAAAATTTGAAGCCGACACATGCGAAACGCACTGAACGGAGCGATATGTCGTCACTTGTGGGAGACCGATGACTATGTCCAGCAGGGAACGACTTTCGGTACTAAAGTATCGGATCCAGGGTATCATTTTATAATCAGTTTATTCAACTAGAACAGGGGTTCCCAACTTGCGGTCCGCGGACCACTGGTGGTTCGTAAGAGCTAAATGTGGTTCAAGACAGGAATAACAATATTAAACTGTAATATTTATTTTTTTCTATTGAAAAAATTATTAGTATTGTAATTTTGAAAGATTTTCAAGTTCAATCACAAATGTTGTGTCTTCTATGACAACAATTTATCTTATAATTTATCTAATAACAATACTCAGTGTGCTGTATTCGAGTTTCGATGATAGAGATTTTCTTATCAAGATAGTAAAGTTCTTCTGGACTTTTGGTCCCTGCCAACAGCAAATAAATCCAAAATAGTCCCGGCTTAAAAACCAGGTAAGTGCGAGTCGGGCTGCAGCAATGAGCGTTCCGTAAAAACTTACCTGAAAACAATTCATTTCCCGAATTAAGTTACTAAGATTTTTCCGAATCGGTTTTTTTTTTGTTACGTAAATACAAATATTTAATTTTCTTTTAGGTCAACGGGAAGTACTCAATGAATTTTGATTCTTTTGAGTGTCGAAATACGCGTTTTTTGCAACATAAAATAAAGTATCTTTTTTGTAGTTAACTTAAAATCTTGATTTTTTCGCAGTTTCTAGAAACTGTAGATTTTAATGGTTTAACTCGGTGTTTTGTCAGGAATTACCCTTCAAAAAAAGTTTTTTTTTGTATCGTAACAACAAATTTACTGTTTTCATATTTTTTTCTATATTTGAGCTAGGTATATGACTTAGTTTTGTGCCAAGTTTCAGGATTGTTGGTAAACGAGAAGTAGCTGAATTTGGACTATCTGAGAGTATCGACGTATTTTTTTGCAATATAAACGGCCATATCTTTTTTTCCGTTATCTTAGAAGTTTGATTTTTTACAGCTACAAGGAACTGCAGGCCTGAAGATATAGTTCAAATTTCAACTCGATACCTCCACACGTTCAGAGGTAAAGGCTCTTGACTGACAGACCGACAGACAGACGCACAGACGGACAACAAAGTGACTTTTAGATACGGAACACTAAAAAAGGTTGGAAACCGCTGATCTACAATAACAGAATGATGAAACTAAGAGCCTTGATGTGGCGTGACTATTATTATTAATTGTCCGTTGTATATTTTTTTTAGTTTTATTATATAACTTCGCTAAAGCTAAATGCTAATCAAACAGTATTAAGTTTAAAATTACTCATATTTAGGTTTTGATACAAAACTCAGTTAATTTGTGATGCAATACAACACGGATATAACAGATTCTGTTGCGTCTGCAGTCATCATCATCACCTTCCTGCGCTTGTCCTGTTATGTTCGGGGTCCTGTCACCCATCACGCTGTTTTTTTTGCAGTATTTGGCAGTAAATGGAGAAGGTTAACTTGCTTGATTTTTTTTCCTTTTCGGCAACTTTGCTGGGGTAGTCGATACTGTAATAAAATACTGTTTATCTGTCTGTCGAGACCATTGGGTACGCGTGGAGGTACCGAGTTGAAATTAAAACCATATACTGAAGTTTCTAGTCCTTGAAGCTGTAGAAAATAACTTCTCAGTTGAAACAAAAAATAAAATTTGAGTAGAAGTTGCAAAAAACTTATGTTTCGACACTATTAGGGAAATCGAAATTCATAGGGTACTTTCCGTTGGCCTAGGACCTTGAAATTCGGCAAGGTCTTTTAGCACTAATATAGGCCAAAATCTGGAAAAGTGGAAACTGAAACTTTCTAGTTAAGTCACAAAAAACCTTTTTCGAATGAATGAGAACTGAGAATCGATTTGGTAATGAACTATTTTTACATAAGTCAGTTTGTATGGAACCCTTAGTGTGACACCGATTCACACTTGCCTACTTTCTTTGTTTAGTGACAAAATTTTCTTATGTGATGTTATAAAACTCATACTGCACGCAACAGATCAACAAACATCCAAGCGTGCAAATGTTCACTGTCTAATACAGTCACATATCGTTTACTATCTAATATAACATATTGTACAGCGGTTCCCAATCTTTATTATGCGGTGCCTTTCTTTACAGGTTGTAATTTTATTATTTTGCAAAGAAATAACTTGCGGGTAAAAAAAACAGTGCGTACATCAGTGGGACAGATCAGTCCACTTTTCTGAGCATAAATGATTAAATTGGGGCTTAAGTTTTGAAAAAACATGTTTTATTTATACATATTGTAAATTCACTTACTTATACACTACACAAAGCAAGTTCCTCTTAAGTACAACGTTCTCAAGGCGCAAGTTAATATTATCTACTTAGCTTAACTCTTGTTGGCACATCACAGAGTACTGACACGTCCTCCCACTTCAACCAGGCCAAGAGAAGTCATTCGATGATTTCCACCCTTAAAAAAAACAGAACAGAGTACAACTTTTTTTTTTTAAATTGCAAACTAGTGCTTGACTGCGATCCCACCTGATGGTAAGCAGTGATGCAATCGTTGATGGTAAGGCGCACCAGTCTAGTATATTCTCGAAGGTTAGAATACATTGCTCTAAAATTGGTTTGCAGTCTTAACTGCAATGTCAATGTTTTAGAATCGCATAGAATGGTTAATCAAACAGATTTTACTCGATTATTATTGAGAGACTATTGAGTCTAGGGAGTCGCGACCTGCAGACTGGGCAATTCTACGTTTATAAAGTACGATAGGATATGCGTATAATTGTATAACACAAGTAAGATCACTTTAAAAAAAAAAAAAGTATTGATATTAATTGCAAAAATCATTATGTATTTATTATTTACAGTAAGTTTAATACATTTTAAAAATTAATTTCGATTCATTTTTTATTGTAACTCTAACTAAACTCTTCTGATAATACTTGTCGTGTAAATAGTTTTCATGTTGTTGTTTATATTTGGGTTTCAGTATATCCTGGAGTTCAGTGTGCCGCTTGGCAAATGTCTACCATTGCTTCCGAATCTCTTAAATGAACAAACTTTTATAAAATACGTACAACAGGCGATGTTATCGTACAGGAGGATCTCTGACAGACAGACAAATAAATCACAATATTAGCAGTCAGTTCATCTAAAGGCTGCTAGATGAACTGAACGCTAATATTGGGATAAAAAGTGACTTGTTGCAGTAAAAATTATTAGTTGACATGGTGAAGAATCACATTGACATGGCAACGACGACAAACTGCCTCATTCTGGTGGCTTCTTCATATTCAACATGTGCTTTTTTGCGCGATAGCATTTATGAAATAGTCGAACGTTAAGAAAAGAATACGAGCATTTGTTCGTGTTCGATGGCATAGATTGGTATTTATAGTGAGCGCGCGCAGCACGGGCGCGACGTCGCGCTCGGCTCCGGCGCGCGCGCGACATCGCCGCGTCACGCACGCACACGTGTAAACAAACATGAGCGAGCACGCACACTACGACGTGCTGTTGTCTATTAATAATACGCTATTATCATCTCAACATCGCGCGTTAAAACTGTCAAATTTGCGTGAAGATGCCACCGTCGACCGCTCACGCTGTGCTTGTACATGAAGCAGCCGCTTTCCATTCATTAACGCGTAACATGTGGATGTATCGGCTCGGTCAGGCTAGCCACCAATATCCTTCAAGTGTTCGTTTTATTGAAGCGTTTCAGGTTTACCAATCTTCTTTTTAGATTGCACGTTTAGTAAGTGAACCGTGTTCCAGTTATGTGCAACCTGCCCGAGCAATGATATCGAGTGTATTGGCGCGAGCGACGACCTTCGCGCGCCGGCTGAACAAACAGGGCCATCCACGAAACACACATGATTTAACCACTTTAAAGTATTCTACACGAACATTATAATACGGCGATAGAGCCATCTTCGGCTAGCGGAAGTTCTTCATAATAAGGTTAATGTTGTAAAGAAACTGACTATTTACATAATAATGGCTTAGCGTCGGTTTCTCATCATATGACCGCGATTATCAAATTTAAATATTTGACGCTGTTCATTTATGAGAATTCATTGTTGTCGTATTTAGTTAATTTATAACAAGCCTGTTGGCATGGTCCGCTGGCTCGGCAGGCTATTACAGCAACAGCAACAAGTACCTGGCACCTGCGGCGCGCGGCGGCTGCACTCGAGCGAGGCGCCGTTGATGTCTTTTACAGGCGCAGCGCGCGGCGTCCTCGCAGGCCGCGGGGGTCGGGGCCCGGGGGTCGAGCCTCGTCCAGCTCAACTTTGAGCTGAGCTGTACGACTGACCACCGCTTGCACTGACTAGGCAGGAACATATGAATACCTACCGACATGGTTCTGAAAATTAAGTGTTATCAATAAAGTCAGTAGTATTTCTATGATCCCGTGAGAATGTGCCGCCGACGATCCCAAGTCCTAGCCAGCAGAGGAAGCGCGTTTACTAACAGACGTCGAAACATAAAGACTATGATTATGTTAACAACTATATATAATACAGACATAATATCTATAGTTTAATCAGAAGTAATAGGTTCATGATGTTGAAAAATTCTCTAATCGTGTTTGGATTTTTTTCTCGTCTCATAGATCATAAAAAAAATTACATCCGAACAAACTCCAGTAAGTATAAACTCAACTTAAAAGCTAGGTCTTAACCTAGCTTTTAAGTTGAGTTTTTAGTTATAAGTACTTATACTTATAACTACCAGAAACATGTTAATTTTTATGATATACGCTACAGCAATTGTACATGTTATGGGGCTGCTCACACAGGATAGAAGAGCATTTTTGGTAGCAGAATATTAGTTTTGTTTAACAATTCCTATATATTATACACATTATACTATGGTGTAACCCGCACTAGGACCGCGAGGCGGATTATGGTCCATTCCTTCTTCTATAGAGGTGGCCTGTGTCCCAGCGAGAACATTAAATCATGATGATCCAGTACTCTTTGTTTTGTTGCGAAATGTAACATCGCCTGCTAATCTTTACGTCTACCCAATGAGCTCAAACACGACGATGCGATGGTGCAATTTTATTTAGGTGTATAGTTCCTATCGCCGTCACATTTCGACTGCATCATCATACCAACTCCATATTAAAAGTAATATAAGTTGTTAGTTTTTGCTGAAACGTACGACAGGAAGTGTTTGAGCAATAGAGTAGATACAAGTTGTAATCGGAGACAATACGAACGAAGCGAGTTGTTCAAACGTTGGCAATACACTCGTATACGTTCCTCTAATGAAGGTTAAGAATAATTAAAACCTTGCATCACAATATTATTTTAAAGACAGAATTTTAATTTTTGATACCTTCGAGGTAGAAGTTTCAGAAATGATTTTAGCACATTTATGACTTGTCTCTCAAAAATATGAAGGAAAGCGTCGAACTAGGCCAAAGCTGATTACCTCACGACGCTGTCCAGCATAAATTCTATTGCAAAAAATCCTGGACCTGTGAGTGAGACGCGGAGCAACACGCACCAGGACATGTCGTCTCTGGAGTCCCAGCAACGGTGTCCCCGTTGCTGGGACTCCAGAGACGACATGTACATGAATGTTTTTGCATGGAAATAGTTTATTTGAAACATGGACTTGTTTTGAGAGTGAAGAAGAAATTAATTTTATATTAGTAGACGTTTTCAAACAATCCATTATCCACAGCCTAAAGGAAAAAAATAAAATAAAAATATCCTTCCCGAATCCAGGGTACATCATAATGAAAACTTTTGTACTTATAAAATTTCAATGTCTAAAGTCCCATCATTGATCCTAGGCGTTATTGAATCACTCGATTTTTTTGAAGATGTAATTATAGATAGGTAATGTATGTAATCAACAAAACGAAGTCACTACTCAAGGTTAAATATAGTCCACAGAATTGCCATTGTGGTAGTTGGCAGAGCGTATTATTCGCAGAACAGACGGTCGATGGGGACGAAAAGTTCTCGAGTAGCGACCACAAAGATGCAGGCCCCACATAAGATAAATAGAATAATCTTTTTACACACGTGCTCGATAATGTCCTGTTATATATCAAACAACCCGCACTTAAAGCATTATCTCCCAAGGGAGATAATGTAGTATGGGCGATACCTAAGGAATAATGATAGATGATTGATTTGAATTTGGAACGTAAAAACTAGATATTGAATTATAAAAAGAGTTTGCCTAAATTTGTATGTGACTCCGTACCAACTTGTGTCAAACCCAATTTACTGGAACTGGCCAATAACAGAACAAATAATGTGGTTACTGTTAAGTCTAGAAAAGTAATAAATGAGCGGGAGCGTTATAGAAAATTAAAACTATACAATCTTGGAGTACTTTGAAAGATTAGCTTGTAAATATTATTTACATTTCTCTAAAATATAGTTATTTTTCGTAAATATTCTTTTAATTATCTCACAAATGGTGTAAAAATTAGAGTATTCAACATGGGGATAAACTTCTGGCGCCAAGGGTTGATGCGAAAGCGCCAGGGTTCTGGGATCATAGCAAGGAAGAAATGGAGTAGGTGGTATAGTCAGTAAGATTCTGATACTGTTTCCCGCTCTGTCCAATGGCGGAATTCTTCATTGGATGACTTTTACGTACCGCAAAAAACTGTCTAATGGGGATAAGGCTGTCTTTGTCCTGGGCCTTCACTCCCGGTTTCTACATTAACTCCCTCGCATTGCTAGGAGTTAATTCTATAAATCATAGACTAAAAGTTTGAAACCTTCGTTTCGTTGGGAATTCAATATACACAACACACAATCTACTATTATTGTACACCACAATAGTAACAATAACATAAGTTACTACTACTGTAGTATAGTACCATAAGGCGGACTGATGACCAAGTGAGGATCACAGGAATGTGATAGATACGAGAAACACGTGTCCGGTATGCGATACCCAACAATTCTATTGGCTGAAATGATGATGATGTCTGTTCTTCCCGGACCACGTTACTCTTATTAATTGTTAACTAGCAAATTAAGAAAACTCAATGTTATGTGAACTCGTACAAACCGTGTGAAGCTCGGGCGAAGCGACCGTCCACGGTTATAGCCGTGTACTTTAACCAAACGGATAATAATACATTAAACGGATAATAATACATTAAACGGTTAATAATACATTATTCTCCGTTTGAATAAAGCCTTTTCTTGTGAATAGTGTGTGACGGCGCTTCTGACTTGCTTAACGGATTCAGACGCGGATCTTGCCGGCCATTGATAATGTAGAGAATTAATACGGAAGCTGGTAACACCTACATTAATATCACTAGTGCAGTAACTTAGGTTTTACAGCTCGAGAAGTTTGGATGATTTGTCACCATAAAAAAGCGGTCGCCATCTCAGCATCAGATCAGCACCCACAGCGTCAGTGAGCTGCTAAGTTCTGTATCATTAGGGTGTATTAGGTGCGTTCATTATCTTAGGCAAGCTTTTTGAAATAAAACTTCTGGTCAGTAGCAAACTAGCAAACAACCCGAATCAAGGTAGTGGGTTTTCTTTTAGTTTAATCATAGATTTGACGCCATCAAAGGCTTTTGGCTACTGCTAATAGGACTAGGCTGTTAATTATAACGTCTACAGCACTATTTTGTCACTTTATTTAATCTTCACAATATCATTTTAATATTTTGCTCAGAAGGGACTGATACTAATCACCTCCCCCCCATGACGACTTTTTAGCGATTCAATCGCTATTCAATTGCGCTACATAAGCGATACTGGTGCAACTGTCTGATAGCTCCGTCTGCCTACAAATCCTGTACTCATCATCATCATCCTACCCTTACCCCATGTCACTCGGGGTCCCGGTCGGTGCAACATGTAGTTTTCTTCCACTTTGTCCGACAGGACACTGTCAAGTACTTTAACTAGTACAAATTACTACTATTATTATTACTAAAGTAAGAAAATATATATAAGTCCATATACATATTTTATTTCTTCATAATTTTGAAATAAACCGTTTCAAAGTTATGAAACAAATTTAACATAATTTTCCAGCGGTTTCATCCGCAAAATTATATATGGATAATTTGTAGCTTTCAGGAGTAATGCAATTACAAACTTACAGATTTCACTTCTTTATAATATTAATATAGATAGATGTAAATTTACTAAGTATTCCCCTTTTTACTTAGTTTCAAAAGTACTAAGACTATTTATTTTTAAATGAAAGAAAACATTACTTTAGTTGAATTCCTATAATGTATAAGTGAATTATGTTAAGGAATGTTTTATTTGTTACAATAAGAATTCAATAGACAATATATTATTATTATACAAATAACATGTTATTTTTTTTTCTTTTTTTTTGTTTCCATTTCCATGCAAGTTTCATTTACACTTGACCGCTTTATTTTTTGCCTAACAAGGACTCGGAAGTTAAACTTCAGACCCCCCCCCCGGTGTTAGTTTAAAGTAATCAAGTTATATAACAAAAAAATACGTATTATTATTTTTATACGTCATATTTGACTGTATAGCTGAAAGTAGATTACTGTGTAATATCCAGTGGTGTTAAATGCCCAAGTCACTCGGACAAGTTGACATTTTTAAGGAATGTAATGAATTCCCTTGTAATATGATTGTGCTGTGAACTGCACTGTATGAACTGTAGCTACATGTGCTATCAGGGTATCAGTCTACAGATGATAAATAAGTACGGGTCATTATACTGTCGGTGCTAATTTTAATAAATTACGTAGAGCGATGGCCGCGCTATCAGCAGTGTAGTAAAGTGGTGGCTGGGCATTAGTAAAGATCTGCTTCGAGTGCGCTACCAGAACCGAAGCAAGCCTTAACTAACAATAAGGCGCCACCTTCACTGTCAGTGTTGTCAGTATTGTCGTCCGCTACTTCATGGTAATGTCCGACCGAACTTTCGGTTTCGGTTTCGGTTTCGGCCGAGTTTCGGCCAAAAATCAAGTTTCGGCTGCAGTTTCGTTTTCGGCCAAAATCGGCCGAAACTTTTGCCGAAACCGAAACTTATCTCGCAAGGTCACGCACGTTCGCCTAACTTCGTTTTCCGCGGCAAAGCTGTGTCGTAAGCCGTCGGCTCTGTTCGGGAATCGTCGTGTGCCGTTCGGATAGCTCTGTAGTAATGCAATAAAACTTAGTCAGTGCGTGTGCGTCCGACGGAAACATTATTTTTCAGTATTTTAAGAAATTTTATACTTGACCATGTGAGTTTCGGTTTCGGTTTCGGTTTCGGCCGAAACTGAAGCCACGGCCGAACATTCGGTTTCGGTTTCGGTTTCGGCCGGAAAACCAGTTTCGGTCGGACACTACTTCATGGTCGGTCGTATACAGGTCCTCTTTACTATCGTCACTCTGAACTGAATATTATTTTCGGATTATGTTAATATTGTTCTTACAATACTGTACGTTATGCTTTTTTAAAATTTCTTATTCATTGGTTTTTATTTTGAGTTAGGTATATCGGTATATCGCAGTATTTATAGCCTAAGTAAATCTTTGTATGAAATGTAAGAAAACTCGTATTATTTTAAAATATTAGTTCTACCGTAGAGAAAATGCCGGAAACGGTGAGCAATCTTGACGGCGCTTACTTACTTCAAACTGCTGACTTATAATACCAAGTCAATGCGAAGATATCACAGTTCAAAGTTCGCTATCATGTCGCTATAAGAAACGATAATTTTATAGATAAAGGCCTAAAATATAAGCAGTTAACTACCCTCCACACGGTGGCACTGGCGCGGTAATGCAATACAAATGATAATGACTACAATGTCACCAGTGCTGTTAATTGACACGAAGTCACGCTCGATTATATTGTCTATAAGGTGAAAAATTGCAATGGTTCTTGAACAGAAAGTCCTAAATCAATACTTAATTATTTATTATAAGTAAACATCAAAGTTTAGGACTTCGTAGTAGCAGTAGTAGTAGTCAAACAACTCTTTTAGTTCCTCCATGTCCGTCTGTCTGTCCGTCCGCGGCTTCTATAGACTGTTATGTGTAGTACTATTGAGCCATAATGTTTGCATGGATGTATATTCATTGCGTTAGCAAAATGGTAAACACTATATGTTGAAATTATATAAAAAATTGATTGAAAATATCTTTCGAGTGTGTTTGGGTAAACCCTTCATAAAGGACTGCGGCGCCATCCGCATCAGCGATGATGGCGAACGTCGTGGAGTTATAGTCCACAACTAGTTGTGCGTCGAGGGCACTACCGTTTGAGGATAAACTGCGCAAGGTGGAGGCGGCACACCATTAGGATCAAATGTCTCTGATAAACATCGAAAGAAGATCAGGAAATATTATATCTTATTATTGAAAAATAACTTCCTTGTTTATTGATTAGAATGAGAGGAGCGTTACAAATCGCTAAAGGACATTTCTATGTCATTATTATAATTTCTTTGCTTGATCTTTCCTCAAATTGAGAACTATTGTGAATAGTAGAAAAACTTTTACTCGATGAAATTCATTTACTTTTAAATGACTCAACAAAATATATATAACAAACAGCAGATTTTTTTTGCGTGGGTCCGGTTTGGTCCCACAGTGAAAGTTGTTATTTGTACGAATACTTTCAAAGTCACCCTTTATTTTCAACGTGTTATAGGTACCTTAGCAACCAAACAGTTTTTATCAGCCTAAGCAACTGCTGATAACAAGTCTGGTGGTGGTGGTGTGGGATTATTAAATCCAGAGTACTGTAATAAGAACGTGCAATAAGTTTTCAGTGTGAAGTAGGTGTGTCGTGTGCGAGCCGCACGCGATGGGCTTGCGGACGGTGGACAAGCTGCGACAGACTCGGCTGAGTTTAGAAATGTGTATAAATAGCGCAACAATGCTGCGTGCACTGCGCGCTGTCACTGCGCTGTGCTGTGCCGTATCATATTTGTGGTGGATCGCATGCGCTCGATGGCCGATAAATAGTAGTTTTATGCGAGGGCGAGTCGCGGCCCGCCCCCGGCTTATTAATAACATTATGCTCGATTAGGCATGTCCCTCCCGGCGCCTGGGGACGACGCACTCCCGCGCGTTACGTCATCGCCTGAAATACGCCCGAGTTTTACACGAAATCGCCGATCGGCGGGCCAGCCGCTCCCGGAACGACTCTCTGACACGAACAGAATAAAACCGGCCGCCGGTAGTGCCAAACCCGCGGTCAACGACTCCCGAAATAGATGCACAACGCGCGCACCTATAGGAAATTAAGAACCGGTCCCAACCGCGGCGACACTCACATAGCGATAAAAATTCATTTCGAAAGCGGAATCCACCTGAGCGATTAATTTACTGCGGCTTTCACCGGTCGCGTTATCGAGTCTCGCGCGGACGTAGGCGAACTTCAGGCTCGTAACGCGCGGGGACGTGGCAGGCACGCGGCGTCCGCGTGGCGCCCACTCCGCACATTTCACAATGTCTATTCAACAATCTTCTACGCAAATAAACAAACATCATTTCCTGAAATTCAAAAGTTAATCAAGTCGGTACGGAATCCTAGAAACGATCTCTCGCCGCAGTGGTACTAAATGTTACTTAACAACATTCTAGTGTTCAAGTGTTAAACATAGTTTAGTGTAACAAAACACAAACAACAAGGTAGTAGTTTGCGTTATCTTTAAAAATCAATGACAGTGCAAATTGTGACATAGGTACCTAAAGTTGATACTACTGTAATCAAATATTTTCAAGTCAAAAACAAATATTTTCAAATGTTGAAAACATCTTAGGGTCGGTTCATATCTGACGGATGATGCGTCGAGCGTATCATCGGTCGCGTCTATTCGGTCGAACGGGTCGGTTCATATCAAACGGAAAATGCGTCGAGCGTATTACCCGTCCTGCCACTAGTCAGTTTCTACGTTTAGCATCTACAGAGCGGTTGTGTTGTGTGATATTGAATTTTAAAATGGAGCCTATCGAAATTATTGCTATTTGGGAGGCTTATAATTATAAACTTATTGATTGGAAGTATCTTTGTTTTACTGTGACCATCCTGAAGTAACACTTGGTTCACACAAACGATCTCTGCTAATGTTACGCCTAGTCTGTATGCATCAATCAAAATACACGTAGAGCGTGGCGCGCGCGATGTTACCGCTGTTACGTCGACCGATAATGCGTTGACGGAAACGGAATAGACGCTGTACGCTCGACGCACTAACGTATCATCGGTTGAGTGTGAACGGTCAAGTATTTTTCTATACATTTGCCTGTTCTGGCGTTACGCAACCGATAATACGCGACGCATGTTCCGTCAGATATGAACCGACCCTTATCGATGTTGCTTGATTCAGGTGTCATACCTGTCACGTAATTGTCAATAAAAAGTAATCTGTATAAAGCAGCTTCAAACTATTATAACCCAACAGTGATCGGCTTCGGGCCCGGGAACCAATATTTACGGTACCTACTGTTTGCCTAAATACCTCAACTTGTTAGTGCACAAAAGAGCAGCTAGTGGTAACAGCCGGGCTTTGAGGCACACAATTTCTTACCTCTACTAATTAAACTTTTGAGCCCCATACGAACGCCGTTCGCACACCTAGGTATTGTTATTCAATTGTGTCTGTAATTACGGTACTCGTTAAGTATATATCCTATTTCAAAGAGTTGTGGATCAGGCTGCTGGGTCAGGGATCACCACTGAGGGTTAGCTTACTTCAATAATTCAACGCTCTTTGCTTTACAACAGCATAATGCAATACAAGGACAGAGTCCGGTTGGAGGCGGCGTGACAGTCGTGACAGACTGCGGCAGCTGATCGGACTCCATGTAAACAATAAGAGACGTGTGCGAGGGCCGAGCGGGCGCTGGGACGTGGCGGCGGCGTGGCGGCGCGGAGCTATCGCGCGCACGGTTAATGAGTTGAAAACGCGTGCTCATTGCCGGCCATGAGGAATTTTAATTAGTTAAGTGGGTTACGTGAGCGACGATGAGGAAACGCAACAGTGCGCGGATTATGTTGATAACATCGACTTCGGGAAGCGTTTCTTGCTCCGACCAACCCGACTGTTACGCGTTTCTCATTAGTTACAAGTGGCTACATCGGCGCGACTGCCGCCGACAGCTCGGCACGTGCGCGCTCCGTGCAGGGACACTGTTGTCACTCCACTACTGACATTACTGGACACCACAGACTACATGAATACGATTAAAAACCAAGACATCAATATGTAGTAGTCCTTAGCCAATAACCGGTTGTACGGTTACGAAGTCGCTGCATGGCGGCGCATGCGGCGATCGCTGAACTAAGATGGTACCTATCAGGTTGGCAAACGTCGAGCCAACCGACACATTATTGTTTCGTGACAAAGAACTCGACCCCGAGTGCGGGGATCGTCACCAATGACAAGACATTCCTAACGCCGTCAAAACGCAACGAAGATTAAACCGACACATGTGACGTAATGGCGTGCGACATGTCGCTGACTTGCGACGATAAAACACGTTTGTTGTAGGTTACCGTACGATCCAAAGGTGATGCGAGTGTCGCTACCGAACAAGTGTACTGCGCACGCGGTGCTGGGTGCGCGTGCGGCGTGCTCGTCGTCTGCGCCGTCCGGTTACCTGGTGCAGTTACTAGCTTCCAGCGAACAGCCGGACCCGGTAGAAGTCGACGTCGTTACCGGACCGGTTCCGAAGAATTCCAGAAGCCAAACGTAGAACGTGGAGCGCGGAGGACATCTTTACCTGACAGTATTAGAAATAACAATTTCACTCTAATGCTGCCCGGTAAGATGCGAACCGCCACTCCGGCAGGAGACAGTGCTGCGTGGTGTATCGGTGGAGGTCTGTCGCGGTCGGCGCCACGGGCGCGGCGCGGCGCGCGTGCGGACGGCGGCGCGGCTGCTCGCGGACTGGGCCGGGGCCGGGCGCGCGCGCGCTGGGAGCGGCGGAGGCGGCGCCGCCGGCCGCACGCCCCACGCCCGCGACACCTCCTCAGCTGCCACGCGACGCGCCGCTCCAGCACCAGCCACCCCGGGACACCACGCACGCTACAGCCAAGAGGTGGCTCCCAGCTGATACTACTTTATGAACGAAGCATCTTGTGACACACAAAAGGGTTAAAACAAATTAAATTAGAAAAAAAAAATTAGTAGGTAAGGCTTATAAAAGGGAATCTGATTTTTTTATGACACAATTTTCTCCCGCTTGTTAGCAAAGTTCATTAATTATATTATGGTTAAAGTCTAATTATGGCCAGCAAGCAGTTAAAAATGAATTTTGAGAATTCACGCTTTCAAATAAATAAATATAATCTGTTAAAATCGTACGTAGATACTCGTAGATAGATTACAATATTTTTATGAGTAATAAATTAAGGCGGCAGGACATTCAGCCCTTATCAACCGATACCTAAGGATCTGAGCTCTAAGACAATAAGGATCATCATCATCAACCTAGCGCCCGTCCCGGTTGCTACCTTGGCTTTCACCTCGGTGCCCGGGGTCCGCTTTCCTTCCTAGACGCCTCCACTTCGCTCGGTCTTTTGCGTCCCTTGCCTTTAAGCCCATTAGCACGCATGTCGTCCCTTACGACGCCGACCCAATAAGGATCAATACGCCACAATAGGCCTCTCCGAGTCACTCACAAGTCACAGGACAATAGAATAAGCTATGCTAGGATTTTCTTTGCATGATCGAGACTGAAGAAAAAACATTGCGTCGACCCCACATGAAACGCAACAAATGCAGGATGATGATGATGATCGAGATATTAATGTAAATAGCGCATATTTACATTAATGTCTAGGGAGAACCAAATTACATTATGACTGGCCTGTCAGTCTAGTAGTTAGTGAACCTGACAGCTATGCTGAAGGTCGTGAGTTTGATTCCCACCCAGAACAAATGTTTGTGTGATGAGCACGATCATTTGTTCTGTGTCTGGATGTAATTTATCTATAATATCTATGTATTTAGAAATATATAAGTATGTTTATCAGTTGTCTAGTACCCATAACACAAGCTCTGCTTAGCTTGGGACTAGACGATGTTGTGTGATAGTTGTGGACGTATTATTATTATTATATAATATTGAGCGAAGTATCACCAAGCTTAAGTAACAGTGAAGTTTGACGTTGTTAGCAATACCGTCAGCCAGTGGGGCTGAAAGGTTCTAAAGTGAACCACGTACCGTAACATGCAGCATTGGGAGGCCTCTCTGAAAGTAGACCAAAGACCTAGTGAGGGCCGTGAAATATGATGGATGCAGAACGACTGGTTATTGTGGCGGTATCAATGCACGGGGGAACGTGGAGGTTGAGTCCAGTAGTGGTAGTTGTTCAACTGAAATGTTGATGACGATCCCTGTACAGGGAGGTTTATAACAGGATCACTAAGCTAGCAAAGTATACAACTCTACCCAGACTACGTATTTACCTATTATGAACCATTCTATCTATTGGCGAAAACCGTATGAAAATATTTCTTTAAAATTTGTATTTTTATGAGTTTACCACAAACAGACTGACAGACGAGATGGAGGATTTCTTTTATAATAGGAAAGAAGAATTTTAAAACAAAAGAAGCTTTCCAGCAACTAACACGACCAGTTGTGTCACACTACGTGCTGACTGCTTGTCTGCTTCTGACGTAAGCAGTTACGGGCAGTGGTTTATCTAAATTGGTCATTATTTACATAGACACTAGGTAACTGTTTGTTGCAGTCTACGACGCCAACCACATCACCAAAGATAGGACAACATGGAAATATAGTCCATCGGAAAGTTATTCGTCGAGGTCACGACCCTCAGCGTTGAGGTTAAACGACGCAAGAAGGTTTAAAAATTAAGGTGACAATAACATAACCGTTATCAATGAAACTTAGCGGAACATAAATGTAGAGCATAATAAAGCACGATGTTGCACTGTCAAACTTCGACTCCGCGTTGAAAATCCAAAATCCAGTAAATAATACTTAGAACTAAAATATCTTCCCTTCATTTTTCTGCCCTTATCCCATGTGACGCTATAACTAACCCCCTACTTTTTCTTATCACTCCTCACACAATCTATCCACTTTTCCTTTTGTTCCCTCATACCTCATGGTGATAAGACCCCTCTGAGGAGTGGCTGAGAAGACGTCACGATTACGACGTCTTCACCTATGGTATGACACAGGGCCTCACCGGATATGGTAAGTTCGCTGGATTCCTACACTTGATTCATGCGAGTGAATCACCCGGGTGTCACTATTGTGATTACCACTCGGAGGACACGGTGAAGCATACGTGCCCCACTTGGTCGGAGCAACGTCGTGTTCTCGTAGGGGCGATCGGCGGTAGCGACCTCCCGCACCATCGCACAGGTCATGATCTGGAGCGAGGAGGAATGGCAGGCGGTCGTCTTTTCCTACAGAACAATAATGTTTGTGAAGAAAGTGGACTTGCTCACGCACTAGTCGCCGGGACCTCAAATCTTTCATCCACCGTAGGTGTGGGCTTGGTATCACCGGATTATCCACTCGACTATCTCTATCGTGTGATAGAGACCTACCGTTTGGACAGCATCATCTACCCCGGTCACCAGGGAGAGTGGAAACAGCGAGAGATGTCGTGCGGTGTTCCGCAGGGATCAGTACTGATAACTTAAGCATGTAATTGTCAATAATTCTTTTAACTGTTGTCTAGTAGACTCCAAAAAGAAGTAATACATTTTGAATATTTGCAAAATATGAATGTCAAATAAGTTTACCTATAAATTAAGTTTCTTTACAGCAATTCAAATTTTTATTTTCAACTTTTTAGTGTAGGAACTTTTATCGTTTGGCTTTTTTTGAAGGCGGTTTTTTTTTTGTAAAAAGTTTTTTTTATTTGTAGCCGTTTAGTGATTTTTTATTATAATGTGTTATGGCAACGAAGTCAATATCGTTCCTACATTTCTTTTGGAAAAGTTACCAATGTCATATAAGTAGGAATACATATTATAGGTACATTGTTACAGTGTGATCGTTTTGATCTCGTGGAGAGATGATATGATGCATGAAATACTTATGATTCATCGCATGAGTACATCTTATGACAGCTCTCATAATCATCATCATTTCATATCATCAGCCAGAAAACGTCCACTGTTGGACATAGACCTCCCCCAAGCGTCGCTACAACGACCAATTCTGTGCGACTCGCATCCATCGCGTTCCCGTGATTCTCACCAGGTCGTCGGTCCACCTTGTAGGAGGCCTTCCAAAGCTGCGTCTTTTGGTGCGCGGTCTCCACTCTAGAACCTTTCGGCCCTATCGGCCATCTGTTCTACGAGCAATGTGCCCTGCCCACTGCCACTTAAGTTTGGCAATTCTTCGGGCTATGTCGGTGACCCTGGTTCTCCTGCGTATTTCTTCATTTCTGATTCGAACACGCAAGGAAACTCCGAGCATAGCCCTTTCCATTGCCCTTGACAGCATTGCCCATGACAGCTCTAATAAGCTCAAACAATGCTGGGATACATTTTATTTTGAAGTTCCCATGCCGACCTTCCACCTTCCAGCTTTATCATCACATCAGTTCAATAGTACCACACAGCCAAAGTGCATCTTATGACAATTCTAACAAGCCCAAACACGGCTAGGATATATTAATTAGTTACGCAGTTCCAGTGCCTACTTTTCAGCTCCATCATCATCATCAGATCAGTTCGATGACATTTTCGACATAATTATTTAAGATCATTGGTTTATAGTGCATTTTCATAGTTGCTTAACTACCTTGATTGTGATATCTATGCGAATGTCAAGTTTCGTTAGCCATTTTCTGATCTTCTTCACCAGTTCCACTTCATCAAATGTTATTTTTTGACTGTAAATGCTTGAGTTCTCGATGAAAATATAAAAAAAAAAACAAATAATATTTGAGGAGTTCCCTCGATTTCTCATAGATCCCATCATCAAAACTCGATTTTGAAAAAAATAGGACCAATCTGAAAGCATATCCTTTCAAGTACAAAAAAAATTTGTAAATCCATCCATAAACAACGGAGTTCTGAGGAGGTAACAAACATAAAAAAAAAATACAATCGAATTGAGAACCTCCTCCTTTTTTTGAAGTCGGTTAAAAACCGTTTACATTCCACTTATAATTCGGCGTAACTTCTCGCCGCGCCATTCGTTCGCCCTGACAGCTCACACATGTTCTACCAGCTCTGCCAGGAGACATATCGGTTTGTTTTAGAGGTGGGCACAGGCAGGAGCCTGTGCCTGTGCCTCTAAAACAAACCGATATTGTTAGGTATCTGGGTGACCAAATAGATGACCGATTGTGATGCGACAAACAACAGTTCGACAACTCTACGTGCTTCAGATAGTCCTCAGATCACACACTAGTTTACCGCCTACCGACACTAGTAAACAAAGAAACCTTTCCACGTTCACACAGCATACTTAAAACTGAGTTTGCAAAGCATCAGTATTACATATTATCTAGCCACATAAATAATAGTATACGCCCCTACATCATCTCGCCCTTACGAAGTGGTAGAAGAGTTTTATGACCTAATTGATAAAGCATGAGATGAACACCGAAACACATGGAATATTGTTTTCGGAAACTGTTACGCCAAAATAGGTCAAAGGCAAGATTTGAATGATGAAACAATTGTTGGCCCGCACGGTTCTGGAGACCGAAAGCAACAGGGTACCAGACTAATTAAAAAAAAAATTAAATAACAAAAAAATCATAATAATGTAACAATAAATGAAATTGATCACATTCTCTCATCAAAAAAAACAAATTATTAAGAATGTTTAAACTATTAACCAATAGTTCTGATCTTAGGCCGTAAATACAATTAAAATACAGTGAAAAAAATTATTACAATTTAAAATTAGAAAGTTAAGTAAGGAAACCCTTATAGCATATAAAAAAGCTAGCTTAATTTAGAGCTGAAAAACAGGTATGATCTATTTAACAAAAAAACTGTAGAAAAAAGTGTTAATTTACAATATACTATACCAAAATATACTATATCAAAAGCGACCAAAGTTATAAAACAAAATAAACCTAGAAAACTATCACAGACAGGCTTTAAATAAAGTAAAAAGAGATTTATAATATAGGTTGAAAGACAAGGAAGTTAAGCAAAGTATCAGAAAATGTATAAGAGACCATAATAAAAAAATAATACAAAATACAATCGAAAAGAACCAATCACTTAAAAAGCAAAACAAAATATTAACAACAATAAATCGTATATTACATGCCTAAAAGACAGCAGTGTCGTAAAACCACTTAACAAAGACATAATTTTAGAGATTTGCACAACTTTCTACAAGACCCTTTATTCAGAAACACTTCACTCACAACCAACATTAACTCATTCCTGTTCCGAAAATGTAGGACCTGAAGTGGAAGTGCGTGATGCACTCAGCAAATTAAAATATAACCGATCCTGTGGTGAAGACGGCGTGAGTTCCAGAGCTCTAAAATTGGGTCGTCGTAATCGTTTTACAAGTGCCCATGTAGGCCTATGTGAAATAAAAAGATTTTGACTTTGACTTTGACTTTGGCTGAACCATCATTACTCTTCTACCTAACTAGATTGTTTAACGACATTCTTCATACCGGTAACTTCCTAACCAAGTTTTGACCTGCCAATATGATACTTCTCCACAAGATAGGTGATAAGTCCGATGTAATGTAAAATAATTAAAGACCGATTAGCCTAATTTCCCACAACTATAAAACCTTTATCAAAGTTATAGAAAAATGCATAGATACCCCACTAGATTAAAAGCAACTCCCAGAACAAGCAGGTTTTCGTAGAGGACTTTCAACCACTGGCCGTCTACTCACCATCAACCCAATAATCGAAAAATATCAAGAAAACAAAATCCCTCTCTATGTTGCTTTTGTCGATGATAGCAAAGCCTTTGACAGCATCACACGCTCTGGAATTTTAAATTCCGTCACGAAACAACAAATAGAATCAACTTACATACAGTTGCTACGAAATACATACACCCGTAGCACAGCTGCCATCAAGTGAGAGAGATTAGGCCCGGTATTTTAAATTCTTAAGGGAGACAAATGGGACGACCTGGATGTCTTACTTGGGAATCGGAACGATAAAGCGAGTAACCGAGATAACTGGAAAGAAACGAGAGAGGCCTTTTCTCAGCAGTGGGCCAGCACAGGCTAGCTATAATAGTACTAAAGATCACAAAATTCACATACTGAACTGTAAGCTCACTGAGTGGCTTCTTCACCAAGACTATTCTTCCACGTAACCTACATTACTTAGAAAATAATGTTTTGGAAATATTTAACCCTCACAACCATTAATTAAAATTTAATTATTGTTAACATATTATTTACATTTTTAAATATTTTCTTAAAAAACACATACAAAAAAAAAACATTTAAAGATAAAAAAAAACAGTAGTCCAGCGGTGTTGGGAGTAGGGTCCAAGCTACCGGTGGTTAGGGTTCCAGAGACAGGAACCTCCTCACAATACGAGCCGTGTCGAGGAGTACTGCCTTCTTTATCAGGGCCTTGATCCGACCGCGCAACGACAGCTTCGACAGATGTTCGTCGAAGCTTTTGGCTATAAGGCCATTGGCGGTCACAACTATCGGCACAATGACAGCTGAGTCTACATCCCACATGTCGGCAACCTCGTATACTAAGTCGAGATACTTGATTTGTTTCTCTTTCTCAGCTTTCACGAGATTTTCGTCATGTGGGATGGTGACATCGACTATCATTGCGCGGCGCGCTAATCGGGCTAACACCACTATATCCGGCTCATTGGCAACAATAGTCCGGTCAATGATGATAGACCGATCCCAGTACAACGTGGCATGGTCATTTTCGAGAACTGGGTCGGGCACATACCTGTAGTACGGTACCCCAGAATCCACCAGGTTGTACTTCAAAGCAAGTTGCTGATGAATAATCCTGGCTACTTGGTTATGCCTGTGCAAGTACTCGCCGTTAGCCAAACGAGAACAACCAGAGATAATATATCTGATAGACTCACCCGGACGATGGCATGCCCGACACACGTCCACCGTCCCGTTCTTCATTATATGTCTCCGATAGTTATTCGTTAAGATAACTTCGTCCATAATCGCACAAACAAAACCTTCAGTTTCCCCGAAGAGGTCGCTAAAACGTAACCGGGCCATGGACGCTGAAAAACTATACATCAGGGTCATGTAGAGCCCGATAAAAGCGCCCGTGGAGCTCCTTGTCTTTCCATATTTCCCTGCGGTCATCAGAAGTAAGTACCACAGGTTTGCGCCACTCCTCCTTAGCCATGGACAACGGGGTGAGTCCCTTGTCCACTGCGACCACATCGCGGTTTTGAGAAAATATTCTCTGAGGCTGCACACCTCGTGGTTGTGTAGAGTCTTTGCGTTCAAAAAGCCTCGACCTCCATACTTCCGCGGGATGTACAATCTCATCACCGATGTACGTGGGTGATGCATCCGATTTGCGGTCAGCAATGTACGGACCCGCCTATCCAGAGCGTCTAACTCGGCCTGAGTCCATTTGAGTATGCCGAAAGAGTACATTAAAACCTGCATGACCCAACCGTTGAAGGCGCGCACCTTATTTCCACTTGACAGAAGGCTGCTTAAAACCTTCTTCAGGCGGCCAAAGAAACGCTCCTTCAACGTTTGCTTCATGTCAGCGGTGTTAATGCCTAACGCTTCCGACATACCCAAATACTTGTAAATTTCGGTCGAGGAGAGGGCTCTTAGGTGTATGGAATCCGAGAGTTGAATCCCCTCAGATTCCATAATCTCCCCTAGCTTTACAAATTCCATCCTGATGGCAGTACTGAAAGTTTCTGTTACCTTCAATAGTTCCATCAGCTGCGAATTGTTGTGAGCACAAAGTTTCAGATCATCCATGTAAAGCAGGTGAGATAAGACCTGACCACCTCTTTTGAACCGATAGCCCAGGCCTGAATCCTCCAGCAACGTGCTTAGAGGGTTCAGAACTCGGCAAAACAAAAGTGGACTCAAACTGTCGCCCTGAAATATTCCCCGTTTAATCCATATTGATCATTTGCCTGGATTGGCCGACATCCTGGATAGCAAAGGACCGTTCTTCATTGCCTCATACACGACTCAAGGTAGGCGCGTAGAGTTGCATCTATTTTATACAACTCCAACACCTTCATGGGCCATGTATGTGGAACAGAGTCATTGGCCTTTTTATAGTCTATCCAACATGTCGACAAATCCTTGCGGGATCGACGAACCGAATAAATTAATTATTATTATTATGGATTATATATTAACAAGTTAATTGTTATTAATTTATTTCACTTTTTTCTACTACAAATTAATTTGTGTGATGTTCCTCTTGAGAGAAGTTCGCAATTTTAAATTAAATACTTAAGGCATTTATTTGACTCTGTTAGATATTCAGTAGGAGAGGATGCAGCAGAGCAAATATGAAAGTTCGTACGGTGTTCTGGTGAAGTAGAAATCACGATGTTTAGAGCGTACTCTACTGTACTCCTTACGGTACTCGTGAAGCCTATGGGCTGATAAGAGCAAGAAAAGTTTCAGCACCCTTCTCGTCCAATATTATAATAGCAGGTGATGAGGTTGCCCCGAACCTGTAGTGCTTTAGGCATGTTCGCAGCATCACGCTCCTGCCACCATGCGAGAGCGTCCCGCGTCTATATTGAGCACGGTGAGGGGTAGCACCTACTCTGTACCTATACAGTAGGTGCAGTTTATTTATTAACTTATATCCAATGCTTAACATTGTAGCGGCTGACATGAAGCAGTACAAAAAGCACACAGACTGTAATTCATTATATAAAAAAAAAATATTAATTTACGTTGATGATTTTTTTAAGGCGATGTTATTTATTTATGAATTTTATTTGTTAATTTATATTAATGTAAAATCTGTTATGTGTTTTGTTATATCTTGTAATGAAAATCACCCATATGGTGTAAATTACCTGAATGAAGATGATGATTTTTTTTACTACCAACATTTTATGCTAGATATTTATTTTAAGAGCAGTGGTGGCCGAATGGTAACGGCCCCGACTTACGAGTCGTAAGTCGCGGGTTCAAACCCAGCCAGGCGCATTACTTTGTGTAATTTATTTCATCACCACTGCTCTCAAAACGGTGAAGGAAAACATCGTGAGGAAACCGGCATGTCCTAGAACCAAAAATTCGAAGACATGTGACATCCACCAATCCGCACTGGGCCAGCGTGGTGGATTGTGGCCCATTCCCTCTCCTAGAGAGAGGAGGCCTGTGTCCCTGCAGTGGGAACATTAAAAAGCTGATGATGATGATGATGATTTATTTTAAACACGACATAGTTAGCAACATGTAGTAATCGGTTTCAAAACATAGTAAGAAAGCGGCTATAATATGATTTATATTCGTACAAAGCATATCTCATTCATTAAATTCTAGTAACTGCATAGGTAGGTATTCTAGTAACAGTAATTCTAGTAAATAACACTGCGTTACACGATTTTGGATCCCACGTAAGTGTTAGCTGGAATGAGTAGTAATGAGTCACAGATTAAATGTTCCAAACATAGGTATGTGGTATCTATCACGTCTAGTTTTCGAGGTACATGCCAAATTATTTTTTCTGTTACCACATTGATGAAAGACTCAAATTTTGAGAAAAAGCTTACTGACAAGGAACTTGATGCCTGGTTATGCCTGAGTAGTTTTTAAAGGGTTTTTAGGGAACCGCATGGGCGAAAAAGCTAGTTGACGACTTGTTAGAAGCATATAAAAAGTTGGGTAGCAGAATTTCGTTAAAAATTCACTTCCTTCATTCTCACTTTTCTTTTTCCCATCTAATCTTGGTGCAGTCAGTGATGAGCAAGATGAGAGGTTCCACCAGGATATAAAGAAGCTTGAAGAACGATTTCAAGGGCGTTGGGACACAACTATGCTAGGCAATTACTGCTGGCGTTTAAAACGAGAAGATCATTCAAAGCACAAAAGAAAAAGTTAAAGTTTTGCGATCTTTTGTGTTAAAACTTTTTGTAATGTTTTTTTTTTCGTTTTTTTTAACCTTAATGATAAAATTTAACTTGGTTAATTTAAAAAAAAATCTGGTTGATTTAACTAATTTTCTTTAAAATATGTTTGAGCATTTAAATTTTTAGTAAAATTTGGCACATTCTTATGGAAGAAAAATGAGACGTGATGAATGGAAATTTTGTATGTATTTTTAATAAACTATTCATAAGAAAACATGACATTTCAAAGCGGGTACTCAATTTTTTTTTTTCATTTGTAACGCAGTGTAGGTAATTATTAGTTCAATCTTTTTCTTCTTCCCTATATCCCATATTACTTGTGGTCGGCGCAACACGTTTTTCTTCCACTCTATCCTGTCACACAATCAATAACTCACTTTATATCACTCCTCACACAATCCATCCATCTTTTCTTTGGCCTCTTCATCTACAAGTAGGTAAAGTAGAGTTTTTTTATTTTCAAATATTTCATTCCTCCTCTTCAAATAACCACGATTTTTCCTTAACTGACGCCACTTTCAAACTAGCTCTAGGTAATATAAAATTCGCTTTTTTCACACACATATCCTTCTCATCTCTCCTACATGCACATCCATCCATGATATTTTTCACAGCCCTACATTCTGATCCATATAAGAGTAGAATGGCAGGTCTTATCACGGACTTGTAAAATTTCCGCTTCAACTTAGGGGGCATTTGTGGGTCACAAGTCGTTCCCGTGACCGGTGGCCAATCCCTCCCATCCTGCATTGTTCCGATATGTTACGTCTTGGTCTACCTCACCATCCCCTTGGACGAGCGACCCAAGGTGCCGAAAGTCGGAGCAGATCGGTATATATACGTCATGTTTCGACGAGTGCTAAAGGCACTGAAATCGATCATTCTTACGTTGTTGAAACCTCTACGATTCGGACTAAGCGTTTCACTTCATTCTTCATTCCTCATTCATTTCACTCACACCGAAGGACTGAAACAATTTACCTGCTGCGGTCTTCCCGTCCAATTATAATTTGGGGGTCTTCAAGGCTAGAGTGAATAGGCTTTTAATAAACTAATGCGCCTCACCATCAACAACTGCATCACTTCTTGCCATCAGGTGGAATCGCAGTCAAGTATTCGTTTATAACAATTTTTTTTTAAATGGAGAGACTGGAAATCGCAGAATAAAAACAGAATCTGGAGTCTGTGCCACTACACCTCCAATCTGTATCTGTTGTTGTAGGCAAACTAACAAAATTTTGTCGAAGGCAGCATCTTCTCCACTAAGGATTTTAATGTTTCAGAAAATTGAGTTACAAGAACTTCATCAAACTTTTGGTAGTATCGGTGATGTTCTCGACTTGACTTACAAACAAGCAGATATCGCCTATTGTCTCCTCTTGTCATGATCTTGTATTTCTCCAACTCATTTAATGTTAGTAGGTACTTGTCTTCCGAATCTTAACTTCAGTCCTTTAATAACTTCATAGGCTAGTAAGGTGTATCGACCATTAAAAAACCTTGTCGGTGTCTGGACTTGTTAGATCCTAATTTTGGTGAAAATTACTTGCTAAACTTTAAAATGATTGAGAGGGGATTAATAGTGCACTTACTAGGCATTGATTCTAAAATATATTATCTTACATGACAGATTAAAAAGCTGGTGTTTTTGTATTTGGTAGCCCGGACTGATTAGATTAGCAAGATTATGTAATAAAACGATAATTGTAAATAGTTGCTCTTACTAGGTTTTGAAATAGGATAGCCTAGTTTTTTTCACAGTGTTACAGAGGAACAGTTTCTGAACGGTATCAAATACTATTCCTAGGTGTTGCCATAACTATAAATCTAATATTCAGTTGTAGTTGATATGAGTTCGAGCACGTTATCTGTTGTTATCGCAGTGCGGAGCCTCTGTGACTCCGGGCGTCATGCGGTGCGCTGACTCGATAACCCAGCTTTATGTAAGTGTGACCTCTGATTTACAATGTCCTACATTTGACTTACTTATTTACATCACATATTTGGTCATACTTTGAAAACAAAATAATATTTTTTTTATTAAGTCTTTTTGAGCACCTCTATCCGTACTCAAAAGTGGTTAACGCCATCACACGAAGAATTCAACAGAGTCCACAAACAATATGAAAGCGGTTCAATTGACGTACAACCATCACAGTGATACAAACTCGAAAACCTACCAAAAATCACCAATATTTTATTTTAGATAGTCATGTCATACTGCATTATGTGTAGAACGTAAGGGGGCCTACGGCGGATCCAGGGGGGTAGGTCATGGGGGTCATGACCCCCCCCCTGAGCTGGTTCCAGGACCAGGACTTAGATGGACCACTAATTGAACATAATGATTTTATTTATATACTATTTTCTGCCAGCGGCTTCGCCCGCGTGAAAGTCGGTTAACCCCCTTAAAAATTATTATAAGTATAGATAGAAGAAGAAGATAGATAGATTAGGCTCCATACCGATGTTATGTAACTACATCCTACCTTAAGCTAAGCAGACTTCAGAGCCACGTCATTAATTTGCGTTTTAGCATGGGCATGCGAGCGGTGACGGTTAGCTGTCCCGTGTCGGCGGCCAAGACCATCGCTGGGGAGGGCCGAAGGCTTCTTTGAGCTGGGTCTCCACGCAAGGATACTGCTGGAGCCCAGACCTCTGCGGTGCTACCGCTGCTACGTGGGGGCCTATTGTGCTGCAGCGTGCAAAGTGGATCGCAGTGACCACTGCTATCACTTTATCAGTGTTGCAAACCTGCAGAGGCGGCGTAAGGCGTGAGCGACGTGGGCGACCGCCCACGGCCTCGCGGTCCAATGGGCCTCGCGTCTCGCAGGCCCGTGAACGAAAATATAATTATGTAGATACACTGGACTCTGGTGGACTCATCTAGCAATCTTACTAATATTATAAATGCGAAAGTTACGATGTTTGGATGTTTGTTACTCAATCACGCCAAAACGGCTGGACGGATCTGGATGAAATTTGGCACAGGCATAGGATACACTCCGGAATAGGACATAGGCTATTTTTATCCCGGAAAACCCAACCCCAACCCCAATACCACGCGGGCGAAGCCGCGAGCAAAAGCTAGTAAATAATATAAAAATCGACTAGCAAGTATCTGGTAATACCACCGGCCGGTGCCCGTGGTGTGATTGAGGCCTACCTATCGATCAGGTATATCATCTACCCCGATCACCAGGGATAGTGGAATCGGCGAAAGATGACATGTTGTGTTCCGCAGGGATCGGTACTACGACCACCCTTGCGGAACATTGGGTACTACTACGTGCTGCACGGCTATTTTCCTGACGTTGTCGGTCCTAGCACAGGGAAAATCGTACCAGGTGGTGGTCGAACTAGCGATACACGGGGTTGCTGGCAATAGTCGTTGGCAGGACTCAGCAGTTGGGATTCGAGGTGGTGCTGTATAAGTTCAGGGCTATATGTTTCCAAGGCCCTCGAAACGCGCCGCTAACGGGTTCTCTGTTAATGGACGAGTTCGCATCGGCGTGGGGTCTACGATGAAGTACCTGAGACTCGTCCTCGGGTTCCCAAACTGAATCGGACTACGGTTACTCTCAAGTGGCTCCAGCCGAACTTTGGGGGTCTAGACGCCTCATGAAGGAGGCTCTACGCAGGAATTGTTCGATCCTTGGCCCTGTATGGAGCGCCAGTGTAGGCGCCGTCACGCATGCCAGAGGGTATTTTTTTTGTATAGTGGGATAAATCATCTAATGACGAATCCCGCCCTTGGGTGGACCGGGAAACAGTGTCAGACTCTTACTGACTAAACGACTGACCCCATTCCTTCTCAGCCTTCATACCAGGGTTGGACCTTCCTTTCAGAAACCGAACCGGGGCCCCAGTAGGCTTCGGCCCTGCAATTGGGCCTCTCCATTTGCTGACAACTCCTTGAGGCGCGCGGGAACAGAGTGCACTGTCGACGACTGGCCTGGCCCGGACTATTACCGGACAACCGGACGGCGAGGTACCCATTGCTCACCGTCCGCAAGCCCACGCCTACGGTGGCCAGAAATCGGGATCGGAACCGCGGCGGCATCTGGAGCGTGAGCTGCGTTGCGGTCGGCCTCCTACTTTGCTAGCATTACTACACAGCAGAAGTAGGCAACCGCCTGCCACTAATCCTCGCTCCGGAATGCCAGAGGGTCATGGCAATATGGATACGGATGGTGCGGGGATACCGCACCTGTTTCCCGTGAAGCGGTAAGTCTCCTTGGGATCTGGAGGCAACAGTCCTTCCACATATGCACGATTTATGCGTGGGGATGCAACACCAGGACGAAACTCCACTGTCAGGATGTCATGGTGTAATGGTAACAGCGACTGTCGCAACCCAGATCTAGGCACGTCATAATTATGGCAGTAAGTCCCCTCTTTGAGGCCTGGAAAGACCTCAAGGCGTCCTCACCTTCCGCATGACGCAGGTTCTTACCAGACATGGTAAGTTCGGGAGGTATCTGCACCGGATTCGTGGGGAAGTTACGCTCGGGTTTCGCCCCTGTGTGGGGCACCCGGAGGACACGGTGAAGCACGCGGTAGAGCCCCCCACTTGGGCGGGGCACACTTGGTATCGCCATGTCTTTGTGGAAGCGATCGGTGGTGGCGATCTCTCGCGCCAGGCCTTGGTACAGGCCATGGTCCGGAGCGAGTGGGAGTGACAGGCGAAAGCCTCCTTCTGCAATGCAATAGTGCTAGCAAAGGAGGACGCCAACTGCATAAGGCAACAGCACTCATGCCCCAGACGCCGGTCCCGATTTCCGGCCACCGCGCACCATATGCGCGTTAAAATTCGAATATAAAAAACAATGTTTCTCCCAACCAAATCGTTCCTTTAGCGTCGTCCTTCAGGGGGCCTCGCACAATATATCTTCATCATCAGCCTTTTTAATGTTCCCACTGCTGGGACACAGGCCTCCTCTCTAGGAGAGGGAGAATGGGCCATAATCCACCACGCGGGCCCGGTGCGGATTGGTGGATGTCACATGTCTTCGAAGTGTTTTGGTTCTAGGACATGCCGGTTTCCTCACGATGTTTTCCTTCACCGTTTTGAGAGCAGTGGTGATGAAATAAATTACACAAAGTAATACGCCTGGCTGGGTTTGAACCCGCGACCTACAACTCGTAAGTCGGAGCCTTTACCACTCGGCCACCACTGCTCAAATCACGCTCTTGCCCACATCAAATTTAGGTCTTGCCCCGCCACTGTAAACCTGGGCACAAGGCTGCAGAATGCTGTGCTACGATGCACTGCTACGCATGAACGACAGCAGGCAAACAGGCTGACCAACACACTGGGAGCAGGTCCTACGATCCCTCCGCTAAGGCCAAGGGTAAAGTCCGAATCACACCCGCCAAATCAACGGCTCAGGATCTTGATAGCTGATTGGGTGTAGGTCTTGAGTGGCTCGGTGACCTCGTCCCTCGAGGCCGTCACGAGGGATCGGGGTTACGTGGCAGCATTGTTCGGAGACTTTGCAGTGGTAGGCGTCTATCAGTCCCCGAATAGATCACTCGCTGATCTCCACAATACCCTTACAGAGAAATGCCTTCGTCGTGGGATTTGATTCATTCCCCGTAGTCGTTTGCGGGGAACACAATGCTAAGGACTCGGGCTGGGGTTTTCGGTTCAGGAACTAGCAAGGTCGATGTTGGAGGACTGGGTTCTGGAGAGGGCGCCGCCCCAACAGAAAACATGTGGAACAGGTGGTAAAGGGCGGTGAAAATTATCTTTGTCCGCTAGATCGGTTCTTGGACATATCTCTAGCTGTTATGACGAACCATTCACCACGGTTATGGAATATAAATAGGCTGCCTCATTCTGTGCGTGATAGTGCTTTGAATGTCTTCAAAAGAAGATGACATTTTGTACGTGTATAATTATGTACAAGTTATTATGTGTTAAATTTTGCAAGTGTACATTAAAGAATAAATATTTTTAAGTACAGTACATACGTACATTAATAAAACACCTACCTACTTTTTACTTGCATCTATTGTTATCAAAATTAAATTAAAAGTTTTTGACTCGACCACGACTATGTGACCTCATCCTAGCTCCAAAGCTGGAGCCGCCCTTGCCTACATCGATAGAGCCAAGCTTGGGTCTAAGCTTTAGCTCGATACAATCAACAAGCACACACATGACTATGCCCGGATGGGCCTTGATAGCCCTTGAAACATACCAAAATAAACAATAAAATTAAAAGGCTCGGTCGTTAACTGGTTAACTGTTTCTTGTTCTTCATCAGATATTTACCAATTTATTGAAGATCCCTTTGAAGTATTCATCCGGAAAGCCTGTATAAAATGCTCAATAAAAAAATCCCACTTTGAAAAGGAGGAGGTTGTATTGTAATACGTTCTGCAGTACATATGTATTTTTTTATTTTAAGTTCTCCGATATCTCGTTCAATAGTGAACCGATTTTGAAAATTATTGATTAGGTTGGAAGATTATAACTACAAAATAGAACAGAACAGAGCAGAGCAGAATAAAACAGAACAGAACAGAACAGAACAGAGCAGAGCAGAGCAGAACAGAGCAGAGCAGAACAGAACAGAACAGAACAGAACAGAGCAGAGCAGAACAGAGCAGAGCAGAGCAGAATAGAACAGAACAGAACAGAGCAGAGCAGAGCAGAACAGAGCAGAACAGAACAGAACAGAACAGAACAGAGCAGAGCAGAACAGAGCAGAGCAGAGCAGAATAGAACAGAACAGAACAAAAGGCGTCGAATTGAATCGAACTGAATCGAATTGAATCGCATTGAATCGAATTGAATCGAATTGAATCGAATTGAATCGAATTGAATCGAATTGAATCGAATTGAATCGAATTGAATCGAATTGAATCGAATTGAATCGAATTGAATCGAATTGAATCGAATTGAATCGAATTGAATCGAATTGAATCGAATTGAATCGAATTGAATCGAATTGAATCGAATTGAATCGAATTGAATCGAATTGAATCGAATTGAATCGAATTGAATCGAATTGAATCGAATTGAATCGAATTGAATCGAATTGAATCGAATTGAATCGAATTGAATCGAATTGAATCGAATTGAATCGAATTGAATCGAATTGAATCGAATTGAATCGAATTGAATCGAATTGAATCGAATTGAATCGAATTGAATCGAATTGAATCGAATTGAATCGAATTGAATCGAATTGAATCGAATTGAATCGAATTGAATCGAATCGAATCGAATCGAATTGAATCGAATTGAATCGAATTGAATCGAATTGAATCGAATTGAATCGTTATGTAAGCATACGCAATTGCTGTAGTCACATTTCGCTTACATATTAATAGTAAGTTGCCACAATAAAATTATTTTTACAAGGTAACTGAGCATAAATATATGACAAAAAGCGAGGCGAGAAATCTGAATACTGGCTTTAAGATACCAAATATTATAAAAGTCATTAATAATAATTTATTCAGGTTTTTTTAAAGTATTTTTTTTATTTAAAATTATTTTTAAGTTTTCTAAAGTTTTGAACCCGATGCTGGAAGTGGGTACACTTCCAGCATCGAGTTCAAAACTTGTAACACTGTTCGGGTGGTATTTTTCAAAATGTGTCAATTACTTTTTCTCAACTTGGAGTGTTTGACTGAAAATTTATGATTTACGAGATATTTTGAAGTACCCTATTATGTATTGCATAGTAAAACATTGTAGAAATGTGTGGAACCTCATCAAATGTTATCTTTCCCAGGTAAGTCTAGAAATACAAAATTTTAAGTTGCTCATAATCTCTACTTATTTTATGCCAATATTTTAAAAATCTGCTAATATTTCCGTTCGAAACTGTGTCACAAACGTTTGCCTAATAATTTATGTCATGTTTAGGCATTTATATGTGTGAACCAACTGTTACGTCAGGATGGTCACAGTAAAACAAAGATACTTCCAATCAATTAGTTTATAATTATAATTAAATATTACAGTAGCGAGTAATTTTCTCATAATCTTATTTGCTTAGCAACCGTAACTAAGGAGATTTATGAAAGGAAAACTGTCAACACAGCGGCTTTTATAACACACACGAATAGGTACATTACTATTAATTTACAATTGAATAATCTAATAAAATGGCTCCTTAAATATTAATTATTAACAATAATATATATCAAAGAATAATGCACAATATAATAACTTTTACTAATTATTTGATTTACCGGAAGCTGACAAGTGGAAGGCGCTATAATCGTTTATTTATAATTATGTATGTATGTACTAAGGAGTTTTCATGTCGAGCTGGTATATGACGAACCCGAAGTCTGTAACATATGATTAAATCGTATTTATTTACAACTGTTACATACGTTTAAAGTCTTCGACTTCAAAATTACGTATTTGTAAACAAACAACAAAAGAGTGGCCATATTTTTTTATGGAAGGTGTATATTTTTTTATTTGTGGAAGGAGTGAAATTCATATAGGGCTCGTTGCTTTTATAATTTGACTAACGTGTTATAAAGGATAACTGAAAGGTCTTCAGTAATTTTCATAATGAAAGAGTAAACTTGTAATTAATATTAGATAACATCAAGATTAGGTTACTGAAAAAACAATATTATTTTGTAATAATGTTGATATAAAAACATGCTCTCGATACAGTAAATGACATAAGTTGACTAGTTTAAAGGAAATGAAATTAATTTTTTGTTTCAGTTTTCCCAAGGGCCCAGAAAAAAGGCAGAAATGTTTGTCAAGTATGGGACGAAGTTGTCAAGTATAAAAGGGAAAGGATTTTTTATTAATAAAGTGACATTGCATTGTAATGATTTTTTTAAAAAATATCCTGTCAACTTCAAATATTTTTTTTTCCCCTTTATTATTAAGAAAAAATTTCTTAATAATTGATTACAATCTAGCCTAAGAGACTAATAAGTAATTTAACTCTAACTTATTATTATACAATAGAGGTTTTGTTAAAACTAAGAATAGCGTTCTTTAGCACTTGTATAGAAGTCCTTATCACTTTCTTAGAGTCTCATATTTATAAAAACACTTTGTTCATGTGTCATATGCATAGCACAGATTTGATCACTATTATACACTAACTTATACACTACACTAACTCAAAGGGTTTAGTTCTCTTTAGTCTACGCACTAAATCCGTGTTGTCTAACAGCTGGATTGCCTCAACATTCATATGTCGGTGAAGTCTATGTTCATGGGCTTCAGCAAATTTTTGAATGATGGTGGTGACGAGGTCCATTTTAAGGCCACGGTGGAGGTCGTCATTTCTGATGTACCAGGTTGCTTTTACAGCATCCCTGAGTACTTTATTTTGAAATTGTTGTATTATTTTTATGTTGCTCTGTTTATTACAGCCCCAAAGTTGGATACCATACGTCCAAATTGGCATCAAAATATGCTTGTATAGAATTATCTTATTATGTATTGATAAACAGGATTTCCTTCCGAGTAACCAATACATACTTTTATAGCGTATGTCGAGTTCCTGTCTTTTCTTTTTGACGTGAGCTTTCCATCGCAGCTTGGCGTCGAGAGTTATGCCAAGGTATTTGGCAGTATTAGAATAAGGCACTTGCGTACCATTTATGTAGATTGGGTGGTATTCGCACTGTTTATTTGTGAAGTCAACGTGAATTGATTTTGACTCATTCAGCTTGATCTTCCATTTTTGTGTCCAATCATAAACTTTGTTTATTGCTAGTTGAACTTTTTCTACTGCTTCTCTATGACTTGATCCTGTAGCCATAATAGCACTAATAGCAGTGTCATCAACAAAGGTCGCAATGGTGTTATTTTCTAGCTCTGGGATGTCACATGTGTACAATAAGTAGAGGATTGGGCCTAGCACACTTCCTTGAGGTACCCCAGCTTTTATAGTTTTAAGCTCAGAATATGCATCATCTTGTCTTATTCTAAACATTCTATTTGTTAAATACGATTCCAGAATATCAGCAAATTCTGGTGGCAACATACATCTAAGTTTAAATATTGGGCCCTCATGCCAAACTTTGTCAAAAGCTTATGCGACATCTAAGAAGACAGTGGCGCAGACTTCCTTATTTTCGAGAGTTTTCTCAATAATATTTGTTATTCTGTGTACCTGATCTACAGTAGAGTGTTTTTCTCTGAAACCAAATTGATGATTGATGATGAACTTCAAATATGTAGTTGCTCCCCGTAACATGGCGTAATTTATACAGCGGTCTCTATACCCAGGGTCCAGACATATAACACGGTACGGTACGATATATCTGGGTAAGGAATATGGACTCTGGTATGTTGTTAAAGTACTTAAATAATAAATTAAAAAAAAAAACTAAGTAAGTACTTGGAATAAAATAATCAATGGGAGAGTGAGTTTTTCAATTAAATAAATGGAAAATTGTTTTCAATATGTACATTCCAAAACCCACTGTTCCTGTTTTGTCTTCGTATCAGGGCCTCTTGGCTTTCTTTCAGACAACCCCTGGCCTCACTAGGCTTCGATCCTGCTGGCCGCGTGGGACACTGCACGTCGTCGACGAATTGGGCTCATACGGCGAGCTACTAATTACATACTTAGTATCTTTCTCCAATCTGTGTTATTTACCTAAGCAAACATTTGTGTCAAGTTGTATATCGAAATAAATAATATCTAGGCAGATATTAGAGTATTACCGTTAATAGTTATATATATATACAGTTACTAAACCAAAACTTATACGATCGAAAACCACACTAAAATGGTAATATACCTGATTTGATCAATTTATAAAATAGTTAATTTGTGCAAAATATCCTAGAGCAAGTAAAAATACTTGTCACCCTGATGAAAGAGTTAAAAAACATAAATTAATTGTTCCAAGGTCATTTTGTTGGTCTTCAATTCTTCTTTCGTGGTGCAACATCCAGTGTTCTATTTAATATTCTTGGTAAAAACCGACGATCACTTTATTCTTTTCTGCATCCGTTTGTGGTATTTTAATGCTTTGAGTCCTTTGTGCCAATGTTGCTGATTAACTTGCTTGCATACAAGTAATATATAGACTGACTCATTCCACTAAGATCTCCGGCATCATCTTGAATGTGTTGACATAAAAGTTTCAAATTTAAAACAAGTGCGCCTACACAATGTGAATAGCAGCATCACATCTTTCTACAAGTTGCGGTTCGTTAATCTAAAACAGAAACATAATTATTTTTCTTAGTTTTATAAACATACCCGATAATCGGAAATCTTGGCAGTATATTCGATATCGGCTTCACTTGCCATTAACAAAGATAGAATAGAATAGATAGATAATCGGAAATCATGACGTATTCGAATTCATCGGCCGTAGTCATTACTCATTACATCTTTGTATATTCATTTCTACAAGTACCTATGCTCGTTCTATCAAAGTTTTAGCGTTTTTACAACTATACATATAGAACCCTTTTATATATCACAAGCAGACAGTATCTAAATAGGTACTGCTTTGGATAAAAAAATATTAGTACTATTTTTTTTTTCTTCAAAATGTCAAATTAGGAAAAAAACGCTGATTTAAATTTTCTTTATGATTTTATGGTGTACAATAAAATATATATAAATAAATAAATAAAACTTTCAGATGGTATGGTGTGATAATAAAGCCTCCTCTTGCATTACCAGCTAAATCATTGTTCATCTGTAAGTTAACCCTATTATCTATTAAGAACACTGCAGTGTAATAGTACTAATGATTTGATTGATAGTTTAAACTAGCTATTAAGACAACAGTTGGTACCTCTGGCCATTTAAGTCAATTTAATAATAAGGTATCTTCTAGCATTCAAAGTAAAGAGGCCAAGCAAAAATCGTTTACTTTGTTTCTTCAAAATATTCAAGGTTTTTCTTCGAAACAATTGGAAGTAGAATTATTTTTGGAAAAAACAATGTTCGACATTATCTGTTTTACTGAGCATTGGCTAAAGGACTCTGAAATGCTAATTCAGTTGTTTTAATCGAAAATCAATGTTACGTGGAGGTTCACTAATCCTAATTAAAAGTTGTATTAAATTTAAAACTCGTAAAGACATAGTTTCACTGTCCATTGAACATAGTATTGAACTGTCTTGTGTTGAGCTGGATAGGCATATCTTAGTGTGCGTTTACAGGCCCCCTAATTATCAAAACTACTCTGTTTTTGAGTCAGTCATGGAAGATGTTATGGCAAAACTTTCAAATAGTAACAAACTAGTAATTATATGTGGAGACTTCAATGTTAATATTTTAGAAAATAATTCAGAAAGCTGTAGATTTTTAAATCTCTTTAAATCATTCAATTTATCAAATGTGTTTATAGAACCAACTCGAACTTCCACTACTTCTGCTACATGTATTGATATTTTTTTTTGTTATTGCAACTATTTAGATAAAGCCATTGTAGATTATCTCCCTTCAGATCATAGCGGCTTGATGGTAACTTTTGAATCCTACATACCTATACAACAAGTGCAGATACATTCCAGACCAATAACATCCGGTAAATTAAATAAATTTAATAGCACTTTAGTAAACAAGCTAAATGATTGGAAACTTGCAGAGAATGATAGTAATATTTTGTATAATAATTTTTTTTCAATAGTTCAAACAGAATTTAACAAGAATTTTGAGAAGAAGACTAAATGTATCAACCCTAAGTTTAGATTTAGTGATTGGGCGACTAAAGGAATCAGAATAAGTAGGGAAAGACTCTTCGAACTGTATGGCCTTAAACCTATCATTAGGAATGACACTTTTAATAAGTATGTTGCTATGTATTCAAAAATGTTTAAAAATACTTGTAAAGCAGCTAAGGCCTTATACATTAGCAACAAGGTTAAATCAGCTGATAACAAAATAAAAACCGTTTGGAAAATTATAAATAATGAAACCAATAGGAACAAAACACACAATAATGATTACACATTGGAGACTCATCACGGTCTTGTTAGTGATAACAAACTAGTTGCGCAAGAATTTGTAAATTTCTTTACCAGTATACCAATTAAAACTACTGAAGCCCTAAACTCATCGCCATCGCTTGCTTTTGATTTATTGCAAGAGAATGTTGCAGCCTGCCCAACAGAATTTAACTTTAAGCATATTAATCCCATCACAGTGATTAAAGCTTTTAAACAAATTAAAATTAAATTAACTGAAGATTTATGGGGTATGTCTATCAAAGTTTGTACCTCAATTATTGAGACAATAGCACCGTACTTAGCCTTAATATTCAATTTGTGTGTAGATCAAGGAATCTTTCCGGATCTAATGAAATTTAGTAAAGTGATACCACTTTTTAAATCCGGGGACAGTAAAGATACAAATAATTATAGACCAGTATCTGTGTTGCCAGTTTTCAGCAAGATATTTGAAAAGGTGATGTTGGATCAAATGCTGATTCATTTTAACTCGAATAATCTCTTGCACAATAAACAGTTTGGTTTCACCAAAGGACGTTGTACGACTGACGCTGGTGTCTCCTTACTGAAACACATTTTTGATGCGTGGGAGGAGGCGCAGGATGCTATTGGTATTTTTTGCGACCTGTCTAAAGCATTTGATTGTGTGGTTCATGAAACATTACTTTTGAAACTTGAGCATTACGGACTAGGTCAAAAATCGTTAAGCTTATTAAGATCTTATTTAAATGATAGACAGCAATTAGTTCAGATAAACGGTGTGAATTCTTCGGGGTTAAATGTAAAAATGGGGGTACCCCAAGGCTCAATTTTAGGTCCTTTTTTATTTTTAGTATATATTAATGATTTACCCCATTTATTGCAAAACAAACTTAATATGGTATTGTTTGCCGATGATACGTCTTTGATATTTAAGATAAATAGAAGGGCTACTAATTTTGACGACGTAAATAACGCCCTACTACAGGTCCATAATTGGTTCACTGCTAATAATCTAGTGTTAAATGGGAAAAAAACTAAATGCATAAGGTTTTCCTTACCAAATGTCAAGAGTAGTGTTTGTGACATAATATTAAACAACGAGAAACTAGAATTTGTAGATAAAACGGTTTTCTTAGGGATTACGCTTGACTTAAAACTGCAATGGGGTCCTCATTTAACATCTCTTGCAGGACGACTTAGCTCAGCTGCATATGCTGTTAGAAAAATCCGTCAATTAATGGATGTTGATACCGCTAGACTAGTCTATTTTAGTTATTTCCATAGTATTATGTCATACGGTATCTTACTATGGGGACGGGCTGCAGACATTGACTCAATTTTTATACTACAGAAAAGAGCAATTAGGGCCATTTATAATCTCCGGCGGTGCGATTCCCTAAGGGAGCTGTTTAAGAATATTAATATTATGACGGTGGCATGTCAATATATTTATGAAAACATCATGTATGTTAGAAAAAATCTTCATCTTTTTAGCAAAAGAGGCGATAGAGATAATTATGTTACAAGAAATAGGGATCAGTTAGTTCAACCAGGCTTCAGACTGGCTAAAGTGGCCTCTACTTTCATGGGGTACTGTTTAAAATGTTATAATAAAATACCTTCCCACATATTGGAACTTAATGAAACGAAATTTAAATCTTGCATTAAACGCACACTATGCAGGCAGGCATATTATAAGTTGGAGGATTACATTCAAGATAAAAATGCTTGGCTTAATGCTGGTCCAGCTCCACTACCCGTAGTTCGTACAAATGGATTGGCATTAAAATAACTTTTTTCTTGTGTTTTAAAGTTGGTCATTTATTTTATAATAGTATTGTATAATGTAAATTCATTTTTTTTTTCAAAGTTTGTAAATGTGAGTACCATGGAACAATTTATGGTTTTAGGTTACTATATGACTTGTTTGATTTGACGTAAATGAGCTCGGCAGCTGAGAGTTTGTCATGCTCACTCAAATGTCTCACTGACGGTGGCGCGTGTATTGGATTATTCGGTTCCCTATAAAATGGTTGAGCTGAGTAGTGCTGATGTATGCGTCATGTCCGTGAACGGGCGCTGTCAGTTGAGATTGGTCATCTCTTAGGTGTCAGTAGTTTATTTTAATATAATATCTATATTTAGAATTGTTTCTTTTTAGTTATTATTTACATTGTTCTCACATACTAGTATCGACAAGAAACATGTAACCGAATTATTTGTAATACTTACCATAATTGAAAAGAGTGTCCATGGAGTTTCTTGCACATTCTTCTCCATAGAGATCTACGCTTTGGAATGTGCAATTAGCATCATTATTTAGGACAGACAGACTTGACGTTTCAAAAGTGCCTGTAAATGGTTTATTTGGAATAAAAATGATTTGACTTTGACTTTGACTTGACTTTGACTTTGACTTTGAATACAATTAAGTATTTTACTATTTTATAAATTCATCTGTTATAACAGTTGGTATGTCAAGTCTCAAGTATAATAATAAATAGTACCATCCGTAGGATAGAGACATAACATCCTTGATAGTACCATAACTAGAATACCATATTCTCCGCGTTCTGAATTACGATGTCAACGCAGTCAGCGCTGAGCGCGTCAATAAGCCCAATTAAAACCAATGAAATATAAACCGGTCTGAAATAGGCTTTCCAAATTGCGTCAAAAGCGATTATATCGCAAATCCTACCTTTAACTTAGAGAATTTAACCTTGCTCTAAGACCTTTAGAGAGTAAAAATTGTGACTTTGCGAGTTGCATAAATAATCGCTTACGACGCATTTTGGAACGAAGGGATAAACGGTTGTTTTTGGAATTTATACTCTCTCCATGAAAATGAAAAAAAAATTGTCTATGTCCTCGTCGTCTCTCTGGTCGCCACTCGCGTCTCTCGTTTGTTGTGTTTGACGTTTTATTGACAGTAATGGAACGATGGTAATCAGTATTGAAACTATTGAATATTGTTTTGGAATCGGAGATGTACTGTAAATTAATAACAAATTAGTTTAAGTTTTATAAGTAATATGATCTGGTAGTAAAGATTAAGCATTTAATATAATCAGTGAAGTGAAAATCATGTCCCAACGCTTTCCTACCGGCGGACCAAGTCCGGCGCCCCCTCCGGGTGCTATGCAGCCTCAACAGCGATACCCGGGGCCTGCACAGCCGCAGGGCTCCCCGATGCCACCTCGGCCTTACCCAGGACCTAATTTTCCTGTAAGTACTGAAACGTTTAACAGTATCTCGTACATGGAACCTATACCTATACAAACACCTACATCATGTAAAGCACGGATTTTTCGAGCGATGTCTTTTCATTCATCTTTTTTTGAGCTATGTTTATTGGGAATTCGTTGTCGAAATCGATAAACTACTCAATTTTGCTTGCATCGTGATATATTTCTACCTAATTGGGCTTTCAAATGCTAATAATTAACAGTTGTAGTACATTTTAGCGACAGAGATACTATACATACTAAAGAACACTGGTGCTATGTTAAACTTTCACCATGAAAATGGCTCGTGTTATATTCTAGGGGTTAAAGTAAAAAATAAGTCTAGTGAGATGTCTTCCTAAACTGGGTCAAATTCTATTAGCTAACTAAACTTCTCTAACTGTCAAGTGTTTGCATTATATTGAATGTTAACAACAATATCTATCAATGTATTAATATTGGTTAGCCAGTGGCAATAGTCATAGCCATAGTTAAGATAGTTCTTGGTAATCAGTCGATTTTAGGTTAAGTAGCCCATCCTTGGGTGTGTTGCACAGACCTCATAGAGATAATCATTGTTGGTATAAGATTACCACCATCATCATCATCATCATTTCAGCCGAAAGACGTCCACTGCTGGACATATGCCTCCCCAAAATGCCACCACAAAGACCAGTCTGGTGCGTCTTGCCTTCATCATATTCCAGCAACCCTGACCAGTCATCAGTCCACCTTGTGGGAGGCCTTCCAATGCTGCGGCTTCCGGTACGCGGTCTGCGTGCAATGTGTCCTGCCCATTGCCACTTAAGTTTGGCAATTCTTTTTGCTATGTTGGCAACCTTGGTTCTCTTGCGGATATCTTCATTTCTGATTCGATCACGCAAGAATACTCTGAGCATAGCTCTTTCCACTGCCCTTTGAGTGACTGAGTCTTCTTATGTAAGCGACCACGTTTCGGAGCCATATGTCATCACTGATAACACACACTGATAATCTATCTTATATAAGTTTACCAATACTTACCAATTGGGCCATTGTCAATGCACTTTTTTTATGGTAGCTTAAAATCATCCAGCAGAAAGTAACAGTACCAAGAAAAGACTTATTAAAACTGTAGTATTCTTGTCACATTAGCAAGGTTGACTAGACAATCACCATGGCGGTGATTGTCTAGTCACTCTTCTAAGAGATTTACTTCTGTGAATGTGGCATGTCCATTTTGTGCTGATTCTGGGAACAGTTTGTAGATATGACCTAGAACTGATGTGGGCCAGTAATTCTTTAGAAGAGCATTGTCTACCACCTTATAGTAAAGTACCACCTGACTTCTGCTCCATGCCTGTTGAGTATTTCCCTTGACCAAATATAGAATTAAACTGTTTCTGAAGCCCTCTAAGGACTGGGTTTCTCACCAGTTTCAGATTCATATCGGACAAAATCTTGTTGTATGTAGCTCCTTCAGAGCCATCTTTTTCTCATACTTACTGGATACTATCAGGTTGTGTGATTGTCTGTTGATAGTTTAATCGACCATGCCACACACAGTCCAAATGAGATAGCAATGAAGTTGTTTTTTTTTGTACTTTGAAGCAATAACAGATTTTGATGTATATGTCGACAGGCACGTAGTGGGTTCACGCCGCCGCCTGTGGGCGTTGGAGGTGTAGGCGGCGTAGGCGGCCCCGGCAGCGTGGGCGGAGGGCGCGCGGCCGGCGGCGCCGCGTACGGCGGCGGGCCGGCGGGCGGCGCGGTGGCGGCGCCGCCCGGCATGCGGCCCGCCGCCGCGCCGTCGGCGCCCGCGCCGCCCGCCAAGCGCGTGCCCGACGCGCGCGCTGCCATACCGCCGCAGCACAAGCCGGGCCTCTACAACCCGTGAGTACCTGCGAGCTGGTGCGCTAGTGTGCCTGTAGCTTGTGATGTCGGGATGTTTGATATAAACACGAGCGTGTTTCAGGGACGCATACGGCGCGGGTGCGGGAGCGGGAGGGCCGCCCTCCAAACGCAAGAAGCGTCTAGCGGACAAGATCCTGCCACAAAAGGTGCGTGACTTGGTGCCGGAGTCACAGGCCTACATGGACCTGCTGGCCTTCGAGCGCAAGCTGGATGCCACCATCATGCGAAAACGCCTTGACATTCAGGAGGCGCTCAAGCGGCCCATGAAGCAGAAGCGAAAGCTCAGGATATTCATCTCCAATACGTTCTATCCAGGTATGTAAATCTATACATAGATGTGTAAATTATTTACTGGAAACTTCAACTAAAGTCCTGTCTGAAAAGTATCGAACGTAATCTGTAAATACCGCACCAGGGTTTCCTTATTTCAAAACAAGAATAGCTCCGGTACTATTACTAGATTTAATACCAATTGAGCGAGATCTAAATGTAATTTTCGTTATTATTATTAATTTAGTTCATTTCTAGTTTATGTCCGCAGCGCTCACTGGTAAAGGTTCACGAATCCCTTTTCACCGTCTCGTCGCCAAGTAGCGTAAGCGATATACTAAACCCTCTTTAGTCCAACATCCTGTAAGTCTGAAAGAATGATTTACAACAATTTTAATTGGACAACTTAGGAACAAGATAAAAGAACAATGTTTATTTCAGTCTAGGTCGAACACAATTGAGCCCTGTCGTATTTTTTTTTCCAGAATTGTAATTTTAATATAAATCAAAATTAATTATAATTTTGATTTCTTTTTTTGGCCTTCCTAATGCTTAAATAATTTAATTCATTTTTCAACCCTAGATGTGCTGATGTTGCTCTGAGTGCGTTTGGTATCCATTAATCACATTCATTGGTGCTCCAAAGCTTAGCGCTATTAGAAACAGATTCAACTAAGATATGTATTTTATATGGAAGGATGCGTGCTGATGGTCGCGAGTGGTATGGCTATGTGCAAAACAGAGTATCTTCCTCGTGCTACTTCTTAACGAAGTCGCGTCTTCATAGCACATCTAACACCACACACCACATAGCTTAGAACACAACTACAAGCTAGCAAAACACATCTGAAATTGGCTAGTGTTAATTTTCTATCAAAATTCATGTAGCGGTTTTAACGTAATAACGTAACATTAGACAGACTAACTTTAGGCATTTATAATGTTAGTTTAAAATGGATTAGCAGTTGGTAAAGTCAATATGTGTGCAGGTCAGGGCGACAACGCCGTGCCGTCGTGGGAGCTGCGCGTGGAGGGCCGCCTGCTCGACGACACCAAGAACGACCCCAACAAAGTAACTGCTTTCATTTCGCTTACATTGCGCATATACCATATCTTATTTAACGCATATTTTGACCTATTTATATGATTTTTTCTTCAATACCAATGAGGATAGAGAGCATTAGTTAGGAGATGGAGAAGAGTGAGTAAAGTTGTGCGGAGGTGTTGCAGGTGAAGCGCAAGTTCTCGTCGTTCTTCAAGTCGCTGGTGATCGAGCTGGACAAGGAGCTGTACGGGCCCGACAACCACCTGGTGGAGTGGCACCGCACGCTCACGACGCAGGAGACGGACGGCTTCCAGGTGAAGCGGCCCGGCTACAAGAACGTGCGCTGCACCATCCTGCTGCTGCTGGACTACCAGCCGCTGCAGTTCAAGCTCGACCAGCGCCTGGCGCGCCTGCTGGGCGTGCACACGCAGACGCGCCCCGTCATCGTCAACGCGCTGTGGCAGTACGTCAAGACGCACCGCCTGCAGGACGTGCACGAGCGCGAGTACGTCGCCTGCGACAAGTACCTGGAGCAGATCTTCGGCGCGGCGCGCATGAAGCTGGCGGAAGTCCCCGGCAGGCTCGGGGCCCTACTGCACCCGCCCGACCCCATCGTCATCAACCACGTCATCGCCGTGGAGCCGCCGCACGACACCAAGCAGACCGCCTGCTACGACATCGACGTCGAGGTCAGCCTACATTATTCTATTATCTATCTAATATAAGCAATCGGGAGTACAATCTGTGCACATTATATGACTAAGGTTGCAGTCGTGTTTTAAAAAGGCTCTTAATTACTGTGGCCTTCTAAAAAGAATTCAGGTATCATTGCCCAAATCAAAGCATTTATTTGAAACTAGCTTTTGCCCGCGGCTTCGCTCCCGGCAACAGATTATTCTACTGTACTCTAGCCTACTCTTCCCAACTGCAACCTATTTTTTTTTTCATAAGAACCTTCTCCTGACAGTAACAAACACAACATAAAAAGAATTAGCGAAATCGGTTCAGCCATTCTCGAGTTTTGCGCTTACCAACACATTTTGCGATTCATTTTTATATAATTATAAAATAATTGTTTACAGGTAATTTTGAATTCTGTCAAAAAGTCGGTTAGTCAAGCTAATTTTCTCATTCCAAAGTGCAAGAAAGTAACTTTCGACACTTATGAATCATGTAAAAAATTACAAAAATACGGGTTTCATATTTCTTACTAAATAAAAAAAAAATAGGTAAAATGAGCTACTGGCAATAAAGACATTACCAGACTCGACAGACGGCTCTCGTTCACGTATATAACGCTCAACTGCTCTGATGCAGTGTCACTGATACACACGCTACATTGGCTGTTTGAGCAGAATGATTTTGGAAAAAAAAAAGATCGAACACATGCTCTACCTTTATCCTATACTCCATGGCAAGAAGTTGCAAACCTAAATATTACTGTCGCGTATATACGCCACACAAGTTGAACCATCATAGCGGTCGACATTGAATGCGCAATAACTGGTAAAAAAAAATACTTGTCACGATATACCTTTTTTAAATCCTCTCGAAAAGCCCTTTATTGTGATATCCCAAAAAACAAAAAAAAAATCTGTCCCGCGGTTAGGAAGATAAAGAGGCAATAAAAAAATGTTACAAACAAGATACGCGCGAAAAAAATAACCCTTTTTGCCTGCTGCTGTCGGGTAAATATACAGTCTTTCTTTGATCATCACTAGACTTTAATTAGTGCTAAGAGCTGCTAGAAAGTTTATGTCACGCCTGAATGCGCTCCTCTCGCATTTAATATTGAGCTGCTGAATGTGTGCGGTTGCAGGTGGATGACACGCTGAAGACGCAGATGAATAACTTCCTGTTGAGTACGGCCAACCAACAGGAGATCCAGGGACTCGACTCCAAGATTCATGAGACTGTGAGTGTTATTGCGTCGGCCGCATCAGAATCGCACACGATTTATGTTCGTCGCTGTCTGCTTCACCCGTACACGTCACATTGCAGGTGGACACTATCAACCAGCTGAAGACCAACCGAGAGTTTTTCCTGAGCTTCAGCATGGACCCGCAGCAGTTCATTCAGAAGTGGCTCGTGTCGCAGTCGCGGGACCTCAAGGTGAGTATCGCGGAGCCTCCCCTCCCTCGTGTCGCTCGCTCGGCGCCTCACGTGCTCGTGTGCCCGCAGAGCATGGGCGCGGCGGGCGCGCCGGCGGCCGGCAACCCCGAGGAGGAGCGGCTCGGCGCCTTCTACGCGCAGGCGTGGGCCGGCGAGGGCGTGGCGCGCTACCTCACGGCGCGCGTGGCGCAGCGCCGCCGCGAGCTGGAGCAGGCGCTGGCGCCCGCGCACGCGTCGCACGCGGCACACGCGCCGCACGCGTCGCACGCGCCGCACGCCGCGCACGCGCCGCACGCCACGCACGCGCCGCACGCGCCTCAGGCACCCCATCCTCATCTCGCCAGGCTCTAGTACTACCACAATAAACTCTTTTATTCTCAGTACTGGCTTCTTTCATTTTTACCAACTTCATAAAAAGGTTTGCATTTTTTTTTTCTATGTATGATCATCGATTATTCCGCCAATTATCGACGGATTTTCAAAATTCTTTTTTTGTTCGCAAGTAGATAGATCTGAGGGGGTCCCATTGTCACCAAGTTAAGATCTAATGATGGGATCCATGAGGAATCGAAGGAACTCCTTAAATATCATAGGCAAACATATGGTGATTTTGGTATTTTCATCTAGATCTTAAGCGTTTACATTACAGTCAAAAAGAAACATTTGATGGAGTGAAACTGATGAAGAAGACCAGAAATGGCCAATAGAACGTCATACTTACATAGCTATCACAATAAAATTACAAAACAAATAAATAAGTGGTTGTGAATAGTTAGGTTGATGAAAATGGTATGATGACCTGATGATGTTAATGGAGCCGGAAGATAGGCAACGGAACTTCGTAATTAATCAATGTATCCTAGCCGTGTTTGGGCTCATTAAAATTGTCATGAGATGCACTTTGGCTTTAGGGTACTATCGAACTGATCTGATGATGGAGCCGGAAGGTGGAAGGGAGACACAGGAACTTCATAATAAAACGACGTATCCTACCAGAGTTTGGGTTCATTGAAATTGTCATAAGAAATAGGCACTCTGGTTATAAATGTATCACAAACAAAAAGGGTGAATTAAAAAAAACTTTTTATAAAAAAATATACCTATCGACTTCACTAAAAATATAAAAATAACTTTAATTTCGGAAGTCGGTGTTAAATAAGAAACAAATAATACCGAGAAACACCGACTTCCGAAATTAGTTATTTTTATATTTTTAGTGAAGTCGGTAGGAATATTTTATTCGTCCTGTACTTAACGTTCGCTTTACATAGGGTTGCCATCTGTCCCTGGTTTCTCTGGATTTGTCCTAGTTTAGAGGGCATCCGGGGAGCGTCCGGGGAAGGTTTCATTTGTAGACCGAGTTTAAAAAAATAGTTTTTTTTAAATAATGAATGAATAAAAAAGGTGATTAATGACATTTTCCAACTGTGTTTTATTACATTGAATATGTTTAAAAGATCTTGTTGATATATGGCTTTCGGGCTCTAAAATCCGGGGTTTTCACGCATCTTGTCCTGCTTCCCAAATTTTAGAGATGGCAATCCTAGCTTTACATTAAGACCAACCAACCTCGGCTTTCTTTTTTTTGTTATTGAGAGTCGATGCACATGGATGCCGGGACACGTCCTCTGGATACCGGAAGTATGTATAATTATGTATACCGTGGCCATATCGTACAATACGCTGTATTTAAAAGTCGGTGCTCCGAATTGAAAAACATTGCTATTATTTACTGTGAGGAAAAACCGGCCTCATCTTTTTTTATTATACTTAAATCACTTGCTTACCATTCACCTACATTCATTCACCTACCATAAAAAAAAAAAAATCACTTGCTTACCATCAGGTGGGATCGCAGTCAACCCTAATGCTTGACTGCGATCCCACCTGATGGTAAGCAGTGATGCAATCGTTGATGGTGAGGCGTATTAATTTTATTAATAGCCTATTCACTCTAAGACACCTAATTTATAATCGGATGGGAAGACCGGTGCAGGCAAATTGTTCCAGTCCTTCGTTGTGCGCGGAATGAATGATAAAACGAAACGCTTAGTCCGAACCGTAGAGGTTTCAACAACGTAAGGATGGATACTCGTCGTGCGTCAGGTAGGTAGTCCAATGATAGAAAAGAGTTGGAGGAATCAACTCATGCATTTCCTGCGCACACTCTCCAAAAAGCAACCTGTAAAACATCGAAAGGCTGGCTGGTGCTCAAGGCTTTTTGAAAATTGGACTTAAACAAATCTGGATCACCAATTAGTCTGTTCGGCTTCGCACGCCTTTTCACCGAGTCCAAAGCTGCCAGGTGACATTTTGCAACGCTAGCCTATATGCTGGCCTAGCTGCAGTACTCCACACACGATCGAACCTGTGCTTTGTATAACATTAAAACCGAGTTGAAGTCCTGCCGGACCTTTGCAAGAATGCAGCGAGAACAGCTTCCAGGTATGCCGTGAGTGCACGCTCCATAATCTTGCAGAGTATGGAGGTCGAAATCGGCCGACAGATGGCAGGATCGGCACGACTGCCCTGTTTGAGCACGGGTTACACGTCGGCAAGCTACCTGGACTTGGGCACAATACCATTCATGTCTAGACGACACATTGCTCTCAGAAGCTGTTTATTCCTAATGCGAATCTCAGACATCGAAAATGAAGAGTTGGCGGAATGGCACTGCTAATGTCATGACGAGAATTATGGGCGAAACGCAAAGAGTAATAAACGTGGTGGTGTAATAAACGTTTTTCTTTCTCTTTTCATTGTTAAAGGCTCTCTTCTTTGAGCTCAGATCCGGAACTTTACGGTCACGAGCGTTAACCCAGGCGTAAAACGCCGTGTACTTACGCTGATCAGCTAGAGCGCAATCGGTGTTGAACCATGGGTGAGCTGAACCATCGATGGGTAGGTACGTCGCTATACGTAGCCGCTATACGGAACACGACGAATCGCTTGGCGACGTGGCTTTGTCTAGTTTGGACTGACGAAAAATTATTTTGATATACCTACCTATAATTTTTTTTTTACAACCTATTTCCACAAATTAATATAATTTATCTGTATAAGTACTAGCGACCCGCCCCAGCTTCGCACGGGAGCATGTATCACATAAACCTTCTTCGTGAATATTTTTAAAGATTTACGCATACCTACCTACATAGGGAAACTGCGACGTTGTTTTATACTATGTAATGATATAAAAGGAGAAGCTGACTGACTGACATATCAACGCACGGCGGATAGGGTCGAGTGGTCAACAATGAACCAGCGGTACAGAGTGAATCATGTAAATAATTCAGAAATGTGACGTTGCCGTTTTGTGCAAACTGCATTAAGTAAGTGCCTTTGAGGCCCCCTTTCGCCTTATCCAAACGTCAGGGAGCTTGCGGCGCAGGTAACCGTGCGTGCCCGTGTTTTGTGTTTTTGTACCGAAAATGTCATGAAAATAACGTAAGTAAAATTTCGTCTCATTTTATTTTTGTAAACAGTAGCTAAATGTCAGTTGTATAGATGATTTCGTTGTTTTTTGCGCTTTAACATAAGATAGTTTCGTTAAAAACCTCATGTTTGTGCATGTGGTTATTTGACCTCAAAGTTTATAAGTATGGGGTGGTACAAAATGAACCACTTTGAGAGAGTACACAATGATCCAGTGATTAATTGAGTACTACCCTTAGTACATTGAGTATTAACTCAGAAAATTTACTTTTTTGAAAGTACCTACTTAGTTATTTCACAAAATTAAAAATCTAAATTTCAGGATGGCCGAACAAATTAGATCTGGTTAGGAAAAAAGGATCCCATCTACCTGAAGCAATGAAGGCTGCTCTCGATTTACACAAAAATCAAAATAATATAATTAATGATTAAGAATATTATATTTTAAATGTTATTTCTATTTACTTACGAACTTGTAGTCAATATATTATACCGACGTAAAACCCTAATTGTTGAATCCTAAGAAACTAATGTTGATTTAATCAATATTTACGATTTTAAGTACCTCTTTTAGAAAAAAAATACTTTTTGGTTGTTACCTACTACAAATAAATTTAAATAAATTTGAGAGTTTTATTTAACAACATTATTATTATCCAATCATTTTAATGCTTTGATTATTGACATGGTTCATTGTATGCACCCACGGTTCACTGTGTACTAACCCCCGGTTCATGGAGTACCACTGAGTGTACACAGTGAATCATTTCTCAATAATTAAAAAAAATAAAAAATGTTAGTGGCTATTGAACTATAACAAAAATAAATTACTACATAATGTAGCCAGTTAAATTATCTACAAATGTAAGTAAAAAGTATGTAGTTAAGGCCCATAGGGGTACATTTACAGCTCTTGAAAATTTAGGTGGTTCATTGTCAACCATCTCACCCTACTACTGGGAACCGAAACATGTTTGCACAGGGCTGCCTTTTATATCATAAGTGAGCACTAAGAAAGAATTTCCCAAAATTCACCCTCTAAAAGATGAATCGCTTGTCAAAAGTCTGTATTGAGAAACATACACGCGAGCGAAACCGCTGGCAGAAAACTAGTCAACTTATATCGACGTGTTATACGAGTTGTAACCCATGGTCGTAGTTTTATAACTTGAATAGCTACCCTAGGATTAATCCAACTAACTACCGTACGATGGGGCTATTTGCAAACCACGAGGCTATTTGGAATTTCCTAAAAAAAAGTTTTGATCGTGAGTATCTTTAAATCTAAGAACAGTAGGAATTATATTTTACCATTTGGCAACACAGTGACATCTAATGTCAATGTCACAAAAGAATTTTGACACATAACGGCTTTCTAAGTGGGTTAAAACGTAATTTTAAAAAAGGTTGTATTTTTTGTTCATTTTGTGCCTTGATAACTTTCGTCTGCCACACAAAATCTAGACAGATTTGTAAGAAATTGAATAAACTAAGTTATAGTTTGTTTAATGCGCTTTTCAGTGCTTCTATTTGCTCGTTTCTACCTTTTACGAGCTGGCGTATATTTCGATTTTTCTAAATGGGGCTATTTGGTTTCTGTTTTGGGGTTAATTGGAACGTAATTTCAAATAGCCCCTCTAAAATGTGTTATACATTGCCAAGGAATTTTATTATAGTTCCAAATAGTCCCAATTGCGTATTTTGAGCATGTTAAGGGCAAGATATTTTTCGGTTTAGGTACTCACAAAATAATTTACCTATACTGCTGTATAAAACTAGAGAACTTTTCCTGCATGTTTGATTGTCATACCTGAATGATCAATAGTTACTATTTAGTTTCCTTTTTTTCGTTCCATGTACCTACAGCAAAGTGGGGCGGTTATGTGTGGAAAACTTTAGCTAACTGATGCTGCCGATACTTATGACATACCTAAGAGTACGCTATGAAGAATAATTGCTGTGTTAGGCGTTCAGAATCATGTAGGTACCTACTGAATACCTACGTGGTAACTAATCGATTGTGCGTCGATGCGGCCCCTCCATCCTGTATTGTTTATCATAAGTATAAGTAACGTTACCCAGATTTTAATTGTGGTTAATTCCTTGCCAAATATTTATTTTTTATCTATTTCACATTTTATTTATACGTAGGTAGGTACCTTCTTACTTAGGTAGGTAGGTACCTATTTTACGGTTTATAAAGATCTCAATGTTTAAGTATATTTTTAGCTTCCCCTTAAATGTTCCAAATATTGCCTTAATTCATAAACAATTGTAAGTATAAGATTTTACTACAGATTCCAAATAGCCCAAAAGTTGCGAATCGCTTTTTTATAATAAATGTTACGATGCTAAATATTTGGCTTTTTATTTAAAATTAAACCACAAAACTATGATACAATGAAAGGCCGTTTATCCTTCTGTTGGTCTAAATGTCGCAAAACCTGTTTAAATTGATACAGCTCCAACGGTCGATGAAAAACAAAATTAGAATATGTCGATTACAAAAAGCCCCAAACCGGTGATATTTGGAATTGCACTTTTGAAAAAAGATATCTCTGTATCTATATTCAATACATAAATACAAGCGCATTTTTCTAGAAGGTATTGATAAGGTTAGTCGTAAAAAAAATTGTCTAAGTTCATAACTTAAGTAGTTTTTGTGAAAAACGTAATTTTTCATAAAAAATGTACCAAATAGCCCCACCGTACGGTATAGGATAGGTTGGTGTCATCCATTCACAGTTTAATAATTCTACGTTCTGCGTTCACACCCTGATGACATCATTAGAGTTAACTTTAATCTCAAATTGGAACGCAGGGCAGAAAGCAACCTGTGCGCATAAATCGACTACGTAGTAAGTACGCAATGACGCATCTCATAATGCACATGGCAAGGTCATAAAACCATCCATCACCATGATTCCGTCTAGTCCGGGATAAAGTCAAAGACCTTTTTCATAATTTTTTTACATTTTATACTGAGCATAAAAAAATTGACAGCTGCATGGTAGAGGGGGTATACGTATACGTTAGTCACTCGCATGAAAAATAGGTACGTAAAAAATAAAGTTATATAGTTCGCCAAATAAAAAAAAAAAAACTAAGTAGGTAATTCTTTAAATTAGGTAATAAAAGTGTAACAACTGTGAAAACACCGTCTGCTGATACTGCATCAGCAGACGGTGTTTTTACAGTTGTTTAAGATACAAAAAACAAAATCATACTTGTAGCATCCATGACGTCACAAGTCGTAGTTTTACCATCAGGTGAGATCGCAGACAAGCACTAAGTTTATTGCAATTAAAAAAAAACTTTGTGACGTCATACCTACATGTCGTGCAAGTATGATTTTGTTTTATACATGAATAATCAGTATCTTTCCTGCATCAGCTGAGGGTGTTTCCACCGCTACCCACGCAGCTGATGATTTTTTTTTAGCTCAGTATGATGTAAAATATTTAAAAAAAAGGAAAAAGTTTGAGCCAGCGTACTATGACTTGATTTTTTTCACCACTTCCTTAGCCTTTCAATCCTGCAGCGTCAGCTAACTCTTGGTTCTATTATCAGTCATTCTTCAGAGATCTTTGAACAGCAAATACTGAATTTTGATGCGAACCGACGATCTTTGTCATTGCAGCCGAGGAAAATTGCGAAATCCCACGTTTGTCAAATGATTTCTTAGTCAATTGTTGTATTGAATGACCTGTTGATCTAGTGATTAGTGGCCCTGACTGTTATGCCGGAGGTCGTGGGTTCGATTCCCACCCTAGATGAATTACCTACACCCAGGCTCAACAAATGATTGATCATTTGTTGTGCCTGGGTGTAATTTATCTATAATATGTAGGTATGTATTTAGAAATAATATATATAGGTACCTAAGTACGTTTATTAGTTGTTTAGTGCCCATAACACGAGCTCTATTTAGTTGGGAACTAGACAACGTATCTACCTAAGAATTTCGTCGCAAAAAAATCTGCTGTAAGTATAGTAGGTATGCACGCAGGCCCCTCTTCCACACTGGGCACTATGGGCACGTGCCCAGGGCCCCGCGATCGAATGGGGCCCCCTAGTTCCTGCCAGCTTACCAAATGATGACCAATATTTAGGTATTACCGAAAAACATTCATTTTCGAAACATTAATTTACAGAAAAATTCTGATAATAATGACTTACTACAATACCTACGCTTATTAGCTTTAGTTTGCTTTTGAACTTTTTGACAGATGGATTAGTGATGGGGAACAGAAAATATCTATTAGTGTAAAAAATATGTTGGCCAAATATATGGCTGTATGTATGTTTTAAACTATTCAAAATAAATTCATTCATTCATCAATCAATTTTATTGCACTAGACATAGACATTGGGTAGGTAAGAGACCATTGTTTTCAGTTTTTCTATTAAAATTTTACTTTGAAGCAATAAAAACCACTTAAGACTTTCGGAAAATGCTTGAGTCTTTAACAGGTACTTTTGTGTTGTGTGTCTGTTCTTATGATTATTAACAATTTTTCAAATTATTAAGATAAGAAAATATTGTTCGTCGTTGCAAAGTTACATCGATTTCAGATTTGACATCCGTCAAAAAGATCATACTATTAAATGCAACTATAATAAACAGGGTATAAGTACTCCACTCTCGCTCAAAAATGAGGTTTTCCGATATTAGTATGTTAACTAGTTTGTCGCTGATGTCCATAGAATGTGATATTCACAATACCATAGATTTTGAAGAAGTGATTAACGATTTTGCTCATCTTAAATCTAGAAGGGTACCTTTGCAATTAACATAGAATTAATCTAAGGATTTTATGCTAAGCGAGTCACTTTTGTAGATTATTTATTATATTTCCTATTTTTTTATAGTTAGTAACTAAATAAAAATAAATTTAGAACCTTGTTTGTCTACTTTCATTATCTATTATAACTAAATAGTGTTTTCTCAAAGTCATAGGGGCCCCATGATCCTAGAGTGCTTAGGGCCTCAAATAGTTTAAAGACGGCCCTGTATGCACGTCACTTCCGTAAAGCATTCATGCATCTTAGAAATAAGTGCTCGCTACATTGAGAAGATCGCACTCTCGCATCTTATCTTGTTTAGATTGTTCAGCACACACATTCATCCCGCGCCATATACTTTTTAGCATGAATTAAATAAATATTGCCGCAAAGCTAATGAGCTCTGCAAATGTTTACTGACTGTCAATGCAGATTGTGATCTCGACACACGGCCGTATGCCATAAAAAGTTTGGTTTGTCTTAGTGGGGAATTTTATCAGTAGTCATAAAAGAATTTGTGGTTTAGCTGAGGTTATGGCGCTCTACGTTATTGCCGTGACTTCACGCCATGAAAAAACTACACAAGTCGTACCTACCCGTGCGTGTGCGTGTCGTGTACCCGTTTACTAAAACCGTGAACACCTACTACTATGGAGCTTCATCATCATCATTTCAGCGTTAGTCCCGGTTGCTTCCTTGGCTTTCACCTCGGTGCCCGGGGTCCGCTTTCCAACTCAAACGCCTCCACTTCGCTCGGTCTTTCGCGTCCTTTGCCGTAAGCCCATTGGCACGCATATCGTCCCTTACGTCGTCGATCCAACGCCTCTTAGGCCTTCCTCGTTTTCCGGGTCCCGGCGGAGGCGGCATGGCGAGGCATCTGTTACCAACGTAGTCTGCCGGTTTTCGTAATACGTGGCCATACCAGCGTAGGCGACCCTCCTGCAGTTTATCCGCTATGTTGTGACATAGCGGATAAACTGCAGGAGGGTGCAGACCTGAAGGCTGCCCCGGATGCGGGAGTTTTTAATGCGGTCTTTCCGCGAAACTCCCGACATCCAGCGCAGCATATTCATTTCCGTGACACGCAGGCTCTGCTTGTGCCGCTCAAGTACAGGCCACGCTTCATTGCCATACAAAAGGACAGGCCTAATGATGGTCTTATAGACCTGTCCTTTGAGCCTAACCGGCATTTTGGGGTCACAGATAACCCCCGCCACCTCACGCCATTTCGCCCAGGCCGCCGAGATACGTGACTCGACGTCGCAATCGACATCCCCGGACTCGTGGAGCACCGATCCCAAGTACCTGACCTGTTCCGTGCGCTCGACTGTGTCTTCGCCAATGCGAACAGGAGCAGCGTTTGTTGTGTTACAGGCCAAGTACTCGGTTTTCGCCGCATTAATTTTCAGACCGCCGTTTTCCAGCAATTCCTTCCACGCTGCCACACGTCGAACCAAGCGCCCCTGTTCGAGTCCGCCAGCGCGATGTCGTCTGCATATGCGGCGATGCGGCTGCTCGTGTAACTCCCTGATGTTGAAGGACAGCACGTCCACCACCACGCTGAACAGAAACGGACTAAGGACAGAACCCTGGTGAACTCCGACGGTGATGGGGAAGGGTTTCGTATCGCCAACAGCGGTCCGAACCACAGAACCGGAGTCTCGGTACATATCTCGGATGATGTCAACATAGGTCTCGGGCACTCTTTTGGATCTCAGCGCCCACCAGATCACCTCACGGGGGACACAGTCGAAGGCCTTCTGCATGTGAAGGAACAAGAGGTGCAGAGGCGTATTCTTTGATCTGTATCCCTCCATGGTAACCCTTAGGGCAAAGATGGGATCCATGGCGCCATGGCCTGGTCGAAACCCATATTGACATCCCGAGACGGTGCACTCCTGTCGGATCCGAGAGTCAATCACCCGCTCGAAGAGCTTCATGGTGTGGGACGTAACCTTCATCCCCCGGTAGTCGCCACACTCCTGCACTGATCCCTTGCCTTTGAAGACTGGAGTGATAATACTCAGTCTCCATTGACTCGGGATCTTTCCGGTGAGGAGCATGCGGTTAAATAGGTGGGTTAAGATGCCCACACCACGAGGACCCATCGCCTTCCAGGCTTCAATGGGGACTCCATCGGCACCGACAGCTTTCCGGTTCTTCATGCGGTGAAGAGCCACATGCACTTCTTCAGGCGTAACCAGAGGCACAAGTCCCTGATTTGGAGGGAGAACCGGAGACAACACCTCTTTGTGCTGCTTGTTCAGCAGCTCGTGGAAGTACGAGCGCCATCTCTCCTTCACCACGAGGTCCTCGCATAACAGATTGCTGTCAGGGTCTCTTACACAGCGGCACTTAGGGATATCCAGTGCCGCTTTGACCCTGGAACGTGCCAGCTTATATATGAGCTTCTGCCCCTCAGACGATTCCAACTTATCATAGAGTGGCTGTAAGTGGTCTCGTCTGGCTCTGGCTACGGCCCTCTTGGCGGCACGTTTTGCAGCTCTGTATGCGTCACGGTCTTCAGGAGATTTGGAAGCTTGCCACGTTTTGAAGAGAGCTTTCTTCTCTCTGATCTCCCTCTGGACTGTGTCATCCCACCACCAAGTCTCCTTGTCACACTTGCGGCCGCCCCTGGACAAGCCGAGCACCGACTTTGCCGCCTCGCCACTACTACTATGCAGCTTCACGGCGCTAATCTGGAGCCGCCACGAAACACAACAGAGAACTAGACGATACTAGTTATCTTCGTGCCTCGCAGTCGCTTGTCACTTGTCTCTGGTTCCACCTGTCAGCCGGTTACATGTGTACGTTTGGTGTGGTAGTTGTAGTCGGTATTGTCTAACACTAAACGCTCACCGGTAGATAATATTACCTACATTGTTATACGATGGGTGAAAGTGAGTTATTTAGTCCCGAGAAATTTTTTGGTGACCGAGCAGAGCGAGGTCGCTGTAGTTCGGGGGACTAAATAACTCCTAAACCCGAGGTAAACACTGTGCTTTTCATTACGAATACGACAAAAATACATACTTAATATAATAAAAACCTGAGTCGTCGTTAAAGATCTTCGTATGTTTTTAGGTAGGTATATTTCTTTTGATTTAGGCGGTAAAAGATTTTCTCCTCTTAAGAATCTTGCGTAAAATCCTTAACTGAAGCTTATAAACTTATCGTGTTAATACAAATTTCTAATAACAAAGAAAAAACTAGAAAGATCAAATCGGCCACAGATTATAGAGAGACTACCATTTATCCGCCATTTTTTTTCTTCAGTGGTCGGCTGGCTATTCAGTCAATATTTTTCATTTTATCATTTAACTAGCGACCCGCCCCAGCTTCGCACGGGTACTGATATTGAATATATTATGCATGTATTATACATGTCGGAGACGGCTTCGATTTGTTGACAACAAGACAAGGCACGCCATCTAGTGGCAACTAGAAGAACTAAATAAAGATGGCGCGCCTGACAGAGTCGGTGACGTATCCACTTTGCTACGAGCTTGTGGCGGGGTGAACCAACCCGCCCTGGGAGCGGACACACTCTCAGCCAGCCCGTCGCAGAGTCAAGACGTTCTGAAACTGTCCGTTTTGTTGCAATTTGTAAAGTGATCACAGTGCACTGTACCGAAATGTATTGAGAAGTAAACCGATTCAACTCCTACCCGTTGTTATTCATTGCACGATACCCACATACGCCCACATGATAGATCTGATAGACCAGAGCTCGATTACCATCCTACACACGAGCCGACTTCAGAAGTGGGATTCAATCGTGCAAATGAATCGACAAGCTATGTGAGCGATAATCACGCAACATTGGCGAGAACAAAGACAGTTGGCGGTTATTATTCGAAATTCGAAAATGAAGACTCGGATCGAAGCATGGACTTGAATGGTTTGATTAGGTTTTTACTGGGGTTTTTCCCTAATCCTGAGCAACGAATGTTGGTCCATGGTGGCGTTGTACCCCCAGAGCGCAAACTACAACGTCCTACCCAGATTGTGAATCTACCCAAATTCGACCCCGAAAGACAAGAGCAAATCAGAAATCACTACGAGAAAATTGAACATGGCAAGCTGAAAACAAGAATATCCAGGCCTCAAGACCCCTGGCAAAAAGGTAGCAAGATTGGTCTGGATTGGTTTTGGAGAGCAGAGTTCTTGATGGAGATCTGGACCCCTGAGAGAAGCGGCGCGGTGGTGTCGGTGCCGTTGTGACAGCGAACGATGGGTTGACGTCGTGGTCGCCGATCTTTCATCAGAAAAAGGTCAGGTATTCTCATTCCACTTTTATTCTAAAGTTGAGTTCTCATTCGTCAAAGATTTTTTTATGGTGGGTGAAAATCATCCAATGACGAAACCCGCTCTTGGGCGGAGCGGGAGACAGTGTAGGTTGTCAGTAAATTTTGGGGTAGATTTAAAGTAAAAGGTTACATTGACAAGTGTAGGTGACATATGACGGTACTCGGTACAGATCATTACTTGTGTGGTTGAAATTGATAATAGGGGCTAAATCGCGATTTTATTACGTGAACCAACATCTATTTGCGAAATTAAATCTTAGGCCGTGAAATGTTGTTGCAAAGATTCAGTTGAATTAGTGACCGTGTCGCAGATTTTGAAAATTGCTTAGGTCCTTGGCGTAAATAATTGTAATTACAAAGTACCCTCAGTAAATCCGAGAATTACCGTTTCGATTTTTTTATGACGGTGACAGTTCTCCGAAATAATGTTGACGTTGTTGACACCGACGTGTCCTTGAACATAAACTTGCGATTATTTCTGTGTCGTTTCGTTAATCATTGGACTTTTTTTTTCTATCGGTATGCTACAAACGCGTACAACAAAGAGTGATCTTAATCGTTCGACTGATTTTTGACTGTATAAAGACGACAATAGTAGTTTGGCGCATATGAATTAAAAAAAAAATTCGTAAGCGGGTAAATGAATTATTGTGCCACCGTTTAATTCAAGTTTTTTAGTTAAGAAATCCAACGCGTCAAATTAAATGTGCAGAGATTATCGAAGACTAAATAACAATACCGTACCAAATCGTTATTCGTTGATGTTTGTCTCGGATCAAATGTCTCAGTTACACGACCTAGGGTGGTGATTGTTGTATTTTCAATTACCTATTCCCAATGTTTGATTTAATTAAAGAGTATTGGTTTTAATGATACAGTAGTTTTGAGAACGTTGACTAAGGCCGGAATAACGTTACAATTGAAAAAGTGATCTGTTTTTGATAGTTAAATTCAAGTGGCGAGATAGATAGATAGATAGATATACACTTTATTGTAGGTACACCATGAACAAAACTTGGTACTTGGTTGGCTTGGTTGGCGAGGCTCTTCATCCGTGGCGGATAGTGTCGTTCTGTATGGTTAGATCCTAGGCGGGTGATGCCAGGTTACGAGGCTAGATCCAAGCGGGTGATGCCAGGTTATGAGGCTAGATCCAAGGTGGGTGACGCCACTGGGTGTGGCTAGATCTAAGGCGGGTGATGCCAAGTAAGGAGGCTAGATCTTAGATGGTGATGCCAAGTAAGGAGGCTAGATCCAAGGCGGGTGAGACCATTAGATATGGCTGGATCCAAAGCGGATGATGCCCTGTAATAGTGCCGACATTTTGTCACGAAATGATTTCTGATCGATTTTAGTCGCGCGTTCTCTGCCGTTAATGACAAAAGATGACGTAGTTTCCTAGGTTGATTTAAATGTCGTGAGAGATTATGCATTACGCAATAAATACCGTGTAGTACCCTATTGAAAGTGTACGAGGAGAGAAAACCAACATACCCAAAAACAAAATTAACAAAAAAAAAGACAATAAAAAAAACGCGTTTAAAGTAGGAGGTAGGAGGAAAATCAGAGCTTATAAAATGGACGTACAATAAAGTAGTTGAGATAATCAGATAATTAAGTTTACAATATGATCGGACACTAGGAGATTTGATTTGTAGGCGTAGTTTAATAGAAAACAATATCTGGTGGTCATATTGTAGGAAACCATTAAGTCGTTAGAGACTTGGCGATCCCGGAGGGATGCGCAGGTATGGAAAAGTGACTAGAGGTTACTGGGCTATGAGTAGCCAGAGGTCGTAATGTACAGCTTAATGATTAGTGTTTTGGATTAGTTTGATTAGTTGTGTGTACTGTGAAGGTATACCGACAGGTTAAGAAAGAAGCCAGAAAGTCATGTACCAGCCGAAGTACATGGTGATAGCAGTAGTGGTAGCCTATGTTGTGGGGAACACGCAGGTAAGCGATGCGCGTTAAGCTTTGACGGAAGTCGCCTATCCAATGTGATCCACAGGTGGTGGATGCACATGTGGGAAAGCAATTGTGATTGCTGTTCGGCAATGAGTGCCGTGGCGTTAGTGGTTTACTTGTGGGGAGTTCCTAAGGCTTTAAGATGAGAACAATGAACGTTGGTACATGACTGGATGACAATTTCTATTACCCAAAATTTTGATTTGGTTTGACAACAAAACTTTACTCAAAAGTTTTGTTGTCACATTGAGCGATTGATTTCGTATTGCGAGTTCGATTCCCGCACGAAGCAGACATTTGTGTGGTCTGTAAATGGTCTCTCACGATCAAGATGTGAATTGTTAATCTTGTGTGTGTGACACGTAAACTCACACTTGCGTGTTTGGGAATGCACTCGCGGTGCGAGAGTGATTCCTAGTGTTTGTCAGGAGTGACCGAGCTATATGATACTGCGAGATGTGTTTTGTTTCAGAGTAACACACAGCGATGGATGACTAGTTGGAACATTTCATCAGTGGACATCTTCCAGCTGAGGTGGCGATGACGACTAACACACGAGGACGTGTGTCTTGCAGGATGGCCGTGTCGGAGACGGCTTCGATTTGTTGACAACAAGACAATGCACGCCATCTAGTGGCAACTAGAAGAACTAAATAAAGATGGCGCGCCTGACCGAGTCGGTGACGTATCCACTTTGCTACGAGCTTGTGGCGGGGTGAACCAACCCGCCCTGGGAGCGGACACACTCTCAGCCAACCCGTCGCAGAGTCAAGACGTTCTGAAACTGTCCGTTTTGTTGTAATTTGTAAAGTGATAATAATAATAATAATAATAATAATAATGTTTTATTAGCATAAATATAAATTTGACACAAATAAAGTACATAAAAAAAAATGTCATACAGATAGTCAATTTTTAATTTGAACCCTGACTCCTAAACTAGGAAGATCCTGTATCTTAGGAGGCAGTGTCTTCGCATACATAATGGACAAGTAAATTATGACCGTAAAGAGCGTAACAGGTTCATATAGTTGCATTACAGTTTAAAATGTATACTAACAAGGTAAGAAAAAAAAAAAATATAGAAGTAATTGTGATATATATATATTTAAAGATGTATTTGTTTAGTTATGGCGTATGTATACTATGTATAGATGTGTGTAGTGGGTGTGTATAGAGTGTGAGTGTAGTGTACGTGTAATTTTGTGTGTGGTGTCAAACGTTGCGTGAATTGTGTGAGCAAGAGGTGATTGTGGTGTGAATATTAGAGATTAGCAGATCCAGGCAAGTAGACTTTCAGTAGTCTCGTAGTCTTGGCTTTTTAACCACTCCACAATTTTGAGTTTAGCCTTATAAGCGTTTAATTCTATTATGTTTATTTTTTTATTTATTTTTGTATATAAGTGTGAGCTTAGAACGTAGTGTTGACGCTTAGCAAAAGCGGTCTTGTGTGTTACCGTGAGAATGATAGGCTTATTTTTGCGACGTGTTGGGTCTGGTGGCGGTACCTTAGTGTGTGTTCTCAATACAGATCGTAGCACAAACAGTTGCCTAACGGTAAGTACATTTGCATCTTTATATAATTGTGTAGTGGGATACTTAAAGTTCTTCTTTAACATCACCTTTAGAACAGCTCTTTGTGCCCGTTCCAGCTTGAGAAACTTTGTACGGGCTGCGCCTCCCCACACTGTGATACAATAAGTGATAACAGACTGACAGATGGCAGTATACACCATTCTAATCGTGTTGAAATCAGCAGACGATTTAAGCAGCTTGAATACGTAAATCATTCTTCTAACTCTTGTACTGATTGTTTCTAAGTGAGAGTGCCAGTTGAGACCGCTATCGATAACCACACCCAAATACTTCAGATGATCTACTTCACGAAGAGAAAAGCAAGAACAAGGTGAATAGCTATTACAGGTGTGAGCGTTAATGATGAAACCTGAGGGAGGTTTAGTACTAGGGTGCAATCTGAAAGGGATGTAGTAGGTCTTATCCAGGTTAAGAGTAAGAAGATTTAGCTGCAACCAATTGATGACAGATTTAAGTGACGTTTCGCTTGAAGCTTTTAGTTGATCCCAATCTGATCCGTGAACAATGATTGCAGTGTCATCAGCGTATGAAAATATTTTGGAATTTGAGAGGGGTAAACAGCAGAGCCCGTTGATATAGACCTGGAAAAGGGTCGGGGCAAGAACACTTCCCTGCGGCACGCCGAAGGTAGTGGTTTGCTCCCTACTAACGTGTTCGCCAACTCTAACGCACATTTTACGGTTAGTGAGATAGCTTGCAAAAAAGTCATGAGCTAAGCCACGTATGCCGATGCCCTCTAACTTCGACAAGAGGGTGGGAACAGAAACTGTGTCAAATGCCTTTTTTAAATCCAGGAATAAACCTAGGCAATACTGTTTTTCATCAAGCTTTCTTGTAACAAATTCAGTCAAGTTGAGGATAGCGTCTTCTGCTGAGACTCCTTTTTTGAAACCAAACTGATTTTGTGCAATGAGGTTATTTTTATTAAGGTACTGAGTAAGCCTTGTGTTTATTAATTTTTCGAAAATTTTAGAAATAGACGAGAGGACTGAAATAGGCCTATAATTGTTCATACAGTCTCTGTTCCCACCCTTGAAAATTGGGTGAACCACAGCCTTTTTAAATGCCTCTGGAAAAATTCCAGTAGCAATTGAACGATTGAAAATGTGCTTTATTGCAGGTACGAGAATGTGACGACACTGTTTTAATAAATTTGTTGAGATGCCATCCCAACCGGTAGCCGAATCTCGTCGGAGCTGAGTAATGGCATTATTTATATCCGATTCATCAAATTCAAGTAGAACTAGAGAGTTAAGGGGAACGTTATTATGGGGCTGTGTCCACTCGTTGGGGGGCATTGCAAGACGCGAGGTGATACTAGACGCGAGATCCCTACCTATATCCGCGAAGTACTTACACACACGATCAACGGCTGCTTGAGAATTTGGTTCAATTTTTAATAAGTTTGTTGAAGATGTAGGTGTTTTTTTATAATTTGTAATGTCTTTAATTTTTTTCCAGAGTGTTTTAATGTTTGATTTAGCTTTCTCTAACTCAAACTTTTCGGATTGAGCTTTTAAGTTGCGTAATATAATGTTACAGTGGTTACGATAGCGATTGTAGGTGATTCTTAGGATGTCATTATCAGGTGACCTTCTGGTGTTCATGTGAAGCAAATCACGATGACGAATACAACGCATAAGACCCGGCGTTATCCATGGCTTAATATTTCTGTCTTTTTTGGGGATTGTAACCACATATGTATGTTTTTTTATCAGGCCCTGGATAATTCCGATTAGTTCGTACGCGGCGACATTCGCATCATCCATACTCAAAATATGCGAGAGGTTCATTCCTTCAATTTCCTTAACCAGCTTAGCGTAGTCCACTCGGGATATAGTTTTTTGAGGTTTTTTGGGAGATTTTATGTCTTTGATATGTAACAAAAGAGGCTTGTGATCCGTAATATGTGATTCCAAAATTAATGTTGTTGCTTGTGTTATTGATTGGAGAATTATATGATCAAGGCAGTTTACTCCACGCGTCGGCATGTTATGAGCAGGCAAAAGGCCATGTAATGCACATAATGTTAAGTAGTCAGTGGCACGGTCATCATTATTAGAGGATTTAATGTCAACGTTAATATCCCCCACGATAGCAATAGTTTTAAATATTTTTAGTTGAGAGAGTACAGTATCTAAACTACGTAAAAAACATTGAAATTGTTCTCTCTTACTAAAAGATGGCGAGCGGTATATCGCGACTATTGTTACTTTATTATTAATTTTGCATATGAGACAGTTCGCATTTGTGAAGTCTGGTTCTTCAACAGAGCAGCTTAAAGTTTTTTTAGTAAATATCACGATTCCGTCATTTTGATTTTGTGTATTCGATGTGTAGTGTGAATTATATCCATCCAATATGGGAACATTCATAACTTTACTCAACCAACATTCTGTGAGAACTATGACGTCACATTCAATATTAATAAGAGACAGCAGCACCAGAAGTTCACTGAAATTCCTATTAATGCTCCGAATGTTTAAGTGAAGAATTTTTAAGCTAGAATCTGTTATATCAATAAAGTCTGTACACTTTTCCGGAGGACAAACATGCACTTTCGCAATTTCAAGGTTATCTAAGTCATCAGAGACATTATCAATATTATTAGCCATTAATTATAAGTATAGATAGCAAAACAACAATTCAAAATAACCGAGTTTAACTGCGTATACTCTGTAAAATATAATTGTACGTGTTGGTGCCTACATTTACTAACGAAACCAAAACCATAACCCGATACAATCAGTAAAATCAATGAACTAAACATATGTATTAAAAGTAAACAAAACATCGAGTCGCAACTTACTATTATGATGGCTGAGTTACATAACGAGCAGCTGTTGAGATTATGTGCAAGAATGAGTGTGGGTGTATGTTGTGGTGTGTTATGCTTGTATTTTTGTATATAGTGTTTGTTAATTAATGTTGAACTTGTAGTGAAAGGACAGATCAAGATGAATCTATAATATGTTGTGTGTAGAATGTATGAATTAATATATAGAATAAACTTACTTACAGATTTCATTCTGGGTACATTTTGCATAAGTATATAGTCGTACCATAGTGGTATACATTTCAATATGAAAGAATACGAAAGCAATAACAGATACCATATAACTAACACAGACACTATAAGTCACTGAGTTAATAGATTCGTCACTAGGTTGGTAAGGCAGCGCTCTGATTTAATGAGTATCTGCTGGGCTCCTGTTTCTTTACGGAGAAAAATGTTGCCATGTTTTATCCAGCAAAACATGTAGTTTTGATTCTTTGCAAATTCCCTGGCCCTGAAAAATAGTTTTCTCATGCTTGAAGGTAGATGTTCTGCAACATAGATGGGCTGCTGGTTACCAGTAAAACCGATGTTGTGTGTATTCAGTGTATCACCTTTGGGCTGTTTTTTATTGTAGTTGCGCACATTGGTGATCAGTTGGTTTTTTGTATGCACAGTCTGGAATTCGGTAATAATAGGTCCAGCTGCACCTTTTTTGCCTGGGAGGCGATAAACGTCCCGAATCTCCAGTTTTGACAGGGGCATATTTACAGCCGTACTTACTTTCTCAACAATGGTGGACAGATCGGAGATTGTTTCATTCTCTTTAGTAGGTATGTTCCTGAAAACTACACAAGATGAGCGTGTGGACTGTTGCAGGTCTTGGATTTTATTTTCGAGCTCGTTTATACAGTTTTTATAAGCACGGTTCTCCTTTCTCAAGGTATCGATTTGCTGTCGCATATCCTCAAAACTGGTATTAATGTATTCCATTGATCCTTTAATCTCCAGGTTGACTGTCTGTATTGAAGAGTTTTGGAGTTTAAGGTCTGCAATCTCCGCAACAAGTTTATCCAACATCGATGATTGCTGTGCGTATAGTTTATTAACATGTTCATCGTGTTCCTTTTTCCAGGATTCGAGAAGTGTTCTTAGATCCGAGTCAGAATCGACGGGCTTGCTGTCCGGCGACGGCGGCGCGGGCGGGGACTGTAAACGTCGTTTGTTGTAACGCTTACTGGTGTTTATGCTCGTATTATCACTGCATAAAGTTTGAGGAATGTCCATGTCAGATAACGACTTCGGTACCGTAATTTTTATGTTCGTGGCTTTTGCAGGTGGAGGTGTATGCTGCAGGCTAGACATCACGGGCGTGGTGATTATGTAAGGTGAAACGAAGTAAAACCGCTAGTTGGAATGAAGTTGGTTCTAGAAGATCCACGGGTCTTGCATACATGCGCACACGCGGCAATATCGGTGTGTGACGACACTGATGGAGCAGGTAGCTGAGCGGGATAGCAATTACGCCACCGTCCTGGTCCCGCGGAGGTGATAACAGTGCACTGTACCGAAATGTATTGGATGTAAACCGATTCAACTCCTACCCGTTGTTATTCATTGCACGATACCCACATACGCCCACATGATAGATCTGATAGACCAGAGCTCGAATACCATCCTACACACGAACCGACATACACAAAAACCTTTCTCTTGAATTAAAAAAAACCGCATCAAAATCCGTGGCGTACTTTTAAAGATCTAAGCATACATAAGGATAAGCAACTTTGTTTTATACTATGTAATGATAATGATGTTTAGACAGCTGTCAGTTGGTAAAACTTTAAAACTAAAATTTTTGGTTGAGTAAAACTCCTTAGGGATGAAAAGTGCTACTTTCAACTCTTTCCACAGGCAACTTTACACCTACTTTCAGAGTATGAGTAATGAAAAATATTATACACTACTCCTCGGCAGTTGGCCCACAATTTAGGGTTGCAGATTTTGAGAAGAAATAGAGTAGGTACCTATAACTGATCTTAGAAGAATGAAATTAAAAGTACCTACTTACCACTCTAAAGAGAAAATTACCTACTTATCCTTGATTGTTTTACTTTTATGAAACAAACGAACTTCGTTATTTTAAAATATAGGCGTATAGATACCAAACAGTACCTACTTAGGCGCAGAATTATGTTGTAAGGACCAAAGTGAAAGCCTCCTCCGTATCGCTCTATCCCTTGCCAATCTGTTCCAAGCTTACGTAATTCTAGCTGTCGCGACTATCTCCATCGTTTGTGCCCCTGTCTTTTCTTTTATATAGGAAATTCGTGAAAATTAATTGTTCCCTGTGGTATTCTACAGATAATCCATTTTAGGGTTATAATAATTTTTGCCTTAACCTATCTCACATCCTGCTGCAGGAGGATAGGCTTTGAAGTCCGGTCCTGAAGTCAGACTGGCACGGTAGCATATTCGTACAAACACTTTAGGAATTCAGTACTATATCGATAAACGAGTGTCTGTACAGTTGCAAGGCTTTCTCATAGTCGACAAACGCTAAGCAGATAGACAGATTACCTACCTATACTTCTTGGTGCTCTGTATAACTTCCCTCAGCGTAATTAGGTACGTGGTCTACGGTGTTGAAGCCTTTACGGAATCCGGCTTGTTCAGGTGGCTGGAAGTCATTCATCGGTTAGGACCACCTCTGCGTGTAACGGGCGCCTCAAGACAAAGCGCGATACATAGTATCTCTCTATAATCTGTGAAATCGCGTGTCGGGCGTCGTGCCCGTCACCACTCACGAACTACCTGATGTCGCTAGTTCAGCTTTAACAGTGTGCCTGTAATCGTGTCGATGGAGATCTTTAACTTTTTATATCAAAAAGGAGGCGGGGCGCGGGCTTTTCGGCCCTTAGGGCGACTCCAAATTAGCCGCAAAGTGTCGCGCGGTTGCAGCGCTGCCGCCCCGCTGCTTTGTTTTCCTTTTCACAAACATATGTATAGGTACCTATGCTCGTCAAAAAAAATGACATACGTTCTTGAAGGCGACTTTAGTCATTACCTACCCTGAAACGTTTTAAGCTTGTAAACATTATTCAATATTTGGCACTGAGATGGGCCTGTAAATTCTAGTTATTATCGCCCTTCTTAATTAAGAGTACCTCACGCCTCTGCTCCATGCCTGTGGTAACTACTTTTTTCCCTCAAATATGACGGAATCAAAAAATCTCTGGACGGCCTTCAGAACCGGTTTTTTTACACGTCTTTCGCAGTTTAGCCGTTATATCGTCATCGCCATGTTGATTGTTAACTGTTTTAGAGCCATCCTAATTTTGTAGACACTTATATCCGGGATGTCTCCGTTATAATTTCGGGACAATCTGACAATTAATCGTTTACAAGATTCGCAGCGGGTTTAGAAGTAGTCATACACATATGGAAGACCAATTGAGTTTAAGAAGTCTGGGATCATTTTTCACACAATTCTTCAGACCTAACGTTGAAATTATTCGTTTAAAACAACCAGAGATGCTGACCGTTACCCATTCTCATAAAATCCCACCGATGATGTTACCTACATATGTTCCACAACACGACGCGACCACTGCGTTCAGGGACGTTCCTCGTCCGTTGTTATTGCACTTAGTTTATCAATGATTTATTAAGTAAAGCATTACTAACACGTAGGTACACACGAGTGCGCCTCTGGCAGGCAGGTACATTGTTGTGACACATAGTTCTTATTTGGATACTAGCTGCTACTAGCGGCTCCGCCCGCATGCTAGTCGAAAATTATCTCCATTATGCCAGGGCAAAAGTGTCTTATTTTAGAAACTATACAATTATTACCTAAAGTGTTTTTGTTAATTAAGAAACTAGAAGTTAAGTTTAAGTTAACCTGTCTGCGTTACAGATTATTTTCACATTTTTATTGTACTTTAGAATCCTTTTGATTATTTGTTAATTTTTTATTATTTTAGCTCTTCTCGCCTGAAACACAGGATTTCCTAGTTCAGGCACAGTAAGACTCAGAATTAAGATACCTATATTTAAGACTGTATGTAATTTAATTTATCCTTTAATGCTTTTTGAATAAAATATTATTATATTATTAATAGTCCACATGATCTACCGAAACGTGTGCCAAGTTCTATCTGAATCTGTTCGAGCGTGAAGAAGTAACAAACATACAAACACATTTTTTTGGCTTTATAATATTATTGTGATGTACTGATGTAATAAACCAAATAAGAAGAAGCAAGGTCACGAGTGGTGCTACTTGCTAGTTAGATAGTGTTGCTGGTCTGGTCGGTGGCAGTCGACGCTGTCTCTGTCTACTTACTGTTTTGTTGCGGTGGGGTGCAGATAATGGTGAAGCAATACACATTCATGAGATAGGTATATCACCCACTGAAGTTTTTTCATGAGCCCAGGTCGATTTCAAAAACATCACAAGATGATCTCACTGTCGACAACCCATATGTGTAGGCATATCTAGAAGCGTGCGAAAATTAGTGTGCTACAAGACGAGGGCGGCGCGTGGTGAGGTGAGCGGTGTCGCACGCGCCGGCGCGCACTCGCGCTGCGGGCGGCGACGCGGCAGCATGGAGGCGCGCGGGCTCCGGACCAGCACCGACAACTGTAAGTCACTTCACACATTATAGCTATATGGGCTTTATCTTTATCTAGATGAACTAACATAACGCAACTACGCGATACCTTGTTATTGTTGATGAACTGTTACTTTAGCAACAGTTCGGTGACATTGATTACATACTATCTCAGCGTAAAACAACCTTTCGAGAGCTTTTTAAAAATTAGATACAGAACAGATCAGGAGAACTAGGAAGTGCTTCCCCTACAGGCTCTCTACCGTCTCGAGAACCAGCCTAGAGCAGTTTGTTAGTCTCTTCTAAAAATTATCGAGTTACTTTTTTGTGTTTGTAGTACTTAGGTACCTCTTGTATACTACCTTCATACTTTTTTTTTTTATGGTGTGAAAAATCATCAAATGACGAATTCCGCTCTTGGGCGGAGCGGGAGACTGTGTCAGACTTCTACTGACTAAACGACCCACCTTTCCTTCCTGCCTTAGTCCCAGGGCCCTGGTGTTCCGCTTTCGCATCAATGCTTGGCCCCAGAAGGCATGCTACCTTCGTACTTGCGTTAATAAAATGATTTGAGTGTGAGTTACACGGTCAGGACTGTGTGGTCGTTGGTCAGGACCGGTTTCTGTGTTTGTGTAAACTTAAAGGATGCACTAAGTTATAGACGTGTTTTATGTTTTTGGGTTCCTGTTTAATAATGAGTTTATCATTAGACAGCCAAAAGATTAAAACCTGCCGATTGCCGAACTCAGCTTGAAGCCGCAGTGCGTGACAGTTTGATCGATAGCATGTGATGTACGACGTGTTGCCCGCTGATGTTCATGATATAAAATCACTGTGGATCAGTGATTACGTTATCTGATTAGGATTACCTTCCTATAAATTATGGCACTGTGTAAAATTATTACTTATTTAGTTATTATTTATTGTGATAGGTATCTATTTAGCCTGCACTGTCACATAGCTGGACAAACGCCTCCATAGATTTTATATTTCTATGAACGCCTCACTCCATTCCTCCCCGGCCCCGAGCCAATTTTTACTTATTCCCAAGGGAAGACATCCAAGTCGTCTCGCCTGAATAAAATATCTTTTATAAGTACATTTGTGTACATGGTTGCTTAAAAATAAGTAGATCGATAAAACATCAACTTTCTGATTACTTCCTTGAAAATTGTAAACATTTTAACCTTCTTACATAATTTCGATGAGTTAATACTATAGGACTGTTACCTCCCTCGCTAAAGGACTATTTGGATGACAGTTCTGTAAATGTTTGTTCAGTGCGAGTCGAACTCGCGGTAAATAGTTCAATTTACGAATAGAGTCTCGAACATAGATATTTGCGTATCGCATTTTTTTTCAGATGCATTCCAATACCTGTGCTATGAGAACTTGCTTTATGCCAGATTTCTTAATACTGGGTCACCGGGAAGTACCTACATGGTCTATGAATTTTCATTCCCTCAAGAGTTTCGAATTTTAAATAAAATAAAAGATAGTATATTTTTATTATTTAGAAGTTATTTAATTTTCATGTGTTTAATTTTCATCACAGCTTCAAGGGGCCGCATACCTGATTATAGTTTTAATTTTGCACGCGTTCTCGTATTATCTTTACTGTCCGTTTGTTCTGACAGACAGAAGGACAATAAAGTGATCCTATAAGGGTTCTGTTGTTCCTTTTCCAATTTTCTTTTGTTTTTTATTTTCTATCTTTTCCTTTTCTTTTTTGTCACCCTAATTAGATATTATGTCGTCTTACTTGTACCTACTTACATTCTAGAAATATTTAATTAAGTAATTTATTTAATGGATACATCATACTAGCTTTAGTTTACTATAGCAAACCTACCTACAGAAACATTGATTTGTGATAAAAAAAAAGATAATAATGTACGCAGTATTTTCATTCTGAATAAAATCAAAGCGATAAGACTTAGGAGTCGACGTAAGTACCTCAGTCGGCTAATCCGACGGAGGGATTTTCATCGATTTGTAACTAACTAAGATATTTATTTGGATTACTGCAATCTGACTCGGATTGAATTAATCCAAATAATTATCTTATCGCACTAATACTATAAATGCGAAAGTTGTGACTCTTTCACAGTTTCCTACACGCTGTTTGACAGCTGAACGAATCGCAGACAAACCAGTCCTCGAACACACGATAGGTATACTTTTTATCCCGAGAGAAGGTATTTTCTCTTTGGACAGTTTTCTACTTTCACGCGGAAATAAATTACACAAAGTAATGCACCTGGCTATAGTATATGTATATTTATTTGGGGGAGGCCTATGTCCAACACTTGGGGTCTTTGGGCTGAAATGATGAATGCGCCTGGCTGGGTTTGAACCTACGACCTACAATTCGTAAGTCAAAGCCGAGACCATTCGGCAACCACTGCTCTTAGCATTAGAAAGCGTCAGTATTGTGCACAAGTGTTACGCAGCAGTACAGCGGTACACTTGAAGCTCGAACGAGCCTTCTCAAGCTTCGAGCTTCGTAAGCTTTGCTCCAAGGGCTAAATACAAAAGGCAGGTTCAATAGAAAATTCAAAATTGTTTAAGAAGTAAACAATTTTGAATTTTCTATTGAACCTGCCGACAGCGGCGCAACATCCAGTGTCAACTTTTTTAGCAACGTAAACGGCCATATCTTTTTTACGTTCACTTAGAAATTTGATTTTAACACATTCCACATGTCGACAACCTCGTGTGCTAAGTCGAGATACTTGATTTGTTTCTCTTTCTCAGCTTTCAGGGGACCGCAAACCTGAATATATGGTTTTAATTACAATTCGATAAGTCTGCGTTCCCGAGAAAAAGAGTCTTCTTGACGGATATACCGACACACGGACAACAAAGTGATCAATTGTAAGATTTCCATGTTTTTTCCTTTTCGGTACGAACCCTAAAAACATGCAGTCGACTTAAAAACCTGTTCCTTTTTTACAGCCAGTTAAAAAGAAGAGAATTAAAAAATAAGTGACTCAACTCAAAGCAAAATAAAACAACAATTACTTATACCTAATTAAGTTCTAGACACTAGTAATTTAGTATTTGGTTTTTATTATTTGGTATTAGGTATCTACTAGCTTTATCATAGAGTCTCAGGCAGAACCGCGGAATTCAATTGAAGGTATAATTATGCAAATAAAAGTATGTAGCCGCTATACTTACGTCCTTTGATTATATACAGCATTGATGTACTTATTAAAAAAAAACGTATAGGTATATTTATTGTCACCAACATTCAAAAATCACAAAATTCAAATACTTTTGAATTTCGAACACAGCTAATTATACCTATATTCTGTTGGGTAAAAGCAAATTATGGTAAGTCTGTATCTATTTAATTATGTTTATTTATGATATGACATTGGGTGGAAGTAAGTTATTCAGTCCGTAGAGGGGGTTTGGTTCGAGGGATTAAGTAAGTCTCCAACCCGAGGTAAACACTTTTTAAAATCAAAATCGTCGTACAATTTTAGTTCACTTTCATTTGATTTAGACGGTAAAAGATGGGTAAAAAGTTTCCACTATTGCTTTACCTTTGTCTCTTATGAAATCAATCTATGTCGGAATCTGATGAACTTATCGTGTTGATACAAATCTCTCCTATATGGCCGTATGGCGTATACAAACTAAACTCAACAGCTCCAAAAAACAATAAATTGGCCAAGAGCGTGTCGGGCCACGCTCAGTGTAGGGTTCCGTAGTTTCCCGTCCGTCACAAATTTCGCACAATGTAACAGAACCCATGTAAAAATTAGTACCTAACTCAATTTCGCGAGAGATGGCGCTGTGCCCAGTGGTAATTTTAATTTGCGTGAACCGATTTTCATCTTTTTGTATTTTGATTTGAAAGAAGATTCACTCAGGATGATGAAATATGTAACAACAGTTTTAAAAAATGCGTGCATGTATGGTTAAATTACAAATTCAGTTCACAACGTTTTATATTAATTTTTCAAAAACTGTTCATCCTATCAAGTTCAAAATAATTTTCCTTGAAAGTTTACTAAAAGTTCTACTTTTGAGATTTTTTTCATATTTTTTAGACTAATGGTTCAAAAGTTAGACGTCTCATTTTTTACTTTTGGAGCGGTTATTTCCGAAAATATTTACATTATCAAAAAATTATTTTACGGAACCTCTTTAGTGTGTGTGACAAATGAGTGCAATGCAATACACGGTCATTTCGGTATATGTAGAGGTGTGCAAAGGTCAGGACGTCCAGCGGACATTGGCACTGACGAGAATGTGAAGAAAATAGAAATGTAGTTGCCGGCCAGCTGTTCGGCTATTATTTTTCCGACCGATTTTGTTGATCGAAAAATAAATAATGTACCTATAAGGTATTGTTTATTTGTTATTTAACATCGATTTCCAACATTAAAGTTAGTTTGTGTTATTTCTTAGTGAAGTTGGGTATTTTTCTAGTAATAGGGTTTTTTATTTCTCACTTTTTAGTTGCGATACTTATAACCCTCTGGTTACCTAGGTACCTACCTATTTCTCATGACAATTCCAATCAACCCAAATACAGTTGTAATATCAATGATACATTATTTTATTATGAAGTTCCCGTGTCTACCTTCCATTTTCTAGCTCCATCATCCGATCAGTTCGGTAGGGTAGTACCTACTTACCTTATAGCCAAGTGAAACTCATGACTAACTTGGTACATTTGGTTGACTAGTTCAATTGGAATATCTAAGACTTCCACCGTATTCCCCCGACCATTCTCCGACAGATTATAATTTTTTTTTTCGGATAATTTCTTTTAAGGGTTAAAATTCAATTCCGATGGGGTAGTCCAAACATCTCAATTAAACCTATGAGATGGCAAAAGTGCATAAATAGCAGTCGTACATACTAGTCGGAGCTGAAAAGTATTACTTTCAACTCGCTCCTCAGCCAACTACAGATCTATTTTCCGAGTACCTATGAGTATTCGAAACAAATAACCGCAGCCGCGTATAGTTCAATTGTTATCTGTAACGAAACTCAGAAAAATAAATAAAGCCCTCGATGTGTGAAATAAAACAATGACATGAGAGTTACACACAGCGCATATCGACAGCCAAGTGCTAATAAATACTAAAAATAACAAAAATTTCCAGAAACTGAAATAATCTTTTAATACCATAATCCTAACTAATCCAATGTGTCAAAAAATTACACATCGGATTAGTTATAGAGTAATGTTTACATCATTTAATTTTAGAGATTTTAGTAAAACATTTGAGTGCAAAAGTGACGTAAATACTTTCGCTATTTTTTTATAGGTAGGTAGTAGGTTATAATTTTCGAACGTTGCCATACATTTTAGTTTTGATTTAGACTTCACAAGCGTTTTTATTATTTTGTTTATCTCTACCACAATATCTGGCGGTGTAGCAAAAAACTGTATAGACTATAATAGTTATCAGTATTTAAAATGCTTTTTTTTGCCGCGCTTAACCTTTGCTCGTTGTCAGAACTTAGACGCAAGAAGCAAAAGTTAAAAATACGTCCTAATATTAAAAATAAGAAATTATTTTCATTAACTATTAAAACCTTAAAAATTTACGACCCTTTGCTTTGATGACATGTTGAACCTCATCGTAATTTGATACGAGTCAGTTTTCAAGGAAGTGTATTAAAAAAATATGAGGCTGTCAGAAGTGCGCAGGTTAGGCACTAATGTTTATTATTGTAGGCGTCATCGTTTTGTCACAGAGTGCTACTGAGGAGAGTCTATATTGACCGACGCGCACTGGGAATTATATTGTAGTAAACAAAGCACTCAAGATAAACACTGAATCCTTTCAAGGCATTTCCGGTTTGTACGTTATGAGTAGGTTCGCTAATATATACTTCATTACTAAAATTCAATTTTGATAATATGAAGCGCGTACTGCCATACGTCCCGACCACAGAGAGAGCGGATGTGGATATTTTTTAGTATTTGTTGTTATAGAAAGAAAAAAAAGAGAAATAAAAATATTTTATTTGACATATATAGAGACTAGAGACACACAATGCAGAAACCACATGTACCTATTGGGCACGCCATAATCTCGGCGGTACGTCCCCCCCTCTTTGAGGCGTGGTTGGATAGACCTCACGGCGTCCTCACCTTCCGCTTCCGCTTCCGCCACTGTGTGGCCAGCCCGGAGGACACGATGGAGCACACGGTCGAAGTCTGCTCCGCTTGGGAAGAGCAACGCCGTGCCCTCGTGGGGGTGATTGGCGGCGGCGACCTCTCGCGCCAGGCCTTGGTTCAGGCTATGGTCCACAGCGAGGAGGAGTGGCAGGCGGTCGCCTCCTTATGCGAGGCAGTAATGCTAGTGAAGGAGGAGGCCGTCCGCATTAGGCAAAGGCAACGACGCACTCGCCGTAGCCGTCGCCGCCGCAATCCCGCCGATATCCGGCCACCGTAGAAGCTGGCTTGCGGACGGTGAGCAAACCGAGCCCAAGTCGCTGACGGCGCTTCCGTTCGGCGTTCGGCGTTCGGCGTTCCCGCGCGCCTCAAGGAGTTGTCATTGTCAGCAAACTGTAGGGGCCCTTCAGGGTCGAAGCCTCCTGGAGCCGAAGGTTGGTGCGAAAGCGTTATAACGGGGCTCTGGGAATAAGGCAAGGGAGGAACGGGGAGTGAGAGTCTGACACTGTTTCCCGCTACACCCACGAGCAGGATTCGTCATTGGATGTTTTTTTACTAGGTACCATAAAAAAAAACATGTGCCTATACATATTATGATAAAAAAAAATGACAAAACTAACATAGATACAACAGAAATACATCATCTGTGAAAACTTGAACTGGCTATCACGGTTCATGAGACACAGACAGGCAGACAGACAGACGTCGGACAGCACAGTTTTAATAAGAGTCCCGTTTGTTATATGGAGATACAGAGAGGTGTTTCTCTTTCCGCACCAAAGCTATTCCTTTTTCGGCACCAATAAGCATGTTTGGTGCTGAATAAGAAACAAAAAAAAATAATTCATTTCTCAATCTGCACCAACGGTGTGATAATTTCCAGTGGGATGTCTAATAAACTTTTCGATAAAAGAGTGATGGCAGGTTCTCGAACAAAATTTTACTGGCATATTTTTTTAGCGTCAAGGGATAAAAAATATACAAGTTGAATTTCCAAACAATTGTCTTAGACATTTGTTTGTAAACTTAACTTAGACATTACTAGGTACCTATATCATACAATTTGTCTTAAACATTGCTATTAATAGAATCGTCGTATTAAAGATATTTCAGTTTAAAGTAGATGAGATTACGTACCTATAACATTATGCCAATAATACCTACCCGTACGTAGGTACGCATTATTCACATATCATACTTAAGTATAAGTACCTAATTTCTAGTGCTTTCATAAAAACTTTAGCATCGCATAAACCGTATTTGTTCTATTGGAGATAGTTCAAGAAAACAAACAAGGACAAAATTTATTGTTTACTTTGTTTACAATAATGGTAACATTTAGTAAATAAATGCTTTGAATTTTGAGTAGATTTTTATCGACAAGTTTTGTGCATTGCATATCTATCCCATCATTAGAAATTACTCTTAGTGCCGAATGAGTGAATGGATGACATTTTGTTTTGTTTCCACATTCGACCCCAAGCTAACAACAATTGGTGCCGAAACCATTGTTGGGGAATACTCCGATATGGAAGGTCTGGAAGGATACAGTAAAAGACACAGATCCGACATTACAATGTTGCAGCATCGACCCCCAAACTAAAGTAGGCGCTTGAAATAACGAGCATTGACTGCCCTACATTATAAATTTATAAACATTTGTAATTCCAAAAACAAAAACAAACACATTGCCTTGAATAGGTAATCATCTATCGCGATCCTTTGCATTTTCTAGTCATTTGTTTAAACTTCACGTACAGTCCTACGCAGACTGGAATTAGAAAAAGGTCAATCACAATACAGATGTACAAGTTTACCTGACGCAGTGTTCAGCGAATTAAACAAAAAGCTACATAAACAAGTGGACTTGGATTTCACCAGGTATACTCGTAAACATGAATAATCCAGGTATCACGGACCAAACGAGCTCTCAAAATATACGAGAAGTGCATATAGATTGGCTGACGATACTGTTATTTTTCGTGTGGTGCGCTAAATCAAGGTGTTATTTCTGTATTTAATTTAGTAGTTAGGTACTCTTTTATATTCCATAATAATCAAATTCATACAATATATACGACACATCTGAATATTTAGATAAGACGACTTGTGAAGTAGTCCAGGCCACAGGAGGTAGTAGAACGTGTGGTGGTAGTAGGCCGCGAGCCAGGCAACATTTGAGTTGGTGCCTAGTAGCATGGGTCGCTAGTTGTGTTAGCATGCGGCATGACGTGAGGCGTTGCGTGTGCAGTGCGGTGGTGCGGCTGCGTGGCGTGCGAGGCGCGCGAGGGCGGCGGCGCGGCGCACGCGGGCGAGGGGCAGCCGCTGTGGCGCGTGGCGCTGGGCGAGGCGACGGGCGCGGCGCTGCTGGTGCTGCTCACCTGCGCCGCCGTCTGCGCGCCCTCCGCCGCCGACAGCCTGCTGCAGCGCACCGTCGCCTCGGGGCTCGTCGTCACTCTGCTCGTGCAGGTACTACCCTGTTTTGTTGCTGTAGTTTGCTTTACGTGACAGAATATCCGCAAAATGTATTTCGAAATGTACTAAGTCATTTATTACAAATGTAGGGTGGAGTGCAGACCGGAGTCACCTTTTTAGGAAAGTACAATACCTAAAGTAAACTTTATCAAAGCTATCCTAACAAAATTATGGTGGTATCTATTGGCCAAACTCCGCCAAACTCACGGCTTGTCAATAACTAAATAGGTACCACAGCAGCAGGACCATACAACATAATAATAACTATGATACACACCAAACCAGACTGATGATGCATGATGTTTTTTGACTTTACAGACACGACTTGAGTATCATCAGCTTCATTCACCTCGCAACATGTTCCTGACTCCTCCGCATCACATGTTCGTACCACTATTGATTTTCACCCTTTTTACTTTCAGACTTCCTCTAACATACCTCATATATTATGCTTGTTTCTTTTTGTATCATTTGCGATAAGGGATGTATGGTGTGGTAATTTAGAATTCGTAAGTCTCATATCAGCTGCGAGCCATTGCTTGTCATCCATCTCTTTTGTTACGTAATGTTTTGATCCATACAAGACGGTAGGCCTAATGATAACCATTCGTTCTACCACGATGAATCGATGTAATGTCGGGATGGGTGCAGTGCTTCGACCACGTGTCGGGCGCGCAGTTCAACCCCACGGTGACGCTGGCGGCGCTGGTGTGGGGCCGCGTGTCGTGGCTGCGCGCCGGCGTGGAGGCGGCGGCGCAGCTGGCGGGCGGCGCGCTGGGCGCCGGCGTGCTGTGCGCGCTGCGGCCGGCCGGCGCCGCGTGCTGCGTCACGCGCCCCGCGCTGGACGCGTGCGCCGCCGCCTGCGTGGAGGCGCTGCTGGGCGGCTGCCTGGCGCTCGCCAACTGCGCCGCGTGGGACCCGCGCAACGCGGGCTTGCGCGACTCGTGGCCGCTGCGCGTGGGGCTGTCTGTCGCCGGACTGTCGCTAGTCGGGGTCGGTATTACCGTTTTAAACTATAAATATGTGCTAAAAACACTTAATACAGAGACAAAACAACTATTCAGGTACTTAATATCTTGATTGATATAGTGTTAGAATCGTACCCGATGCAATCGTTGATGATGAGTCGCGCTAGTTTATTAAGGGTCTATTGGCTCGAACCTTGAAGACACCTAAATTATACTTCTGCCTTTAATATGTATGGAAAATATAGAAACCGGCCATACTGATGAAATAAAGAAAGAAAGAAAAACACTTTATTTACGGGACGCACTTTTAACACTAATTTACGAGTAATAAACAATAATTTACAAAAACAGAAAGAAAGAAACCGGTCAAGAGCAGGTCGAGCCACGTTGAATGTAGAGTTCCGTAGTTTCCCGTCCGTCACAAATTTCTCACAATATCTCAGAACCCAAAAATTAGTAACCAAATTTCCCGAGAGATGGCGCTGTACCCGGTGGTAATTTTGGATTGCGTGAACCGATTTTAATCTTTTTGTATTTTTATTTGAAAGAAGATACACTCAGGATAAAAAAGTAAAATGTGTAAAAAAGTTTTAAAAAAGTCCTTGAATGTACGGTTAAATAACAAAACTAATTCAGAACGTTTTTTTTTTCAATGTAATTACTGTATAACTGTTCATCCTATCAATGGTAATGTAATGGTAATGGGTGGTGATCTGAACGGTCATGTGGGTGACAGGTGCAAGGACTTTGAGCATGTTCACGGTGGCTTTGGATACGGTAGCCGTAACGCTGAAGGGGAGACTATCCTCCAAACGTGTGCGGCTGCCGGCCTTGCCATCGTGAACACGTATTTCAAAAAGAAATCCGAACACCTGATTACCTACAAGAGCGGGAGGTACGCTACCCAAATCGATTTCTTACTCACACGGAGGCACCATATCAGTAGGGTGGCCAACTGCAAGGTCATACCCGGTGAGAGTCTCACTGCACAACACCGTCTCCTTGTCATGGACTTGCGCGTCAAGCCTAGGGTCAAGTTTGTTGAGCGCCAACAACGCCGTATACGGTGGTGGCGACTGAATGAAGCCACGTCCCAGTCGTTCGCGTCGGCCATCGGCGATAAGTGCGATGGTACCGATGGCGAACCTGTGCAAAGCCACTGGGACAGGATTCAGGTTGCCATCACTGAGGCGGCAAAGTCGGTGCTCGGCTTGTCCAGGGGCGGCCGCAGGTGTGACAAGGAGACTTGGTGGTGGGATGACACAGTCCAGAGGGAGATCAGAGAGAAGAAAGCCCTCTTCAAAACGTGGCAAGCTTCCAAATCTCCCGAAGACCGCGACGCATACAGAACCGCAAAACGTGCCGCCAAGAGGGCCGTAGCCAGAGCCAGACGAGACCACTTACAGCCACTCTATGATAAGTTGGAATCGTCTGAGGGGCAGAAGCTCATTTATAAGTTGGCACGTTCCAGGGTCAAAGCGGCACTGGATATCTCTAAGTGCCGCTGTGTAAGAGACCCTGACGGCAATCTGTTATGCGAGGACCTCGCGGTGAAGGAGAGATGGCGCTCGTATTTCCACGAGCTGCTGAACAAGCAGCACAAAGAGGTGTTGTCTCCGGTTCTCCCTCCAAATCAGGGACTTGTGCCCCCGGTTACGCCTGAAGAAGTGCATGTGGCCCTTCGCCGCATGAAGAACCGGAAAGCTGTCGGTGCCGATGGAGTCCCCATTGAAGCCTGGAAGGCGATGGGTCCTCGTGGTGTGGGCATCTTAACCCACCTATTTAACCGCATGCTCCTCACCGGAAAGATCCCGAGTCAATGGAGACTGAGTATTATCACTCCAGTCTTCAAAGGCAAGGGATCGGTGCAGGAGTGTGGCGACTACCGTGGGATTAAGGTTATGTCCCACACCATGAAGCTCTTCGAGCGGGTGATTGACTCTCGGATCCGACAGGAGTGCACCGTCTCGGGATGTCAATATGGGTTTCGACCAGGCCATGGCGCCATGGATCCCATCTTTGCCCTAAGGGTTACCATGGAGGGATACAGATCGAAGAATACGCCTCTGCACCTCTTGTTCCTAGACATGCAGAAGGCCTTCGACTGTGTCCCCCGTGATGTGATCTGGTGGGCGCTGAGATCTAAAGGAGTGCCCGAGACCTATGTTGACATCATCCGAGATATGTACCGAGACTCCGGTTCTGTGGTTCGGACCGCTGTTGGCGATACGAAACCCTTCCCCATCACCGTCGGAGTTCACCAGGGCTCTGTCCTTAGTCCGTTTCTGTTCAGCGTGGTGCTGGACGTGCTGTCCTCCACCATCAGGGACTTACATGAGCAGCCGCCATGGCTGCTCATGTATGCAGACGACATCGCGCTGGCGGATTCGGACAGTGGGCGCTTGGTTCGACGTGTGGCAGCGTGGAAGGAATCGCTGGAAAACGGCGGTCTGAAGATTAATGCGGCGAAGACCGAGTACTTGGCCTGTAACACAACTAACGCTGCTCCTGTTCGCATTGGCGAAGACACAGTTGAGCGCACGGAACAGGTCAGGTACTTGGGATCGGTGCTCCACGAGTCCGGGGACGTCGATTGCGACGTCGAGTCGCGTATCTCGGCGGCCTGGGCGAAATGGCGTGAGGTGGCGGGTGTTATCTGTGACCCGAAAATGCCGGTTAGGCTCAAAGGACAGGTCTATAAGACCATCATTAGGCCTGTCCTTTTGTATGGCAGTGAAGCGTGGCCTGTACTTGAACGACATAAGCAAAGCCTGCGTGTCACGGAAATGAATATGCTGCGCTGGATGTCTGGAGTTTCGCGGAAAGACCGCATTAAGAACTCCCGCATCCGGGGCAGCCTTCAGGTCCGTGACATAGCGGATAAACTGCAGGAGGGTCGTTTACGCTGGTATGGCCACGTTTTACGAAAACCGGCAGACTACGTGGGTAACAGATGCCTCGCCATGCCGCCTCCGCCGGGACCCGGAAAATTAGGTAGGCCTAAGAGGCGATGGATCGACGTCGTAAGGGACGATATGCGTGCTAATGGGCTTAAGGCAGAGGACGCAAAAGACCGAGCGAAGTGGAGACGACTAGGCAGGAAAGCGGACCCCGGGCACCGAGGTGAAAGCCAAGGTAGCAACCGGGACTAACGCTAGGCTGATGATGATGTTCATCCTATCAAATTCAAAATAATTTTCCTAGAAAGGCTTTAGGTATAAAGTTCTACTTTTGAGATATTTTTCATATTTTCTAAACTTATGGTTCAAAAGTTAGAGGAGACTTTTGGAGCGATTATTTCCGAAAATATTTACCTTATCAAAAAATTTTTTCACGGGACCCTTAATAATTTTTAAATACCTATCCAACTACATATTATTTTATAGTGTGTTACATTATGGTATAGTGAAACTTAGATTATAAAACAAAATTTATAATCTAAGTAATGAAAAAAGAAATCACTCCCCCACTTTACGTGAGAGGTACCCGGCTAATACCTATAACATTTTAACCACTTTTTGTTTTTGCACTTTGTCGGCGTGATTGATATATGTATCTATATATTGATAGCAAATTTCAGTTTTCTAGTGCTAACTGTCGCTGAGATTATCCGCGGACGGACAGACAGAGAGACACACAGACTTGGCGAAACTATAAGGGTTCCTTGTTGACTACGGAACCCTAAAAATGTATTAAATGGACAACAAGGAAAAAAAAGTTTAAAACCATAAACAAAATCTTAAATTAGAATTCTAGTACTACTTCGTCCGCGCGGCACGGCTAGGCTTGCCAGGTGTCCGGCTTTAGCCGGACATGTTTGGCTTTTTGCGGTCGCGTCCGGACAAATATGTACGTGTTAGGCCTGTCCGGCTTTTGTCAGGCTTTTTGTCAGAGTGGCGATTCGTACAACGATAGGCGGACGAGCGCCCGATCCGAGCGTACAAGGGCGAGCGGAGAGCAAACTGTCTTCCGGCCCGCGCACCGCACACTCCATCTTCGATATCATCCTCACTTTATATCACGTATAAATACTTTTTCAACAGCCCAGCTGTAAAAACATTGTTTGGCAATAAAAAAAAACATGTCCGGCTTTTAGGGCAAAATGTTCGGCCTTATATAGTGCGCAGTCCGGCCTTTGCATTTTATGGCCTGGCAACCCTAGGCACGGCCCGCCACTCAGCATAAAGCCGAGGACACACACACGGTGCGACGAGCCCACCGCGCTGGGTTTCATGGCGGACTGATGATGATGATGGTGTGTATGATTCCAGGGTGAGCTGACGGGCGCTAGCATGAACCCGGTGCGCAGCTTCGGGCCGGCGCTGTGGAGCGGCGACTGGACCAGCCACTGGGTCTGTACAAACTCCTCACATCGGAGAATTGTATTACTAATACAGCTTGACCACGCAGTGTATATGTTAAAGCCAAAGTCTAGTTATTATTGTTAACTTTGAGAGACTGATTTGAAAAGAAAACTTATTAAATTGGTGTTGGTAACTAGCGGGAAAGGTGATGAATTAAAACTGCCAAAACGGGTATACACACCCTTTATACTTTTGCTTCGTAAGCACAAAATTATTATCACATTATATTAGTACCTAAATGTAGCAGAACTTACTGAGATGTTGCTACGAGCAACAGTCGCCGACTAAAAATTAAATTAAAAATTTAAAAAAACCCCCGACTTTATAAAAACCAAATGTAATGAACGGAACGAGATATCCATAAACAATTATAATTCCTATGAAAAAATAACTAAGACGGAAAAGCCTATAAAAAGGAAAAAATAACTTTAAACTTATGTTTGTATGGGAGTACTTATGTATGGAATTTTTTTTATAATGTTATCGCGTCGGGGGACCGCACTATTTATTGGCTAAACGTTTGTCAAAGTTATTTATAAGTATTTAGGTACTTATTAAGTTTTTTCTTAGTCCTATATTCATTTATTTCGTTTGTGTTATGCTATGATGTATCGTATACTTGTATATGTATATATTATATTATTTTATATGTAGGTATATAGGCTTTGCTTCGAGAAAGCAACGCGCACGAATTATGTTGAATGGCGCGCACGAGTTGCATTGCAAATAGTGCGGTCCCCCGACGTGATAACATTATAAAAAAAATTCCATACATAAGTACTCCCATACAAACATAAGTTTAAAGTTATTTTTTCCTTTTTATAGGCTTTTCCGTCTTAGTTATTTTTTCATAGGAATTATAATTGTTTATGGATATCTCGTTCCGTTCATTACATTTGGTTTTTATAAAGTCGGGGGTTTTTTTAAATTTTTAATTTAATTTTTTATTTCATGCTTTTTGTAGGAACTCCTTAGCGATTTTATTCCATTTCTTTTGATTTCTTTGTCGTACCTTTTAATTTGTATAGTTTGTGTTCATAGTTTATGCAGGTGTTTTTAATCAAAGGTTTTAAACATTTTCAATTTAATTTTTGTTTCATTATTTTTGTAGGGATTTCTTCAGGATTTTATTCCATTTCTTTAAATTTCTTTGTCGTACCTTTTAATTTGTATAGTTTAGGTAAGTTTTTAATAAGTCAAGTGATTCAAACACTTTGAATTAAATTTTTTGGTTCATGTTTTTTGTAGGGATATCATTTATTTCTTACGTTTTAAGTTGTTTATTATGAAAACAATTGGAAGAATTTGGTGAAAATTTATGTCTTTTTTATAAACAAAATTAGAATTGTGAATTCATAGTGATTTAAACATTTTGAATTTAATTTTTTGGTTCATGTTTTTTGTAGGATTTCATTTATTTCTTACGTTTTAAGAATTTGTTGTATATTATTGTTTCTTTTGAAAAAAAAATGGTATAATTTGATGAAAATTGATGTCTTTTTATAAAAAAAAATTAGAATTGTAAATTTATAGTAAACGAACAAAGAAGCCAAAATTTTGAAAAATATTTATTTGTTGCTTGTGGTAGTGTCCACCTTGCATTTTACGAGGTGAAATGAGGTGAAATTTTCATTTCATTACACCTTGTCCACGAGGTGGACACTACCACAAACAACAAATAAATGGATGGATATGGATATGGATATCAAATGATATCAATATATCCATAAAGCGCCATTTTGTAGAGGCAGCCATCTTGGATTTTAAATTTTTCATACCTAATAGTATTTCACTAGTCAAGCCCTTTCATTTGATACCCATATTGATCAAGTTGTGATAAAAAAAATGTAAAGCATCATTTTGTAGAAGCAGCCATCTTGTATTTTAAATTTGTCATATCTAATAGTATTCTACTAAGCAAGCCCTTTCATTTGATACCCATATTGATGGAGTTTAAAAAAAATATCTAATCTGTCATTTTGTGGCGGCGGCCATCTTGGAACAATTTTTATCAAACTTACGTAAAAACACTCTCGACATTTTCTACTGTCAAACAAAAAAAACTAAATCAAAATCGGTCCATCCGTTCGGCGGCTAGAGTGGTACAGACAGACACACACACACACACACAGACACGTCAAACTTATAACACCCCGTCGTTTTTGCGTCGGGGGTTAAAAAAAATATCTAATCTGTCATTTTGTGGCGGCGGCCATCTTGGAACAATTTTTATCAAACTTACGTAAAAACACTCTCGACATTTTCTACTGTCAAACAAAAAAAACTAAATCAAAATCGGTCCATCCGTTCGGCGGCTAGAGTGGTACAGACAGACACACACACACACACACAGACACGTCAAACTTATAACACCCCGTCGTTTTTGCGTCGGGGGTTAAAAATGGAATGTGTCGCGACAGCGTGGCGCTCCAGTCAGTTGGGCCGCGCTGGCGTAGACGCAGTTCATCTTAGGTCCCAGTGAAATAAATACATTTTAGTGTTGCTAATACAGAAAACAACGATAATGTATGTAACAAATTATAAAAGTCACTTACATTACCTATTTATAAGATTGGGGAGTATCCTCCGACCTGACATGGATCCGGAATCTACAAATTTTCTAAAAAGTACGAAGATTTTTATGATAGCGATAATTTCTCAACGGATACCGTACACTGTACAGTACTTTCTCAGAGGATACTCTACGGTATTACCAGGACTGAGAGAAGCTGTCGTCTATGGTTGATATTTGTGGATTACGACAGTATTTTTTTTTAAATCTTTGACACAATATTGATTATTTATATATTTAAACTTCATGTACAGTAGTGGTACATAGGAGGACTTAATGCTACAAGGCATTCTCTACCAGTCAACCTTTGGGTTAAAAAGACAACACTGCTGATTATATCGCTACATCATAGCTAAAGAATTTCGACTCGTATTAAATGATTGTAATAAGTACATTTTATATAGCGTAGGCTTAACTAGGAGAACACTGTTACAAATACAGGTTCCAAACCTATAAAGTGCTAAACGAATTCCTCCTGAGACGTCCGCCCCACTCACACTCCACAACAATATGATGTACGTCCTCGATTATTCCGCATTTTTTGCAGTTAGGTGAACATGTATTTACGACGGTTGTTCCGTGAAGCTACAGTCTGTCTAAAGACTGGTTTGCCAAAACCATCCGGTCAGCACCAAAACCGAGTCTGTGCATAAATCATGCAAAAATAAAGAACAGGTTAGAATATTGTTTATTTAGGGGCCTAGTAGAGCCGATACCTGCTGGAGCTGCGGGATTGTTCCAGGAGTCACTGGAGCCCAGGGACATAACGGGCAGCAAGACACGAGTGGGTTTAAAGTTATTAAAAGTCTGACACGCAAGTCATTTTATATTATAAAAAAATAATCGTGTGGGCTGATTGTGATGTAATGTAAGTGAAAATATTGTGTGTGTGCAGGTGTACTGGGTGGGCCCGCTGGGCGGCTCGGCGCTGTTCACGAGCGCCTACGTGCTGCTGTGGCGGCCGCACCGGCCGCGCCGCCGCGACCTCAAGCTGCGCCTCAGCGAGCCCGCGCTGGCCGCCAGCGCCGCCGCCGCCATGACAGACGCGCCCGCCTGCCGCGCGCTGCCCTGAACACCACCTGCACCACGCTGGGTTACCATGGCTCCTCACGGGTGACATGACCACATGTCAAAACGTTGACATTTATTGGTTATTTAATTTATAAATTTAATATTAATGTAGGTATTTATAAATACTCAAACCTTACCGGAATACAATTTAGCAGCTATTGCTAAAATTTAGTGGATCTAAGAGCATGGCAACACCACACGGTCACGAGCGTGACGTCATCATGCTCTAAGAGTAATCAAAGACACATCGTGAAACGTTGCATCGTGACATGTTGCGTCGTAGTGTCGCGACGTCACGTTGTGAGATTATAAAGTATCGCGACAAGTCGGCGTCGCGTGGCAGGTCGCGTCTGGTGCCGCATTTAAAGTATAACAATTAAAATGCAATGTTTAAGATCGTCTGGCAACGTCACTCGTGAGCGTAACGTGCATAATTATTATCAGTGCATCGTGAAAATGATGTGAAGAATATTAACAGCTGTTTACGATGTAGGAACGTTGGTTTCCACAACGCGACGTCGGTTGTGTTGTAGCCACACGTGTGAAACGTTCTTCCACAGTCTGTTCCACGAGTCGCGCTCTCGCGTGACGTTGAAAAGTGACTACATTTAATATTTCTTTCTATTATTATAGATAGAAAGGTGGATGAGCAGTTAGTGTCAAGTGCAATAATAATTTATTTTTTCTGTTTGTCATATTATAACTAATACTTAAGTATTAAAAACATTTTATTACCTACATAGTGTATTTATTTGGTTTAAAAATGTTACGACAGTGGTCAACTTCTAAGAACCAAGAAACAATCAGAGGTTACCTATTTGATACGCATATGGTGTGGTGACAAAACCTAAGTAGGTACTGACGCGCAAACCAGAACCGTGACGGAGTGACGTGTGAAGTGCTGGACTACTGCTGTCACTGGCATCAAGCTTAAAAACGTGTTCGACTGAAGTTTGCTTAGTCTCGTCATTCTGGCACTCTGTGCATATGCAGTATAACACAGTACGTCCGACGGGTGGCCAGACTAGTTTACGTACCTATATTTATTGTTAGGTCAGACAGTTTAGTTTATCAGCCATGATGAAAATACTCAACATACCTACTCGAAAACTGGTTTACATTGCATTTATTCATCAATCCATAATTTTTTAGATCGCTCATAGTCCAGTGCAAATAGCACTGAAAATGATAAAAAGTGAAACAAAATAGTAGAATGAAACCCATTGGAAAAGGAAGATAATATAACAAAAATTTAAAGAAAAAGAAATTACGGTCGATCTGAGGTCGGGAACTGGATGGGTGTGCGGTTTTAAAGGTAAAAAATGGTTTTTAAGGGTAAAAACTACTGGTTCTATGGAAAAAAGTCTAATGGCAAACTTGTAGATCATAAAAAGATCTACCACTTTTGTGTTTACACTTTTTCACGTAACCTCAAAATCTATGTGAAAAGTCCAAAAAACCAAATTTTTAATTAAATTTTTATCTCCTTTTAAAATTACTTTTTTTCTCAAAATATGGTGAAAAGTTTCCTTTTCATATCCCAAACTTACTTACTATAATTTTTTTGATTTAAAATATTCACATTTGCTCTTTATTTTGACTTAACATCAAAAAACAGTCATTTTTCAATCGAAAAATCTCAAATCTGCAAAAAAGCACTGAAGGCCCGGTTCGACCGCATTACCCTGTGCAGCCGTCCGAGAGCTTTCTTGTCGACACGTCGGTCGAAGCGAACTTCTGTCGGCCCACACTACCCGATGGAACACTGGCTCATATCGCGAGAGAAAACGCAGGTCTCTTTGCATCTCTCTTCGCCCATAATTCTCAACTTGACACTTGTGGTGCTACTCCTCCGACTCTGCCTCTCTGTCTCTCTGTGATACCTCGATGCGTGAGGTTTGCAAAAGGAACAATGAAGTTTTGAGGGCACCACGTCACCTAGACGGGAATAAAGCTAGTGGTACTGAAGGCATACCTACCAACAGTAGTTCTCAAGGCTTGTGCGCCCGAGTGGTCGCTTGTATCGCCTCTCACTTAGGGCTGTTATAGTGCCCAAGTCCTGGAAGCTTACTAACGTGCAACCTGTGCTCAAAAAGGGCAGCCGTGCCGATCCTGCCAACTACCGGCGAATTTCGAGAACCACCAAACTCTGCAAGATTATAGAGCGTATACTGCATTCGCGCCTCATGGCATATCTGGACGGTAACGATCTCCTCAGTGACCGACTAGACGGGTTTCGCCACTATCGGTCTACTGGGAAGTTTATGCCACTCACTTGTGGGGCGAGGCCCTCAAGAAGAATGGACGTCTTGAAGGCCTTCGAAAGGGTGTGGTAAGCTATCCTTTTGTCTAAGTTTTCGGCGTACGGCATGAGTAGTCTCTATTTAAAATACAAAGAACAAAAAGTACGATACTATTTAAACTAATAATTTATTTTTGGGTGGGATATCAACCAATGATTTCTCCCGCTTGTGGGCGGATCGGGAGGGCAAGTCTTAGGTAAGCCTTGAATTGTACGAAATAGCCTTTAACCTTTTTTGAGAGTGAGCCACTTTGATAATTCAAAAGTGCCTGTTTATTTGAAACTAGCTTTTGCCCGCAGCTTCGCCCGCGTACATAAAATATAGCCTATGTCACTCAGGAGTAAAGCAGCTTTCTATTGTTGCTAAAATTTTTCCAATCGGACCAGTAGTTCCAGAGATTACCCCCTACAAACAAAAAAACAAACTTTACCTCTTTATTATATTAGTGTAGATAAGTCATTGTGCATTTATAACATAGTGCTATTCCAATCTTTCAGATCACTAAAATGTTTCGTAATGAGTTACACGCGCCTAGTTCGCATCTAACAGGAAGGTTCTAGTCCTGGTATAAAGGCAACGTAGGAAAGGGGTTTTTTATGGTAGGTGAAAATCATCGAATGACGAAATCCGCTCTTGGGTGTAGCGGGAGACCAGTGTCAGACTCTTACTGACTAAAAAACCTACCCCATTCCTTCCATGCCTTATTCCTGGAGCCGCGGTAACAGTTTCACACAAACCGGCAGCTCCAGAAGGCTTCGAACCTGAAGGGTCCCAACGTAGGAAAGGGGTGGTTTGTTTAGTCACTAAGAGTCTGACACTGTTTCCCGCTCCGCCCAAGGGCTGGATTGATCATTGGATGTTTTTTAATCACGATAGAAAAAAACATATCAAGACAAGACAAGGAACATGCAGCATAGGCAAACCTAAAAAGTTTACCTAGAGCCAAGTTTAAGGAAAAACGATTTGAATTGAAAGGCGTAGAAAATAAAATATCTTTAGAACTTAGAAGAGTTAAAACGAACTCTTCAACACACAATTTGGTAAAAATCAGACACTATCTGTACATTCCTATTGCAAGGAAATTGAGATAGTTCCTTACAGCAATGTAAAGCCTAAACATGGCGAACATAGCAACAAAATTTTAAGAAATATTATTTGACGAAATAAAAAAAAAAGAGTAAAACAAGCCCCACAATACAAATTTACTGAATATAATTTATAAATGTTGATGGAAAGCATCGCAGGCGGGGACCAACAGAGGCTTATTTATAGTCATTTCTGTTGTGCACCATTTAGCAGAATTTTCGTTGGTGGCGGTCAAGGTGGTCCCCGCCTGCGATGCTTTCCATCAACATTTATAAATTATATTCAGTAAATTTGTATTGTGGGGCTTGTTTTACTCTTTTTTTAGTGTGCAGTCGGGTATTTTGTTTTTTTAATAATAATTTTTTTATTTATAACTTTTTAGCTGTTTTTAAAGGGAAATTTAGAAAAAATATTATTATGTCTTTATCCCGTGGGACTTTTAGGATAAAATGTATCCTATGACACTCCCGTAATCAAGACAAATCTAACGATACCTCATACATCAAAATCCATCAAGCCGTTTAGGCTACAGGAGGTCACAAAGGAAAAGACATACATACATACTTACATACACTCGAAAAACATTACCCTCCTTCTTTGGCAGTCGGGTAAAAACCTAAAAGCAGAGATAAAGAAAAAGCTCACCAATTTATATAAACAGACAAACTTTTAAAAAAAGACTGAAAATTATAGAACGGAAAATATATGAGAAAGAATTTAATTAACAATGGAAGTTAACGAAAAGTTTACACTCGACACATACCTAGATATAAAACATGGGCCTCTCAATTATAATCAAAACTTCATCACTCTACGTTCAAAACCGTATAGATATAGTAAAAGTGGCCACAGTTGTACAGGAACTTCCACAATAACCAATACTGCGAATTACAAAAGCATAGTACCTATACCCAGAGAACCAGAAACAACTCGGGCATAACATATGAAGTCCAACCCTTTGACGATTATGAAATTCTCAAACATATAGAGAGGCTGAAATCAAAAAAGCCCCGGTCCAGGTAACATACTCCGTTCGTTTGAACTTATCTCGGAAAATTAATGTTGTGCACTCTTGCTGCTATGAACTTATTTTGTCTAATGCAGAAATGAATGGAGTATTTTTCAAATCAAATGAACTTTCTTAGATTTCAAAAAAGTCGCCATTAAACAAATGAAATCAATTATTATGTAGGTACTGATTTTGAAAATTGGAAAAAGTATGTTCCAGGATTTCAAGGCACGGCAGACGGCACGCCACTGAAATTACTGATGATATTGCAAGTAGCTGTACTCCTACGCACGGATTAACGGATACGGCGAAATAATCAGAAAGTATTCTTTTTGGATACGAAATCCTAAAAAGAACGAAGTAAATCGATATATTGTTAACATTCGGAAGCCAGACAAAAATAAAATTGTTGCTTGCACTCAAAACGAAAACTTCCAGCGTTCATGGTGTGGCGCCGCGCCGCAGGGTTCCAGCGAAACATGTCTTATGTGATCAGGCAGAACTTACGGCGATGCAATTTTTTTTATGGTGGGCAAAAGTCATCCAATGACGAATCCCGCTCTTTGGCGGAGCAGGAAACAGTGTCAGACTCTTACTGACTAAACACCCCACCCCGTTCCTTCTTTGCCCTTAGAACTGGGGCCAAGCCTTCCTTTCAGAAAGAGACCCTGGGCCCCCATAGGCTTCAACCCTTTTACAGAGTCCCTACGGTTGCTGACAGCTCCTTGAGGAGCGCGGGAACAGTTGTTACCAGACGACGGGCGCCTAGGGCGTGTGCGCCTTTGCCTTATGCGGTCGGCCTCCTCCTTAGCTAGCATTACTGCTTCGCAGAAGGAGACGACCGCCTGCCACCCCTCCTCGCTCCGGACCATGGCCTCCACCAAGGCCCGACACGAGAGATCGCCGCCGCCGATCACCCCCACGAGAACACGGCGATGCTCCTCCCAAGCGGGGCACACCCCTACTGTATGCTCCTCCGTGTCCTCCGGGCGGGCCAAACAGTGGCGACACGCGGGCGTCCCTCCCGCGCGAATCCGATGCAGGTACCTCCCGAACTTGCCATGTCCGGTGAGTACCTGCATCATGCGGAAGGTGAGGACGCCATGAAGTCTTTCCAGCCACGCCTCAAAGAGGGGACTTACCGCCATAACTATGGCGTGCCCAACGGCGATGGTGTTTAAGATTAGGTTAGTTTTGTATTTGGTTAGCTGAGTTCTCTAATTCGATGAGGGCTGAAATAAAAGTTTCACAAAACTGTTTGCATTATAAAAAAAGTTACCATTAACATTAAGTAAAATATTGTTATGTAAATTGATAAGTTGAAGTGACCTCGGCGCGGCGTCATCGTCTGCGTCCGCTTTGTGTTAGCGGCGCTATCGGCCGGCGATAACCTCGCCACCTAACTTTGTCCAATAATCGAATTACACACAAATAAGGCGCAAACAGCGCGGCTCCACTGCTGCGGCTCCGCGGTGTTAAGGCAGATTTATATTGAGTAAGTAACTGACGTCAGTCCACTGACGAGTCAGTGCTGACCTGGCACTGCTATAGTGTAAATTGATTTCAAGTCAGTACAGCACTGTCACGTCAGTACTGACTTCAATATTCGCGCTGCAATATTTTCGGCGTCAGTCCACTCCCCCGCCACCCGCGCTAGCGCTACTGACATCGTGTAAATTGCCCAAGTCAGTTGCTGCCGCTCTGTTGTACGGTAACCACGATTCGTCGTACCGGATCACAAAATGACACGAAAATTGAGCGACACGGAAAACTTAAAACTTGTACAACTATACCGTGATAATTAATGCCTATGGGATTTCAAATCACAAAATTATAGAAATAAATAAATGTGTGCAACAGCATTGCAGAATATTGCACAAAATTCTTTGATTCTTTGCTGTTTTTGAGAAATAATTTTTCCGCACTGACTTTACAAACGTGTGTACACCAAAAGAAATATCTTCGACTACTGACTGCTTGTAAATAGTACGCGTCAGTTTTCGGCGCCAGCACTGACGACAGCTACTGACTCAATGTAAATCTGCCTTTATTAAGGCAGATTTACATTGAGTCAGTAGCTGTCTCAATGTAAATCTGCCTTTATTAAGGCAGATTTACATTGAGTCAGTAGCTGTCGTCAGTGCTGGCGCCGAAAACTGACGCGTACTATTTACAAGCAGTCAGTAGTCGAAGATATTTCTTTTGGTGTACACACGTTTGTAAAGTCAGTGCGGAAAAATGATTTCTCAAAAACAGCAAAGAATCAAAGAATTTTGTGCAATATTCTGCAATGCTGTTGCACGCATTTCTTTATTTCTATAATTTTGTGATTTGAAATCCCATAGGCATTAATTATCACGGTATAGTTGTACAAGTTTTAAGTTTTCCGTGTCGCTCAATTTTCGTGTCATTTTGTGATCCGGTACGACGAATCGTGGTCACCGTACAATAGAGCGGCAGCAACTGACTTGGGGCAATTTACACGTTGTCAGTGGCGCTGGCGCGGGTGGCGGGGGAGTGGACTGACGCCGAAAATATTGCAGCGCGAATATTCAAGTCAGTACTGACGTGACAGTACTGTACTGACTTGAAATCAATTTACACTATAGTAGTGCCAGGTCAGCACTGACTCGTCAGTGGACTGACGTCAGTTACTTACTCAATATAAATCTGCCTTTATGTAGGTGTCCGCGTGCTCGCACCGGTTCACCTCGCCGCCACCTCCGCCCCGCGCCGCCGAGCTTCCACGACGACTTCTCGAACACAACCTTGTAGCACTCTACGACCAGTTGTCATGTTAATATTCGCTGACGTCATTTCTATAAATTTAACATTTTAATAACGTGTTAGCATTCAGTACCTACTTATCTGTAGCGCCCGGCAAATAAGTTGAACCGTTTGCTATGGATACAGTACCTGAAAAGAAAATCGGTTATAAGTCTCGTCACATGAGTAGAACCGTCATGGAGGTCGCACCTTGAATGAACAGTTACCGCTTTTCCGATATTTGGATCTCAATCGTAATGGGGAGCTGCGCGTAACCATAGCAAATGGTTCAAGTTATTTGCCGCGTAGTATACTTAACTTTAATTTTGACATTTCGATTGTGATCATTGGTCTGATAACCGTAAATTATACATCTCGGGGGCTCCATGTAATCAAAGGTCTTGGGGTCATCGATGTTTACACTTTGGAACATGTTTATTCAGATTCAAATTGTTTCTAACAATTATAACTAGGTAATCTATATTGTTAGAAACACTAATTGCAATATCAAACATGTCCAAAGGTCCTGACTAATTGGAATAAATAATAATTTGATACTTAATTACTGTAAACATTTTGTCGACTCCTCCAAACTTCAAATTTGCCAGATAGGTTCCTTATATGGAGTATACGGATGTATATACTCACTATAAAACCGGATTTTAAAAATTAGTGTCAACAATTTAAGCTATGCAGATACATGATGCTACTGGGTGGTGGCTGGCTAAAACAGGGGGATGCTGCAAGTTTGTGAGAGGTATACCACACACTACGACCTGCAAGGTAGCAGGCACTTGCTGTTGTTAATAGTCAATATCCGATCTTAGGACCCTCAGAAGATATGTACATTATGAGCAAGAAGATTACAAGCAAATATATGTCAGATGGAGAGCACAGAACAGGGTTGCCGAATATAATACGCTGTAATATATATAATACGCCTCTATGTCATCGGGAACCTCAAAGATCAGATAGTCATTGAATGGGTACGCAACACTACCAGTTGGGCATGCTATCATTATAACAAGGGTGATGTACTTGAGTGCAACAATTTTATAAGAATAAAGCTAATGTCACATATAAATATGGTCACATACTATGAAAGCATGGGATATTGAAAGGCATCTGAGAGAAGAGAGTAAAATATTATAATTATGCCTGGTCACAGTACTTCGGATGCTATTTTCGCTATACGTCTGTTGCGCGAAACATTTAGAAGTTCACATAAAAACTTGCACATGATATCTATCGACCGGTAGTGTCTTCTGTGGTGAACCCTTAAGGAGAAAGGTGTGTCTGGGAAGTATGTGCAGTTTATACGAGCGATGTACAGTCGCTGCAGTACACAAGTCCGGTCTGCAGAGGGCACCACTAACAACTTCAACTTTGTGGCTGTCGGTTTACGTAAAAGGTCGGCTCTTAGCCTCTTCCTGGTGTAACAATATATCACACGTTAGGGTATAAATGAAAAATTAAATCAGTCCCCACTTTACGTGTGGGGGATGTACAATATCTCTTTATCCTAGCACTTTATTGGCATGATTTTCCATGAAAATTTGCCATGAAGATCTTCCTCTCGCCTCTTAGAGCATTTAACCTATGGAGATGGCAAGGGACGAATCACCGTACAAATTTTTCTGCCACTTTTGCGGGAGGCGAGGTAGCACACTAAGAAAATTTTACAATTACGCACAAATGCACGCTTCCTATTGATACAAACCCATACTCTAACAAATAGTCACACAATTGAAAAAATACCCACACATCGACAATTATCTTGTATTTATACAAGCTATCATACGACAACAAACAAAAAGTGCCGGTGATGTGACACAAACCAGACTTAATTATTTCATTCATCAGGAACGAATGAAAAAAATGTTAAAAATGTTGTTAAAATAAAAGAATTTTTTTATTTTTTCAATGTACGAACAATATCTTACTTGTCTATAAATCAGGTTTATCTACACTAATATAATAAAGAGGTAAAGTTTGTTTTTTTGTTTGTAGGGGGTAATCTCTGGAACTACTGGTCCGATTGGAAAAATTTAAGCAACAATAGAAAGCTGCTTTACTCCTGAGTGACATAGGCTATATTTTATGTACGCGGGCGAAGCTGCGGGCAAAAGCTAGTATTACATAAAAGGCAATGTTATTTTTTTGTTGGAGGTTACTTTAATCAAAACTAGCTTTTGTTCGCGGCTTCGCCCGCGTACATAAAATATATAGCCTATGTCACTCAGGAGCAAAGCAGCTTTCTATTGTTGCTAAATTTTTTCCAATGGGACCAGTAGTTCCAGAGATTACCTCCTACAAACAAAAAAAAAAAAAAAAACTTTACAACTTTACCTCTTTATTATATTAGTGTAGATTGAACGGCCATATCAAAGTATCGGGTGTAAAAAAAAAACAAAAATGTCTAGTACCTAATCGGATTTTTGTAATTGTCGATTCCTCTAATAATACGTGGAAAAATTCATAAGATACCTATTGAAATAAAAAATAAAAGCTCTGATCAAAGTTAAACGAAGAATGAGGTTACTTTGATACCCCCTTATCTTATTGTGTAGTTTTTAGGGGATTCTCTATTTGACTGCAAAACTTGTAGATTCCATTTTTATTATATCAAACACGGTGTGCCGATAATTCAGTAATGCGATGTTTTACTCCATCGATCCTTTATTGGTGCGATGTAATGTTTGTGCGAAAAATCCTTTTGCGAAAAACCGTACTTGACCATTCAAAATCGACATCAAAAATTGCGAGGTTTGCCCCGTTTGGGTAAAGCATCGCCGTGTCCCCGCGGGGGTGATCGGCGGCGGCCACCGCTCGCGCCAGGCCTTGGTCGCCTCCTTCTGTGAAGCAGTAATGCTAGCAAACAAAGAGTCTGATCGCGTAAGTCAATGGCGCTCACGCCCCAAAAGCCGCCGGGATTCCAATCCAGCTTTCCGGCCACCGTACCTAAGCGTAGGCGGCGGACCAAGCCCAACGCACTTTTTGCGCGCTCTTCAAGGATTTTTCAGCAAACGTAGAGGCCCAGCCGCAGGGCCGAAGCCTACTGGGGCCTTAGACCAGTTACTGAAAGGAAGGTCCGACCCCCGGTATGAAGGCTAAGAAGGAACGGGGTAGGTCATTTAGTTAGTAACAGTCTGACACTGTTTCCCGCTCTGCCCAAGGGCGCGATTTGATGAAAGTACCTCCGTATTTTTTAAGTCAGTTAAAAAAGAACTACCTACTTTCTAGCAATTAAATTTTGAATTGAATTGCCATATTTACTCCTGTATTTAACTGCAATGTTATTCTTTATTCCCATTATGGTATATTTTTATTTTGTAACCGGTTTATTCAGACACAATATAGACAAACGTAAACTCCAACTCCGACTCCAAAAATAAGTACCTAATACATTTTGAATATTTGCAAAATATTAATGTCCAATAAGTTTACCTATAAATTAAGTTTCTTTACAGCAATTCAAATTTTTATTTTTAACTTTTTAGTGTAGGATCTTTTATCGTTTGGCTTTTTTGAAGGCGGTTTTTTTTTTGTAAAAAATTTTTTTATTTGTAGCCGTTTAAGTAGGGTTTTTTATTATAATGTGATATGGCAACGAAGTCAATATCGTTCCATTTCTTTTGAAAAAGTTACCAATGTCATATAAGTAGGAATACATATTATAGGTACATTGTTACAGTGTAATCGTTTTGATCTCGTGGAGAGATGATATGATGCATGAAATACTTATGATTCATCTCATGAGTGTATCTCATGACAGCTCTCATCATCATCATCATTTCAGACAGAAAACGTCCACAGTTGGACATAGGCCTCCCCCAAGAGTCGCGACAACGATCGATTCTGTGCGACTCGCATCCATCGCGTTCCCGTGATTCTCACCAGGTCGTCGGTCCACCTTGTGGGAGGCCTTCCAAAGCTGCGTCTTTTGGTGCGCGATCGCCACTCTAGAACCTTTCGGCCCCATCGGCCATCTATTCTACGAGCAATGTGCCCTGCCCACTGCCACTTAAGTTTGGCAATTCTTCAGGCTATGTCGGTGACCCTGGTTCTCCTACGGATTTCTTCATTTCTGATTCAAACACGCAAGGAAACTCCGAGCATAGCCCTTTCCAATGCACTTGACAGCGTTGCCCATGACAGCTCTAATAAGTTCAAACAATGCTAGGATACATTATTTTATTTTGAAGTTCCCATGCCGACCTTCCAGCTTCATCATCACATCAGTTCAATAGTACCTTACAGCCAAAGTGCATCTTATGACAATTCTAACAAGCCCAAATACGGCTAGGATATATTAATTTGTTACGCGGTTCCAGTGCCTACCTTTCAGCTCCATCATCATCATCAGATCAGTTCGATGATAACATTTTCAACATAATTATTTAAGATCATTGGTTTATAGTGCATTTTCATACTTGCTTAACTACCTTGATTGTGATATCTATGCGAGTCTCAAGTTTCGTTAGCCATTTTCTGATCTTTTTCACCAGTTCCACCTCATCAAATGTTACTTTTTGACTGTAAATGCTTGAGTTCTCGATGAAAATATAATAATAATAATAATTTATATATTTGACACTAAAAAATAAAAATACATTTGTTACATTTTAACAGATATACAGGGCACTTAAAATTAATTTTAAATTGAAGACATCTGTCTCTGAACTAGATATAAGAAATATCTGTATTTCAGACAACAGCGCTCTTCCTTAACATGACCATTACAATGCTAGCATGATAACATTTACAAGTATAATAAAGTATGTCTCTATGCAACAGTAAGCTTACAAACAAAGAAAAAAATTATAACTAACAAAAAGGGTGTAAAGTGTAGAAATGTGTGAGTGCGTGTGAGAGGGTGAGTAAGAGAGTTTACTATGTCATTACTTTCAATAAGTTTTCTGTCTCTTCATATGTATATTTACTTAGGTATTTAAAAAGTTTACTTTTACATAGATTTTTATTTAGCGGGTATGTTTCCAGATCGTCATTAATTTTATTGTAGAGGTACGGTCCCAGGAAGCAAAAATATTTATTTGCGTAAGCATGTTTAAAATATGGTCGGTCAATAATTCTAATAACATTTCGTCTTCTAGTTTGAACATCTTTAGAGAAATTCAATAAGGAGTGTTGCTTCATAATCGTATGAAATACAAATAGCTGGCGAATAGTCAACACCTCACACGACTGATATAGGAGATGGGTAGGATGCCTATACGGACGAAAAGTGCTTACTTTAAGCACAGCTCTCTGAGCTATTTCTAAGGGCTTTATAATGGTTTTATGTGCGCCTCCCCAGACAGTAATGCAATATTGAAGAATTGACTGCACGAGTGCTAAATATACTTGTTTTACTAGTTTTGGACGCGCTACGTGTCTGAGGTTTTTGAAAACATAGATCATTTTTCTCGTCCTGGATGTAAGCAAATTAATATGGTGCTTGAATGAGAGATTACAGTCCAAAATAACTCCAAGATATTTAATGAACCCTGTCATTATTAGTGTTGGACAAGAGCAAACCAATCTATTACAACAATTATGTGCTATAATTGAAAAGGTATGAGGAGGCTGCTTATTTTGAGTACGCATCGAGAACTCTATGTACTGGGTTTTATCCGGGTTCAGTGTTAGCGAGTTATTCTGTAGCCAGTGCATAACAACATTGAATCCATGCTGCGCATTCTTATATACTTCGTCCCAGGAGTCAGCAGAGAATAAAAGAACTGTATCATCTGCATATGATATAATTTTACCACCTAAGAGATCTAGTTTGCAGAGATCGTTTAGATAAACGAGAAAGAGTGTCGGTCCTAAAATACTCCCTTGTGGGACGCCGTACGTAATTGGCAAGTCGCTGCTGACGAAATCATTAATCCTAACGCGTTGAAAACGATTAGATAAGTAGTTTTTAAAAAGTTGTAGTTGATTTCCTCTTATTCCGAGTCGCTCCAATTTTTCAATCAGCAGAGTTATTAAAAAAACTATATAGTTGCCTATAATATTTGAGGAGTTCCCTCGATTTCTCATGGATCCATTCATCAAAACTCGATTTTTTTTAAAAATGGGACCAATCTGGAAGCATATCCTTTCAATTACAAAAAAAAAATTGCAAATCCATCCATAAACAACGGAGTTCTGAGGTAACAAACATAAAAAAAAAATACAATCGAATTGAGAACCTCCTCCTTTTTTGAAGTCGGTTAACAAAACGATACATTATGGCGGTCGGCCGCGAATGAACTAGTTTTATATAACGTGCATGGTCATATGGCCAATGTACTTTGGCAGAGGGGTATGCTCTGCTTTGCCGTCTCCATAGGTTAAATGCTCGCCTGTACAAATTTATATCGCTTCACTTTAGTAGGCGTTGGTTCGTTTTGAAACACCCAAACAGTTTCCGGCTCTTTCAGTCCTCCAATACAATATTGAAAAATCCGAGATTTATGTTCCTAGGTAACGATGTCCTGAACACCCGAGCCAGGTTGCTAGAAATTGATTACCTCTCTAGCTGCCGCCAGCGGCTTCGCTCGCTTCATAGTGGAAGATCATCACAAGCGAACATACTTTCGTCCTAAAAATCTTAAATAAGTACCTACTATTCTAAAGCATGGTGTATCAGTGCCCACAAATCCGTTCAGCCGTTCGAGCGTGAAGAAATAACAATCATGAACACATACATACTGTGTACATACATACACTTATAAACTTTCGCCTTTATGACCTTAGTGAGATGAGTCGAGTGTCAGTAACTACATACATTATTACCTACTTAGTTTAAATATTTAATGAATAAAGTTCTTTAGTGTTCGTAACAAGACGAGGGACAGAGGCGTGTTGCGTCAGCGGGACGCCCCTTGTATCTGTGTTCAACTGACATCGACATCTACATACCTATCTTGTTGATGACGTACAACATTTTGTGACTACGAAGTATCAGCACCGAAATGGCGTTGAGGCAAAACTGATTAATTAATACTGTTCGTTTTTAAGAAACGTTGATATGGCGACCTTTCTTGATTCAAAATTGTTATCTACAAGTCAACTAGTTGCAACGGTTCCACGTTAATGTACTTACATTAATCATATTATTATAGGCTAATTTCTTAGTAGGTCGATAACAATCAAAATCGCTTCCGACATGTTGGAGCAAACCTGCGAACTTTGTACTCGCCTTCTCGCACATATCGAAGCGCCTTTACCCACTGTCCGAGCCGAAGCTTTACCCAAGAATGCAATGACAAAAGCTCTAGCATTCCTATCTAATAACGGTTTTCAGCATATAAAAGAATATTGCAAAACAGAACTAATCGGTAGATAGGCACTGTATGTTATAGAAACCGTAAGTTTTGGTTTTAAATTGCAGTAAGCAGAGAGTTAAGCGGCCAAGATAAAACTTCTCCAAGGCTATTGTAGGACTAAGCCACACCAAAAAATAATAGTTTTGGTCTTGGCCGCTGATAGACCCAAGGGTCTTACAATTTTGTCCATCCTCCTTTCGGCAGGTTTTAGCCAAGTAGCCCTCCGAGAGCGCTATAACATTTATAATACGTATTCAAGAATATTAAAGAGGCGAACTTTAAGAGGCTAGTCCCAGCAGATGGCACTTGTAAAAGAGCGTCGCGGGCCCACACACCCATCTTCTAGCACGTCTGGGTGGTGCCACAACCCTACCTGTACACTAGCCACTAGCTGGACCAGTGCATGGTCCGGTGTACTGGCTGGAGGTAAAAAGGGATTTCTTACCTCCAGCCAGTATACCCGACCATGCCCACGACAAACGCACTCGGGTAACTGAGCGGAGAAATGGGCTAAACTCCATATTGTTTCAAACACAGAGAGGCTGTACCTGTTCTCATGAACATTCCAAGTATTGGTACTTCCCGTTGACCCTGTTTGGCTTGAAGCAAAGCTTCATAGCACAAGTTTAGGAATAAATCTGATAACTATCATTAGTTAATAACGCATAATAATAAATAAAACCGGCCAAGAGCGTGTCGGGCCACGCTCAGTGTAGGGTTGCGCAGTTTCCCATTTGTCACAAATTTCTCACAATATAGCAGAGCCCAGTAGCCTATGTGTAAATTAGTAACCCAATTTCCCCAGAGATGGCTCTAATCGGTGGTAATTTTTGCGATTTTAATCTTTTTGTATGTTTATTTGAAAGAAGATAAGCTCAGGCTAATAAATATGTAAACTAAGTTTAAAAAATGCTTACATGTACGGTTAAATTACAGAATTAATTCAAAACGGCTTTTTTTTTAATTTTCCAAAAACTGTTCATCCTATCAAGTTCAAAATAATTTTCTTAGGAAGCTTTTATAAAGTTCAAAAGTAAGAAGGGGATTTCAGAAAATATTTACATTAATACAAAAACAAAATTATTTTACGAAACCCTTAATAATATTTTAACACCTATGCTACACGTTATGGTAGAAATGAAACAAAAAAATCACTCCCCACTTTACGTGTAGGTGAGGTACCCTATTAAAACATTTTTTTCCAACTTTCTATTTTTGCGCTTTGTCGGCGTGATTGATATACATTCATATTGAAACCAAATTTTAGCTTTGTAGTGCTAACGGTCGCTGAAATTATCCGCGGACGGACAGACAAATAGGCAGACAGTCAGTCTTGGCGATACTATAAGGGTAGTTTTTAGGGTTCCTTGTTGACTACGGAACCCTAAAAAACTGTAAATATGTTGTCACGTCAAAAGAAATATTTTTTTTCTTTGGAAAAATTTTAGAGACTTGCTTCGGGAATTGAAATATTTACATAAGTAACTAATGTACTTAATATATAAACGATGTACGAATCCAACACGCACTTGCCCAGTTTTTTAAGAATCCGTAGCCTAAAGGCAAAAAACGTAACCCTTATGAATTCCTCATGTTTGTCTGTCCGTCGTCCGCCCAAAAAAGTGGCTGTGACAAACAGCTACTTTTTTCCGAGGTCCCCCATACTTGGAACTGAAACTTATTTTTTTTTTATCAAACCCATACGTGTGATTGACAATATATATTTTGTCGCGCTCATAATTCATCGATTTCATGTACTGTCGAGCAAACGTTTTCAAGCAAATGAGAGAATGATGAAACGTTGTCGAGCAATCGGCAATGGCCATTGGGACTGAAAGGTTCTGGAGTTACAATTCAGTGTTGGAAGGCCTCCCACAAGGTGGATCGACGATCTGGTGGAGTTGCAGGAGTCCGATAAATACGAGACGCACCAGACCGTTAGTTGTGGCGACGTGTTGGGAAGGCCTACGTGCCAGTGGACGTCTTTGGCCTGAAATGAGGCATAACATTGATAATATTTGCCCTTCATCACCTATTTGAATATTGCGATTTTGTTAATATTTACCTAAGTAAGGTTATTGTAGAATAACCGCGCGTATACCTACCGGCCATGTGAGCGAAAAATAGATAACGATAAGGCACGCATTGAATTGGGTATTCCTAAAATCAATATTTGTATTATAAAACAAATATCCTAAAATATACAAGTCGGGCCTACTAACATCGGGGTCCGTACCATTGACCAATCATGGTTCTTGCCAAATTTTACAATTCTAAGTATGACTTTTCAGAAAGTAGTAAGCTTTTTAGTAGCAACAAACGCCGTAAAAAAACACGTTTCTTATACTGTGACCAGGTAGTAATGAAATAAAAATTAAGTTGTATTTTTTTATTTGTTCACTACCGGAACCGACAGACGTCCTGTCTTGAACCGTCAAGCGCACGAACTGTCTCAAATTACCTACTACTACGTTCTACTCACATACTGCGTACTTAACTACTAATTATACTTTTGATGAAAACTATTTTTAGTTTTATATTGGTTCGGGAATCAAACCCTTGTGTCTCAACCAGCGCTGTAACCACTGCGCTAAACGGGTCGTCGTGTAATAAAATAACATCCATCACTAATAAAACGATTTGATTTATAATTCATAAATATTATAGAATGAAATAAATAAATAAGTCCATGAATTCTTAGATTTAAGAATTCGCGTGTATTTATATCTACCTGTATACTCACATATCATACTAAAATATCAGTATCTATGATTGTGGTGGGTACGGAAAGGGTTTTATGAAAAAAAGCACAGAAAGACAAGAGCCAGTATTTATTACAAATGGGCAATGGTCAATTATTCAAATAACTAGTTCCTTGTTCCACAGCTAGTCGTCACTGGGAAGAACAAGGCAGAAACACTTCAGATATAGTATTTATAGATACATTTTACAATTTGTCATAATAACATAATTAGAAACAAAAGTCCGTTATACTGTGACTTTTGCTTCTAATTATGTTACGTACACAGAATCCCCAGCCCCCCAAGCCAAGATCCCCAACTTTTGGCAGCCTTTGCCTCGATATAAAAGGCGAAGTTAAGAGCAGATGACAAAGTTACCTCAAGAAGCTCAACGATGTCGGAATAAGAGTATTGAATAAGGGCAGTATTTTAACGAGTTACTGTAAAATTAAAGTTTGAAGTGATAAATTTCTTTAATTTCCGTTATACTACTTATTACTAAGTGAGCGAATGACTGCGAGTGGCGAGAAGTCAACAGAACAACTACTTACAAACATTTATTTTACTTAGTTAAAATACAAAATGAGAAGCTTCATAATATTTTCGAGTCAACGTTACTTTCTGTATTTTTTTTTTTCAATATTTGGCAAATGATTTCTTTATACTGAGCGGCACTTTATCTTACATGAAGTGTTTCGAATAGAAAAACTACTTTGAAAAATACTATTCAGAACAAAGTATGCACTATGAACTCACTTTTTTAAATTCTTATAAAATAACTGTCTGAAGAAACAATATCAGCCAAGAAATTTAATTACATAAGGGTAAGTAATTGTTTTTTTTTTCAATTTATTTATTTATTAAAATTTTATGCACATTTTTTTATTACAGAAATATAAAAATATACATTTAATTACACTAAAAATAACCTAAATAAACTTAAAATACTCTAATATTTACAAATGATTTATTGGGCATCAAAAAATTCATCCACATCGATATCAATGGGAAAAGTGCCCAGAACGCTGGCAGCATTGCCACGCTGGATGGCAATGCTGATTCGCTGACAAAAATAAAGCCCAGCCCTCTGGTCACGCGAAGAGTCGACCAGAGGGCTTGATTGAATAGAAATGAAATAATATATTCCGAAAAAAATAAAGTAAGACGTTTCAGTCAGTCTAAAAACAAGTAATCTTTATATTGATAGTATGATAGTATGGAACATAACTCTGATAGTTTGTGGAGCCTACTACTCACCGGCACTGGTAAATAAGTGCTGGCTTGGACTTAGCGGAACGGCTCCATTTTGCTTTTTGGGTATCAGTTTTGCTTCCAGAGGTGGTGTAGTAAGTAAATAAAACAAATTAATTACATAGCACGTCCAAATACACATTAGAACATAGACAAACGAGCAATGCTGCGCGCGAGCCAGTGTGCAGTGGTGCGACCACATGGCAATCGTAAACACGCACCGCTAGTCATTGGTCCGTAGCCTAACTCATCTGACTGCATACAAACAACCCGTAGTTTAAAAAAATATTGAATCAAAATAAAAAAAAAATAATACCTACTTCAAATAGAATTAGAAACCAATATCATTATCAAAGCAGTTTACAAAACGTTGTGTAAATTTAACTATTTAGTTGTTCATTATGTAAATCCTCCAATAGAAAAATCGTCTTCTATCTTGAAAATGTATCCCTCTCTGTTGTCGCTCACTTAGTAATTTAATCGCACTGCTAGAATTTTAATACCTACCTGAAAGTCACAGCCCACTTTTTGGATTTTATTGTGAACTAGCTTTTGCCCGCGGCTTCGCTCCCGGCAACAGATTATTCTACTCTTCTCTACCCTACTCTAGAGAGAGTAGAGTTCAGAATTAGCAAATATACTACATAAAAAAAAAGTAAAAAAAAAGTATCCTATGTCCTTCTCCTGGCTCTAAACTACCTCCCTGCCAATCTTCAGCTAAATCGGTTCAGCCGTTCTTGAGTTATAAGTGGAGCAACCGACACGACTTTCTTTTATGTATATAGATAATCAATATTCGTCACTAGTTTAGTTAATTTTTCGTTTCGGTCAAGTTATTAAAACAGTAAACAGTAGAGTCAGTTTCTATGTTTTTTTTTTAATTCTTTTGTTTTATAATTCCTCGTTGAATAATCCGGCAAACATTCAAATTGCGTCTATATTAGTCCGGTTTTTAATAGAAGTGATATTTTCTTATGCAATATTATAAGTACCTTTTACTTCGTACTCAATTACTCAGTTAAATTCACCCCTAAGACGACCCACTGGCCTTTATTTATAATTATGCGCTGTAGGCGGTGACAAATAGACAGACAAAGTTTTTTTTTTATTTTGACGGACTCCAAACAAAAAAAAACTTTGACTGTCTTTACTTTCTTGGCTGTTTTCTCTCTCCTCGTGCGTAACCCAAAAAATAATCATGACCGCAGTGGCCAGTATACGTACGCTGATTGACGTTTTGTTTCCTTTATCACTACCAAAGTAGACTATTAGATAGCCATGCCAACCCTGAGCCTGCCGGCGAAATACCAGTAGTAGCGGGCTGCCCGGGGCGCTCCCATTTCTCACTCTTCATCTCTATTTGTTCAACCATAGGTACGCGTTGTTTTCGGGCTCAAAAAGATTTTCATACCAAGGAGGAATCAGTGTACCTATCCGATAATTGATGCGGAAGAAGCGCTCGTCACCTCTGTGAGTACCGCCCGGAGGACGCGATGGAGCATACGGTGCAAGTGTGGTCCCGCTTGGGCAGACCACTGCCGTGTTCTCTTGGGGGACACCGGCGGTAGTGATCTCTTACGCCGGCTATGGTACAGGCCATAATCAGGAACAAGGAGAAATAGCAGGCGGACTCCCCCTTCTGCGAAACAGTAGCTGATGCTAGCGAAAGAGGCGGCCGTGCGTGAGGAAATGGACCCCTTACACCCCAGCCGCTGCAATCCCGACCCCGATTTCCAGCCGATTTCCAGCAAGGCGTATCTTACATCATGAAAGCTTACACCTGACACATGTGAGATAGCTACTGCTTCTGGCTATAGAAACCAGTGCCAGGATATCAACCTCATGTTCAGACACATTGGGACTTTCCTTACTTTGTTCATTTCAGTGGACACATGCGATGTTTAAAACATGACCCATTTCTGTCACAAACTATGAAGCAAACTATAAATCGGCTACGAGCAGGTCGACGAACACTTGAACACGTAAATCAGTTCGTGTGTCGGGTTATCTAATCGCTGCTATCCGAACGCGTTCGAGTGGATTGATTACGACGATTTGGTGATATTGCTGAGATACATTTGATTAAAACGGCATTTTTAATTAATTGTCTGAACTTTCAGAATTGGTATTTCAGGAAGTATTGGCAGTAGTATTACAAAAAATTAACATTGCGATAGCTAGACAAGCTTGTTTGGCAATGACTACTCCAGCACATGTGGCTCCCTGGTAACTCATTCATATTGTGTATTTGTGTCTATTAACTGCTCCGTCTTTGTTTCTATGTACACATTTTTTTTCTCGACACATTGCTTCTGCATTATTTATATTATTAAGACCTAAAATATCTTAAATTCAATAATAATTTATTGTATTAGCATCTCGCAGTGTAACTGTTGTATGTGATAGATGTAATTTTTTTCTCATAATTAAAAAAAAATAATTATATAATATTTCTTTACAATTCACGTTGTAAAGTAAGAACACTGTAGACTTTTATTTTTATTATTATGATTATTTTTATTGTGCTTATTGACTGGTCTACACTGTTCTTACATAATGATATAAATACTGTAATAACGAAATATTGTAAGAAACCATTTTTTTTTAAGAGTAACTATGGAGTTTCTTGCCGGTTCTTCTCCATAGGAAACGACCAATTTGGAACCGTGCACTAGCTTCTGACGTTTTATAAGTGCCCATGTAGGCCTATATGAAATAAAAACAATTTTGATTTTGCTAATTATAGATATCTCTTAAATGTTGTGTCGTTTTTTAAAACCTATGTTAAAAAAAAATGCGCCACTCTAGTAATTATTATTGTACCTATCATGTGTTGTTTCACAAAACAGGTAAACTCGTTTACACGACACATCAAAACCCGAAATAACTAATATTTGTATGGACTACATCTGTACCTAATATTAGTTGTACGCGGGTGTAACTCATGACACGCAGCAGCGGCCAATCACTCGACCACTGCGCCGGCCGTACCGTCCACAGATATACTGTGTAGGTAGTTGTACATCTCCTGCGATCTGCAGGTGATGAGATGAGATTCCAAGAGATGCAGTCAAAAGACTACAATTCAAGTTTAATGCGACACCAAAAGCCAGTGACATTGTGAGCGAACAAAAGAGGAGCTAACGTTACTCTCCTCGCATCAAGATTGTTCCAATAATAATGTGTAAAAGTAAAAGACGATCATCAAAAGGTTGGTAATTGAATTATCTTTTAATTTGTGAAAGTTTCATAACAATACACCCAATGGCCGATCCTCGCTTTTTTTGTGTTACACATAACTTTGAAAATAAATTCTATTTAAAAAAATGAAAATATTCGTGTATCAAATTATTAGACAAATAGTCTAGATTAACTTTTTCTTTTTAAAGGGACTGGTCGTGTAGACATAATGTTACATTTAAAATCATCACAAGGTATATCTGCCCCTTGATGCGCGGCCCCACAGGTAGCACATCACCCACTCGGTGACTAGTTCGGGGAATAGCAAGAGTTGCACCAACAAACTAAATGTACTAATAAAGTCATCGATAAAGCATACATCATCATCATCATCAGCCTTTTTTAATGTTTCCACTGCAGGGACACTGGCCTCCTCTCTAGGAGAGGGAATGGGCCCTAATCCACCACGCGGGCCCAGTGCGGGTTGGTGGATGTCACATGTCTTCGAATTTTTGGTTTTAGGACATGCCGGTTTCCTCACGATGTTTTCCTTCACCGTTTTGAGAGCAGTGGTGATGAAATTAATTACAAAAAGTAATGCGCCTGGCTGGGTTCGAACCCGCAACCTCGTAAGTCGGGGCCGTTACCACTTGGCCACCACTGCTCTCATAAATAAAAAGCATTATTTACTATCAAATTACTTACTTAATAGCAAATCTACCTATTTAGCAGATCTTAGATGGGTATAATATCGGGGTACGTCACAACATACACATATATATTTTTAGACCACCGACATTATATTTTTTGACTGTCTAACTACATTTCACCAAAACAACATTACATTAGATAGTGACTTTCTAGCATTTAAATTAATATCTTACTAATATTATAAATGCGAAAGTTACGATGTTTGGATGTTTGTTACTCAATCACGCCAAAACGGCTGGACGGATCTGGATGAAATTTCGCACAAGCATAGTATACACTCCGGAATAGGATATAGGCTACTTTTTATCCCGGAAACCCCAACCCCAATACCACGCGGGTGAAGCCGCAGGCAAAAGCTAGTAGTGTTATAAAATGTCAATATGTTGTGCGGCAAAATTTTGTGACAAAAAAGAATCGCCACAAAACCGACTTTACATAGTTTTGTCTGCCTTACACCCAGAGTGTAATACAAGCCTGCGTAGGCGCGGAGGGATGGGCGGCCCGCAAGCTGAAGAGTAGGTGGTGAGCGTTACAACCACAGAACAGAATAAAGAAGGTGTTACAACCATCTAGACGACAAGCTTACTTGCTTCATGCTGCACGCCTGCTGCACGCCTGCTGCACGCCGGCTTGTATGCTGCACGCCTGCTGCACGCCTGCTGCACGCCGGCTTGTATGCTGCACGCCTGCTGCATGTCTGCTAAAGTAGTGCTAATGTCCTGATATTAAGAATATTAATATCATGACGGTGGCATGTCAATATATTTATGAAAACATCATGTATGTTAGAAAAAATCTTCATCTTTTTAGCAAAAGAGGCGATAGACATAATTATGTTACAAGAAATAGGGATCAGTTAGTTCAACCAGGCTTCAGACTGGCTAAAGTGGCCTCTTCTTTCATGGGGTACTGTTTAAAATGTTATAATAAAATACCTTCCCACATATTGGAACTTAATGAAACGAAATTTAAATCTTGCATTAAACGCACACTATGCAGGCAGGCATATTATAAGTTGGAGGATTACATTCAAGATAAAAATGCTTGGCTTAATGCTGGTCCAGCTCCACTACCCGTAGTTCGTACAAATGGATTGGCATTAAAATAACTTTTTTCTTGTGTTTTAAAGTTGGTCATTTATTTTATAATAGTATTGTATAATGTAAATTCATTTTTTTTTTTCAAAGTTTGTAAATGTGAGTACCATGGAACAATTTATGGTTTTAGGTTACTATAGGACTTGTTTGATTTGACGTAAATGAGCTCGGCAGCTGAGAGTTTGTCATGCTCACTCAAATGTCTCACTCACTGACGGTGGCGCGTGTATTGGATTATTCGGTTCCCTATAAAATGGTTGAGCTGAGTAGTGCTGATGTATGCGTCATGTCCGTGAACGGGCGCTGTCAGTTGAGATTGGTCATCTCTTAGCTGTCAGTAGTTTATTTTAATATAATATCTATATTTAGAATTGTTTCTTTTTAGTTATTATTTACATTGTTCTCACATACTAGTATCGACAAGAAACATGTAACCGAATTATTTGTAATACTTACCATAATTGAAAATAGTGTCCATGGAGTTTCTTGCACATTCTTCTCCATAGAGATCTACGCTTTGGAATGTGCAATTAGCATCATTATTTAGGACAGACAGACTTGACGTTTCAAAAGTGCCTGTAAATGGTTTATTTGGAATAAAAATGATTTGACTTTGACTTTGAATGAGATTCAACTCATGAAAATCAATCTGAACGTTGAGAAAAAACGCCAACCATCCAACACTTCCTATTGTGAGTTTTACAAACGAGCACAGATGAAACAGTATCCAGTCAATGCATAATTATATATTAAATACTAATTGTACTTAGAGGGACATCTTAACTAGTGTTAGTTGCGAACTGTTTATAGCTTGACTGAGAGGAGCGAGCCATGAATGCGTATGTTGCATCAGATAACGTTACTTACATTTTTTTTTCATTAGCAATGTTGACATGACAGAGATTGATGGAGGGGGTCTTATCATTCGCCTATGCTTGACGTCTGCGGACACTTTGTGCCGATTTGGTTCAGAAAAATGAACCTAGTAACTAACATGTAGTCAGTGATTGGAAGGGCAATTTTTAATATAATTCGTTTCTGCTTGTAATTTTATTTTGTGCTGACACTTCACGACATTAAGCACCATTTTATTCGCAAAGGAGAGAGTTAAGATCGGACGGTAACACCGTCTAATTGAGATTCGATAACACGTAACATTTCCAGATCATCTGCAAAATCGTGCATAGCTGTGTTTGATACTACTATATTACGGATAAACACGATGATTAGAATTGGCCCCGCATGCGAACCCTGGGCCACTCAGGAAGTAGTTATGAAATGAAAAATGAATGCTATAGGTAATGCTAACCATTTACCACTTTTAGTTTTCAGCGGCACAGGTATGGCCTAAACCATTTGATGAGGTACCCAGTTGCAGATGCAGTTTGCAAGTTTTAACTGGTGGTTAACTTTATCGAACGTGCTCCTAAAATTAGTATACCCTACATTACCCCTAGTAGTATCAACCTACTTGTAGACCCGCGTCAACATGACAGCTGCTGGCATTTAAAAATGATGACAGGTTGGTTACGATCGAATATTTTACAACTGATAACATACTATTGCGGGTCTATTTTGAAATGTAAAGGAAAGAAACTATGTAAGATTCGAATATCTTGAGTGAGTGTTATGTTGGCTTGTTTCTATTCAAGAGGAAATTCGGAAGTTTCAAGAGATGCGTTGTATATCAGCGATAATGGAAGGGAAAGAAAACGTGCGCATCGTTTGACACAGTAGGCAACCCATCACCCCGGCACCTTTACTGCCATCAACTCGTGATACCGCTCCTTGGACCTGCCTTTCAGTATCGCATTGAAATTAGTGCAGTCTGTGGAACGTTTTGAGTCTGCGGAACAAGTTGTAGAGGTGTGTTACTCAAGGTACAGGTGCGTCGACGATACATCGATAGCACGAACTCGACTGCCCACCATCGCAGGCGTGGATTTCATTAGTAAGTCGCCGGCAGTCTGTAGCCGTGCGGACTGAGCCCCATCAATAAAAGCTTGATACAGTGGGAGAAATCATTCGGGTTGATTACTAAAATAAAATCAAAAAAGTCTCCTCCTCTACTTCGATGTCAGTGGCCAGTTATTGACTACAAATATAATAATAATAAAACCTCTTTATTTCATCATCATCACCTAAGTATTAGGTATATCGTCTTTTTACTATTGTGTTGCATGAAGTTTCAATAAATAAAACAAATAAATATTTGTATGTACAAATCTTAAGTCCTTGCCGGCTGCCAGGCCTTGGTAGAGGCCATGGACTGAAGCGAAGAAGAGTGGAGGGCGTTGGCCTCCTTCTGTGAAGCAGTAATTCTAGCAAAAGAATAGGCCAACCGCATCAGGCAAAGACAACGGCATTCAGCCGCAGCCGCCGTCGCTCGCCGTGTCTCCGGTCCCAGTTGCCGGGCACCGCAGGCGCGGGCTTGCGGATGTCGAACGCAAAGGTCGTCTAGTAGCAGTCCGGACCGAGCCCGACTCGTCGACGACGCGCACTGTTCCCGCATGCCTCAAGGAGTTGCGTAACACTGCCTCTTGCCTTGCCAAGCCTCTGACACTGTTTCTCGCTCCGCCCAAGGGCGGGATTTGTCATTCGATGATTTTTACCTACCATAAAAAAGGCTAGTCTGAAACCTGACTGAATTAATTAGTCCCTATTTCGGCTGCATAAGTACCATTACCACAGAAATGTTAACAATTATTAAGATTTCTGTGACCTATACCTATCGCCTCTTTGACTAAAAAGATGAAGATTTTTTCTAACGTACATTATGTTTTCATAGATATGTTGACAAGCTATTGTCATGATTTTATTTATTTATTTTAGTGCAGCAAGGCACTCTACCAGTCATGTTTCCTTACAGAATCGCACCGTCCGAGATGGTAAATGGCTCTGATTGCGCTGGTTGGGCTCACTAACTCGTAACAAGATTGTTTTAATTAATTAAAACAAATGCATGCAAATGCGAATACAGGAACTTGTTTAACATACATAACGCGAGCCAAAAACGAGCGTGGCTTGCGTATATAATTACATAATGATAAATAATACTTAATCAAATAGGTTTTGAACACTAATTACTTTTACACGTCAGTTGAAACGGCTGAGGTCGGTGTTCCCTTGCTGACACTGACCCTGACAAGAAAATAATATTGAAACAAACTCAGAGACACTTTGAGAGTCTCTTATCTTACTAATATTATACATGCGAAAGTTACGATGTTTGTTGCTCAATCACGCCAAAACAGCTGGACGGATCTGGATGAAATTTGGCACAGGCATAGGATACACTCCAGAATAGGACATAGGCCCGGAAAAACATAAGGTTCCTGTGGGATATACAACTTCTTATTTTGGTTTCTTTACTCAATCACGCCAAAACGGCCTGATGAATCTGTATGAAATTTGGCCCAGGGATAGAGTATACTCCAAAATAACACATGTTACTTTTTATCCCGGAAAACATAAGGTTCCCGTGGGATATACAACTTCTTATTTTTGTTTCGTTACTCAATCACGCCAAAACGCCTGAATGGATTTGGATGAAATTTTGCACGGAGATAGCACGCACGCACGCACTTTAAAGAGTCTCGAACCTCTGTATGAAACTTTTTTCATCTACCTACATTTTATCATCATAATAATCTAAATTTTTACTGATAACGAGTAAAGTGATGGATGTTGTTTGTGACTCGAGATTAAGTGACATTATAGAAGAGGAAATAATAATTGATAGTAAACTACAAGTTGATTCAAGCATAAGGAGGAGTTGTAATACCTACTTCTAGTAATAAGAGGTGCGAGTATTGTGAGGACACTGAGAGAAATTTGATTTTTTTACAGTTTCAAGGAACCGCAAACGTTACTTTATGGTTTCAATTTCACATTGATACTTCCACGCATTTCCGAGGTAAAGAGTCGGGACATTCAGACGGACAACAAAGTGATCCTCTTAAAAATTATAATGAATTTATGACATCCTGCGCAATGATGAGATCGTCATCGAAATCGGCTCAAAGTGATCCCATGTCACTGTTTGCTTTTAAACATTCACGTATAGTGAGAGTATATTTCTGAAGTACAATTCTGGCAATGCGCAGATGAAGTGTAACTTGTGCGGGTCTTGTTGAATGAATTAAAGTTAGAAAGAACTATGTATACGTTAATTCAAATATTGTGTTATTTGTTGGGTAATTATTAAACAGCTTCATAAATAATAGTGTAGTTGATAATGTATGTGACGGTAATAGTGTAGTTGATAATGTTCGGCTAGATAAGACAATACGCCGGCGCCGCGCCAAACACATTAAAGAGATTGTCAACAACATTCAGAGTTGAAGTTCAAATTAAGTTGGGCTCTGGTTGTTTTATAGTTATGATAATAGTCCCGAGTCCAAATTCCCTTAAATATTAGACTTTTTTTTACTTGGGCTTCTTATAAAAGTTCCTACAACTATTAAACTGTTAATCAAGAAGTATACGAAGACACGTTATGGAATTTGAGCTCTATGTTCCGCCACTGTACGTAAAGAAAGCTATGGCTGGAGCTGGCGGTAATAGTCACAGTTGATTTATTTATCTATATAAAACCTTCTGCACAAGTGTACAAAGGCAGACTTAATGCTATAGGCATTTTCTACCAGCCGACCTTAGGGTGGTGCAGAGACACAATGTAGTAGGTGCAACTACAAGTAAACAAAATAAGACAAGTAGAAAAACTAATACAATTATAAATACATACTTATATTATACATAACCAAAATTATTATGAGAAACGTATCTGCCAAATTATCACTGTGGTGATTCTGCCAGTTTCTTGCGAACATGTTCACGTGCCATTACTATAAAGGAAAACCGACTGGATGCCATCCTGATGTTCAACGGGAACGCATTCCAAAGAACGATAGCCTGCACAAAGCATGGGACAGCGTAGTAAACGATTATTAGTAGATCGGACATATTTACTGTAGCCAGAACAAAGGACTTGAACTTGATAGAGAAGTGAGATAAGAAGGAAACGCAAGAAAGGCAAGCCTGCGCCTACGGTGGCCGGAGATCGGGGTCGCGGCTGTGGCGAGAGCGCCGATGTCTGACTGATGCGGCCGGCTCCTTTCCTAGCATTACTGCTAAGAGAAAGGTATTAAAGAGGGTAAGGTGAAAAGATAAAGTCATTTTTGATTCCAGAAATGTTTTCTTTAGATATCGGGGTCGTTAGAAGAACTCAATTCAAGACAAAATAAAGGTCAATTTGGACTTAATTAAAAACCATAGACAGATATAAGTACTTGTGACTTGACTTCAAATATGAAATGAAGGGAGTTACAGGAAAGCGTAATGGACAGTACAGCCATTAAACATTTAATTTATTACTAAACCAACCAACCTAATTTAATTAGGTTAATTTAGTGCCGGTAGTGAATAGTGGCACTTCGTTGAATTCAGTCACACTATGTATATATCTTTGAGGCGTGGCTGGCAAGACCTCATGGAAAATTCGACAGGTACCTGAACCAAAACTGGTGCGGAAGATACGCCTAGGTGTCGCCACTGTGTGGACCGCCCGGAGGGTAGGGTAGAAGTGTGCCTCGCTTGCGGTGGCGATCTCTCGCGCCAGGCTTTGATACGGCCATGGTCCGGAGGGGGTGGGATAAGCGGTCGCCTCCTTCTGCGAAGCAGTAATGCTAGCAAAGGAGGAGAACGACCGCAAACAGCGTTCATGCCCGAGACACCTCCGATATTCCGAGGTTTTTTAACCACCGAAAAAAAACCCTAATCTAATCTAAATAAACTGTACTTAGTGATGAAATAAGGATTAATAGCATGAGTAAAGTAAATGCGTTTAAATATAGTCCATAAAAAAATCAAGATTTTTAAATAAAAAAATGGTTGGTCTGCCTCACTCGACATAGATAGGTATAGTGTGTCGCGAACTTTTTTGCAGATATCTATAAGATCTACAATTAATTAAAACATTTTATGGTGCTATCTTTTATAGTTTAGGTGGCGTACGCAAAATAAGTAACTTTTCTGGTTGATTTTTTACACCTTGTGTTCGAAAAGCCCAAATATTTTACGGAACCCTATTTTTTTCCAAAATAAAATTTTGCCTATGTTACTCGTGGATAATGTAGTTTTCGAATGGTGAAAGAATTTTTAAAAACTCAAAGGTCCAGTACTTTTTGAGCTTATTCATTACAACCAAACAAACAAAGTTTTCCTCTTTATAATATTAGTGTAGATAAAAATGCTTGGCTCATTGGTGGTCCAGCTCCACTACCACTAGTACCTACCTAAGATTTTTTTTTTTATCTTAATGTGTGACATTATTATAGTGTTGTATAATGTAGAAGTATTTTTTTTTTCAATGTTTGTAAATGTGAGTACCATGGAATAATTAATTTATGGTTTAAAGTTCCTATTTGACTTGTTTGACGTAAATGACCATGGCAGTTGAGAGTTTGTCATGCTCACTCAAATGTCTCGCTGATATGGTGGCGCGTGTGTTAGATCATTCGGTTCCCTTCATAATGGTTGAGCTGAGTGGTGCTGATATACGCGTCATGTCCGTGAACGGGCGCTGCCAGTTGGGACTGGTCATCTCTTAGCTGCCAGTGGTTTATTTTATTTTTTTTAGAATATGTACTTTTTTATTATTTTAGTTACATTGTTCTCACATCATAGCTGCGACTAAAATGGTTCCCTATCCATTAGCATAAAATTTTAAGACCTAATATAACTTAGCATAATGTTGTTTGGCATAATTATATTTTCGCATAATATAATTACGCATAACAGCTCATGCATATTTTTTTTAAGCATAATGTCTGTAACCATAATAATGATTAGGCATTATATTTTTAAGCATAAACTTATTAAGCATAAAGTTCTAAAGCATAACTTTTTTAAGCATAAAGTTCTAAAGCATAACTTTTTTAAGCATAAAGTTCTAAAGCATAACTTTATTAAGCATAATATCCTAAAGCATAAAAGTTAAGTATAAATAACGCATAAAAATATTAAAACATATGTTTGCATGCAAGCAAGCATGCAGCATGCAAGCAAGCATGCAGCAAGCACGCAGCATGCAAGCAAGCATGCAACATGCAAGCAAGCAAGCATGCAACATGCAAGCAAGCAGCATGCAGGTTTTCTGTGACGGCTCCGGCGTTGCGGCCCTCCGGCGGCCCCACGCGTGCTAATCGTCGCAGACGGCTTACGCTCACCGCCGCGGCTGAGGCTGGCCGGCGAAGCCGGCCAACAAGCTGAAGCAGAGCAAGCCAAAACAAATTGTGCCAAAATCGTTATGCCGAAGTATATTAGGACAAAAAACATTATGCGAAAAGAAGGGATGCCGACTAAAATATGTAACGTATATACCTATTTGTAATTTTGTAAAACATAACATGATTAAAAAGAGTGTCCATGGAGTTTCTTGCACATTCTTCTCCATTGAGACCTATTTTTTGGAATGTGCAATTAGCGTCATTTTTTTCTGACAGACCGACTTCTTGACATTTAAAAACTGCTTGTAAAGGTTTATTTGAAATAAATGCTTTTATCTTGAAAGTTTAAAGTCGTCAGCAAATAGCAAGCTTTTAGCGTGCTGTACCGCGTTCGCCATTAATATGAATTCTAAAGGTCCAAGACCCTTGACTTATTCGTGACAACGTTAAGTGGAGTGCCGAAATGTGATTAACATTCTACATCCTCATGTAGCTTGAAAAAAAAACTCAATAGGGGCGAATTGTTTTTAGAATAGAAGATTCAAATACTTTCGCCGGGGTAGAGAGCACTGTAATCGGTCTGTAACTTCGTAGCTCCAAAAATACCTACTGCCATTTTCAGGCAAAGGTTGAAAATGTGTAATAACAGACAGGCCAGTACAGATCGACAATCTTTGAAGACACACGGTGAATGCAGTCTGGGCCTGGATTTTGTGAATTTAAATTTCTGGCTTGTTGTAGACCCCTCCTCCAGGCTTAGTCGATCCAAATGGACCCGTGTGCCCTCATTTATGAGGAAAATACTCTGCAAACTCCTTAGTACATAGTTGTCCGAAAGTATCTCCCCATTTTTAGGGTTCCGTAGTCAACAAGGAACCCTTACAATTTCGCCAAGTCTGTCTGTCCGTCCGTAGATAATCTCATCCACCAGCACTAGAATCCTCGTGGGGGTGATCGGCGGCGGCGACCTCTCGCGCCGGGCCTTGATTCAGGCCATGGTCCGCAGCGAAGAGGAATGGCAGGCGGTCGCCTCCTTCTGTGAAGCAGTAATGCTCGTAAAGGAGGAGGCCGACCGCATAAGGCAAAGGCAACGGCGCCCTCGCCGTAGCCGTCGCCGCCGCGATCCTGCCGATATCCAGCCACCGTAGACACTGGCTCGCGGACGGTGAGCAATGGGTAGCACGCCGTCCGGTCGTCTGGTAACTGTCCAGACCGAGTCCAAGTCGTCAACGGCGCGCACCGTTCCCGCGCGCCTCAAGGAGTTGTCAGCAAACTGTAGGGGCCCTTCAGGGTCGAAGCCTCCTGGAGCCTCGGGTGGTGAGAAACTGTTACCGCGACTCTAGGAGTAAGGCAAGGAAGGTACGGGGTAGGTTTTTTACTCAGTAAGAGTCTGACACTGGTCTCCCGCTCCGCCCAAGAGTGAGTTTCGTCATTCGATAATATTCACCTACCATAAAAAAAAAAACACCAGCACTAGAAAGCTGAAATTTGGTATCAACATGTAAATTAATCACGCCGACAAAGTGCGAAAACAAATAAATACCTAGTTGTAAAAAATGTTTTATTACCTTCCCTAAACGTAAAGTGGGAAGTGATTCTTTTTTATTTCTACCATAACGTATGATTATATTGTTGGATATGTATTTGAAAATTATTAGGGTTTTTTTACGATGGGAAAATCATTTAATGTCGAATCCCGCCCTCGGGCGGAGCGGGTAACAGTGTCAGACTCTTACTGACTAAACGACCCACCCCTTTCCTTCTTAGTCTTCATACCTGGGTCGGATCTTCCTTTCAGAAGCCGGACCGGGGAAAATGATTAGGGTAAAATAATTTTTGATAAGTAATGTAAATATTTCCGAAAATAATCACTCCAAGAGGAAAAAATAATGCGTCCCCCCCACCAAACTTTTGAAACATAAGATTAGAAAGTAGAACTTAATAAAGCCTTTCTAGTAAAATTATTTTGTACTTGATAGGATGAACAGTTTTTGAAAAAAAAAGACACATATACACACATAACTAAGATTATAATTTAACCGTAAATATAAGCATTTTTTTAACTTTTTTACATATTTCATTATCCTGAGCGAATATTCTTTCAAATAAAAATACAAAAAGATTAAAATTGGTTCACTCAAATTAAATTACCACCGGGTACAGCGCCATCTCTCGGGAAATTGGGTAACTAATTGTTTACATGGGCTACTTGGTTCGGGGATACGGGAAACTACGGAACCCTACACTGAGCGTGGCACGACTCTCTTTTGGCCGATTTATTATTTTGGAGCTTTTTCCTATTTTAGAAGCACGGCCTAACTGACTAGAATAATAGAAAAACATTGATTAGCAATATGGGTTAATGCACAGGCTCACACACAAACAAGCATACAGGTGAAATAAAAAGGGGTATTTCTGAAATTGCAGTGGTTTTCTGCACACACTTATAAAGAGTAATGAAGTGTTCTGACCGTTTAGCTGTATGTAGTACCTATAGCATCGCATAGCATCAGCATTACAATGTTCTCACGCGGGCACAGTGCGACTTGATGGATGTCACAAATTATTTTTATTATATAAGTATCTGTACAAATCCCACTCGTACAGAAAACTGCTAATTCACAAAGCTGTGAGGAGTGTGGCGCTATAGAGCCTATAGATGTTACAGGCACATATCTGTTGACGGGATGTGTTCGATTTCAGTTTGCAAAAGTGGAATTATGAGAGTATGAAGTTCATAATATGTTTAATTATATTTTGTCGACACCTAATTCCTAAACATAGCAAAATTAAGTTTGTGTACTAGCGTTCCACATGTACCTGATGGCCTGAATTAAGGCCGGACGTGAGAGCTCCCCGCAGGTGATCGCTTCCACAAGGACACGGCGCTGCTCCGCCCAAGCGAGGCCACCTCCACCGTACGCTTCACCATGTCCTAAGAGCGATCTGCGCACAATGACAACAACCGGACGTGTCTAGCACAGGACTCTCCCGAAACCAACGAGCACTGTAGACTTAGTAAATCCTATTACGATTCACCTTTTATTTTTTATTATTATGATTATTTTTATTGTGCTTTTAATACAATATTGACTGGTCTACACTGTTCTTACATAATGAAATAAGTACTGTAACAACGAATTATTGTAAGAAATCATTTTTTTAAAAGAGTAACCATGGAGTTTCTTGCCGGTTCTTCTCCATAGGAAACGACCAATTTGGAACCGTGCACTAGCTTCTGACGTTTTATAAGTGCCCTTGTAGGCCTATATGAAATAAAAACCTTTTTGATTTTGATTTTGAACGAGTACGGTGAGGGTGAAGGCAAGTCGAGCGAGGTCGCCAATAGTTCGAGGGGCTAACTAAATAACTCTTTGACGCTTTAAGGTAAATACTGTGCTGTGCTCATCAGATGGAAAATGAGCACGCCTTTGTACCTTTGTAGCCACTCCTCAAAGAAATGTGTTATCGCATCGACAGTGGCGTATCCAGCGCTAGGTCGAGACTGTTATTGTGTCCCTGCCTCCATAAGATTCTGCTAAAGCTCTGTACTCTCTTTTCGATCACTAACTTAGTGCTTCTTTTAAGCTATTTCGTGAAAATACCGCCTATTATGCCGTTTTTTGGTTTGGACCTAGCTGGTAGATACCGTGAACTCAAGTTCGTGTACTTGAACCACAATAAATAAGTTGGATTTGGCAGTTGGCAAGTTCGCCAATAAGTGTTGCGGGCTCGTGGTGGCGGGCCGGGCGCGCCGGGCGCCGCCGCCGGGCGTCGCTTGCGCCCGCGCCGCAGTCCGCTCGCGACGACGCTCCGCGCCGCACGCACAGCGACACTGAATCCCCGCGACGCACGCCGCTCGACACATGCCGACTGACGGTCAGTACCTACTTGCGGCGCGAGCCCAAATTTTTGTGTGTATTACGTATTTAAAAATATCTCGGTGGCGACGCGTTGCGCCGCGCGGCTCGCACCACACCACTTCCTTCACACGCCGCGCACTGGCGCCGGCTGCAGCGGTCCTCTCGGGAGCCCGCGGCAGCAGCGCGTGGGGCCCCGGTGTGCCTGGAGCACGGGGCAGGGCCCGTGCCGCATGCGCTACCACTACAGCTGCCTGTAACAGGAAGGAAAAACTGTTATTTAGAAATAATACAATCGAATTCTTTTTGACAGACTTATTCCAGAAGTACATTTTGAACTAATTCATCTGCACTTGCACACGGTACACTGTAAGAATGAAGGCTGGACGTATTTATTTGTCACTCGGTATTGGTTCGGACAACAGTGCGTAACAGACTGGTTCTGGTGACTACGGAGCAACAGCACTGCGGTTCTCGTTGAAGCCTGTAGCACTGGTCGCCGCCGGCGCCGCGCGCCTTCGTTTGTTATTGTCTAGTCTGGTGACAGACCCAATCACTATACTTATTTTAAATTCACATGGCTCCAAAGCACATTACATTCGACAATTGGTGTGAAATAATTAACATCGTAATAAGTGTTGTCTATTTAGTTGGTGAGTTCTATCGCTGGCGCGCCGGACTCAAAGTCCGACCTCCGCGGTGACTGGAATGTGTACAACGGGTACGCGCAGTTTACTCGGTGACATCGATCAAAGTACTAACCACATTTGGAACTTGCCAACAAACAATACGGTGCGTAACAACTAACAAACTATTTTACATAGCAGTGTCTCGTTGATCTGTCCATGGGTTTATTGATTTATTATTTAACTTCATGTAAATTAGTGACTACTGAAGGAATACCTGACGACAAAGTTAAATTAACTTCATGTGATGTGATGGCTTGCCAATAAGTGTTTTAAAATAATACCTTATTAAAATACTAGCGTTACATATACCAGATTTGACGACGCTACTTTTCCCAAACAGCTTGGAATATATTTAAGTTTTACCAACACTTTGACAAATCTCTCCTAATAAATTCGCTTCTTGCAAAACCAATTTACTTAAAATATCACCAAAATAAAATCCAACATACAATGATTGCAGACATCACGCTGTTGTTGGCGAAGTGACCGCGGACTCATTGAGCCACACTACACACGCGGCTCTTGAATCGCTTCCATTATGTTATGCAAATATAAATTAAATACAAATATGATATTGTTCAAGTTTAGACCACGTGCTAGTGACGATTTAGACGTTAAGTTAAAAGGAGAAAAAATAGGTACCTATTGTCAAGTCGGTAATATTTTTTACAGTTTATGTCGATTCTATGTTTAATAGTTTATTTAATGAAGCCAGTACCATTGAAATAACATAAAGATACGAATAATTTAAGAATACTTTTTTTTTAATAACTTCATTTTAATTTACTTTCAACTATTTCTTTAAAACTAATATATATTTGAGAAAAATGTTGATCTAACCCATTTTTACAATGATAAAATTAAAAATATTGACTGAATAGCCAGCCTACCACTGAAAAAAAAAATATTGGCGAGTAAATGTATAATCTGTGGCCGATTTGATCTTTGTTTTTTTTCGAGGTGTAGTTTTGTTTACATTTTGCTGAATCTATAAGAAATTTGTATTAACACGATAAGTTCATCAGCTTCAGTTATGGATTTAACGCAAGATTCTTAAGAGGAGAAAACCGCTTACCGCCTAAATCAAATGAAATATACCTACCTAGAAACATTCGAAGACCTTTAACGACGACTCAGGTTTTTATTAATTTATTTTCTTCGTATTCGTAATGAAAAGCACAGTGTTTACCTCGGGTTCAAGAGTTATTTAGTCCCTCGAACTATTAGCGACCTCGTTCTAGCTCGGTCGCCAAGAAATTTCTCGGGAATGAATAACTCACTTTCACCCCTCGTTTCTGTTTTCAGCTCCACCCAAGAGTGGGATTCATCATTCGATGATTTTCAAATAAGATTTTTTTGCAAACCGCATTTTTCACTCAAAATTTGACAGATCGAGGTTATTGACTTACCTGTACATCTAAGGCTTAAAAGCTAACAGCAGCATAAGACCTGTTTAGTCGTCAAAATAGCAATGCTGATGCGTAGACCGAAGAGAACCAAGCACTCTGGTGACTGGTTTGTCAAATTGGAAAAATGAACAAAAATTTTTGGTGGGTCAGCAACATCAGAATGCTATGCCCTTAAAAAATGATGATGTGCCGTACTTCACCCAGGCTATTGATGGCCAGAGACTGCGGGATTAGTCGCTCTGCAGAGTAGTCCAGGAAAACCTAATCATGACATCAGCTACTACTGGAGAGCGTGTGCACATGCTGCCGGAGGCACGGGACGCATATTAACGAAATAATAAAAATGAATGAAATTAACGATACCATCCGATGAGCTCACGTCAATGTCTTCTTACCGGCTGTTCTCGAACTTCAGACCGGATCGTATGTATTATTTCCATGGCAGATGGCCTTTAGGGTGGGACGCTACCAGTTTCGACGCTCTACACCGTCCTATCTTCGTAGCTCTTCGTGCAGTGCGGGCGCTGCCGTTGCAGCTTCGGAGAACCCCAAGCGACGGAAATATAACAAATCTCGTTGTCAATTATATTTTTAAGCCGTTTGGGGTTAAAATGTTTGAGTATTGGGATCCTTAAAGAATTATCCAAACGGTTAGATGACACATCGCGTGACCCAACCGAGGTGGGCCAAGCAAACAGATCTGGGTGCATCGGTCTTCTTATATTTGATATGGCAAGTAGACTTGTAGAGCTACATTAGGTCCACGCCACGCGACACCGTTTCGTACATAGCAGGTGCGGCCCAGGTGTGCGCCGGTCTAGTGTGGATCTCGCTCGATCCACGTTGTATGGCACTCATACAACGTGGAAATGCCGCCAGTGCTTTGGGCACACTTCCAGTCGACGGCGACGCGGATGAGTTCTGTGATGCCATATATTAGCCAGCAGTTATTGTCTTTGTTTATGTTTATACCTGAGTGTTTTAATATCTCTTATTTTATTACTTTTTTTTATTAATAAATTACGAGACGAAATTATGAACGTGTAACTCGACATACATTTTCACTATTTGTCATACAACCGCTCTTACGCGATTATGACGTTGTACCTAATACTAGCGACCAGCCCCAGCTTCGCACGGAGGTAATGCTGATATTAAACTTATTATGCATGTATTATACATATAAACCTTCCTCTTGAATCACTCTATCTATTAAAAATGCCGCATCAAAATCCGTTGCGTAGTTTTAAAGATTTAAGCTTACATAAGAAGGAAGCGATTTTGTTTTATACTATGTAATGATGATTTTATAAATAAATATTTTGTGGATTTCTGTTGAAATCGTTTGATAAATTTATGTAAAACTAATCCAGTAAAGACCCCATCCCAAGACCCGAAAAGGAGACGGTCGAAATTGGGCTAAACGTTACACAAATGAATTATTTATCAATAATTTTTATTTATTTTTCTATTTTCAATCATTTATTACTAAGCCATTATAAATATGGGAAAATAAAAATAATATTTAATCAAAATTAAACTGACTTTCTTCACTTTAACAATGTTACCATATGGAATAAGGATCATTAATCGATTGCAATCGATAAATCGAATTATTATTACTTAACTCCTTCTTTGCTAACCCAACAGATGAGAATGAGGTCAATCGGATTATCTCCAACTTGAAAGATTCTGCAGCTCCTGGCTGGGATGGTATAACAAACAAGATTCTTAAACTCAACAAATGTCACCTTATACCTCCAATTGTTTTTCTGTGCAATCTTAGCATTTCTTCGGGTACTGTACCGACGGTTATGAAAATGGCTGATGTTTGTCCAATCTTCAAATCAGGCGATAAGACACAAATATCTAACTATCGTCCCATTTCTCTTCTCACATCTTTGACTAAGATCCTTGAAAAGATCATGAACGCCAGACTCCTACACTACCTGGAGAAAAACGGTATACTTTCTAGTCATCAGTTCGGCTTTCGCAAAAATAGGTCAACGGAAGATGCAGTAACCAGTCTTGCAGATTTTGTGGTAACCAAATTAGATGATGGGTACAAATGCACTGGAGTATTCCTAGACCTCGCGAAAGCCTTCGATACTGTTTCAAGAAGTATCCTTCTAAAAAAACTCGAAGGCATAGGAATTCGTGGTAAAGCGCTCCAATGGTTTCAGTCTTACCTCTCCAATCGTACACAAAGAATTAGGTTAGGTAATGTCTGTAGTTCCTATGCTAGCCTCAACTATGGCGTACCTCAAGGCAGCGTTCTTGGACCCACGCTCTTTCTCATCTATATTAATGGCCTCTGCTCACTACAACTCAGTAATGCAAAGATATTTGCCTATGCTGATGATACTGCCATAGTTTTTTACGACAGATCATGGGTTTCAGTCTATGATATGGCTGAGAAGGGAATGAACCAGATCGTACGATGGTTGGATACAAACTTACTGACTCTGAATGTTGACAAGACAAAAGTTGTCAACTTTAGTGTCAGTGCTAGAAACCCTTGTCCACCTCATCTGGCTGTTAAATTGCATACCTGTAAAGATGATCCTAGTTCTGTTTGCTCTTGTTCTAGTTTAGAACAAGTAGCCTACATAAAGTATCTGGGTGTCATTTTAGACAAACATCTTACATGGACGAAACAAATCGATTACGTGAGTGGACGGGTAAGAAAGCTTTTACATATTTTTAAAAAACTAGGCAGGGTCGCTAACGAAGCAACTCTTAAGATGGTGTACTATGCTCTGTGCGAATCAATCTTAAACTACTGCATAACCGTGTGGGGAGTTGCCCATAAAATAAATCTGCTAAAAGCTGAACGGTCGCAACGATCCATCCTCAAGGTAGCCTACAGGAAACCTTTACGCTTCCCTACGGATGATTTATATCGAGAGTCAGGTACCTTGCGTGTGCGACAATTATACATTTTGGCTACTGCACTTAAGTTCCATCCTACAGCTAACGTCACAGTGGCTCCTGCGAGTATGCATTCTCGTAGGAAACCTAGATGGCATGAACGTAAATGCAGACTAAATTTTGGCAAAAGAAGTTTTAATTACATGGGTCCATTCATATACCGCAAACTGAATAACGTGTTGAACATTCTACCAATGACAAGATATACTTGCAAAAAACAAATTAAAACTTATCTTAAAGGTTTAGATTACGCAAATACGGAAAAAATACTAAAAAATTTTTAGCACACGAAGATTTTATACACACTATAAAAAACCTAACTATACAGTACACACAAGCTGTTTCACTCACTCACCCCCTACACTCACACAGTCCTTTTCACCCCACTACACATACACACACTCTTCACTTTCATTCACAAATACACAAAACATGCCATGTGTTAGTTAATTCTTTATATACCTAATTATTTTTTTTTTTATGAATCTTGTTTAGAAATAGTATATATATCTTTTGCTGAATATATATTTTATTATGTTTGATAAGATGGAAGAGACTGGACTCCACGACACAGGGAATCCTAGTGTGGAGTCCAGAGATCTGTTATATTATTATAATTGCCCTTTTTGAACAATAAACATATTTGTATTTGTATTTGTATTTATAAAAAAAAAAACAAAATAATTAAAATGAATCAGTATTTCTTTTATAGATTAGGTTACAAAAACTTATATAAGGACTTAATTATAATGTCTATTATCATCTTATAACGAATTGATCAGCGGGTCGATTTGACAATCGATAATTGTACTTTTTTATTAAACAGGCAACAAAGTAATACTCTTTTCAATGTGACGTCAACTAAAAAAAATATTTGCTTCGTTTGGTTTTGAACTTACGGTAGTGGATACTGTATTTTGTTTTGTTTTCTTGTCCTTTTATATTATTTTTGCCTGCACAGTTTTTAGATGATATTTTAATTGAATATGACGATGTGGATGATTAATGAATCATTATACTTAAGAGAAATGAGATTTTTATTTCTGCTTACCCTTTTTTTAATTAGATTGCAAATGTTTAACATTTACAATCCATTTAGGTGGCGCAATTTTGTGAGTGATTTCCAAAGCATCAGCTTTGGAAACCACTCACAAAATGTGTTAATGGCCCTAAAATGTATTATGATAAAATCTGATCTACAATAAAGTCTGAATAATTCTTTAATTAAACCTTTAGAGCACTGACAAAAAGTGTAAAAGGCACTTAAAAAGACGTAAAAAAGGTTAGTTTTGTGCAAACTAAAAATACCCCTTATTTTGTTTCTCCCATATAGCAATTCTATATATAGTTTTTTTATTTTAATTAGTAATAATATTGAAATTATAAAATGCAATAATTGTTTTTGTACGGTGAAGCCCAACTTTGTATGAACGTTCGCCCGTCTCCTTTGCTATTTTGCATGAAATCGAACCCTTTATAAAGTACCTACTGTTTTCGAGTTGCTTTTTTATCAAACACTAGCTTCTGTCAGCGGCTTCGCCCGCGCACATAAAATATAGTCTATGTCACTCAGGAGTAAAGCAGCTTTCTATTGTTGCTAATTTTTTTCCAAACGGACCAGTAGTTCCAGAGATTACCTCCTACAAACAAAAAAAAAACAAACTTTACCTCTTTATTATAATATTAGTGTAGATTGTGTTAGACTGCGTTGGATGAATCGACAAGCTTTTAAACGGCACTTCCTGGTTGACCGGAATAGAATTCTATCGGATCACCTTCTATTCTTCCACGCCGATCAACTGGTTGATCCGGTTAGGTGAACGGAATGGAAGTACTGCTTTTAAATCATACCCAGGTTTACGGTGAACGAGTAGGGAAGGGCCTGCTTAAGTTAAATATTGTATAATCCGCGTATTATGCACTCGTAGAGTCAAAATTAAGATAATAATATAATGTTCAACTATGGGCTAAGAGCACCCGACTAAGAGCTATAATATGTATGTCGTGGCCAGATCATAGGAATTGGTCACTTCATGATATGGCCAACTAAAACTCGCCAGATCGTTTAAACGATTACATTGATTTTATAATATGTTAATCTTCGTTTGGTCATATCATAGATGTAGGGTAATAAAAGGATCTAAAAAAGTAGGCCAGACGAAGCTTGAAATATCATCATATTTTGAAAACGATCTGGCCACTTTTACTTGGCCATTATAATGAAGTGATCAATTCGTGTGATCTGAGTATGACATTTATATAATTCTGATAAAAGTACAAAATTTCTTTAAAAAAAAGACAGACAATAGTTTTCATAATTTTAGCAATCTTAACAAACATAAAAAAACGTGTGGCACTCGGGGACTGCCGCGGTAAAGCTATTGCTTAGCATTCTGTATCAACTTATGCAATTATAATTATTTATTTTTTATTTTTATTTTATTCATACAATATTTCTTTTTCTTTGATATTAATTCAAGTTACACTTTTTGAGCGTGGTGACCGATAGGAAAACAAATTTTTCTTTTAATAAATAAATAATAAATGCACTTTGTTCATTCATATTCAAAACACTTTATACACAAATTTTATAAGTACAGCCATTCACTGTTGGTCTGTTGTAGATAAATACTTATACACCTATATACTTTCTCACAAACAGCTGATTATGTATTCGTCCGATTTCGAAGCAGCAAGTCACTTTTTCAGGCATCTTGCGGACATTTCTCGTTCTCATTTTAGCAGACATTGTTTTTTTTGTGCGTTTTTCCCCTAATTTAGATGTCTTTTTTATAAGTAGCAATAATTAATATCGGGGAAAATATAGTTTAGTATAAAGGCAACACACCTGTGCACGAAAAATCTTTGATGTGCCAAAATGCTATGTTCCAAGTCGGTGGAAAAAAATGAATGACAGACGTAAATCAAGTGTCAACCAAGTTCCGCTACTCCCTGACAGATGTCGCTATTTCACTATACTGCTTTATCGACTTGTTTGAATTCAAATAAAAACAACGAACAGCTGTTGTGGGAATTTTCTTTCAGTTTATTGAGTTTTTAGTCAATGTTTATATATTTGAGAATCAATGTTTATATGATAATCCGGTATTTTTAAACTATGATAACACTGTTACTGTTTGTTTATGAGTCTATCATCACTTTTATGAATTATACACTGTTTGAATACTGCTTTTTCTATTTTAAATAATTATTCAATTACGAGCACAATAACATTTAATGTTTACTTGTCAGCTGTCAATATGTCATCGTAAAGTCGTACAATACGTCTAATCGCACGACACACCAGTGGCGTAGCGTGGGTGGGGCGGAGGGGGCGGCTCGCCCCGGGCGGCAGCCCTTGGGGGCGGCAAAATGTCGCCGGTAAAGCGGGTAGAGATCTTCATTTCATGTGTCAGAACAGGTCAAAAAACAACAATAACTATAAAATTGAAACAGAGGCGTCTGTAGCACTTGTGGCGCCCGTGTGCAACCAGTACCGCGCCCTCTATTTTAGTAGAAGGGGGTCAAAATGGAGTATTCCATTTTGACCCCCTGTTATACAAAACAGTTAGTACAGAACAGTTATACAGGGTGATTTTGAAGTTGTGAACGAAATTTTAACAGTGGTTTCTACTCATGATACTGAACAACTTTCTTCAAGAAAAAAAAAATTGTTGTGTCAATTCCAAAACAATAGCTTTTTTATTCTTTCTCCCAATAATTGTATTAGTTCAATAAAAGAAACCTCATTGCCTGTGAAATTTAATTTGAATTAAGCACCAGTTATACACCGTGAAATTTTAATGGTAGTTTTCCCTGAGCGAAATGGTTGTGTCTTGGTAATACAAACGTTTGATAAGAAAATAAAATATTAAAAACAAAAAATGGACCTGTAGAGTGCAAGCTAATTATGACGTATCACAATGTGCGAGAGCTTATTTTTGTTTAAATATTTAATGAATCGGTTTCCTTTGACGACGTGCTGCTCATGCGACTCTAGTAGTACCTAAAAATTAGGTCTAATGTTACTATTGTTTTCGCTTTTTTGAGTTGATGAATATTTTTAATAATTATTTATAAAAAAAAACTTTTCATTTTTTTATTTTGACTGTATGCTTCGAAAGTACTCCTTATGGCAAGTCATTCTGCCGCGGGAAAACAACCATTTAAATTTCACGGTGTAGAATGGGGGCGGCAAAATGGGTCTCACGCCCCGGGCGCCGAGATTGCACGCTACGCCACTGCGACACACAGCGCCGTGTCAAAGACTGCCGAACTGACACGACGTTAGACGATGCACGGCCTTCAAGCCACACCTCCGTGCCCGTCGGAATGGGGAGCGTGAGGTTTTTTCGTTACGGAATTTCTGGATTTAGTCCCCGCGCTCAAGGCCTGCGATAGAAGCTATGCAATAGCTTAATAAAATATCTGAGCTAACTACTAACTGGTGTCAAAATCTGTTTCCCTCCTCGACAGTCTCTCAATGTTCTCTCACAGTGAAACTCCCGTCACATTCTGTTCAACTATTTCGAAGACTTATTCCGCAGTTTGAAAGCTGTTTCTGCAGGTTAATGTAAAGTAGTCTAAGTTGCAGCCAGACAAATATTTGAAAAATGCAATTTTGTTATGGAGATTGAATATGCATTTACCTAAGTAGTTAAAAAAAATGTTATCTTTATATTAAAAACTCCATTTATAAAAGGAGTGACTTAGATAGAATATAGATAAAATTAAATACTAAATTATTACAATTCTCGTTTTCATTTTATTTTAATTTAGATATGAGATATTTAGATATATTTAACGAATTCCACATACAATGTTTTATTTTTGCTGATAGATAATTTAAACAGCAAACCGGGCCACGTGCCCCGGCCAACAGGTCACGGGCGCCACATTCATGTAGGAACGAAAAAAACACGACGAATAATAAAATGGTGGCTGGCGTCTTAATCTTAAGTATTTTTCGACTACCGTAATTACAGACACTATTAAAGAACAATAGATGTGCGGACGTCGGCGTTCGCTTGGCTCTCAAAAGTAAGGCCTTAGGTAATCTCTACGAGTCGACCTAAAGCGGTGGAGAAACATTATAGTAAAAAAAACAGGACGTTAAAATTAAAAAATTCAACAAAATCGCTTCAGTCGCCTTTGCATCCTACGTTGTCTTATTTCTCAAACTTTAGTGGGTATATCAACAAAACAGCATCATTAGGTACGAGACTAAATTATCAAAAATTTAATTACCTTAATTCAGATTGCCTCGCTCGTTACTCTGGTATCCCACATGTTCCTGAATCACAATTATTTCCTAGATGTAGTGCTATCAATATTGGTCCTTTTGCCCTTTTTACTGCAGGAAACTAATATTTCCGAGCTTGCTTCGTTAGCTTTTATTTGAATTCGTTCATAAGCCTGCATCAATAGACGATCGCTTTTATTTAAGTGGCCGACAGCGCCACCAAAATAATGGCACGGTTTTTACTCTCCCGGTAACAAGAAACTTACCTAGCGTGTAAAACACTGCGTAAAATACTTACTAACACTAATCCAAAACACAATGAGATTACTATTACAAATTGATGTTTCATTCCTAATATTGTATCCGCGCTGTATGGTCCCAAAGGTGAAACCCAGCTGTCAGTATAGTCAGTAACGTTATGTGTTGGATGTGCACAATGAGGTGTCAGGCTCGCGGCGAGGCGCGGAGGCTATTCCGTATAATACCGTGATATACATCTAGCTAATATAAAACTAGGAAGAAATTGTTATCTAGACCTAAGTACATATAAATACAATTAAACTGTATTTTTGTGAGTCGAACTTTTACAATCTTTGAACTAACTTTTGTTACTCTACATATTTGCTGTTTGGACTTTAGAAGAGACGTTGACCCCTGAGTTTATTTCGATATTTTTTTCCCAGGTTAGTAGTAGCTTGGAAACTTCGGCCTCATCAAGTTTAAATTAAGGGAAAAAAAAAATACGACTGACTTCAATTTAAAAAAGAAAACTAAAAACTGCACAAAAAAAACTCAAAGGATCATTGCGAAGTCTCGAACAAAATTTTGCTAGCATATTTTTTTAGATGAGGGCATAAGAAAATTTATATCTTAAATCAAGGCAACTAACTATTGCGCATCATTTTTGCGAAGGCAACCAGTATTTTTTTAGTTCCTTGGGGCACATTCTTTCAGCTGATGCTTGATTTTTTCAAATAACAGATGAGGGTAAATTTGGTCCAAAATGTAGTAACAAACTTTAATATTTAACATCATTTGCATTAAATTTAGCGAGGCAACCTCAGCGCAATGTATTAATAAATGCGTTATCTAGCATGTAATATTTACCATACTCGAATAACATTTGAGGGGTCATCCTTGTTCTATGTATCTCGTACTATTTAGTATGATTACATTCATTCGTGCATAGAAAAACTAGATTTTCAATGGCACATTATAGCCAGAGTGTATCTCATGACAGCTCTCAACATCATCATTATTTCAGCCAGAAGACGTCCACTGTTGGACATATAGGCCTCCCCCAAGCGTCGCCACAACGACCGATTCTGTGCGTCTCGCATCCATTGTCGTTCCCGTAACTCTCACCAGGTCGTCGGTCCACCTTGTGGGAGGCCTTCCAAAGCTGTGTCTTTCGGTGCGCGATCGCCACTCTAGAACCTTTCGGCCCCATCAACCATCTGTTCGACGAGCAATGTGCCCTGCCCACTGCCACTTAAGTTTGGCAATTCTTCGGGCTATGTCGGTGACTCTGGTTCTCCTGCGTATTTCTTCATTTCTGATTCGAACACGCAAGGAAACTCCGAGCATAGTCCCGTTCCATTGCCCTTGACAGCTCTAATAAGCTCAAACAATGCTAGGATACATTATTTTATTTTGAAGTTCCCATGCCGACCTTCCGCCTTCCAGCTTCATCATCACATCAGTTCAATAGTACCTTACAGCCAAAGTGCATCTTATGACAATTCTAACAAGCCCAAACACGGCTAGGATATATTAATTAGTTACGCAGTTCCAGTGCCTACCTTCCAGCTCCATCATCATCATCAGATCAGTTCGATGATAACATTTTCAACATAATTATGTAAGATCATTGGTTTAGAGTGCATTTTCATACTTGCTTAACTTCCTTGATTGTGATATCTATGCGAGTGTCAAGTTTCGTTAGCCATTTCTGATCTTCTTCTCCAGTTCCACCTCAACAAATGTTACTTTTTGACTGTAAGTGCTTGAGTTCTCGATGAAAATATCAAAATTACTATATAGTTGCCTATAATATTTGAGGAGTTTCCTCGATTTCTCATGGATCCCTTCATCAAAACTCAATTTTGACCAATTTGAATGGGATCAATCTGGAAGTCCTTTCAAGTATAAAAAAAATTTTGCAAATCCATCCATAAACAACGGATTTTTGGGGTAACAAACATAAAAAATAAAAAAAATACAATCGAAATGAGAACCTCCTTCTTTTTTTGAAGTCGGTTAAAAAGACAACACTGTGGTAGGTGTGCACAATAATTATCAGATAGTAGATGTATTAAAAATATAATGTCGTATCATTTAAACAAGTCAAGAGTGAATAGGTTACTTCTAGGTAAGCGCGCTCCATCGTCGACCGCATCGTCGCGCACCATCAGGTGAGATAGCGGTCAAGCGCGAACCTATCAATAAAAAAAAAGTTATTTATAAAAATAAATTACATATACACCGTGAAATTTAAATGGTTGTTTTCCCGCGGCAGAATGACTTGCCATAAGGAGTACTTTTGAGGCATACAGTAAAAATAAAAAGTTTTTTTTTTGTAAATAATTATTAAAAATATTTATCAACTCAAAAAAGCGAAAACAATAGTAACATTGGACGTAATTTGTAGATACTACTAGAGGCGCATGAGCAGCCCGCCGTCAAATGAAACCGATTAATTAAATATTTAAACCAAAATAAGCTATCGCACGTTGTGATACGTCATAATTAGCTTGCACTCTACAGGTCCATTTTTTATCAAACGTTTGTATTACCAAGACACAACCATTTCACTGAGGGAAAACAACCATTAAAATTTCACGGTGTATAAGCTAATATAATAAACTAATAGTAGTTTATATACTTATATAAAGGGTCTTTCAATAAGAGCAGGTCGATGTTATTACTTTGTGGCGGCCATTTTATTTTGGCAGGATCTGTCAAATCTGTTTTTTTTATTCAGTTACTGATGCCAAATCACCATGGCAAGTTACACGGCTGAGCAGCATGTGCAAATGATAAAACTTTATTACCAAAATGAGTGATCGTAAGTGCAAACATTACCCGCATTGCGCCCATTTTTTCGGCAGACGCGGTGGCCCTTCAAAGTCTACTCTCCAACGATTGGTGACTAAATTTGAGACGACCGGTTCGTCAAACAACCAACCAACACCTTTACTTCAAAGGAACGCAAGATCGGCAGAGAAAATCGCCGCTGTACGTGAGTGTTCAGGAGACTCGCAGACTTCAATTTCGATAATTTTGCTTCGGGAGTTGGGTCAGCATCCGAACAAGATCCAACTGACCCAAGAGCTCAAAGTTAATGACCGTGTGTTCGCTGAATAGGCTTTGGAAGGCTTGGAAGAGGACCTCAATTTTGGCCAAAAAATAATCTTTAGCGACGAGGCACATTTTTGGATGAATGGTTTTGTTAATAAGCAAAATTGCCGTATATGAGATGACCACAACTCACGTGTCTATGCCAATAAACCACATTCGACCGTTGCTGCCCTGAAAGCTAACATAACGCAGGGCATCGCTCAGTTTCAGCCGGATCTATGCAACAGAGTCATTAAAAATTGGACGTCTCGGATTCGTGCCACCATTCGAAGCTGCGGCGGACATTTGAATGATATCATATTCCATCCATAATGGCATAAATGTGCCTTTCAAATAAAAAATAAATTTCGTTAATATCTCACACACATCTTGTTTTATTCAATTTTAACATCGACCCGTCTTTATTGAAAGACCCTTTATATGTCGTCTCGTGTTCAGGATGGTTTTCGAGCTTTGATCTATCATGTGGGTCTATGTGGGTATCGTGCAATGAATAACAACGGCTAGGATTTGAATTGGTTTACTTCTCAATACATTTCGGTACAGTGCACAGTACACACTTTACAAATTACAACAAAAGGGACAGTTTCAGAACGTCTTGACTCTGCGACGGCTTGGCAGTCTTTGGGCTTGGCTAAGAGTGTGTCCGCTCCCCGGGCGGTTGGTCTCCCTCTCCACAAGCTCGTAGCAAAGCGAAAAAAAACGTCACCGACTGTCAAGCGCCATCTTTGTTTAGTTCTTCTAGTTGCCACTAGATGGAGTGCCTTGTCTTGTTGTCAAGAAATCGATCTCGTTTCCGACATACAGATTTCCTAAATATCTCTGTGAACCTATTTATAATCGGTCCACAAAAGACCAAGAAATTGGGGCAAATATGTACGAGGGGTATCTTCAGGAATAAAAGCATCTTCATTATTCATTATATTTTATTTATAAATCACTTTTTGTGTGATTAGACTCAATAATTATGTAACATAAATGGTATCATATCTATTTCAAAATAATATAACAATAAAATTCATTCCAACAACGTCCAACCAGCTCGCATGTCGACGAACGAAAGACCACTCACTTGTTTTTTATGAGTGGCCTCTCGCAGGTCAACCGGACTTGCCTTTGGCGGCCTCGATTCGTCATTCATTACTAACAAAACAAACGCAATAAACTAATGTGATTTTTTTTCGTACGAGTAAATATTCAAATTTTGTTTTGCGCACTAGTGCGTAATTCTACCTCTATGTTCGCAAACTTTTTTAAATATACCTATATATTTATATAAGACTCGTAAGAAAACATTTAATTTGTTTAATAGTTTTATTATTTCATGCAATTTTGGTCATTTTAACTTGCAATATCGATTCATTTGATAAAAAAAAATATTTAGGTAATTTATGAATCTTTTGTTAAAAAAAATGTCTTAGTAGTCTATCTCTTGCGGATTTCTTCGTGATTTTTTTTTTTGTTGTCCTATGGCAGCCATTTGAGGACGCGTCAAGTTTTCGGCCTGATTTTTTCGAGTAAAGCTTCTAGGTTTATATTAATTAATTATAATCAAATACTACAAAAATATTAAAAAATGCTACATTCTATAGAATATTGTCACTAAGAATGATATTATCTTAAAAACTTTTCACGCAAGAAAACAAACGACGACTAGGCTCAAAAGGCTATATGAAAGCTTTCACATATGGGTATAAATAAAATTAGGTGCGCGTGCGCATATGAAAACAGATTTAATTATACCGCCATGTTATGATTTTTTTTTTATTTTATTTTACTGTTTAATAATAGATAAATTTTTTTCTTCTCAAGTGTATTGAAAAAACATCGTATGATACACATGAGTAACGAAAGGTTAGGTACTGTTCTTGGCTCTGTCACGACCCTCGCCACGGCTCGGTTCTCGGTTCTTACATTACACACTTGTATCATAATGTACTATTATCGTTATCTTAATTATTGTTAGCCCTAGTGCGGAGTGTCGAACGGCGAACTAATGCCATTCGATCTCAACGAGCTCGCGCCGCTCTACCACGCACACATTAACATTTACGACGACTTCTATGTTTATAAATGATACATTATGAATATCAAATATCTGCTTAAATACATATTTAGAAACTAGTTTGTCTTTGAGACAAAACATCGCATCTCCCCTCGTAAGTCTACATCCCACCAAAAACATAAAATATAAAAAAGGCCAAGTATCTCTACGCAATTCTTTCTTCGTAAAAAGTTTTGAGATCGCATAGAAGCCAAGTCCTGTTCAACTTAATTTGTAATAATAAATTAATATTTTGTGACAATATCAATAGTTTTGTTTACATTATAATAATAGTGCAGGTGTAATAGTGTAGGTGCCTTCTGCAGGTTCCCTACGGATTGTAATATGTTGAAAATTATTACTAGAGCTTAAACTTATATATATATAAACAACTAAATATATAACCAATAAAACACAACTAACTTGCACGTAAACAACTTCTATTAGATATTTTTTTTAATTCAGTAGTTATTTCATAGATAGATGGCGCTATCACGTGAAATTATTCAAAATATTGTAAAGTACTACTTATACTACGCTATGTAACGAAACCATAGCGCGGTTTAGGAATACCTACAACGCCATCTGTCGAGCGAGCTTAAAGTATTTGTTTTTTATTTATATATATTATATATTTATTTATATATATTTCATAGCGAACTGCTGTTACATTCCAGAGACGGAGAGCGCGGGCGTAGCCGCGTGGCTGCGGCGCTGGTGGCGCGCGCTGCTGGCCGAGCTGCTGGCCACGGCGCTGCTGGTGTGGCTGGGCATCGCCGCCATGATGCCCGTGCTCGGCAAGGACAAGGTCATGCTGGCACACCCCGCCATGGCCTTCGGCTTCGTGGTGATCGGTAATGCGTGTGCCTTCGGGCCGGCGTCGGGCGCGCATATGAACCCGGCCGTAACGCTAGCGGCGTTGCTGTACGGGCGCCTGGGTGCGCTACCGGCTCTGGGCTACACGTTGGCACAGCTACTGGGCGCAGTACTTGGCTTCGGCGCGCTGCTGACTACGACGCCCAGTGCGGCGGCCGCAGCGCCGGCGGGCTGCACGCTGCCGGCGCCGAGTGTGTCGGCGCTGGGCGCAGCGGCGATAGAAGCGGCGCTGACGGCGGTGTTGGTGCTGGCGTGCTGCGGACTGTGGCGCGCGCACGACGACGCGCGCCCCGACCCTGCCGCGCCCATCAAGCTGGGTCTGGTGGTCGCCGGGCTCGTGTACGCAGGGGTAAGGCTAGCACTATCTAATCCGTTTGCTTTACGTAACATGACGCCTATTCGTGTAGCTAGTATGTAATGTCTGCTAAATGCTGTAATGCTAGTATGTAATCACTGCGCCGGTCTGACTACTTCCAGGGGCATGCGACGGGTGCCAGCATCAACCCGGCGCGCAGCTTCGCGCCGGCACTTCTGCACGGCCACTGGGACTACCAGTGGGTAAGTGCGACGCTTGTGTACTATTCATTAGCTATAAGTGACGGCTTGTTTCAACGATGGTTCTTGTTGGACAGTTGGCCCAGAGGTTTAACGTGATTTGCAATACTATACAATCCATAGACAGCGATGACTTTTAGAGTCGTCAGAGGATATTGCATGATATCTTGTAAGGTGGTCTATCGAGACAGGGGCGAAAATACCTGATTGGCTCGAAGAGGCCAAAACGTAAGAGCATCACTAGGTGATGGTGGCGAAATGGGGAAGGAAATTCTAGCAAAGTATTGCCGGCCTCATAATGATCGAGGTGGTTCTTCCGGAGCTCGACCGCTGGCTCGAGAGGAAGTACGACTCTTAGGCGTTTGTGGCAGCACACGTGCTCTTGGGGCACGGCTGCTTTGAGAAGTCACTGTAACCATACATTGTATCTACATCAGATCACTCGGTGCCATCACTGTGTTCGCATACGCTGGCCGAGTGTACTGCATGTGAGAAGCCGACGTACCATTTTTTTAAAAACATACATGTCGGGTGAAATTTTCGGTTTTCCGTTTAAACTAATTGATGCCGGTGTTTCCTAGCTGACTACCCTGAGGAGAAACATTGCAACAAACTCCTCTTTTTAAAGTCCATACAGCAAACAAACATATAATGGTCAAATCATATAAGAACCACAAAGATTTGAGTGGACCTATCCAATCAGTTCACGCATTTCATTATCAGTACCTATTCATATAGAAAACACAACTTAGAACTACTAAAGAACGAATTGACGAACAATACCAAGGAAATTATATTTGGGTAGGTCGCAGAAATACTCAATGCCAGACATATACAGTGCTAAAAATAACTGAAAAGAAAAAAAATATCCAGATAGTCCTCATACTCGCAATTTCAAATAAAAACTATACAAAATAATGTGTAGAAAAAGTAATATCTAACAAAGTAAATACTTATCATATATTTATAAATGTCAAAAATTATTTAAATAACAATTACAATCGTAAAATATGAATGTCAAAAGTAAAATAATATTTAAAAAAAAACAATTAAAATATAAAAAAATAATAATATCGATCGATCGATCTATCATCACTGAAAGGACTACGCAAATAAACCTGATATAGTAATCATAGATCGACCAGAGCTTCGCACAATGATTGTTGATATAGCGGTTCCATGATGAGAACCTCATGGAAGCTGAGAAGGATAAACAAACTACGGTACGGCCATCGCATCTTGGCGAGTCTGAAGTTAGGCTCTGTGAAATATAACGCTTGAAAACTTGTAAAAAAAGAAATGGTTTCTCGGCGCGAGAGGTCGCCGCCGCCGCCGATCTCCCCCACGAGGACACAGCGATGCTATTCCCACGCGGAGCACACCTCTACCATGTGCTCCACCGTGTCCTACGGGCGGTCACACAGTGTGAGGTGACTTGCGTCATAATTGTGTCGTTGCCCAGCACTGGGTTGCAGTAGTCGCTAACGCCATTTCACGTGCCAATGGGCTTACGGAAAGGGACGCGAAAGACCGAGCGAAGTGGAGGCGTCTCAGCAAGAAAGCGGACCCCGGGCACCGAGGTGAATGCCAAGGTTGGCAACCGGGACTAATACCGCTAGGATGATGATGATGAGTCGCTAACGCCATTTCACGTGTGACATCGTGTGAACCCGCCAGAGCTCTGTCCGGACTTTCGCCACGGCACAGCACCTCCATGCGCAGATTGTGCATGCGTGCAAAGACGGTTGCCTCCAGATCCTAAAGTGGCAGGCTAGCAACGACGCTCACGCTTCGCGGGGCACCATGTGTTAGCACCGGATTATCCATATTGCCATGACCCTCAGCTGGTCCGTCGGCGCCACGCTCGCGCCCTGTAAAGGGCCATGGACCGGACGATTCCTGCGTAGAGCTTCCGACAGGGGGCGTTTGAGACCCCAAAGTTCGGCAGGAGGCACTTGAGAGCAGCCCCATTCTGATTCTGGAGATCTTGAGAGCCAGGCGCCGGAAATGCTCTTTGAAATTCCACCGCTCGGGTATCATGGCTACAAATTCCCATTCTGGTCGGGTCGGGTAGTGTCTTTTAGGATAAAATCTTTTTACTTATATAAACAATAAACAAACACTCACTTTCACTCACGTATGTTCGGTGTGAAACCGAACACACTAAAACGTTCAAAATAACTGATGTTTCTGGTAAAGTCAAACTTATTATTATTGGTTATTTTTTGTAGCAAATTTGATTGTTTTTTTGGTTGTTTGTTTCATTGTTTATTCATGAGTTTCCTCCACTTTCCGGGTCCATTACTAAATCAGTTCGATGTTACCTTATAGACAAAGTGCATCTCAAGACAATGCTAATACGCCCATACACGGCTACGATACATTGATTAATCACAAAGTTCCGATCACTAGCTTCCGGCTTAGCATCATCGGATCAGTTCGATTGTACCATTTTCATCTATTTCAACTATTCAGAACCATTTTATTTATTTGTGTTGGTATAGTTAACTATCTTCATTGTGATCTCTATATGAGTGTGACGAGGTGTGCATCTTGGCGAACAAAATAAAAGTTTAAAAAAAATGCCAATAATTGTTTTTAACATCAATATAAACCACTGCAAATTGCATTTTTCAATACACTTACTCGAAAACTGCCTCTTATCGCACTCCTATTAGGGTCAATATAGCATGTATATCACCCAAGTGCTTTTTTGAGTTTATCACAACAAGGGCTTTTTTATTCCTTCCTTATCGTCACGGTCACGGGTGATTATTTTGTTTTACTTAGTTTATCGAATCAGGCGCGAGGCGTCCCCCAGAGTCGCTGGACGACCCCACGAAATTAGAAACTGACCAGAGCAGATTTGAATGCTGTACTTATATGTATATTTCTACTGTATGTTTGAGATACGATTAATTTTTTTTTCTTTCTTTCTTTATTTCACAAGTCGTAAGTGTATTGAAAAACGTCGTTTGACACACGTGCAGATTTGTCTTTGCAGCCCTCGGCTCCATAACACACTCGCCTACGGCTCGTGCGAATTTCGCCTCGGTCGCAATGATAAACTTCCTGCACTTGTATCAAAATGTACTATATTTGTTTAATTAAACTATTTATTTTAACGCTAAAATTCGCAGAGCCTAGCTTCAGACTCGCCTAGATCCATCGACCGTACTGTAATAAAACTATTGCAGGGATGTGCGCACGCACTTTTCTGCACTAGTGCGGAAAACCGTCAATTGAGGCCTTAGAGTGGCTATGAGCAGGTTTTTTAAAGTGTATTAAAAATACTTTTCATTCCATCATTTTATTTATTTCTTCGTAAATGTATATTCAAAAATATAAAATTACTGTCTTGAGATTTGAGAACACGTCTGGTTATGAATGTTGAGTGTGCAAGTGTCGAGTGATGCGTGCGCTGTGTGCAGGTGTACTGGGCGGGCCCGCTGGGCGGCGCGGCGCTGGCGGCGCTGCTGCACCGCTTCGTGCTGACGCCGCGCGCGCCGCGAGCCGCCGCCGAGCACGACATCCCGCTCACCGACAAGCACGACCCCGCCTAGCGGCGACAGACCTCACACCACCAACTTACATTTTAAATATAACACTCAAATCTAATTCACTAGTATTTTATTACTCACTGCCAACAGCTTGGCCCGCGTCATAGTACAAAATGATTCCACCATCCAGTATCCAGTACAAATAGCGGAGTCGTCTCTAAAACCCCTTTCTTTTGGTATGTATAATATACCTAATAATATAATTATTAATAATGTATATGTAGGTATTATTTATTTACAATTCGTGAACTTACACACATATTTAAAGAGAAAATACATTATAAGAGAAATTGTACAAAGGTACTGCTTATTTGATTATTTCAATAAGAAATTTCTTTCAGCAGACCTGCTAAAGGAGAAATTCGAAGAAAAGTAGACATAAGTGTGTAGAAATAGGAAAAGAGATTGTGAAAACCTAATTTGAACCTTTGATTTTTTAATACGTAACCTTTTTTTTTATGCACCTGCCATGTTTTCTCTTAACCACCCTTGTTGACTGGCAGAGAATGCCAGCATTATGTCCGCCTGTGGAACTTTGTGCTGCACGACGCATTCATCATCAGTTCAGCCCAAAGACGTGCACTGTGGGACATAGGCCTCCCCGAAATGCTGCCATAAGGGTTCCGTAACCAAATGGCAAAAAACGGAACCCTTAAGGATTCGTCATGTCTGTCTGTCTATCCGTCCGTACGTCACAGTATTTTTTTTCTGAATCTATAAGTAGATGTTATGTGAACCGTATCAAGATATTCGTACAAAAATAGAAAAAAAGAATAGCTTGTCGGGCAACGCTTAGTGTTGGTTTCCGCAGTTTCCCGTTTGTCACAAATTTCTCACAATGTAACAGCACCCAAGACTGCATATAATTAGTAACCCAATTTCCCAAGAGATGGCGCTGTACCCGGTGGATTACCAAAAGATTAAAATCGAATCACTCATTCCAAAATTATTTGTTAGTTAGACTTTGTGTTATTTAAAAGAAGGTGCGCTCAGGATAATAAAATATGTAAAAAAAAAAATAAAAAAATGCTTGCATGTTCGATTAAATTACAAAAGTTTAGAAGATTTTTTTTTAATTTTTTTAAGTATTCATCATCACATGTTCATCCTATCAAGTTCAAAATATTTTTTTTAGCTTTATAAAGTTCTACGTTTGAGATTTTTTCATATTTTTTAAACTTATAGTTCAAAAGTTAGAGGGGGGGGGACGCCTCATTTTTTACTTTTGGAGCGATTATTTCCGAAAATATTTACATTATCAAAACATTATTTTATGAGACCCCTAATCATTTTTAAATACCTATCCAACAATATATCATACTTCACTTGTAGGGTAGGTATAAGGTAACCTAATCCAACATTTTTAACACGTTTTGTTTGTGCACTTTGTCGGTGTGGTTGATATAGGTACCTACATATTGGTATCAAATTTCAGCCTGCTAGTGCTAGCGGTCGCTGAGATTATCCGCGGACGGACAGACAGACAGACATGGCGAAACTATAAGGGTTCCTTGTTGACTACGGAACCATAAAAAAGGAAGGCAGGTCCACTGGAAGTGGCCATCTTGTGTGACAAATACTGTTTTATTTCTCCTATATCTTGCACCTGTAGTGGTATTGCCCAAAATGCTGAGTTTATATCCAGTGTAGTAAAATATTACCTACAGTTTTAATAATCAAATCTTCTATTAATTGGAAAGGTTGAGCTTGTGGAACAACAATTTAGTTTAGTTCCCTAAAATATACATTTTCTATTTTCACCTTTGTAATGCCACTGTGTCACTAGAGCAACGAAAAGACTGTAGGATTCTTCTATTAAATTATTCTTTAGTAGCATTTAGAAATTGAAGAGCAAATAGCTCTTCAATTTCTAAATCTAAATGGTCTGTCATACTTACAAATTCTTCTGTTCCTTTTTTATTATTTATATAGGTTACCGCTTGACCGCTATCTCACCTGATGTAAAGCGACGATGTGGTCGACGATAGAACGCGCTTACCTAGAAGTAACCTATTCACTCTTGACTTAAAGATTCCCGGATTGTAGCCATCAGAAACACAGACTCCGGCAAGGAATTCCACTCCTTGGCTGTACGCACAATGAATGTGTTCCCAAAGCGTTTTGTTCGTATATGTGGGATATCCACCTTGTACCGGAGGCGCAACGCCGCACAGCTGGTGGTCCGATGATGAAACGGGCTCATCATCATCATCATCCTAGCGGTATTAGTCCCGGTTGCCAACCTTGGCTTTCACCTCGGTGCCCGGGGTCCGCTTACTTGCTAAGACGCCTCCACTTCACTCGGTCTTTCGCGTCCTTTGCCGTAAGCCCATTGGCACGCATATCGTCCCTTACGACGTCGATCCAACGCCTCTTAGGCCTTCCTCGTTTCCTGGGTCCCGGCGGAGGCGGCATGGCGAGGCATCTGTTACCCACGTAGTCTGCCGGTTTTCGTAAAACGTGGCCATACCAACGTAATCGACCCTCCTGCAGTTTATCCGCTATGTCACGGACCTGAAGGCTGCCCGGGATGCGGGAGTTTTTAATGCGGTCTTTCCGCGAGACTCCAGACATCCAGCGCAGCATATTCATTTCCGTGACACGCAGGCTTTGCTTATGCCGCTCAAGTACAGGCCACGCTTCACTGCCATACAAAAGGACAGGCCTAATGATGGTCTTATAGATCTGTCCTTTGAGCCTAACCGGCATTTTGGGGTCACAGATAAACCCCGCCACCTCACGCCATTTCGCCCAGGCCGCCGAGATACGAGACTCGACGTCGCAATCGACGTCCCCGGACTCGTGGAGCACCGATCCTAAGTACCTGACCTGTTCCGTGCGCTCGACTGTGTCTTCGCCAATGCGAACAGGAGCAGCGTTTGTTGTGTTACAGGCTAAGTACTCGGTCTTCGCCGCATTAATCTTCAGACCGCCGTTTTCCAGCGATTCCTTCCACGCTGTCACACGTCTAACCAAGCGCCCACTGTCCGTGTCCGCCAGCGCGATGTCGTCTGCATACATGAGCAGCCATGGCGGCTGCTCATGTAAGTCCCTGATGTTGGAGGACAGCACGTCCAGCACCACGCTGAACGGAAACGGACTAAGGACAGAGCCCTGATGAACTCCAACGACGATGGGGAAGGGATTCGTATCGCCAACAGCGGTCCGAACCACAGAACCGGAGTCTCGGTACATGTCTCGGATGATGTCAACATAGGTCTCGTGCACTCCTTTGGATCTCAGCGCCCACCAGATCACATCACGGGGGACACAGTCGAAGGCCTTCTGCATGTCTAGGAACAAGAGGTGCAGAGGCGTATTCTTCGATCTGTATCCCTCCATGGTAACCCTTAGGGCAAAGATGGGGTCCATGGCGCCATGGCCTGGTCGGAACCCATATTGACATCCCGAGACGGTGCACTCCTGTCGGATCCGAGAGTCAATCACCCGCTCGAAGAGCTTCATGGTGTGGGACATAACCTTAATCCCACGGTAGTCGCCACACTCCTGCACCAATCCCTTGCCTTTGAAGACTGGAGTGATAATACTCAGTCTCCATTGACTCATGATCTTTCCGGTGAGGAGCATGCGGTTAAATAGGTGGGTTAAGATGCCCACACCATGAGGTCCCATCGCCTTCCAGGCTTCAATAGGGACTCCATCGGCACCGACAGCTTTCCGGTTCTTCATGCGGCGAAGAGCCACATGCACTTCTTCAGGCGTAACCGGGGGCACAAGTCCCTGATTTGGAGGGAGAACCGGAGACAGCACCTCTTTATGCTGCTTGTTCAGCAGCTCGTGGAAGTATGAGCGCCATCTCTCCTTCACCGCGAGGTCCTCGCATAACAGATTGTCGTCAGGGTCTCTTACACAGCGGCACTTAGTGATATCCAGTGCCGCTTTGACCCTGGAACGTGCCAACTTATAAATGAGCTTCTGCCCCTCAGACGATTCGAACTTATCATAAAGTGGCTGTAAGTGGTCTCGTCTGGCTCTGGCTACGGCCCTCTTGACGGCACGTTTTGCAGCTCTGTATGCGTCGCGGTCTTCGGGAGATTTGGAAGCTTGCCACGTTTTGAAGAGAGCTTTCTTCTCTCTGATCTCCCTCTGGACTGTGTCATCCCACCACCAAGTTTCCTTGTCACACTTGCGGCCGCCCCTGGACAAGCCGAGTACCGACTTTGCCGCTTTAGTGATGGCAACCTGAATCCTGTCCCAGTGGCTTTGCACCGGTTCGCCATCGGTTCCATCGCACTTATCGCCGATGGCCGACGCGAACGACTGGGACGTGGCTTCATCCAGTCGCCACCACCGTATTCGGCGTTGTTGGCGCTCAACAAACTTGACCTTAGGCTTGACGCGCAAGTCCATGACAAGGAGACGGTGTTGTGCAGTGAGACTCTCGCCGGGTATGACCTTGCAGTTGGCTACCTTACAGATATGGTGCCTCCGTGTGAGTAAGAAATCGATTTGGGTAGCGTACCCCCCGCTCTTGTAGGTAATCAGGTGTTCGGGTTTCTTTTTGAAGTACGTGTTCACGATGGCAAGGCCGGCAGCCGCACACGTTTGGAGGATATTCTCCCCTTCCGTGTTACGGCTACCGTATCCAAAGCCACCGTGAACACGTTCAAACTCCTTGCACCTGTCACCAACATGACCGTTCAGATCACCACCCAAGACGATTCCCTGTGACAACGGGATGCCACAAAGCACCCCACCGAGTTGATCCCAGAACGCAGCCTTTTCAGTGTCGCTGCAACCGACCTGAGGTGCGTAGGCACTTATCAAGTGGGTTATAACCCCGTCAATAAGCACACCTACGACCATAAGCCGATCACTGTAGCGTTTCACCTCCAGGACTGCGTCTTGAAACTCCTCGGAGAGTACAACGGCCACCCCGTTCTCCCCACCGGCTGCACCCGTGTAGATCAGCTTGTAGCCATTCCCGATGAGCCGGGACCTGCGGCCTTTCCACCGAGTCTCCTGCAGGAATGCCACGGCCACCTTTCGCCTAAGAAGTACATCGGCTAACTCTCTCGCGTGTCCGGTCAGCGTGCCAATGTTGAGGCTGGCGAAGCGGATTTTACGGATTGGGGCTCGCGTCTTTAGCCGTGTTCGCCCCAGACACGGTAGCCCTCGCCCACTTGCCACAGGAGTCGGGCGAATCTCCTGCGCGCCGTTTTGCGGCGGCGCCCTATCCGTGGCAACATTCTTTCTTGTCTTGTCCATTGTTTAGTGGCTATTTGTGGCCTTTACGGGAGAGACTGCCGTCTGACCTCCCAACCCTAAAAGGGAAAGCCAGCGCCAGAGCCTCATCTGCTGTTCGGCAGGTGCCCCATCTTGCAGGGGAGGTTGACTTGGGCCCCGAAGATCGTGGTGGGGCCCCATATGCACCCCCCTGATGATGAAACGGGCTATGCGGAATTAAATTATGTAATTCCGACGCACAGTCCCCGAAATGCAACCGGTAGAAAACCGACAGGCTAGCAATTCGTCGTCAATGCTCAAGACTTTCAAGCCTAGACTCGACAAATGCAGTTCTATGTGTTCATTAGAGTTTATTGCATTATTTATTTCATTTTTGTTTTCTTTTGACGTTTCATCTATTTTATTTGTTGTTTTCATTTCTCTTCTGCAAGTCCTCGTTTATTTTCTTAATATTAGATTTGCCATTACCATCTGAAGCTAGGGTTGCCATCTCTGAACTGTGGAAAACAGGACAAGACGCGTGAAAACCCCGGATTTTAGAGTCTGAAAGCCGGACATATCAAGGAGATCTTTTTAATCGTGGTGTGCAAGCATAGTGCGTGTCTCGCGGGCGGGTATTTTTAATTAATTTATTTTTTTAAACTTGGTCTATAAATGAAACCTTCCCCGGACACTCCCCGGATGACCTCTAAACTAGGACAAATCCAGGGAAACCCGGACGGATGGCAACCCTATCTGAAGCTATCATCGTAAACTCAAATTGCAGCCAGTCCATCTTCCAAAAATATGCGAATACTCGAAAATCAAAAGTAACGAATTTTTGCAATCTCTAGTTACGTCAGCATGGGATGAGATGCAGCACTTCTTTCCATCTTATCCTTGGCAGCGAATTTGCTTCTCTTCTGAAAATGCGTCGAGCTGTGCGGATGCTGTATCTATTCTCTATAGCGAGTGGTTGCTCAGCTAATCCATGGTTCAACGCCGATTGCGTTCGGCGTTTCTCGCCTGGGTTAACACTCCTGGCCGTAAAGCTCCGGATCTGAGCTTAAAGAAGAGAGCCTTTAACCATGCTGCCAAGAACTACAAAAAGACAAAAAGTCGTAAAAAATGTTTTATTAGGTACCTCCCTAACATGTAAAGTGGGAAGTTATTTTTTTTTCATTTCTACCATAACGTGTATTGTTGGATAGGTATTTAAAAATTATTAGGGGTCCAGTAGGGGTAAGTAAAAAATAAGACGTACCCCGCCCCTCTAACTTTTGAACCATAAGTTTAAAAAATATGAAAAAATCGCAAAAGTAGAACTTAAAATAAACTCTCGAAGTCATTTTGTAATTTAACCGTACATGCAAGCATTTATGCATATACTTTTTACATATTTCATTATCCTGAACGTATTTTCTTCCAAATAAAAATACAAAAAAAAATCGGTTCACGCAATCAAAAATAACAACCGGGTACATCGCCATCTCTCGGGAAATTAGGTTACTAATTTTTACATGGGCTACGGGATTCTGTTACATTGTGAGAAAGTGACACGCTCTTGGTCGATTTATTTATCTATAGTATGTATGTATTTAGAAATATGTAAGTATGTTTATCAGTCGTCTAGTACCTATAACACAAGGACGACGTTGTATGACAGTTGTGGACTTTTTATTTTTTACATTTATTATTTACTAGCTTTTATCAGCGGCTTCGCCCGCGTACATAAAATATAGCCTATGTCACTCAGGAGTAAAGCAGCTTTCTATTGGCTTATGTTTAACTTACCACCAAATATAGCAACAAATAGCAGACAAAAATAGTAAATGATCACCAAAATTAAACCAACATTTTAAAGTAAAATTATAACCAAAGTTTTACATCCTGCTATCCTATTTAAACAAAATGAGTCCAAAAAAATCATTGTTATCCCAAAAGTAGTAAATGATCACCAAAAGTAGTAAATGATCACCAAAATTATACCAGCAATTTAATATAAAATTATAATCAAAGTTTTTACATTTTGCTATCTTGTTTAAGTAAACTGACTTCAAAAAAATCATTGTTAACCCAAAGATAATGAAAATGTTAATCAAAACCCAAAAAATTACATTTTGTTATCCGATTTATGTAAATAATAATTACCCTTGGCAAAATATAGAACATTTTGATACAAATACAGGAAGTTTATCATTGCGACCGAGGTGGAATCCACCCGAGCCGTAGGTTACGTCCGGGTGTCGCCACTGTGTGGCAAGCCTAGAGGATACGGTGAAGCACACGGTGGAGGTGTGCCCTGCTTGGGAAGAGCATCGCCGTGTCCTTTTGGGGGTGATCGGCGGCGGCGACCTCTCGCGCCGGGCCTTGGTTCATGCCATGGTCCGCAGCGAAGAGGAATGGCAGGCGGTCGCCTCCCTCTGCGAAGCAGTAATGCTCCTAAAAAAGGAGGCCGACCGCATAAGGCAAAGGCAACAACGCCCTCGCCGTAGCCGTCGTTGCCGCGATCCTGCCGATATCCGGCCACCGTAGACACTCGCGGACGGTGAGCAATGGGTAGCTCGCCGTCCTGTCGTCTGGTAACTGTCCAGACCGAGTCCAAGTCGTCAACGGCGCGCATCGTTCCCGCGCGCCTCAAGGAATTGTCAGCAAACTGTAGGGGCCGTTCAGGGTCGAAGCCTTCTGGAGCCGCCGTTTGTTGTGAAAGTGTTACCGCGGCTCTAGGAATACGGCAAGGAAGGAATGGGGTAGGTAGGTTTTTTAGTCAGTAAGAGTATGACACTGTCTCCCGCTCCGCCCAAGAGCGGGTTTCGTCATTCGATGATTATCACCTACGATAAAAAAAAACCCTTTCTTGCACTAGTGTGGAAAATTGTCTATTGCCTGCCTCTAAACAGTGCGATAAGAGTGTGTTTTCGAGGGAGTTTGTCATTTGATAATACGCCTACATTTTATGGCAATCACAGTGAATATTTAGGTAGAAATAACACATTAATTTGGTCGTCAAGATTTGGTGAACATTTCGATGCCTCCCACGTAAGTTGTTGTAACCCCAAAAATGCATTTTTACAGGAGAGCGTTTTAAAGATACTTTTTGCGATACAAGCCACATTTTTCAAGGAATCTTTTTGAAATTCGGTATGAGTGTATAGTTTTTAATATGTTATCGTTAACTACATGCCATTACTTTATAATTTTAACGGTTTCTTGAATTTTGTTGTTACAACTGTTTACCGCGACAGGAGGTCCTCACAAAATGTTGTAACTATCACTTACATTATTATACACGGGAGATCAAGAGCCGATTTTTTTTCAATCGGACTTTTTTCAATCGAAATTTTTTCCAATCGGACCAGTAGTTCCAGAGATTACCTCCTACAAACATAAAAACAAAAAAACAAACTTTACTTCTTTATTATATCTATTAGTGTAGATGTAGATTTAAATAAGTATTCCTAATGAACGATGGAATGTCGACTTTTTTCGTAATGCGTCTTTATCATAGAGTGCTATTTTCTCTTTATCAGTCATAACATTGGATAAAACGATCAGCTTTTCAACCATGCTCACGATGACGATAGAGGGACCTGAGTCCTGGAAGGGCTCTCTTGCATCGTTTAGCACCTATGTAACTATATTATTTGGTTTAATGGTACTTACGGCGAAATCGGCTTATTCAGTAGCTGTAGGTTGTCCAGTTTTTGGGTCAAGACGCTTGTATTCCCACGATTATTTAATAAAACTATTAAAAAGATTCAAACTTTTGGTACCTACCTATTTTTATTATATAAATATAAATAACAGCAGAACAAATTTAATTAACAGTTTGTTGATATAAATTTATTAATCTCTTAATCTAAATCCTAATCTCGAGAAACGTTGATCCAATAATGCACAAACATTATTTTACTGATAGCTATTCCGTTACATAGTCGCCGAGCGACCGAGTAGGTACCTACCACCAGAGTCAAGCAAACAATCATACTGCTTTCGTTTTTGTACCTACCACACTGTGTCGATCAACGAAATCCCGACGAACCCTATTATATGGTGGCGGTCCATTCTATTCTATTCTACTTATGTCCACGGAGCCGCAACATAAACCAAACACACAAACTGAGCTCCAACCAAGTGTAATGACTATCCCTAGAGTAGCCGTAAGCCCATCGAGGAGCTCCAGATCCCAACCACGACATGAGTGACCCAACTCAGTCGCTAGTCTCGACGTCAACAACTATAAACGCCATCTAGCGGTTAATCAAGACAACTGATGTAATTGTAACTCAGTAAATTTATACCTACAAACCTTAGAAAAGGGGCACTAGCGCCATCTATTAATTTATCGAGACTAATACGACATTTATTAATGTTTTAAATCTTTAAATACATTTATTATAAAATTTTATTTTATATTATTAATTATAACATTTATATCTTATGAACACGTCGTCAAGTACTGCGGAGCGTGCGCGTCTACTGGCTGTGGAAGAATGGGAGTCGGGTTTATGGCTTCAGGCACTACCGTCATCCACCGTAGGCACTATACCTCGTGGGGGTGATCGGTGGCGGCGACTTCTCGCGCCGGGCCTTGGTTCAGGCCATGGTCCGCAGCGAGGAGGAGTGGCAGGCGAGGCTGTAATGCTAGTGAAGGAGGAGGCCGACCGCATTAGGCAAAGGCAACGACGCACGCGCCGTCGCCGCCGCGATCCCGCCGATATCCGGCCACCGTAGACACTAGCTCGCGGACGGTGTGCAATGGGTAGGTCGCCGTCCGGTCGTCTGGTAACAGTCCAGACCAAGCCCAAGTGCGCACTGTTCCCACGCACCTCAAGGAGTTGTCAGCAAACTGTAGGGGCCCTACAGGGTCGAAGCCTCCCGGAGCCGAGGGTTGGTGCGAAAGCGTTATTCCGGGGCTCTGGGAATAAGGCAAGGGAGAAACGGGGTAGATTCTTTAGTCAGTAAGAGTCTGACACTGTTTCCCGCTCCGCCCACGAGCGGGACTCGTCATTGGATGATTTTTACCTACCACAAAAAAAAAACCGTAGGCACTATGATGGATATGGTATGACGTTGGTGCCATGGAAGGTGGGTAGGCCTCTGGTGTTGGACGCAACCTGTGTCGACACCCTTACGCCATCCCATGTTCTTAGTTCCGCGGGCTGTGCTGTCGCTGCCGCTGCGGCTGCTGAGACCCTCAAACGACGCAAATACAGTAACCTTATTGGTAATTATAGTTTTGAGCCGTTTGGTGTCGAAACGCTTGGGTCATGGGGTCCGCGTGCGCGCTAATTTTTATGGAAATTTCACGCCATCTAATCGACACTGCGTGAGCAGAGGGTTTTTTTTTTTATGGTAGGTGAAAATCATCCAATGACGAAACCCGCTCTTGGGCGGAGCGGGAGACCAGTGTCAGACTCTTACTGACTAAAAAACCTACCCCGTACCTTCCTTGCCTTATTCCTGGAGTCGAGGTAACAGTTTTCCACCACCCTCTAGGCTCCAGGAGGCTTCGACCCTGTAGGGCCCCTGCAGTTTGCTGACAACTCCTTGAGGCGCGCGGGAACGGTGCGCGCCGTTGACGACTTGGACTCGGTCTTACCAGACGACCGGACGGCGAGCTACCCATTGCTCACCGTCCGCGAGCCAGTGTCTACAGCCAGTGTCGGTGGCCGAATATCGGCAGGATCGCGGCGGCGACGGCTACGGCGAGTGCGCCGTTGCCTTTGCCTTATGCGGTCGGCCTCCTCCTTTACGAGCATTACTGCTTCGCAGGAGGAGGCGACCGCCTGCCATTCCTCTTCGCTGCGGACCATGGCCTGAACCAGGGCCCGGCGCGAGAGGTCGCCGCCGCCGATCACCCCCACGTGGACACGGCGATGCTCTTCCCAAGCAGGGCACACCTCCACCGTGTGCTCCACCGTGTCCTCCGGGCTCGCCTCACAGTGGCGACACCCGGACGTCTCTTCCGCACGAATCCGGTGCAGGAATCTCCCGAACTTCCCATGTCCGGTGAGAACCTGCGTCATGCGGAAAGTGAGGACGCCGTGAGGTCTATCCAGCCACGTCTCAAAGAGGGGCACTACCGCTGAGATTACGGTGTGCCCAGCGCTGGGTTGCGACAGTCGCTGTTTTCACTTCACCATGAGATCTCGCCGGAGCTCCTTCCGCCACGCCTCGACATGTTCGGGCAGCGGATCTTCGCCCCGGCGTTGCATCTCCACGCGCTGGTCGTGCATGCGTGCAAGGACTGTTGCCTCCAAATCCCATGGTGGTAAGCCAGCAAGGAGGCTCGCCGCCTCGCGGGACACCGTGCGATATCCCCGCACCATCCGGATGGCCATGACCCTCTGGCAGGCGTTCAGCTGGGCCGCCGGGCGTTTACGCAGCGTCGGCGCCCACACTGGTGCCCCATAAAGGGCCATGGACCGAACGATGCCGGCGTAGAGCCTCCGGCAGAAGGCGTCTGGACCCCCAAGGTTCGGCAGGAGCCGCTTGAGAGCAGCCCCCGTCCGATTGAGTTTGGGAGCCAGACGTCGGAAGTGCTCCTCGAAATTCCATCGGCTGTCGATGACAAGTCCCAGGTACTTCATCGTCGACCCGACGCCGATGTGAACTCCTTCTACCGTTAGTTGGGAACCCGTTGGTGGCGCGTTCCGAGGGCCGTGAATGCACATGGCCTCGGACTTGTGCAGTGCCACCTTGAGTCCCAACTGCTGGATCCTCTCAACGACTGTCGCAACCCCACGTGTCGCTAGTTCGACCGCCGCCTGGTACGACCTTGCGTGACCAGAGGGTTGGTTCTTTCTTTGCCCAAAGAAGTAACATTGCCATTCAACGTGGCAATGCTGCCAGTCTTTTGGGCACGTTTCCAGATGACTGCGATGTGGAGGAATATTTTGACGCCCTGAGTGCATTGTGTTTTTGTATTATATTGTACTTAGGTTTGGTGTAAATATTTAGTTTAGTTTATATTTAAGTTTTTTTTTTAAAGTCGATTTTGTAAATACCTATGTTTTCTAACTTTTTAGTTTGTACATCAACAGCTTTTGTAATTGTAATCAAATAAGTTTGTCAATTTATGTGGTACTAACTTTTGCCCGTGGCTTCGCCCGCGTGGTATTGGGGTTGGGGTTTCTGGGATAAAAAATAGCCTACCTATGTCCTATTCCGGAGTGTATCCTATGCCTGTGCCAAATTTCATCCAGATCCGTCCAGCCGTTTTGGCGTGATTGAGTAACAAACATCCAAACATCGTAACTTTCGCATTTATAATATCGATGCTTCCGACAACAAAGTTCGTAAACACCAAAATAGCACTTTTGGTAATCAACGAAAAACAAAAAATAATTTCGTTTTTGGCTTAAAAATACACTTAAGTAAGTATATTATAGGCATCGTCCCGTATAATTTAATCAAGCGTTTGTTACAAGCTGCCTATAGTGTTCTACCTCCAACAGCGTACCTATAACCAGCCAGACATAATTCAAAATGTTGTTTCATTGATTTCAAGAAGATTTTATAATCACGACATTTTTTTAAAACGCATGGATAATTAATTACAATAAAATATAAGTAAACATTCTACCAAGCTTACTGCTCTAATAACACTGCGTTACAAATGAAAAAAAAAATTGAGTAAGTACCCGCTTTGAAATGTCATGTTTTCTTATAAATACTTATAGTTTATTAAAAATACATACAAAATTTCCATTCATCACGTCTCATTTTTCTTCCATAAGAATGTGCCAAATTTTACTAAACATTTAAATGCTAAAACATATTTTAAAGAAAATTAGTTAAATGATCCAGATTTTTTCACATTAACCAAGTTTAATTTTATCCTTAGGGTTAAAAAAAACATTATAAAAAGTTTTAACACAAAAGATCGCATAACTTTAACTTTTTCTTTTGTGCTTTGAATGATCTTCTCGTTTTAAACGCCAGCAGTAATCGCCTAGCATAGTTGTGTCCCAACGCCCTTGAAATCGTTCTTCAAGCTTCTTTACATCCTGGTGGAACCTCTCACCTTGCTCATCACTGACTGCAACAAGATTAGATGGGAAAAAAGAAAAGTGAGAATGAAGGAAGTGAATTTTTAACGAAATTCTGCTACCCAATTTTTTATATGCTTCTAACATGTCGTCAACTAGATTTTTCGCCCCTGCGGTTCCCTAAAAACCCTTTAATAACTGCTTTCAGCGATAACCAGGCATCAAGTTCCTTGTCAGTAAGCTTTTTCTCAAAATTTGGGTCTTTCATCAATGTGGTAATAGAAAAAATAATTTGGCATTTACCCTCGAAAACTAGACGTGATAGATACCACATACCTATGTTTGGACCATTTAATCTGTGACTCATTAGCTACTCATTCCAGCTAACACTTACGTGGGTACCAAAATCGTGTAACGCAGTGTAATTTTAATAAACAATGCCCATTTTCACCAACGCCCTTAAAAATTTAGGTAGTTCATCTTTCTAGATCTTGTTTGTTCGGGTTTTTACGACCGACAGCTGTTTGTGCGTTGTCTTATACGACCTGCACGGTTATTCGGTTCTAAGCAATATGAGTTATACATACTCTCTTTTCTAAAAAATCTTGATTATAGGTACTAGTAAAAATTTTGGGTGTAAAAGTATTTTTTAGGTGAATGTTTTTTTTACATTTTTAGATCGACGCAGCGCCAAAAATTAAGTAGGGCTGCATTCTTAACTCATTTTCGCCAAAATGGCGTTTACGACATTTGTTGCCGGAAGCATCGATATTAGTAAGATTTGAATATTTTATAAGACTAGAACCTAATACTAGAATGAGGATTTTATTCTGACTTCCGGGTTGAGGGCGTGTTCCCTTGGGCGAAGCGGACGCGTCGAGGTAGTATTTGTGGCTGGATTTTGTTTTGTCGATGTAAAACATTAAAAGAAGTGAAGCTGAACAACTGCAAGTCTATTTATTTTCCCCTTCTGAACTCACTATCACAAAGGTGGAATACTAGTTTACTAGTTAGCGGGCGACTGTATCACGTGAGATCTTAAAGCATAAGACGTAGTAACTATTTAGTAATCTGTGACATAAGTGTGAGATCGACAAATGGTAAGTGCGATTCACGCTTGTGCGACAGAACTGTATACTGCGACTCACCATAGTTCAATTGCACGCTTGTTCGACACACTAGCTCGACATTTAATACGACATGACATGATATTGGCATAATTATACTATAGGTACATAATTTTTAATTTCCGACGACAGGTCAATTACTTACCTCTTGGTAATATTCCTGGATTCGGGGTTACAAAACTTGTTAGTACTAATCTGTTAATTTAATACGCGTGTAGATAATAATACAAACTTTTCATTTAGTCTGGTCAAGTTAGGTCTGTTTTAAAGACTTAGCGTCATAAATTAAATCTAGTCAGAATGTTTTTTGTTGCACTGTTCCCGCGCGCCTCAAGAATTTGTCAGCAAACTGTAGGGGCCCTTCAGGGTCGAAGCCTCCTGGAGTAGAGGGTTGGCGCGAAAGCGTTATACCGGGCCTCTGGGAATAAGACAAGGAAGGAACGGGGTAGGTTGTTTAGTCAGTAAGAGTCTGACAATGTTTCCGGCTCCGCCTACGAGCGGAAAACGAAAAAAAAAAGCCATATTTAAACGCGCTCAATTGATGCCTGTTATTAGGGAACATTTGCTGTGAATATTGTTAGTAATATAATTTTTTTTATCAATAGTTATCAATAATTAAAATGTATTATATAAGTACCATGTATATACCTCTCATATATATTAATCTATATAATACTTATATATATATATATACCTATGTAGGTACTTATAATATTCGTTTTGTCACACCAATGACAGCCCCCTAACCTGTCCACGCATTTACTGTTCATTCCAGATTTTGCCTGGAAGAGATTGCAATATGCATTTCAGCAATGGTGGTAGTGAGGGGCGGCTGAAATTTGATTTAACCGACTTAGCCAGGGACCAAAACGCCGTACTCCCAGCAGGGTATGAAGCGAGTTTGATCAATGTCCGGCACTCTTGTAGCTCCATGGACCAGCTGGGTGGGATTTAAAGCATGTGCAAGCTTTCGCGTCTTTCAACCAGTATGGTCTGTGCACTGGTATGGGAAGAACCACTGCTAATGGTAGGCATCAGGGCCGTCTTTAAACTATTTGAGGCCCTGGGCACATTAGGATCATGGGGCCCCTATGACCTTGAGAAAACACTATTTAGTTATAATAGATAAAGAAAGTAGACAAACAAGGTTCTAAATTTATTTTTCATTACTCATACTTTGAAAGTAGGTGTAAAGTTGCCTACGGACAGGGTTGTAAGAAGTACTTTTACTCCCTAGGGAGTTTTACTTTACAACTGACAGTTGTTTTTTTAATATTTAGATAGCAAATATTAAAAAAAAAACTAGTTCAATTAAAATGACATAGAGATAGAAATAATTTAAGAATACTTTTTTTTTAATGACTTTATTTTAATTAACTATTTCATTAAATTAGTTTTATGAATTTAAATTTATAAAACTAATTTTATAATATTATATTTGAGAAAAATGTTGACCTGACCCATTTTTACAATGATAAAATGAAAAATATTGATTGAATAGCCAGACGACGACTAAAAAAAAAAAAAATGGCGGGTAAAGTCTCTCTATAATCTGTGGCCGATTTGGTCTTTCTTGATTTTTTTTCGAGGTGTAGAGTTTTGTTTACATTTTGCTAAATCTCTGTTATAACAAATTTGTATTAACACGATAAGTTCATCAGCTTCAGTTATAAATTTAACGCAAGATTCTTTGAGGAGAAAACCGCTTACCGCCTAAATCAAAAGAAATATACCTACCGAAAAACATACGAAGACATTTGACGACGACTCAGGTTTTTATTATTATTTTTATTTTCCTCGTATTCGTAATGAAAACACAGTGTTTACCTCGGGTTCAAGAGTTATTTAGTCCCTCGAACTATTAGCGACCTCGCTGTCGCTCGGTCGCCAAGAAATTTCTCGGGACTAAATAACTAACTTTCATCCCTCGTATAACAATGTACTATTTATTTAGTTACTAACTATAAAAAAATTTGAAATAAGTACAAAAAATAATCTACAAAAGTAACTCGCTTAGCATAAAATCCTTAGATTAATTCTATGTTGATTGCAAACAGGTACCAATGCCAGGAGCGAAGCCGCGGGCAAAAGCTAGTTGATTATAAATTGAAAGTTTAATATCCATTTAAACTGTTAACAAAAATTATTTGTCAAAATGACTGGTAGTACGAGTTACAGTTAATCATATTTACATAAAAATTTACCGCGACTAGCCGAAAACCAAAAATTGGCCACTGTCAAGTCTGTTTCATAGCGCGCGCGCCGGCGACTGAGGTGCGCTTCGGGACTCAAGTCCTGGCGCACTCACTCACCCAAAATTTAGCTCAGTAGTAGATATATCGATGATGGTACTACGACCCGGTCTATCCTACTTGTTAAAGACTCAAGCATTTTCCGAAAGTCTTATGTGGTTTTTATTGCTTCAAAGTAAAATTTAAATAGAAAAACTGAAAACAATAGTCTCTCACCTACCCAATGTTTTTATTTCTAGTGCAATAAAATTGATTGATGAATGAATTCATTTATTTTGAATAGTTTAAAACATACATACAGCCACATTAAAGGATATTGACCGATTCTGGGCCATACGCTGCCCACACATGGGAGTGCTTCCAAATGATTACTGGCATTAACATACAAATTAAAAAAATATTTTAAAAAAAATCGGTTCCAGAGTGTTTTTTTTTTATTTTGTTTTTAAGATTTTTGGGGCGATTTTAGTTAACTATTATTTTAATAAAAATGTTTTTACACAAAAATAATATGGCGGGCCTTGGTTCAAGCCATGGGCCGCAGCGAAGAGGAATGGCAGGCGGTCGCTTCCTTCTGCGAAGCAGTAATGCTACTAAAGGAGGAAGCCGACCGCATAAGACAAAGGCAACAACGCACTCGCCGTAGCCGTCACCACCGCGATCCGGCCACCGTAGACGCTGGCTTGCGAACGGTGAGCAATGGGTAGTTCGCCGTCCGGTTGTCTAGTAACAGTTCAGACCGAACCCAAGTCATCAACGGCGCGCACTGTTCTCGCGCGCTTCAAGGAGTGGTCAGCAAACTGTAGGGGCCCTTCGGGGTCGCAGCCTCCTGGAGCCGAGGGTTAGTGCGAAAGCGTTATACCGGGGCTTTGAGAATAAGGCAAGGGAGGAACGGAGTAGGTTGTTTAGTCAGTGTTAACAAATAATGTAGGTAATAATTTTAATTATTTAATTCATTGTTTAATATCAAGTAGATAACTGTGAGTATGAAGTATTATTAACCTAAATCAATACTGAATATCAGAAATCATGAAATACTTGATTGTAATAATAAAGTAATTGTTTAAAACAATTAATACCTTTAGATGTCATTTTTCTCCTATAAAAAATCTTAACAAAAAATATTTTTTTCTCACATCTCCTCGAATAGATTTTGATGAGCTTTCGTTTACAGACTAGTGTTAGCCTAAGGTACATAATGCACTATGTGTTCATTCTGGGCAGCACTTGGCCCAACTCCTATACATGGATGGTCTATGTCCTTTAGCCAACATATTTTTTACACCAATAGATTTTTCCCATCACTGACCCGTCTGTCAAAGTTCAAGCTATGTTGTACAAGGTATAGCTATGCGCATGCGGTAAACTAAAGCTAATAAGCGTAGGTATTGTAGTAAGTCATTATCATCAGATTTTTCAAAATTAATGTTTTTAGGTAATACCGAAATATCGGTTATCATTTGGTAATCTGGCAGGAACTAGGGGGCCCCATTCGATCGCGGGGCCCTGGGCACGTGCCCATAGTGCCCAGTGGGGAAGAGGGGCCTGGTAGGTATTAAAATCCCTCAGTGACACCAATTGTGCGGAAAGGTACCACTGCTGAGCCGCATCCGCCGCCGGCCTGCCCTGGTTGTTTCTCAATCTCTACTGTGCGAACGGCATACACAAGCATAGAAAATGTTGTCCATACCTGTGCCCATAAGTGCCCAAAGCGTTGAGACCCCAGAATCCTCAAAGGCGCCGTTAGCACATGTCGTTCCGGGCATACAAACATACACCACTGTGTGGTTTAAAATGGGTGCTATTTAAACAGGCTTCTTTTTAATATCATAATTCGCCCCAAAAAATGTAGGTTGCCTTCTAAATTACTAAGTCAGCCACAATTAACGAGCATCTAAATAATACTATCATAACCACTACTTACCTTCTATGTGAACCACTCTAATTTCAACTCAGCACGATAGTTATTTTTTAGCACCTAAATTTGTAACATGCATTGTAACAGTAAACTTCTAAAATACTGTTAAATGACATCAAAAAATATATTTATTTAGCTTCTAATTTTTTAACTCAGTACGTTTAAAATGTAACTCATCCCATATTAATTGATCGTCAATAGTTTGCTAAAAATGACATCAAATATATACTATTGGCCACTAATATTACCAGAAGGTATTAAGGAGAGACAAAATAATTTACTTTATTTTTGAAAAATCAATTTTTTTTATTGAATTATCGTCATTTTACGTATAGTAAATTATTGGTTAATTAATGCAGTTCGTGCTTCAGTTGGCTATCCACGCTTTCTTTTTAATCCCAGTGGTTGTGACTTTGCCTCTAATGGTTTTTTTTTATGGTAGGTAAAAATCATCCAATGACGAATCCCGCTCTTGGGCGGAGCGGGAAACAGTGTCAGACTCTTACTGACTAAACAACCTACCCCATTCCTCCCTTGCCTTATTCCCAGAGCCCCAGTAACACTTTCGCACCAACCCTCGCCTCCAGGAGGTTTCGACCCTGAAGGGCCCCTACAGTTTGTTGACAACTCCTTGAAGCATGCGGGAACAGTGCGCGCCGTTGACGACTTGGACTAGGCCTGGACAGTTACCAGATGACCGGACGGCGAGCTACCCATTGCTCATCGTCCGCGAGCCAGTATCTACGGTGGCCGGATATCGGCGGGATCGCGGCGGAGTCGACTACGGCGAGGGCGCTGTTGCCTTTGCCTTATGCGTTCGGCCTCCTCCTTTACGAGCATTACTGCTTCGCAGAAGGAGGCGTCCGCCTGCCATTCCCCTTCGCTGCGGACCATGGCCTGAACTAAGGCCCGGCGCGAGAGGTCGTCGCCGCCGATTACCTCTGTAGCTGTACTTGCGATAAAACTCTGGACAATCACAGCAACCAGTAAACCACTCGGTCTAATTGTTCGGTAGTATTACGCTCCAAGCTGAAAAATACACTTTTTTGTATTTTTCAAAACTCCTGAATTTCTTGTCAGCTTGATTAAAATTGAATGAGTTGTTGCCTGGAATTAAATACGTGGTGCTGGCTGATGTTGAATGTAAAACTCTAATTTTGGTATCAGTTTTAGCGATAAAAGAATATGATGTATTATATTACATGCTAAGTTATAATAAATTATGCTTTCTGTCGAAGCTTGAATTATATTTTTTTGAGGACAGTGTTTTGAAGCTATAAAACGTAAAATAGTGACGAGATGTAAAATCCGTGGCCGAGTTAGTAAATTAGGTGGCAATGTATAAATGAGAAGGACAAGTCACAAAAATTGATGATCTTTACTTGACGCTTTCTATAGCATATTTAGTTGGCGGTGTAAAAAAGTCGAATTAGTTTATTAGAGGCTATGTTATTTTCCCGTTGCTTAGTTATAAAATTAGAAGTTTAATCCAGTGTCCAATAATTAATTTTGTGGCTAGATTTATAATTTCCCGTTTAAAATTGTACTCCAGGTACTAAATCCTGGGTAAGACAAGCACGACACTTCTGACAGACTAAATTTGCGTCTCTAAAAAAAAAGAGGGAAGAGAGGGAAGGTTTTTCAGTCTCCAAGTAATAGATGCGTGCCGCGAGCTTGGAGTGCAGACCTCGAACATGGCTGAAGCGCACTTTAAGTGAGGGAATGCAGCCGCTGTTTACTGTTTCTCTGTTTCATCCTAGGCATATTGAGAGTGAAGCTAAGAGAGAAGGAAGTGAGATGGAGTCCCAAGCTGCTAAACTTCAGTCGCGCACTGGCAGGACGGCATCATTGGGTTACTAGTCTGGAGACTGCGGGGACGCCCGAGACACGATGGTAAATTCCGGGATTTTTTTATCAGTTGGCGAGGCAACATTTCGTGTGGCTAGCACGTAACTTAGGCCCCCAACTAACTGCGATCTGCCAGCGGGGCACCGTGCCTCGGAGCCCGCTACCCTCCGCGACTAATCACCCTATACATCAATATCAGCGCGAGGCCGGCTGGTCTGGATGCAATGAAACCTTCAGTTCGACATAACTCCTCTGAATTGGCTACACAGGGCATCGTACAGAACACTGCTAGACCGCTTAGCGTTACGTCAGCCCAGTGGGTGGTCACTGGTCACAAACCGTCGGTCGAAACATACCACCACTTAATGTCACCTAATTAGCTCCACCCGAGGACCACGTATAGGGCCTAGGTAGGTATAGGTCTCCTACGATCGCGGGCGACTCAGCCCCCAAAAGTCTTTGTTTTGAGATCAGTTCACTAATAAAACAACATAGTCCTTCAACTATTATATTAATTATTAATCTTGTCTACTGCAATACAAATATCATAATTATTTCAACTATACCTACTTAATTATTTAAAGACATCCCATTAGTAATTATATCGCGGCGGGTTTCATAATGTTCTGAGATAGGGCAAAAAATTTCAAGAACAAAATTATATCTTTATTTACAATTCCTAACAACCGCCGTACATCGGATAACTTAACTACCTAACATTACCAGAAAATCAATGCAAATGGAGTCAGCCTCGGGCACAGTCAGGATGGCATCTGCTCGTCAGTTCTCTCGCTCTGCGGCATGACACGGCGGCCGTCGGAGATCATAACCGCTTCAGCACGCGCCGCGCCGCCTTGCCAGGCGCCGCCGCCGCCGCCGCCACGCGCCGCTCGCGCTTGGCCGCGGGGCCGCTGTCGGGCTCGGCGCCGCTCGGCTCGGACGCGCTGCCTTCGCGGCGTCGCAGTGGTGAGGGTGCACGAGCGTGAATGTCGGTGAGCAACTTGGCGCGCGCGAAGTAATCGTCGTAGCGGTCCCGTAACAGCGCGGCCGCCTCGGCGTTGAGCGCAGACTCGGCGTTGGGCGCGATGAGCAGGCACTTGATGGCCAACAGAGCGTGCTCCAGCCCTAGCTCGGGCCGCCAGTCGCGCTTCAACGTGTTGACGCACACCTCGCCTGAGTCGGGCGCCACGTTGGGGTGAAATAGTTTGGTGAGGAAGAAGGCACGGGGTGGCGCAGCCGGGAACTCGCGCCCCAACACCAGCCGTACGCGAAACGTGCCGCCGAAATATGGTGTGCCGGCTGCGGGACAGACAACATTACTTATATTACAGTATACTGTTACGCTGACAACATTTACAAAACCATTTTTAGATTCGAGTAGAATACAGAATGTCGACGAACAGAATATCAAGCATAGAACCTGAGGGAGAAACACGACAGCATGTAGCAGAAATCTCTGCAGACATTGCTTCCTGTGGACCGAGATATCTACATAGGTGCAATAGAGATATCCCGGTCAACAAAGTTCGCGGCGCGTTTTCTTGGAATAGAGATTTCTATGAACTCTGCTTTCTGTATGTAGTCGTATCATACAAGCATGTTTTTTTTACAGTACTGACAGTAAAGTACCGTTTCTCAGGTTCTACACTCCAAAACATCAATGAACACTAGTATTATAAAAACAATTACTGCTAACTTTCAAGTTTGATTTTTTTACAGCTTCAAGGAACCACAGACTTGAGTATATGGTTTAAATTTCAACTCAATACCTCCATACGTTCCCGAGAAATGAAAACAGATACCTAATAGGTAGCCAAGTCCTGATATCTGGATTTGTTAAAATTATTGATAACTGAGTAGATGTGTCAAGTGTAATAAGTAGTTTCTCAGTAATATTCTTTTGCAATAGATATGTAATTAATATATTGAAGTCAAATAGCTCGACTGTAGAAAATATAGAAATGAATTTTCACAGTAACATGAAATTCAAATATTAGCACAATTAAAATCTTTTCATGCCCGTGTGCATTGAAGTCAAGTTGTATTGCAGTGAAGTTCTACTATGGTAATGTGCATCACCATGTAGTAGTTTTATGCTTACATGCATCCCAACGTTGTAGCATCGTGCTAGTGTTCATTGATATTTTGTGCATCAACATACCAATTATACTCATTGGATCCAATTCAAACTGCACACTAACACATTAATACTGTTTATCGCATTACACAGTTGTTTAGGCCGTATCCTCTTTATACTTGCTCCGTGGTTGTAAACCAGGGTTGTTCTTTTACAACTCGAGTAGCAACCCTAGAGTTAACTTCAACTCCAAGCAGGGTAGACTGTAGAGTAAGCCATTGAAAGGTAAACTCTATGTTTACATAACACAATGCAAGTGTAGACTAACTACCCTGTGACATCATTAGAGTTAACTCCAACCTCAAATTTGAATGCAGTAATCACATCATATATTCTGGAGCCAATACCTGATTCCTTCACTTATCACTTAACTCCACCATAGCAAGATGGCAGAAGCAAGGAGTTTGTGCTACAGGAACAACATAATTTATAACTAGGCTTTAAATCAATGGAAATGTGATCCAATGTGAGATTTAACTTATCTTCAGGGTGTCCATGTGCCTCGCCTATCATTTGAACTTAACATAGCCAGCTGTAGTTGTAACTATCTGAGACTGCACCCAGCTTCATTGCAATTTTACTATTGTTGGATCCTTATTTACATATCTGAGATACTCAAATTTTATGCAACTAACAAATGTTGGTCAATATGTATGTAAATGAGGAAACCTAATCAGTGTTTACTTTTCATGCCAAGATCATGCAATAAGTTATTGTTAATAACATTGTACTAGCACATCCAAATAGAATTGGACATAATTCTATTTATCGATTATTTGCTGGGCAATGATAGTGATAATATTTATAACTTTACACTTTAAAAAAGTCTGTTGCAAGCCAACCAATATTATTCTTCAATTATCAATATTACTACTAACAACAAACACTTGGCACAAAGGTAATTTATTGTTGTAAGGCCAGGAGTTGAGTGTGGTACATACCGGGACCTTCCATGGTCGCTACCACGTCGGTGAGGTCGTCGTCGCGCAGCAGCAGCTTGATGCCAGCGGGCGGATTGGCTGCCAGGCGCCGCAGTTCGCGCGCCACGCCGCGTAGCGTCTGCGGGCACACATTCTCCACATTGGACATGGCGCAGTCTAGACCGTCTGCCGTAACTACGCCAAGCGCCCAGCGAGTCTTCAGCTGAGCAGAGCTGCGAGCGTACCGCTCAAGCCGAAGTCTTGTATTTCCCGGACACCATAGCTTCACATTCGTGATATGCTGTTTTAGTTACGGTTACGTTTTTAAATGACAATATAGGTGTACTTAGCAACAAACGCTATAATTTGTATGAAAGTTACTAAGATTCGATAGAAGTTAATAAAACTCAGAAGTCCTACGTAAAAATCACAAACGTTCACAAAATATAAACTCTTAACGAATTTCAATCAATGTAGATGTCAATTTCACAACCAACAACTAACTACCATAGACACAAACACAACCACAGAGCAAAAATCACTATCATTTTTTTTTTTATGGTAGGTGAAAATCATCCAATGACGAAACCCGCTCTTGGGCGGAGCGGGAGACCAGTGTCAGACTCTTACTGACTAAAAAACCTACCCCGTACCTTCCTTGCCTTATTCCTGGAGTCGAGGTAACAGTTTGCACCACCCTCTAGGCTCCAGGAGGCTTCGACCCTGAAGGGCCCCTGCAGTTTGCTGATAACTCCTTGAGGCGCGCGGGAACGGTGCGCGCCGTTAAAATAAAAAATCACTGTCATAGCAATAGCGCTTGGGCGAGTCAATAACTAAATAATACACCGTGTTTAAATGGTTGTTTTCCCGCGGCAGAATGACTTGCCATAAGGAGTACTTTTGAAGCATACAGTAAAAATAAAAAAATAAAAAGTTTTTTTTTATAAATAATTATTAAAAATATTCATCAACTCAAAAAAGCGAAAACAATAGTAACATTAGACGTAATTTGTAGGTATTACTAGAGTCGCATGAGCAGCCCGCCGTCAAAGGAAACCGATTCATTAAATATTTAAACCAAAATAAGCTCTCGCACGTTGTGATACGTCATAATTAGCTTGCACTCTACAGGTCAATTTTTTGTTTTTAATATTTTATTTCTTTATCAAACGTTTGTATTACCAAGATACAACCATTTCGCGGAGCGAAAATGTTTAAGCATTATGTACGAAAAATGGCACTGGATATTAAAAAGCTACTTAAACATCCTTTCAAGTACAAAAGAAATTTTGGAAATCCATCCATAAACAACGGAGTTCTGAGGTAACAAACATAAAAAAAAGAATACAATCGAATCATTGAGATAGATACATGGAGGCGCCGTCTTGTTTTAGAAGTATACATGCTTATACAAATATGATCGAAATATGAAACAAGCTATGAAACATCGTTTTGTCTCACTCTTTCTAAGGCAATAATTGTATTTGACGAAAGAGACAACGATATTTCAGTTGTTGCTTAATTTGGAAACATTTCATGGTGACATTAGCTGAATTGTAGGTAAGTGCCATTGTGCCGCCATTTTATGCGCCATATGTACTTGAGTTACGTGGTAGTTGTATTGTCAAAGGGGTGTTTATGTTTTAAATTATCACGATTTTCTCGAAAATTACGTAGATATATGTTTCAAACTTCGTTATATATATAGTGGAACAAAAAAACAATGTTCCTGTGTGTTGTATTGTGAAGTGTGGTGCAAAAAAGAACGAAAATCAACGTCAATTGTCTTTGTACAGGTTAGTAGCCAGTTTTCACCAAATATTACATAGAATTGTTTTGTTTGTTGAAAAAAATGCCATGGGGACTTGAATTTATTGCTAAAGCATTGATATTTACCTTAATTTCTTGTTGTGAAGCAGTTATAGTAGAAAAATGTTGTCTACAATAATATATCAATATGGCATAGTGATGTACCATTGCCTTGAGAGTATCGATATAATCTCCTATTTATTTCTTATTTATTTTCTCTACATATCCAAATTTATCCATTTTAACAACGGAAGTTTCCTTACTTCTGTGTAGTTCTAAAATTAGACGTCAGTATGTCGTATTTTTTTTAGTTACAAAACTTAAATTATAATGTTGTATAATTCTTTTTATAGGCTATCGGTGAAGAAAATATTAACCCCACACATGAAAAATGTTATGTCTCTTCGCTACACTTCAAAAAAAGCAATAAAATACTTGTATATATAACAATGTGATGAGATTACACGATAACTCTGTTCCCGCAGAATTTTTGGTAAGTCATTTTATGTGCATTAAAAAGGCTGATAAAAAGCCTGGCTCCGTGGCCTGAAATATAAAAATAAATCCTTGTAAAACAATTATGGTATTTACTTTCCTTTTTCCTTTATTATTATCTGCAGATACCCAGAAAACGATGCCAGGTGTTATCAGTTTTATGGAAAAATACCAATATCAGAAAAGGTTATGATGATTCTTGTACATCGACTGAGCTGCCACTATTGTAGATATTCTATGAATCCGTTATCCATTTTATAAGTGCCGATGTAGGCCCATGTAAAATAAATAATTTGGAGTTTGAGTTAAATTTGATGTAGACACTTGTCACAGCCAAAACTCTGCCTGTGTTATGAATGTGAACAAAACATTATTATTAAAATGTAACCCAAGTCACTAGGCGTTTAAAGTGTTCTTAGTATAGAATCGTAAACAAACGCATTTTTTTTTTGTCTTTAAAGCAGCACCCATTAATGCCGTCATGTTATTGTTAAGCTTGTAAGTTGAAAAAAAATGGACGTGGTCTGTCCTTTTGTTTCATTTATGTGAACTAATGTGTATTTGTCAAAATAAAATCATAACTCTCTGAAATGATTGTCTATTTTTTTAAATTATTATGACCCCTGAAACTTGCACGTAAAAACTAAGCTTAAATAGTATCGATGCTCGTTAAATCCTTGGTCAGTACAACCCTAGCGATGGCAGCCATTTATTGCTCGATTTCGGATTGTAGGTATGCACTTTTTTTCGTAGGTATTTCCAGTCCTTATATTTCCTATGTCAATGAATCGAATTGAGAACCTCCTCCTTTTTTTTGAAGTCTGTTAAAAAGCAGTGCTGGGCTGCGTTCAAAAATGACCAAAGTAGTGTAGAGTTGTAACCCAGAGTCGTTCGTATATGATTCGAGTAGCTACCTACACTAGAATTAACCCAAGTGACTCCAACTTCAAGCGTTGGAGTAAGCCATTGACAATGAACTTGACGTCAAAAATGCGAGTGTAGGGTCAGGGTGGATACCCTACCCTGCTAATATTCCCGACGTCTGGCTCCTAAACTCAATCGGACAGGAGCTGCCCTCAAGCGGCTCCTGCTGAACCTGGGGGTCCAGGCGCCTCCTGCCGGAGGCTCTACGCCGACATCGTTCGGTCTATGGCCCTTTATGGGGCACCAGTGTGGGCGCCGTCGCTGCTTAAACGCCCGACGGCCCCGCTGAACGCCTGCCAGAGGGTCATGGCCATCCGGATGGTGCGGGAATACCGCACGGTGTCCCGCGAAGCGGCGAGCATCCTTGCTGGCCTACCACCATGGGATTTGGAGGCAACAGTCCTTGCACACATGCACAATCTGCGCGTGGAGATGCAACGCCGGGGCGAAACTCCGCTGCCTGAACATGTCAAGCCATGGCGGAAAGAGCTCCGGCGGGATTTCATGGTGGAATGGAAACGGCGACTGTCGCAACCCAGCGCTGGGCACGCCATAATTTCGGCAGTAGTGCCCCTCTTTGAGGCGTGGCTGGATAGACCTCACGGCGTCCTCACCTTCCGCATGACGCAGGTCCTCACCGGACATGGCAAGGTCGGGAGGTTCCTGCACCGGATCCGTGCGGAAGAGACGTCCGGGTGTCGCCACTGTGTGGCCAGCCCGGAGGACACGGTGGAGCACACGGTAGAAGTGTGCCCCGCTTGGGAAGAGCAACGCCGTGCCCTCGTGGGGTCGATCGGCGGCGGCGACCTCTCGCGCCGGGCTTTGGTTCAGGCCTTGCTCCGCAGCGAGGAGGAGTGGCAGGCGGTCGCCTCCTTCTGCGAGGCAGTAATGCTCGTAAAGGAGGAGGCCGACCGCATAAGGCAAAGGCAACGGCGCACTCGCCGTAGCCGTCGCCGCCGCGATCCTGCCGATATCCGGCCACCGTAGTCGTAGTCGTCTGGTACCAGTCCAGACCGAGCCCAAGTCGTCGACGGCGCGCTCCGATCCCGCGCGCCTCAAGGAGTTGTCAGCAAACCGTAGGGACCCTGCAGGGTCGAAGCCTCCCGGAGCTGAGGGTTGATGCGAAAGCGTTACACCGGGGCTCTGGGAATAAGGTAAGGAAGGTACGGGGTAGGTTCTTTAGTCAGTAAGAGTCTGACACTGTTTCCCGCTCCGCCCAAGAGTGGGATTCGTCATTCGATGATTTTTACCTACCATAAAAAAAACACTGCTAATATTCCTTGTTAACTCTAACCCCAACCTCAAATTTGAACGCAGGGTTGGGTCAAGTGTTGGGTGTAATATTTCTGTCAGTGTCAAATTTTCATTTTGCTTGTGGTAGAAATGGATAAAAACACGAAATGAAATGCTCGGCCGGCGCTCGCTTGGGTTTTGAGTACTTAACTAAAACTGATCACAATTTAGTTTTGGTTTCTAAAACTACAAAAAGAATTTTTGACAAACTGCAGCTTTCATTGCTTTCATTATTTTAGCAGGTAGGTAAGTTCCAAAGACAAATATGTTGACTAGTAGACAGTGAATAGTACCTTTTCATATCATTAGCTTTTCAAGACAACACACAGACACAACCATCAACAAATAATATGATCAAGTTTGCATGTATGTGGTACTTGCTCTGTGGGCTAAAATGTTATCCCACACAAACAAATGTGAAAATGAGAGCCAAACTCCTGCTATGGTGGTTGTCGACACTGCTGTTAAAAGAATACCTACAGATCTAAATTGGTTTATTCTCTGCAACACTAAAAATTAAACAGATTATGCGGCTACAATAATACATTAGGACTTTGCAAGTCAATTAACCTTTCAACTACCTTAATTACAGACATAACTAAAAGACAATAGGGTAAAACTGTACAATACTGGACGCGGAAATTTTCAGGCAGTTTCTAAGTGGGGCGAAGCTAACCTGGTAACATTCAACGCCACCAAAACACAGGCGTGTGTATTCACCGCCAAAAGGAGCCCGTTCACCTTGGCTCCTGCTTTTCGGGATGTATCCCTGGAGTGCACCGAACGCCTTCAGCTCTTGGGAATGGACATTGCTTCAGATCTCAACTTTGGGCGGTTCATTGAGTCCAAAGCCAAGGTAGCTGCTAGAAAACTCGGCGTTCTTGCAAAAGTCCGACGGTACTTCACACCGAGTCAGCTTCTAATGTTGTACAAAGCTCAGGTCCGATCGTGTGTGGAGTACTGCAGCCACATATGGGCTGGCGCTGCAAAATGCCACCTAGCGGCTTTGGATTCAGTGGAAAGGCGTGCAAAGAGGCTGATTGGTGATCCAGATTTGGTTGGATCCAGTCTTCAAAGTCTCGAGCACAGGCGCAGAGTAGCCAGCCTTGCGGTTTTCTACAGGATGCATTTTGGAGAGTGTGCGCAGGAATTGCATGATTTGATTCCGCCATCCCAATTTCACCTTCGGACATCCCGGCGTACGGCAAGTATCCACCCTTACGTTGTTAAGACACCTGCGGCCCGGACTAAGCGTTTTGCCTCGTCATTTATACCGCGTACATCGAGGGATTGGAACAGTTTGCCGACTGCAGTCTTTCCGTCCGCATATAATTTGGGTGTCTTCAAGGCTAGAGTGAATAGGCTCTTAATAAACTAGTGCGCCTTACCATCAACGATTGCATCACTGCTTACCATCAGGTGGGATCGCAGTCAAGCACTAGTTTATTGCAAGTTAAATTTAGTGTGGGTGGTTTAAAAAAAAAATAACCCTAACCTAAATCTATCCGAGTCGGGGTGCCCTAAATATAGTGTGGGTGGTTTAAAAAAAAAATAACCCTAACCTAAATCTATCCAAGTCGGAGTGCCCAAAATTTAGTGTGGGTGGTTTAAAAAAAAAAAATAACCCTAACCTAAATCTGAGTCGAGGTGCCCTAAATTTTGTGTGGGTGGTTTAAAAAAAAAATAACCCTAACCTAAATCTATCCAAGTCGGAGTGCCCAAAATTTAGTGTGGGTGGTTTAAAAAAAAAAATAACCCTAACCTAAATCTGAGTCGGGGTGCCCTAAATTTTGTGTGGGTGGTTTAAAAAAAAAATAACCCTAACCTAAATCTATCCAAGTCGGAGTGCCCAAAATTTAGTGTGGGTGGTTTAAAAAAATAATAACCCTAACCTAAATCTGAGTCGGGGTGCCCTAAATTTTGTGTGGGTGGTTTAAAAAAAAAATAACCCTAACCTAAATCTATCCAAGTCGGGGTGCCCAAATATTCGTGTGGGTGGTTTAAAAAAAAATAACCCTAACCTAAATCTATCCTAATCGGGGTGCCCTAAATTTAGTGTGTGTGGTTTAAAAAAAAAAATAACCTTAACCTAAATCATCATTTAGCTACTTTGTCTGTGCACAAATATTTATATACAATGTAGAACGCTCCCGGACAATTACTTTTTTTACTTTTAAATGCCTATAGGTATACATTTGCTACTACAGGGGGATGGATCTAGGGATTGAGAGTGACCCTCCCTCCAAAAACCCATAAATTTTCCTCAAAAAATGCATAAAATGTACGATTTTCTGATACCTAACCTCAAAATTTTTAATTTTAAATATCTCCAAAACTATGCGTTTTCTTTATTTGGGAGGGGGTTTGGAGGAGGAGGGGCCTTCCCCCCCTTCCTCCCCCTCCCCCTTAAATTCAAAATTTCCGCGTCCAGTATTGTACAGTTTAGCCCTGAAATTTATTTATAAGAACTAGCAGTGTGCTTATTAATATTCTTTCTTTACTTCACATACAATTCAAAATGTTTCAATATAAATAAAAAAATATTTACTTAAAAATATAAAAACAGCACTTTATAACTTTTGGGACTAGTGTCAAAAAATTTAGTCGCTAATATTCATCATTGGCCTTTTTTAATGTTCTCATTGCTGGGACACAGGCCTTCTCTCTAGGAGAGAGTGTGCCATAAATCCACCATGCAGGTCCAGTGCGGATTGGAGGATATCACATGTCTTCAAATTTTTAGTTTTTGGATAGGCCTGCTCCCCACTGAGACTGAGGTGCGTACAATGGATTCCAAATAAGAATAGGATCAATTTGTATGTTGTGACGTCACAACATACTGTCAAATCGAAGAAATTGGGTAGGGTGAACAAAACGAGACATTTTTAAATTACCTATAATTTATTTATGAATAGTGAACGAAAAAAATTTTAATCAGAATCCAGTTCTTAAATTTTGTTTATCTCATTGTTAATTTGTGAAGTGTCTGAGTAGTAGCAAATGGAAGAAGGCGAATTATTCATAACAGTGAAAATAAGAAAGAAAGTAGGTAGTTGGTTTTTTAATCTAATTATGATATAATACATTTAGCTAGTTTATATTAAACAATAACATTTTTACTTCCTCTGGAAAAAACTAAGACATAATAATACAAGGCAAAAAGAAACCCTTTATTGATACACAAATAAGTTTATTTTTTTTTGCAACTCACTCAACTTCACTCAATACAGATATGACAGATTGAGGTTATTGGTTATACTGTATAGATAATAATATTACCATGCCTAAGTTTCCTTTAAAACATAAAAAATAATAAAAGGAACTCAAGCAAGTGGGTACTCAAATATGAATTACTTAATCATTCTAAAGTCATGTTGTGTTGGGGGACTGTTTAGCACCTAGCGCTGCAGTGGAAACACTTGGTACTAAAATATTTGAACTATTTGATCTATATTGATCTACCAATGGGTATACAAGTAGGTACGAAATAAAAGTACTGTATACTGATCTATAGCAATAATTTATTTTTAATGTTTGTTGTTGACCCTACTCAAATCGCGGTAACATTCCAATATCGACATCTAATTCGATCCCAACGCCATCTATCGAGCGAAGGGTAAGCTTTTACAGAACTTGGTTTACATTTCGTATGTTTTGAACTGACGGTCGTAAACAGGGACCACTGCAAACCTAACATTTTAATTATAAATAGTCTGACCTAGGGTTGCCATCCGACCGGCTTTCCCTGGATTTGTCGTAGTTTAGAGGGCATCCGGGGAGCGGAAGGTTTCATTCGTAGATCGAGTTTAATAAAAAAAAAAAAATTGGGCCGCCCGCGAGACACGCACTATGCTCGCACACCACGATCAACCGACGAACCAAGTATATTCACTGTTGTTGTTGATAAAAACTAAGTTGATTAAAATGAGTATAGCATTGATTATTTTATTTTATTAATGTAACTGACATTGCTGTAGGTCTAAACTTTAAAAATGTTCTGTTTTGTTGTTTAATATTTAAGAAGACTGAATTTAGTTTATTTTCTGCTAAAATAGGTATATTCTTAGATTATAAAACAAAATGGGTATATTTATTTTAGCAGTCAATTTTGAAATTTTGTTATATAAATGACTGCTGATGAAAAGTAAAGCAGATAATAATTATAGAACTATAGCTAAAAGAGTTGCCTCGATAATATTGTAAGTGGTTCTCTTACATTTTGAGAAATTTGTGACGGAGGGGAAACTACGGAACCCTACACTAAGCGTGGCCCGACACGCTCTTAGCCGATTTATTTATTACATTGAATAGGTTTAAAAGATATTGTTAATAAGTTCAGCTTTCGGACTCTCAAATCCGGGATTTCACGCGTCTTGTCCTGTTTTCCAAATTTTAGAGATGGCAACCCTAGTCTGACCTAACCTAACAAAGAACATAGATCAATTAAAAAAATAATAATTAGGAGCAGTCCCCCAACGCAATGTATTTTTTAGAGAGCACTTTTAATTTTTTTTTTGTATCAACTGCTACCTAATCCAAAAACTGAGTGACCCACGTACAACTAGACACTGACCTGCAAAATATAATATAAATAATTATATAGATACCTAATCAATTTGGCGGTCTAGCTTGACGCTTGCTCCTTAATTTACAGTGTAGGTAAGCATTGGTTTTGCACGTCAGTGGTCCGCACGCACTTAATAACTTATTTAATAAAATCCCTTGTTTTACAGAAAACTTATTGGAGACTATGAAGAGTATTTCTTTTCGTGCCAGTACAGACTGTTAGAATTGCCAAGTGCTTTTGTTAAGTCAAAATGGTGAAATATAAAGAGTCGGAGTCCGATTCGGATGGCAGTGGGCACGCAACTGAGCCGCGCTTCCGCGTGCGTGTGTGTATGCAGCGCTTCTACGGCGATGGCGACATGCGCGCGCGCGCCTACGTGTGTGTAGCGCCGCGCCGCCGAGTGAGCTGGCTGCAGCGCCGCCTGCGGCGTCTGTTCGCGCTGCCGCCCGTGCGCCTGCTCAGCCGCGGCCACCTGCTGCCGCCGCAGGAACCGCTCGCGCTGCTGCAGCCCGACGACCCCGTCGAGTGCGTACCCGCTAGCCTCAGCGCCCCGAGCCCCCACTAGGCATGTCCTAATGTAAACGCTGTCTGTCTGCAGGGTCGTACCAGCGGACGCGGAGCCCGATGACACCGCAGACGTTCCACACTTTGTGAATTCCATACAAGAAGCGCAAGTGACTACCGCGGAAGAGCTCAAACTCTCACCATCACCCGTCAGTCCGGATGATCTGGCGGAGAGCAAGCGGCAGGCGATCTCAATGTTGGAGCAGTACTGTGGCGAGTCCGTGACGCATTGTGCCATGGATGCTCCTCGGGTGCGGCGCAAACGGGTGCGTCGCCGGCGCCGTGTGCCTGTAGCCGGCGTCGCGGACTCGGTCTCCGACGCCGAGGAGCGGCCGGCGCTCGGCCGGCCGGGCGTGTTCCGCGAGTCGGCAGCGGCGGCCATGGTGCTCCGTGACGAGCTGCAGCCCCGCGCGCCGCGCGTCGTGAGGCCGCTGGCTGATCCAACGACCGCGACCTCTCCTCACATGCCGCCCGATGAGATCGTGGCCAGTTAATTCAATACCATAATGCGAAGTAGATATTTAATAAATGCTTTCCATGCTTAATATTTTCATTTTCTACGAACACCCTTTTCTTATCCTAGAAAAATACATTTTATCCGAGAAAATAAAATCTTTATTATTATTTATTTATCTCAGGACCCTGAGGTCCTGGACCTTTGGAAGGCGTACGCGGGGTGTAAAACCAACTCCTGGAGGCCATTTTCGACGCTTTTAATAATATAATAATATTCGACAACAATCACACAACACCGTCTAGTCTCAAGCTAAGCAGAGCTTGTGTTACGAGTAGGTACTAGACAACTGATAAACATACTTATATGTACCTATACAATACGTTCCAAATGAGAATAGTCACGATTTACTGTCAAATCGAGGCAAGATATTTTTAATTTTCAGTTTATTTACGAACTGTAAACGAAAAAAGTTTAAGAAGAATCCAGTTTTTTAATTTTACTCATCTCTCGAGTTGTTCAATTTTGCAAAAATATCGTCGATTTGACAGTACGGCGTGACGTCACATCCTGTCAATCGATCAGTACCAGACACTAGCAAGCATGAATGACCGCGCGCGGGGCGCGCTCATAATCCACTGAGGCACGCGCGCCGGCCGTTCGTTATTATATATTAGCTAGCTAGTAGCTACATATCAATCACCGAGCAAACCGAAGAGGCGACAGCAGCGCCGTATTTTGATAGGACGGCGGACCCGCGCACTAGCTCGTCGACGATTGGTCCGCTATAATTTAAGGGTTTTTGAGTAAATCAAAATTGTATAAAGGGCTGAGCAAATCATGAAATAAACCATTCCGTTTTAAGCTCCCACTCGTGTTTTATTTTATACTTACCTATCTCTGGTAAAGTATTTCTAAATACATACATATTATAGATAAATTACACCCAGACACAGAACAAATGATCGTGCTCATCACACAAACAGTTGTCCTGGGTGAGAATCGAACCCACGACTTCCGCAATAGCAGTCAGGATCACTATGCGATAGGCTCGGCACAACTTCTGCGCGAAGCTCCTCTGGACCCCGTTCAACTTCTTCTGGACCCCAATTTTGGATGCGGCCGGCGACCACACGCTCGCTGCATACAGGATGATGGGTTCGACTGCAGCTGTGTAAATGCAACGGATGACTTCCGGATGCAGACCCCAGCTGATGAGCTGACTCTAGTGGCCCTCGACAGCTGCTTGTAAATACCGATGGCTCGGGAGCAGACGTTTGTGACGTGGGTGTTAAAGGTCAACTTGTGGTCGATGGTGAGACCAAGCAGTTTGATTTCCTCAGACATGCCAATGTCCACCCCGCCCATTCTGAGACATGATGTGTCATGCTTTAGTTTGCGCGTTACCAGCATTGCTTTGGTCTTATGCGGCGCAAACTTCAGCTTGTTCGTGAAATCGTGACACCCCATGCGCGCACGTAATCAAGGGCGACATGCATCCCTTTGGACCTCAAGTGCCGTTTCCCCATCGAACACAAAGACGACATCGTCCGCAAACGCCTGACAACAGACCCCTCTTCTTTCAAGTTCCTTCAGCAGAGGATCCAGCACGATGTTCCATAATATGGGACCACTAATGGACCCCTGGACGCATCCCTGTCCAAGGACACAATCGTGACTAGCCTCTTTGCATTAAGCCTGTCACGAATGTACCCTATGAGTGTATAGAGGGAGTCCTCAGTGCTCTTTTGGGGCATGAAGCCGTACTGGCGAGTATTCATCCTGGGTAACAGATGGAACTTGAGTCGGGCCACGAGCATCTTCTCGTATATCTTGCCTTACCGCATAACGACTTTGCGGTCCTGGGCCTTTCGCACACACTCAACTTCAACCCCCCCATCCTTTGCTTTTACGGCCTGTCTGATTTTGGCCATCACTTCCTCCCCAGAGTCCCCTTCGTCATTGGACGTCACAACTATTGAGTGCAGCGCGGTCCTTCCTGGGGTCTGCCTTTTCGGTGGACCCGCCGCCACACTCGCATAGGTGGCCGTCCTCTCAACTATTTCCCCCTGCCTCTCCATCGCTCGCTGCAGCTCGTTGCTCTCCTTCACCAGCGCGCTATGCTCCGCCAGTGAATCGAGCAACGAGTCAACCTCCGGAATGCTTCTGGGTACGTCTGGCGGAGGTATTGCCTTAATAGCGTCGCCCCCCGCCAGCTCAGTCGCCGTCGCCGCCCGTCCAGCCGCCGCCGCTGCCTCTTCCTTCACCAGTTGGTAAAGCCGCTCCACCGATTGGGTGATCCCTACTTTCAGGTCTGCCCTCAGATTGCGCGAATCACCAAGGTGTGACTTCGCGCGCAGAAGGCAGTTCCGAGCTTCGGTCACCCGATCGGTGGGTTTGTTCGGTTGCAGCTGGCTTGCCCCCGGTGACGCTCCCAGACTTTCGATCGAGGTTCGGCGCGCTGCGGCCTTACTGTGCGGCTGTGGGCTTCTGGGAGGCAAACACCGTCGGAGCTGCCCTTTTGGGTGAGTACGCGGCGACATACGGAAGTTGCCAGCTTGAGTTGAAGCACTGGGAGGGGAGAGCTCCTTGTCGAAGGTGATGGAGAGTGCTTGGTTCGATGGAAAGACTTGGGGAGCCAAGGTGGTCTTTTTCGCAGGGGTCCGGGAGAGGAACATGATTACGGAGAGTTGTAGTTGAGTAAATAATAAAACTAATTGGAAGTTTAATTTTGTCTTGTTAATTATTGTAGGTACTGATCCCTGTAAAGGGGGGATCAGTCAACGTCAATAATAAAATAAAAAATTTATTTAAAATATGGTCACCTAAAATTAATAAAATTTTAATATTAAAAAAATAAATAAAATTGTGATTAAAATATGGATTAAAAAGGTTTTAAAATTCTGATAAAATACGGATATAATTTGTAATATATGTATGAATTAAAATTGTAATTAATTTCGGTATTTTTTTTTTTGTGGCGGGAATGGAAAATCTATCATGGACACCCAGACCACCTTACAGAGAAGGCAGTCTGGGTAGTGCCGGACTCCTACCGACTAAGAACCACTCCCGCCATACGAAAAAGACCCTGCCATCAAGTTTCGCAGGGTTTTTGTTAAAGCTGTAGGTTCTTGAAGTCTAAAACTTAGTTGCTAACGGTATAATAAAATATGATAATAATAAATAATTTCTTAAATAATAATTAAATTTGCCATTTCTTATTGTTACGAACGTGAGTAATCAAATGCCGGTTTACTTAGTGGGAGTTTTATTTTCCACAAACAAAAACACCAATTTAGTCCAATCGCCAATAAACCACTTCGCAATGCACTCTAGAGATCCGTAAAAATATCGCTTAGGTCGTCGTATGGATGAAACACTATTCACTTGACTATTATGACGACGCTGATGACAATCATAGGTGTCGGCGTCGTCATCATTGGCGTCAGCGTCATCATAATAGGCGTTGGCGTCGTCCTCATAGTCGTCAGCGACGTCATAATAGTCATCAGCGTCATGACCATAGTCATCAGCGTCGTCATAATAGGCGACGGTGTCATCATCATTGGCGTCGGCGTCGTCATAATAGGCATCGGCGTCATCATCATAGACGTCGGTGTCGCCATCATAGGCGTCGGCGTCGTCATAATAGGCGTTGGCGTCGTCCTCATAGTCGTCGGCGTTGTCATAATAGTCATCAGCGTCATCATCATTGGCGTCGGCGTCGTCATAATAGGCGTCGGGGTCATCATCATAGACTTCGGCGTCGCCGTCATAGTCGTCGGCGTCGTCATAATAGGCGTTGGCGTCGTCCTCATAGCGTCGGCGTTGTCATAATAGTCATCAGCGTCATCATCATTGGCGTCGGCGTCGTCATAATAGGCGACGGTGTCATCATCATTGGCGTCGGCGTCGTCATAATAGTCATCAGCGTCATCATCATAGACTTCGGCGTCGCCATCATAGTCGTCGGCGTTGTCATAATAGTCATCAGCGTCGTCATCATTGTATTCGGTGTCGTCATAGTAGGCGTCGGCGTCATCATCAAAGGCGTCGGCGTCGTCATCATAGGCGTCGGCGTCGTCATCTTCGTCATCATAGTCATCTTCGTCACGTTGGCGTCGGCGTCGTCATAACAGGCGTAGGCGTCATCATAATAGACGTCGGTGTCGCCATCACAGGCGTCGGCGTCGTCATAATAGGCGTCGGTGTCATCATCATAGACTTCGGCGTCGCCGTCATAGTCGTCGGCGTCGTCATAATAGGCGTTGGCGTCGACCTCATAGCGTCGGCGTTGTCATAATAGTCATCAGCGTCATCATCATTGGCGTCGGCGTCGTCATAATAGGCGACGGTGTCATCATCATTGGCGTCGGCGTCGTCATAATAGTCATCAGCGTCATCATCATAGACTTCGGCGTCGCCATCATAGTCGTCGGCGTTGTCATAATAGTCATCAGCGTCGTCATCATTGTATTCGGTGTCGTCATAGTAGGCGTCGGCGTCATCATCAAAGGCGTCGGCGTCGTCATCATAGGCGTCGGCGTCGTCATCTTCGTCATCATAGTCATCTTCGTCACGTTGGCGTCGGCGTCGTCATAACAGGCGTAGGCGTCATCATAATAGACGTCGGTGTCGCCATCACAGGCGTCGGCGTCGTCATAATAGGCGTCGGTGTCATCATCATAGACTTCGGCGTTGTCATAATAGGCGTTGGCGTCGTCCTCATAGTCGTCGGCGTTGTCATAATAGTCATCAGCGTCATCATCATAGACTTCGGCGTCGCCATCATAGTCGTCGGCGTTGTCATAATAGTCATCAGCGTCGTCATCATTGGCTTCGGCGTCGTCATAGTAGGCGTCGGCGTCATCATCAAAGGCGTCGGCGTCGTCATCATAGGCGTCGGCGTCGTCATCTTCGTCATCATAGTCATCTTCGTCACGTTGGCGTCGGCGTCGTCATAACAGGCGTAGGCGTCATCATAATAGACGTCGGTGTCGCCATCACAGGCGTCGGCGTCGTCATAATAGGCGTCGGTGTCATCATCATAGACTTCGGCGTCGCCATCATAGTCGTCGGCGTCGTCATAATAGGCGTTGGCGTCGTCCTCATAGTCGTCGGCGTTGTCATAATAGTCATCAGCGTCATCATCATTGGCGTCGGCGTCGTCATGATAGGCCTCGGAACCATCATCATAGACTTCGGCGTCGCCATCATCGTCGTCGGCGTCGTCATAATAGGCGTTGGCGTCGTCCTCATAGTCGTCGTCGTTGTCATAATTGTCATCAGCGTCATCATCATAGACGTCGGTGTCGCCATCATAGGCGTCGGCGTCGTCATAATAGGCGTTGGCGTCGTCCTCATAGTCGTCGGCGTTGTCATAATAGTCATCAGCGTCATCATCATAGACTTCGGCGTCGCCATCATAGTCGTCGGCGTTATCATAATAGTCATCAGCGTCGTCATCATTGGCTTCGGCGTCGTCATAGTAGGCGTCGGCGTCATCATCAAAGGCGTCGGCGTCGTCATCATAGGCGTCGGCGTCGTCATCTTCGTCATCATAGTCATCTTCGTCACGTTGGCGTCGGCGTCGTCATAACAGGCGTAGGCGTCATCATAATAGACGTCGGTGTCGCCATCACAGGCGTCGGCGTCGTCATAATAGGCGTCGGTGTCATCATCATAGACTTCGGCGTCGCCATCATAGTCGTCGGCGTCGTCATAATAGGCGTTGGCGTCGTCCTCATAGTCGTCGGCGTTGTCATAATAGTCATCAGCGTCATCATCATTGGCGTCGGCGTCGTCATAATAGGCCTCGGAACCATCATCATAGACTTCGGCGTCGCCATCATCGTCGACGGCGTCGTCATAATAGGCGTTGGCGTCGTCCTCATAGTCGTCGTCGTTGTCATAATAGTCATCAGCGTCATCATCATTGGCGTCGGCGTCGTCATAATAGGCGTCGGCGTCGTCATAATAGTCATCAGCGTCATCATCATAGACTTCGGCGTCGCCATCATAGTCGTCGGCGTTGTCATAATAGTCATCAGCGTCGTCATCATTGGCTTCGACGTCGTCATAATAGGCGTCGGCGTCATCATCAAAGGCGTCGGCGTCGTCATCATAGGCGTCGGCGTCGTCATCTTCGTCATCATAGTCATCTTCGACACGTTGGCGTCGGCGTCGTCATAACAGGCTTAGGCGTCATCATAATAGACGTCGGTGTCGCCATCACAGGCGTCGGCGTCGTCATAATAGGCGTCGGTTTCATCATCATAGACTTCGGCGTCGCCATCATAGTCGTCGGCGTCGTCATAATAGGCGTTGGCGTCGTCCTCATAGTCGTCGGCGTTGTCATAATAGTCATCAGCGTCATCATCATTGGCGTCGGCGTCGTCATAATAGGCGACGGTGTCATCATCATAGGCGTCGGCGTCGTCATAATAGTCATCAGCGTCATCATCATAGACTTCGGCGTCGCCATCATAGTCGTCGGCGTTGTCATAATAGTCATCAGCGTCATCATCATTGGCGTCGGCGTCGTCATAATAGGCCTCGGAACCATCATCATAGACTTCGGCGTCGCCATCATCGTCGTCGGCGTCGTCATAATAGGCGTTGGCGTCGTCCTCATAGTCGTCGTCGTTGTCATAATAGTCATCAGCGTCATCATCATAGACGTCGGTGTCGCCATCATAGGCGTCGGCGTCGTCATAATAGGCGTTGGCGTCGTCCTCATAGTCGTCGGCGTTGTCATAATAGTCATCAGCGTCATCATCATAGACTTCGGCGTCGCCATCATAGTCGTCGGCGTTGTCATAATAGTCATCAGCGTCGTCATCATTGGCTTCGGCGTCGTCATAGTAGGCGTCGGCGTCGTCATCATAGGCGTCGGCGTCGTCATCTTCGTCATCAAAGTCATCTTCGCCACGTTGGCGTCGGCGTCGTCATAACAGGCGTAGGCGTCATCATAATAGACGTCGGTGTCGCCATCACAGGCGTCGGCGTCGTCATAATAGGCGTCGGTGTCATCATCATAGACTTCGGCGTTGTCATAATAGGCGTTGGCGTCGTCCTCATAGTCGTCGGCGTTGTCATAATAGTCATCAGCGTCATCATCATAGACTTCGGCGTCGCCATCATAGTCGTCGGCGTTGTCATAATAGTCATCAGCGTCGTCATCATTGGCTTCGGCGTCGTCATAGTAGGCGTCGGCGTCATCATCAAAGGCGTCGGCGTCGTCATCATAGGCGTCGGCGTCGTCATCTTCGTCATCATAGTCATCTTCGTCACGTTGGCGTCGGCGTCGTCATAACAGGCGTAGGCGTCATCATAATAGACGTCGGTGTCGCCATCACAGGCGTCGGCGTCGTCATAATAGGCGTCGGTGTCATCATCATAGACTACGGCGTCGCCATCATAGTCGTCGGCGTCGTCATAATAGGCGTTGGCGTCGTCCTCATAGTCGTCGGCGTTGTCATAATAGTCATCAGCGTCATCATCATTGGCGTCGGCGTCGTCATAATAGGCCTCGGAACCATCATCATAGACTTCGGCGTCGCCATCATCGTCGTCGGCGTCGTCATAATAGGCGTTGGCGTCGTCCTCATAGTCGTCGTCGTTGTCATAATAGTCATCAGCGTCATCATCATAGACGTCGGTGTCGCCATCATAGGCGTCGGCGTCGTCATAATAGGCGTTGGCGTCGTCCTCATAGTCGTCGGCGTTGTCATAATAGTCATCAGCGTCATCATCATAGACTTCGGCGTCGCCATCATAGTCGTCGGCGTTGTCATAATAGTCATCAGCGTCGTCATCATTGGCTTCGGCGTCGTCATAGTAGGCGTCGGCGTCATCATCAAAGGCGTCGGCGTCGTCATCATAGGCGTCGGCGTCGTCATCTTCGTCATCATAGTCATCTTCGTCACGTTGACGTCGGCGTCGTCATAACAGGCGTAGGCGTCATCATAATAGACGTCGGTGTCGCCATCACAGGCGTCGGCGTCGTCATAATAGGCGTCGGTGTCATCATCATAGACTTCGGCGTCGCCATCATAGTCGTCGGCGTCGTCATAATAGGCGTTGGCGTCGTCCTCATAGTCGTCGGCGTTGTCATAATAGTCATCAGCGTCATCATCATTGGCGTCGGCGTCGTCATAATAGGCCTCGGAACCATCATCATAGACTTCGGCGTCGCCATCATCGTCGTCGGCGTCGTCATAATAGGCGTTGGCGTCGTCCTCATAGTCGTCGTCGTTGTCATAATAGTCATCAGCGTCATCATCATAGACGTCGGTGTCGCCATCATAGGCGTCGGCGTCGTCATAATAGGCGTTGGCGTCGTCCTCATAGTCGTCGGCGTTGTCATAATAGTCATCAGCGTCATCATCATAGACTTCGGCGTCGCCATCATAGTCGTCGGCGTTGTCATAATAGTCATCAGCGTCGTCATCATTGGCTTCGGCGTCGTCATAGTAGGCGTCGGCGTCATCATCAAAGGCGTCGGCGTCGTCATCATAGGCGTCGGCGTCGTCATCTTCGTCATCATAGTCATCTTCGTCACGTTGGCGTCGGCGTCGTCATAACAGGCGTAGGCGTCATCATAATAGACGTCGGTGTCGCCATCACAGGCGTCGGCGTCGTCATAATAGGCGTCGGTGTCATCATCATAGACTTCGGCGTCGCCATCATAGTCGTCGGCGTCGTCATAATAGGCGTTGGCGTCGTCCTCATAGTCGTCGGCGTTGTCATAATAGTCATCAGCGTCATCATCATTGGCGTCGGCGTCGTCATAATAGGCCTCGGAACCATCATCATAGACTTCGGCGTCGCCATCATCGTCGACGGCGTCGTCATAGTAGGCGTTGGCGTCGTCCTCATAGTCGTCGTCGTTGTCATAATAGTCATCAGCGTCATCATCATTGGCGTCGGCGTCGTCATAATAGGCGACGGTGTCATCATCATAGGCGTCGGCGTCGTCATAATAGTCATCAGCGTCATCATCATAGACTTCGGCGTCGCCATCATAGTCGTCGGCGTTGTCATAATAGTCATCAGCGTCATCATCATTGGCGTCGGCGTCGTCATAATAGGCCTCGGAACCATCATCATAGACTTCGGCGTCGCCATCATCGTCGTCGGCGTCGTCATAATAGGCGTTGGCGTCGTCCTCATAGTCGTCGTCGTTGTCATAATAGTCATCAGCGTCATCATCATAGACGTCGGTGTCGCCATCATAGGCGTCGGCGTCGTCATAATAGGCGTTGGCGTCGTCCTCATAGTCGTCGGCGTTGTCATAATAGTCATCAGCGTCATCATCATAGACTTCGGCGTCGCCATCATAGTCGTCGGCGTTGTCATAATAGTCATCAGCGTCGTCATCATTGGCTTCGGCGTCGTCATAGTAGGCGTCGGCGTCGTCATCATAGGCGTCGGCGTCGTCATCTTCGTCATCATAGTCATCTTCGTCACGTTGGCGTCGGCGTCGTCATAACAGGCGTAGGCGTCATCATAATAGACGTCGGTGTAGCCATCACAGGCGTCGGCGTCGTCATAATAGGCGTCGGTGTCATCATCATAGACTTCGGTGTCGCCATCATCGTCGACGGCGTCGTCATAATAGGCGTTGGCGTCGTCCTCATAGTCGTCGTCGTTGTCATAATAGTCATCAGCGTCATCATCATTGGCGTCGGCGTCGTCATAATAGGCGTCGGCGTCGTCATAATAGTCATCAGCGTCATCATCATAGACTTCGGCGTCGCCATCATAGTCGTCGGCGTTGTCATAATAGTCATCAGCGTCGTCATCATTGGCTTCGACGTCGTCATAATAGGCGTCGGAGTCATCATCAAAGGCGTCGGCGTCGTCATCATAGGCGTCGGCGTCGTCATCTTCGTCATCATAGTCATCTTCGACACGTTGGCGTCGGCGTCGTCATAACAGGCTTAGGCGTCATCATAATAGACGTCGGTGTCGCCATCACAGGCGTCGGCGTCGTCATAATAGGCGTCGGTTTCATCATCATAGACTTCGGCGTCGCCATCATAGTCGTCGGCGTCGTCATAATAGGCGTTGGCGTCGTCCTCATAGTCGTCGGCGTTGTCATAATAGTCATCAGCGTCATCATCATTGGCGTCGGCGTCGTCATAATAGGCGACGGTGTCATCATCATAGGCGTCGGCGTCGTCATAATAGTCATCAGCGTCATCATCATAGACTTCGGCGTCGCCATCATAGTCGTCGGCGTTGTCATAATAGTCATCAGCGTCATCATCATTGGCGTCGGCGTCGTCATAATAGGCCTCGGAACCATCATCATAGACTTCGGCGTCGCCATCATCGTCGTCGGCGTCGTCATAATAGGCGTTGGCGTCGTCCTCATAGTCGTCGTCGTTGTCATAATAGTCATCAGCGTCATCATCATAGACGTCGGTGTCGCCATCATAGGCGTCGGCGTCGTCATAATAGGCGTTGGCGTCGTCCTCATAGTCGTCGGCGTTGTCATAATAGTCATCAGCGTCATCATCATAGACTTCGGCGTCGCCATCATAGTCGTCGGCGTTGTCATAATAGTCATCAGCATCGTCATCATTGGCTTCGGCGTCGTCATAGTAGGCGTCGGCGTCGTCATCATAGGCGTCGGCGTCGTCATCTTCGTCATCATAGTCATCTTCGTCACGTTGGCGTCGGCGTCGTCATAACAGGCGTAGGCGTCATCATAATAGACGTCGGTGTCGCCATCACAGGCGTCGGCGTCGTCATAATAGGCGTCGGTGTCATCATCATAGACTTCGGCGTCGCCATCATAGTCGTCGGCGTCGTCATAATAGGCGTTGGCGTCGTCCTCATAGTCGTCGGCGTTGTCATAATAGTCATCAGCGTCATCATCATTGGCGTCGGCGTCGTCATAATAGGCCTCGGAACCATCATCATAGACTTCGGCGTCGCCATCATCGTCGTCGGCGTCGTCATAATAGGCGTTGGCGTCGTCCTCATAGTCGTCGTCGTTGTCATAATAGTCATCAGCGTCATCATCATAGACGTCGGTGTCGCCATCATAGGCGTCGGCGTCGTCATAATAGGCGTTGGCATCGTCCTCATAGTCGTCGGCGTTGTCATAATAGTCATCAGCGTCATCATCATTGGCGTCGGCGTCGTCATAATAGGCGACGGTGTCATCATCATTGGCGTCGGCGTCGTCATAATAGTCATCAGCGTCATCATCATAGACTTCGGCGTCGCCATCATAGTCGTCGGCGTTGTCATAATAGTCATCAGCGTCATCATCATTGGCGTCGGCGTCGTCATAATAGGCGACGGTGTCATCATCATAGGCGTCGGCGTCGTCATAATAGTCATCAGCGTCATCATCATAGACTTCGGCGTCGCCATCATAGTCGTCGGCGTTGTCATAATAGTCATCAGCGTCATCATCATTGGCGTCGGCGTCGTCATAATAGGCCTCGGAACCATCATCATAGACTTCGGCGTCGCCATCATCGTCGTCGGCGTCGTCATAATAGGCGTTGGCGTCGTCCTCATAGTCGTCGTCGTTGTCATAATAGTCATCAGCGTCATCATCATAGACGTCGGTGTCGCCATCATAGGCGTCGGCGTCGTCATAATAGGCGTTGGCGTCGTCCTCATAGTCGTCGGCGTTGTCATAATAGTCATCAGCGTCATCATCATAGACTTCGGCGTCGCCATCATAGTCGTCGGCGTTGTCATAATAGTCATCAGCGTCGTCATCATTGGCTTCGGCGTCGTCATAGTAGGCGTCGGCGTCATCATCAAAGGCGTCGGCGTCGTCATCATAGGCGTCGGCGTCGTCATCTTCGTCATCATAGTCATCTTCGTCACGTTGGCGTCGGCGTCGTCATAACAGGCGTAGGCGTCATCATAATAGACGTCGGTGTCGCCATCACAGGCGTCGGCGTCGTCATAATAGGCGTCGGTGTCATCATCATAGACTTCGGCGTCGCCATCATAGTCGTCGGCGTCGTCATAATAGGCGTTGGCGTCGTCCTCATAGTCGTCGGCGTTGTCATAATAGTCATCAGCGTCATCATCATTGGCGTCGGCGTCGTCATAATAGGCCTCGGAACCATCATCATAGACTTCGGCGTCGCCATCATCGTCGTCGGCGTCGTCATAATAGGCGTTGGCGTCGTCCTCATAGTCGTCGTCGTTGTCATAATAGTCATCAGCGTCATCATCATAGACGTCGGTGTCGCCATCATAGGCGTCGGCGTCGTCATAATAGGCGTTGGCGTCGTCCTCATAGTCGTCGGCGTTGTCATAATAGTCATCAGCGTCATCATCATAGACTTCGGCGTCGCCATCATAGTCGTCGGCGTTGTCATAATAGTCATCAGCGTCGTCATCATTGGCTTCGGCGTCGTCATAGTAGGCGTCGGCGTCATCATCAAAGGCGTCGGCGTCGTCATCATAGGCGTCGGCGTCGTCATCTTCGTCATCATAGTCATCTTCGTCACGTTGACGTCGGCGTCGTCATAACAGGCGTAGGCGTCATCATAATAGACGTCGGTGTCGCCATCACAGGCGTCGGCGTCGTCATAATAGGCGTCGGTGTCATCATCATAGACTTCGGCGTCGCCATCATAGTCGTCGGCGTCGTCATAATAGGCGTTGGCGTCGTCCTCATAGTCGTCGGCGTTGTCATAATAGTCATCAGCGTCATCATCATTGGCGTCGGCGTCGTCATAATAGGCCTCGGAACCATCATCATAGACTTCGGCGTCGCCATCATCGTCGTCGGCGTCGTCATAATAGGCGTTGGCGTCGTCCTCATAGTCGTCGTCGTTGTCATAATAGTCATCAGCGTCATCATCATAGACGTCGGTGTCGCCATCATAGGCGTCGGCGTCGTCATAATAGGCGTTGGCGTCGTCCTCATAGTCGTCGGCGTTGTCATAATAGTCATCAGCGTCATCATCATAGACTTCGGCGTCGCCATCATAGTCGTCGGCGTTGTCATAATAGTCATCAGCGTCGTCATCATTGGCTTCGGCGTCGTCATAGTAGGCGTCGGCGTCATCATCAAAGGCGTCGGCGTCGTCATCATAGGCGTCGGCGTCGTCATCTTCGTCATCATAGTCATCTTCGTCACGTTGACGTCGGCGTCGTCATAACAGGCGTAGGCGTCATCATAATAGACGTCGGTGTCGCCATCACAGGCGTCGGCGTCGTCATAATAGGCGTCGGTGTCATCATCATAGACTTCGGCGTCGCCATCATAGTCGTCGGCGTCGTCATAATAGGCGTTGGCGTCGTCCTCATAGTCGTCGGCGTTGTCATAATAGTCATCAGCGTCATCATCATTGGCGTCGGCGTCGTCATAATAGGCCTCGGAACCATCATCATAGACTTCGGCGTCGCCATCATCGTCGACGGCGTCGTCATAATAGGCGTTGGCGTCGTCCTCATAGTCGTCGTCGTTGTCATAATAGTCATCAGCGTCATCATCATTGGCGTCGGCGTCGTCATAATAGGCGTCGGCGTCGTCATAATAGTCATCAGCGTCATCATCATAGACTTCGGCGTCGCTATCATAGTCGTCGGCGTTGTCATAATAGTCATCAGCGTCGTCATCATTGGCTTCGACGTCGTCATAATAGGCGTCGGAGTCATCATCAAAGGCGTCGGAGTCATCATCAAAGGCGTCGGCGTCGTCATCATAGGCGTCGGCGTCGTCATCTTCGTCATCATAGTCATCTTCGACACGTTGGCGTCGGCGTCGTCATAACAGGCTTAGGCGTCATCATAATAGACGTCGGTGTCGCCATCACAGGCGTCGGCGTCGTCATAATAGGCGTCGGTTTCATCATCATAGACTTCGGCGTCGCCATCATAGTCGTCGGCGTCGTCATAATAGGCGTTGGCGTCGTCCTCATAGTCGTCGGCGTTGTCATAATAGTCATCAGCGTCATCATCATTGGCGTCGGCGTCGTCATAATAGGCGACGGTGTCATCATCATAGGCGTCGGCGTCGTCATAATAGTCATCAGCGTCATCATCATAGACTTCGGCGTCGCCATCATAGTCGTCGGCGTTGTCATAATAGTCATCAGCGTCATCATCATTGGCGTCGGCGTCGTCATAATAGGCCTCGGAACCATCATCATAGACTTCGGCGTCGCCATCATCGTCGTCGGCGTCGTCATAATAGGCGTTGGCGTCGTCCTCATAGTCGTCGTCGTTGTCATAATAGTCATCAGCGTCATCATCATAGACGTCGGTGTCGCCATCATAGGCGTCGGCGTCGTCATAATAGGCGTTGGCGTCGTCCTCATAGTCGTCGGCGTTGTCATAATAGTCATCAGCGTCATCATCATAGACTTCGGCGTCGCCATCATAGTCGTCGGCGTTGTCATAATAGTCATCAGCGTCGTCATCATTGGCTTCGGCGTCGTCATAGTAGGCGTCGGCGTCGTCATCATAGGCGTCGGCGTCGTCATCTTCGTCATCATAGTCATCTTCGTCACGTTGGCGTCGGCGTCGTCATAACAGGCGTAGGCGTCATCATAATAGACGTCGGTGTAGCCATCACAGGCGTCGGCGTCGTCATAATAGGCGTCGGTGTCATCATCATAGACTTCGGTGTCGCCATCATCGTCGACGGCGTCGTCATAATAGGCGTTGGCGTCGTCCTCATAGTCGTCGTCGTTGTCATAATAGTCATCAGCGTCATCATCATTGGCGTCGGCGTCGTCATAATAGGCCTCGGAACCATCATCATAGACTTCGGCGTCGCCATCAACGTCGTCGGCGTCGTCATAATAGGCGTTGGCGTCGTCCTCATAGTCGTCGTCGTTGTCATAATAGTCATCAGCGTCATCATCATAGACGTCGGTGTCGCCATCATAGGCGTCGGCGTCGTCATAATAGGCGTTGGCGTCGTCCTCATAGTCGTCGGCGTTGTCATAATAGTCATCAGCGTCATCATCATAGACTTCGGCGTCGCCATCATAGTCGTCGGCGTTGTCATAATAGTCATCAGCATCGTCATCATTGGCTTCGGCGTCGTCATAGTAGGCGTCGGCGTCGTCATCATAGGCGTCGGCGTCGTCATCTTCGTCATCATAGTCATCTTCGTCACGTTGGCGTCGGCGTCGTCATAACAGGCGTAGGCGTCATCATAATAGACGTCGGTGTCGCCATCACAGGCGTCGGCGTCGTCATAATAGGCGTCGGTGTCTTCATCATAGACTTCGGCGTCGCCATCATAGTCGTCGGCGTCGTCATAATAGGCGTTGGCGTCGTCCTCATAGTCGTCGGCGTTGTCATAATAGTCATCAGCGTCATCATCATTGGCGTCGACGTCGTCATAATAGGCCTCGGAACCATCATCATAGACTTCGGCGTCGCCATCATCGTCGTCGGCGTCGTCATAATAGGCGTTGGCGTCGTCCTCATAGTCGTCGTCGTTGTCATAATAGTCATCAGCGTCATCATCATAGACGTCGGTGTCGCCATCATAGGCGTCGGCGTCGTCATAATAGGCGTTGGCGTCGTCCTCATAGTCGTCGGCGTTGTCATAATAGTCATCAGCGTCATCATCATTGGCGTCGGCGTCGTCATAATAGGCGACGGTGTCATCATCATTGGCGTCGGCGTCGTCATAATAGTCATCAGCGTCATCATCATAGACTTCGGCGTCGCCATCATAGTCGTCGGCGTTGTCATAATAGTCATCAGCGTCATCATCATTGGCGTCGGCGTCGTCATAATAGGCCTCGGAACCATCATCATAGACTTCGGCGTCGTCATCATCGTCGTCGGCGTCGTCATAATAGGCGTTGGCGTCGTCCTCATAGTCGTCGTCGTTGTCATTATAGTCATCAGCGTCATCATCATTGGCGTCGGCGTCGTCATAATAGGCGTCGGCGTCGTCATAATAGTCATCAGCGTCATCATCATAGACGTCGGTGTCGCCATCATAGGCGTCGGCGTCGTCATAATAGGCGTTGGTGTCGTCCTCAAAGTCGTCGGCGTTGTCATAATAGTCATCAGCGTCATCATCATTGGCGTCGGCGTCGTCATAATAGGCGACGGTGTCATCATCATTGGCGTCGGCGTCGTCATAATAGTCATCAGCGTCATCATCATAGACTTCGGCGTCGCCATCATAGTCGTCGGCGTTGTCATAATAGTCATCAGCGTCATCATCATTGGCGTCGGCGTCGTCATAATAGGCCTCGGAACCATCATCATAGACTTCGGCGTCGCCATCATCGTCGTCGGCGTCGTCATAATAGGCGTTGGCGTCGTCCTCATAGTCGTCGTCGTTGTCATAATAGTCATCAGCGTCATCATCATTGGCGTCGGCGTCGTCATAATAGGCGTCGGCGTCGTCATAATAGGCGTCGGCGTCGTCATAATAGTCATCAGCGTCATCATCATAGACTTCGGCGTCGCCATCATAGTCGTCGGCGTTGTCATAATAGGCGTTGGCGTCGTCCTCATAGTCGTCGGCGTTGTCATAATAGTCATCAGCGTCATCATCATTGGCGTCGACGTCGTCATAATAGGCCTCGGAACCATCATCATAGACTTCGGCGTCGCCATCATCGTCGTCGGCGTCGTCATAATAGGCGTTGGCGTCGTCCTCATAGTCGTCGTCGTTGTCATAATAGTCATCAGCGTCATCATCATAGACGTCGGTGTCGCCATCATAGGCGTCGGCGTCGTCATAATAGGCGTTGGCGTCGTCCTCATAGTCGTCGGCGTTGTCATAATAGTCATCAGCGTCATCATCATTGGCGTCGGCGTCGTCATAATAGGCGACGGTGTCATCATCATTGGCGTCGGCGTCGTCATAATAGTCATCAGCGTCATCATCATAGACTTCGGCGTCGCCATCATAGTCGTCGGCGTTGTCATAATAGTCATCAGCGTCATCATCATTGGCGTCGGCGTCGTCATAATAGGCCTCGGAACCATCATCATAGACTTCGGCGTCGTCATCATCGTCGTCGGCGTCGTCATAATAGGCGTTGGCGTCGTCCTCATAGTCGTCGTCGTTGTCATTATAGTCATCAGCGTCATCATCATTGGCGTCGGCGTCGTCATAATAGGCGTCGGCGTCGTCATAATAGTCATCAGCGTCATCATCATAGACGTCGGTGTCGCCATCATAGGCGTCGGCGTCGTCATAATAGGCGTTGGTGTCGTCCTCAAAGTCGTCGGCGTTGTCATAATAGTCATCAGCGTCATCATCATTGGCGTCGGCGTCGTCATAATAGGCGACGGTGTCATCATCATTGGCGTCGGCGTCGTCATAATAGTCATCAGCGTCATCATCATAGACTTCGGCGTCGCCATCATAGTCGTCGGCGTTGTCATAATAGTCATCAGCGTCATCATCATTGGCGTCGGCGTCGTCATAATAGGCCTCGGAACCATCATCATAGACTTCGGCGTCGCCATCATCGTCGTCGGCGTCGTCATAATAGGCGTTGGCGTCGTCCTCATAGTCGTCGTCGTTGTCATAATAGTCATCAGCGTCATCATCATTGGCGTCGGCGTCGTCATAATAGGCGTCGGCGTCGTCATAATAGTCATCAGCGTCATCATCATAGACTTCGGCGTCGCCATCATAGTCGTCGGCGTTGTCATAATAGTCATCAGCGTCATCATCATTGGCGTCGGCGTCGTCATAATAGGCGACGGTGTCATCATCATTGGCGTCGGCGTCGTCATAATAGTCATCAGCGTCATCATCATAGACTTCGGCGTCGCCATCATAGTCGTCGGCGTTGTCATAATAGTCATCAGCGTCATCATCATGGGCGTCGGCGTCGTCATAATAGGCCTCGGAACCATCATCATAGACTTCGGCGTCGCCATCATCGTCGTCGGCGTCGTCATAATAGGCGTTGGCGTCGTCCTCATAGTCGTCGTCGTTGTCATAATAGTCATCAGCGTCATCATCATTGGCGTCGGCGTCGTCATAATAGGCGTCGGCGTCGTCATAATAGTCATCAGCGTCATCATCATAGACTTCGGCGTCGCCGTCATAGTCGTCGGCGTTGTCATAATAGTCATCAGCGTCGTCATCATTGGCTTCGACGTCGTCATAATAGGCGTCGGCGTCATCATCAAAGGCGTCGGCGTCGTCATCATAGGCGTCGGCGTCGTCATCTTCGTCATCATAGTCATCTTCGTCACGTTGGCGTCGGCGTCGTCATAACAGGCGTAGGCGTCATCATAATAGACGTCGGTGTCGCCATCACAGGCGTCGGCGTCGTCATAATAGGCGTCGGTGTCATCATCATAGACTTCGGCGTCGCCATCATAGTCGTCGGCGTCGTCATAATAGGCGTTGGCGTCGTCCTCATAGCGTCGGCGTTGTCATAATAGTCATCAGCGTCTCAACATTGGCGTCGGCGTCGTCATAATAGGCGTCGGCGTCATCATCAAAGGCGTCGGCGTCGTTTTCATAGGCGTCAGCGTCGTCATCATTGGAGTCGGCGTCGTCATCATCGTCATCATAGTCATCTTCGTCACCATCGTCATCATCGTCATCATAGACATCGTCGTCGTCAGAAATTTGGGTAAGTTAAATTTGGGTTAGGTTAAATTTGGGTTAGGTTAAATTTCGTCGTATGGATGAAACACTATTCACTTGACTTGGGTAGTTCGCACTTGTTCGCTGTCAAAAACCGGACATTTGTCATAGTCGGGTTGCCGTTTTTGTACCTCAGGGCAGC